>CM055127.1:130698720-131423720 GCA_029206835.1 Rana muscosa | reverse complement strand
TGCGAACATGTATGTTGAACTATAGAACAGGAAGTGAAGGCAAAAAATAATAAAATAAATAAACTAGAAAACTAAATTAGAGAAAACTTATCATCAGAGTATGGTGGAGACCCCTTATAGCCTTGATGTGCTCTCGCCAGGAGGAATTAATGAAAGCATTGAGGTCTCCACCATACTCTGATGTTTGAGCTGACTTACTGCAGCTTCTAATACACACTGTGAGAAGCTCCCAGTGTGCAGTGAAATCAGAGTAATAATTTTCAGTACAGGAGAGAAGTCAGTACAAATGTGCAAGGCTGAAGGGAAGGCTGGGGATCTCCTTTTTAATACATAAATACAATAATTGGTGTGTTTTTACACCTGCCAGAGCTTCAGATTTTAAAGCACTTTCCGGCCTGAATACACCACCAATGATGATGATCTGTAACACAAAATGGAGAAAAGTATACATCCTTTAACTGAAGTCGGGGACAGATGGTGGGGGTGTCATCCAGTAGCGGTCACTTACCTCCGTTTCTGCAATGCTTATAACAGTTTAAAATGTTGTTATCTAAAGTGGATTTTATGAGCTTTTGAGCTGACCTTTGTTTCTCTCCACAGTTTGCTGCTTTGTGGTACACAAGCGTTGCCATGAATTTGTTACCTTCTCCTGTCCTGGGGCTGACAAAGGACCTGCATCTGATGTGAGTATTATTCCACAGTCCTTTTATTTTGACCTTGAATGCAGGCCGGTAATGCTTCCATAAACCTAAAATCGAACTCCACCTCTTTACATAAAAGTAAAAAATAAAATAAATACTGAGCCTGCAAAACACTACAAACACGATCAGTGCATCGTGGGCCAATGTACAGGCTCCTGCAGACCCTTCCTCCTATTCCCTGTCTGTACCAAGATCCAAACGTTCAGTTAGATTGCTGGAGGAAGTATCAATGGGCTATGAGTGCAGTGATGACTGCTCTTGTTTTTCATTTGAGAATTGCAAGTCCATCTGTGGCAGATGGGACTTGTAGTCTATTCATTCACAGAAGTGACTGGTGTTTTAACATGATGCAAGAGGTGGAGATGGCCTTTAATTTTCTAAAAGAAGAGACTGGAAGAAGATTGACACATATATTTTATTTTTTACAGGTACTTGTATACAGGGCCGGCCCAAGACATTGTGCTGCCTGGGACCAAGAATTAAATGCTGCCCCCCCCCCCAAAAAAAAAATCACGCCCACCAAAAGGCCCCCACATTCATTATTTTATATCATGATAACTAAAGGGGACCCGTCATGCTCTATACATGTCAACAGGAGTATAAAGAGGACCTGTCATGGCTCTATACGTGTATATAGGAGTATGAAGGGACCTGTGCATGGCGGGCGGCCGCAATGTCTTTTGCGCAAACTAATCAATGTACGCTAATTGTGTTTTTTTGGTACCAAAAATATGTAGAAGAATACATATTGGCCTAAACTGATGAAGAAATATTTTTTTTTTTATAATTTTTTTGGATATTTATCATAGCAAAAAGTAAAACATATTGTCAAATATCACCAAAAGAAAGCTCTATTTGTGGGAAAAAAAGGACATCAATTTTATTTGGGTACAGTGTCGCATGACCGCGCAATTGTCAGTTAAAGCGACACAGTGCCGTATTGCAAAAAATGGCCTGGTCATTAAAAGGGGTTGTAAAGATTTGTTTTTTTTTCACCTTAATGCATCCTATGCATTAAGGTGAAAAAACACCTGGCAAGTACTGCCCCCCAGGCCCCCCGTTTTACTTACCTGAGCCCGTTCACCTGCTGTGCGCGTCCTCCGGCGTCCTCTTCTCCACGGAGGCTGGCCGTTTATTGGCTAGATTGGATAGATTGATAGCAGCGCAGCCATTGGCTCGCGCTGCTGTCAATCACATCCAATGACGCGGCCCGTGGGGGGGCGGGAATGAGTCGTACACGCTGTGTCTATGGACGCAGTGTGTATGACAGGGAGCGCGCCCACAAGCTAACCTCCTTGGGAGAGCGCTTCCCAGAAGGGGGTTATCTGACGCAGGGAGGAGCCGAGACAGCCGCCGAGGGACCCGAGAACAAGAGGATCGGGGCCACTCTTTTCCAAACTAACTGCACAGTGGAGGTAAGTATAGCATGTTTTTTATTTAAAAATAAATAAAAAACAAAGCCATACAATCGCTTTAAGTGGGCGAATCCTTCCGGTCCTTAAGTGGTTAATCAGGGCTGGGCAAGGCAAGTCCCTCTCAGGCTCTCATGTCTCATACAACTTGTGATGTGTGTTTGTACTTACAGTTTTGCTTTGGACTCCACCACCAGATGCGGGTTGTCACCTGCCACACGTTGCGGGTTGTCACCTGCCACACGTTGCGGGTTGTCACCTGCCACACGTTGCGGGTTGTCACCTGCCACACGTTGCGGGTTGTCACCTGCCACACGTTGCGGGTTGTCACCTGCCACACGTTGCGGGTTGTCACCTGCCACACGTTGCTGATTGTCACCTGCCACACGTTGCTGATTGTCACCTGCCACACGTTGCTGATTGTCACCTGCCACACGTTGCGGATTGTCACCTGCCACACGTTGCGGATTGTCACCTGCCACACGTTGCGGATTGTCACCTGCCACACGTTGCGGATTGTCACCTGCCACACGTTGCGGATTGTCACCTGCCACACGTTGCGGATTGTCACCTGCCACACGTTGCGGATTGTCTACTGCCACACGTTGCGGATTGTCACCTGCCACACGTTGCGCATGGTCACTTGCGTCACATGCCACACGTTGCGGGTTGTCACTTGCCACATCACATGCCACACGTTGCGGATTGTCACTTGCCACGACATCACCTGCCACACGATGCAGATAGTCACGTGCCACACGTTGCGTATTGTCACTTGCCACACGTTGCGGATTGTCACAACGTCACCTGCCACACGTTGCGCGTTGTCACTTGCTGTGTCCCAGAGTGCACACGGCTGCACAGTGAGGGTGGAATTGTGGTGATTCAGGGTGGGCGGTGAGAGATGACATCATCTCTCTGCTCCGCTGCGCGCTCACTCACTGACTGCTCCTAGCCCCCCCCCCGGGCTGCGAGTGTTCTGCCCGCGGCTGCCCCTGTCACCACTAACAGCAGCGGCGCTGGGCTCCTCACAGGCAGCGGCGCCTGCCCGCTCACTCACTGACAGCCCCCACCTCCCGGGCTGTGAGTGTCCTCACACAGGCAGCGGCGCCTGCTCGCTGACTGCCCCCCCCCCCGTCCCCGGGATGCGAGTGTCCTCACAAGCAGCGGCGCCTGCCCGCTCACTCGCTGACTGCCCCCCCCACCCCTGGGCTGCGACTGTCCTCACAGGCAGCGGCGTCGGGTTCCTCACAGGCAGCGGATCGGGCGGAACAGGCTGGCTGGCGGGCGTCAGTTTGCCGCCCCCCTAAAAGTGCCGCCTGGTACCATGGTACCACCCGGTCCCATCATAGGGCCAGCCCTGCTTGTATAGCACCATCAATTTATACAGTGCTTTTACATATACTTTACATTCACATCAGTCCCTGCCCTGAAGGAGCCCAAACTCACATAAGTACAGCACAGTACACATATTAGGGCCAATTTATACTTCTACTTGGCTAGGTGGATGCAGCACCGCCGACTCTAACACTGAGAACCAAGCGATTAAACATCGCAGATCGCTTGGTTCTCAGAGCTCCCTGAGCAGAGAGCCGGTGACTGACAGTCACCGGCTCTATGCTCTGCCCCCCTTCTTCGCTCACTGGAGCATTGAACTGTGGAGGGGATGGGATCGGTCGGCTCAGGCTCTCGGTGTCTCGTTGATAGGCTAAGCTAGATACCGGCCCAGACAAGCGGGTGGATCCCGACTTTATTATCACGATCTTGCCCAAGCCTGGACCGGCTCTGTGAGATTAGCCAAAAGCGGGCTTCAGCCTGCTGAAAAACGGGTCACAGGAGTGCAGAATGAACTGCACTCCTGTGATCCACAGAATGAACTGCACTCCTGTGATCCACAGAATGAACTGCACTCCTGTGATCCACAGAATGAACTGCACTCCTGTGATCCACAGAATGAACTGCACTCCTGTGATCCACAGAATGAACTGCACTCCTGTGATCCACAGAATGAACTGCACTCCTGTGATCCACAGAATGAACTGCACTCCTGTGATCCACAGAATGAACTGCACTCCTGTGATCCACAGAATGAACTGCACTCCTGTGATCCACAGAATGAACTGCACTCCTGTGATCCACAGAATGAACTGCACTCCTGTGATCCACAGAATGAACTGCACTCCTGTGATCCACAGAATGAACTGCACTCCGTTGATCCACAGAATGAACTGCACTCCGTTGATCCACAGAATGAACTGCACTCCGTTGATCCACAGAATGAACTGCACTCCGTTGATCCACAGAATGAACTGCACTCCGTTGATCCACAGAATGAACTGCACTCCGTTGATCCACAGAATGAACTGCACTCCGTTGATCCACAGAATGAACTGCACTCCGTTGATCCACAGAATGAACTGCACTCCGTTGATCCACAGAATGAGTACAGCCAAATGAGCTTTGGCTGTACTTCTGCTTTAATCATAGTGTGTGTGCTGCATTTTTTTAAATATTAGCAGTGTCCTGCACTTTAACCACCTTGTTGCTTACTCCTGTACATCCCCTATAGACCAGAACAGTTTTGACATTTCTGCTAGGGACTTGTTTTTTTTTCTGCAAGATAACAAGGCAGTACATATATTGTATATTGCAAGGTCTTTTTTTGGAGATATCTTGCAAAACATACTACTTTTGTCAATGGATTGCACAGAAATAAAGTGGCAAGACTAAAAAAAAAAAAGTTGACATTTGATCATTGGTTTTTGGAAAAAAAAAAATTGTGTTACTGTAGATACAAATTATACAATTTATTCTAGAATTTGATAATTATGATTCTGGTACAAAGCAATGCAAAGTTATTTGCAAAAATGAGGGATTGTATTTCCAAATTTGCACTTTTTTATTGCAACACAAAAAAAACGAAACAAGTAAAACAAATAAAAACAAACGTGTATTAATCAGAAAAAAAAATACATACAGATTGCTTGAAATGACAGCATATGCAACTGAAATACAAAAGTAACACTTTGCATATCGGTCTCCCATCTGAACAGTGTTTTAAGCTTTGTCAGATGGTGAGGTTTTTGACAACAGCAGCGTCATTTTTACAGCTGGGAGTTGCAGGCAAGTGCAAGGGGTGAGTGGCAGCAATGAAGACGGACCAGGTTTACTACACAGGCCCTGTACACTTCAATGATGTTTTTTGGGGATATGTAGTGCAGGCAGTGTCCACAACTGGTTACTTTTTAAATCGGTCACCAAGCTGTGCGAATCAAATGTAGCTTCTGATGTAAAAATGTTTACTTTTAAAATGATGATTGGCCCCATCCCTCCTACCTCCCTATTGGTCATTTAATGCGATGGTCAACCTCCATTACGCAGCAGGAGGCAAGGACCATGTTTTACAGGAAAAGTCAATATTTCCATGCAGGTATAGTTCAGCATGTATCTAATGGTGGGTTTGACTGTTTAATTTTTACTGATCCTAATCCTGGCTTCATTGCTTAGCTAGTCTCTGACACCTAACAAGCAGCTTCGACTCTTCAGACTTCACTGGCTGCATTCTTACAGTTGTTTCAGTGAGCTGCAAGATGGTGAATACAGGGTCAGGTAGACCTCCCCAATAGCCACACCTTTAAAAACAAATTTCCAATGGCAGCTCCCATAATTTCTTATCAGTTCCCCTTTAAGTGAGATCATCCTTGGGTTCCTCATCTATTGCTCTGTAGAAGTCTTCTCTAACTTACATAATTCGCTGGAATTTGTCAGATGGATATACGATTTCAGCATTTTATCTATTGGGATGTCATGTTTGTTTTGTATCCTTGTCTTTAGGAAATGAAACGCCTGTTTTTCTTTTCTCTACTACCCCCTTACCCTTCTACAGCTCACACAGGGGCAACGGTAACACAGAAATAATTTTTCAGAATCAAATAGATATCACAGGGCACTGAAGAGTTGATTCTTGGGCTATTGGGTTATGCTCCCCCTCCAGGTGATTGGAGCAAAGTTTGACACTGCCCAGCATAACCCCTCCCACTCCCAGCATTCCCTCAGTTTTTTGCTAGCGTCCATAGGTGATTGACCGGTCTCTCTGCTGAGAGAGCGAGCCTGAGTTGCTTTGATGCATATATTTTTACTTGAACTGCCTTTCGCTGCTGAGTCTCTGTTGCTCTATAGTAGTGAAAGTTTTCTGGATCAGTACCTACAGATACTTAAATCCAAGAGGGAAGTACCCAAACCCTGATAGAATAGAGGGGATGATCTTTAAGCTGCATTGGCACTGAATCATGTGTACGGTACTCACTTTGGCAGGCAGTTGCATCTGTGAGTAAGCTGGTGTGGGGTGCTTTTACAGGTCCAGAGCAGTGGCCTACTGAGCAGGAGCCCACAACCTGAGGACCCTACAGGGTATACAGTACCTGTCTATAGAGAGCGAAAATTTCGCTTCCTTTTAGAATTCCAGCTCAGCATGACGGACTTTGTTGAGCTCTTACAAACCACAGGCTGCAACAGGACCAGGGACCCGAAAGCCTCCAGGTGGTGAGATACTTTGAGGCTAACCCTCCCTCGGCCTCTCGTTGCTAGTGCTAAGAATTGTAAGAATTTCACCCTTTTGTGGGCCTGGAAAGCATGGCAAATTTTACACTAGGAGAATCGGTACCGGGTAGACTAGCTTCCTTATTTCAGGAGACCATCTTTCTGCCGGAAATTCATTTGTGGGACAGCAAACCGGCTCTGACTCTGTTTCCACTTCAGGAGCTTCTTCCTCTGAGATCTTCTTTTCTATGGAGGAATTCTCAGCTGCCTTTTCCTCTGTTGGAACAGCTGGCGGATATCCATAGGGATTTGCAGAGAGATGACTGTAATGCCACGTACACACGACCGTTTTTAATGTCATTGAAAAAAAACGAAGTTTTTCTCGACGTGATTCTTCTCAAGCCTGCCTTGCCTACACACTATCATGAAAAAAAATGCTACGAAATGAACGACGGCACTATAAAGGGGAAGTTCCATTCAGATGGCGCCACCCTTTGGGCTGCTTTTGCTGATCATTGTGTTAGTAAAGTTTGGTGAGAGACGATTCGCGCTTTTCAGCCTCGTGCTCTTCAGTCCGTTACAGCGTGACGAATGTGCCATCTCCATTACGAACGCTAGTTTTACCGGAACGAGCGCTCCCATCTCATCACTTGCTTCTGAGCATGCACGTTTTTTCCACGTCGTTAAAGCCTACACGCGGCCGTTTTTCATGACGAGAAAAAGTAAGAGAAAAATTAGAGCATGTTCCAAATTTTTCATGCCCATTTTTCACATCATGAAAAATGCTCTGAAGCCCACACACAATCGTTTTTAATGACCATTTTAAAAAATGGCATATTTCTCGTCATGAAAAACAATCGTGTGTACGCGGCATAAGAGCTCTGGGTCTTTGTCTACATAGAAGCTACCTTATACTTTTCCCCTGCCAATTTTTGCCAGGTTGGATGGGGAGGAAATGGAGGAAGCAGGATCCAAGGCAGCGGACTCCTCCAAAGCAAATTAATCCTTTTGAGGAGGACGCTCAAGCCTCTTGTGCATCTCCTTCTCATTGGTCCCCAGCGAGCATTTTCACAATGGTTAGTCTGTAAGAAATAAAACTAGTTACTAAAACCTTCAAGTCCTAAGGTATCAGGGCTGGGGTCTTGGAAAGTACCCAAACCAACCAAGTATTTTCCATTACATCCTCATACTGAAGAGAACATGTACAAGGACTCAGCCCACTCTGACAAAGTAGTTCACACAATACCTGATGGGAAAAGAGAGAATAGGCCATTTTGTGTTGTGGACTCTGCAATTTCTTATTTAAATAAGACCCCTACTGTACTGGTGGGCGATGCCCATGTGTTTAAGGACTCTGCAGATGAGAAAAATTGAGCCCTGTTTAGGGCATCCATTTCCTTGGCTAGTGTAGCCACCCAACCCACGATTGCATGCATGGGTTTGTCTGCCTTTGCTGGTATGAGCATATGGTGAAAGCACCTGCAACCTTTCTGTCCAGTTCATTGACCAGGCAGCACTTGGAGCAATTCCTTGAAGTGTGAATGCACTGGGAGGTCTCTAGGCACTGACATAAGCCCCATGTGAGAAAGTTGCCAGTTTCCTGGTCTCAGTGGACAGCAAGGATACCTACCTCCACTTCATGAGTGCTACCTGCACTTCGTGTTGGAGGAACAACCTTTTCAGTTTGTGTCTTTCTTTTTCCAAGCCACAGCGGTGTGTGTGTTAACAAAGTGAGGCGTTGGCCTCGGTTTTGGCTCTTCGGTGAGCCGAAGGGATCCCCATGCCGCAATCTGGACAATCTACTAAGCAATAGAAAGCAGGCCTCAGGGTCAATGTGCAGTAGACAGTGCAAGTCCTACAGAACTTCAACTGGGTCCTCAGTCTCCAGAAATCGACCATGGAGCCATTGCATCCACTGGGATATCAGGGCCTCGTCCTGGACACAGCCTTGGCTGGAGTTTTACTTTTCTGGGAAAAGCTTCAGACCCTTCGATCCAGGGTGCAGGAGTTGAGGTCCTTTGGAATGCTCCTCATTCACTTCTGCATATGAGGGTGAAGGGGCTGATGGTAGCCTCCTTCAAGGCAGCCCTGTATGTGCAATTTCATTGCAGACTGTTGCAACTCAACATCCTGACAGTTTTGGACAAAAGGATCTTGTCCTTACATTGCCCTATATCCCTGAGCACTGACCAGGTTATCCTTGGAATGATGACTATCCAGGCTGTCGCTGGCGCCTGGGAAATCCTTTCTCCCATGGTGTGGACAGTACAGACGATGGTGTGGACAGTACAGACGAAGGTCGCCGGGCTGGGGAGGAGTCCACCTTGGAGGAAGCTCTTTGTCCTAGTTGGATTGTCTTTTTTTTTTGCAAGATGCTCTGTGAGCAGTCAACAGATCCTGGTTGCTTGGTTCTAGGATGTCCTTATATTGTTTGCATATGTGTGTGTGTTGGCAGTTTACATCTTACCATTGACATTTAGTGATTTGCAGCTTGTTTAGTGTTCACTGTTGGCAGGAAGAAAGCTAGGTTGGTAAGACTTGAAGAAAGATTACATGAAGTCTTAACTGAAAGAGTTCTTTAATGTCGGGACACTTGGATAAACATTTTGAATCACGCTAGTTTTTGATGCTGGTGCCAAATACATATTTTTTTAAATTTTTTCTACTGGAATCTCTTGAAAGTCTCTCTTCTTGGTTCTATTTGAATCTCCATCCCACACACGTTCTACTACATATTCAGAATCTCATGTAGTCATTGCTCGGTCCATCAGAAACCACAGCAGGTGACTCTCACAGATCGCTCGCCATTCTTCCTCACTGTAATGAGAGCGGTTTCATATAGAGAATATTTTCACTTTTGGAATGGCTACTATGCAGGGGATGCCAGGTCCTACTGTGATCAATGACCTTGTGAAGCATTTTCCAAAGATCTAGAACACGGTGTTGGTTTTTATGTAGACCAGTTGCACAGTGTTCACGTGCCATTTTCGTACAAGAGCTTCTGTAAACACAGCAAATGCTATTCTGGGTTTCAGACGTGCAGTGTGGATGGGTATGCAATGTGGATGCATGGTAAATCATGTCAAACACCTATCAAACATACAGTGCATCCAAAAGTTTGTTTTTGTATTTCGAGATTGCTGTCCATATTTTTTGCACTTAGTCTATTTTCTTATAGACGCAATTTTAAATCTATTAAAATAAATATATTTTTATATCACTTTGTCAGATGTTATTCCTTGAAGTGATTGTAAAGCTACGTTTTTTTTTTTAAATTAACAAACGTGTCATACTTGCCTCCCCTGTGCAGTTTGTTTTGCACAGAGTGGCCCCCGATGCTCGACCTCTGGGGTTCCTCTGTGGCTCCTCCCCGCATTGTATAACCCCCTAGGAGAAGCGCTCTCCCAGAAGTTACCTTGCGGGCGCGCTCCCAAGTCCAGCATTCGGCGTTCATAGTTGCCGAATGTAGGACTCGGCCCCGGCGCCCGCGTCATTGGATTTGATTGACAGCAGCGGGGGCCAATGGCTGCGCTGCTATCAATCGATCCAATCAAGAGCCGAGAACCCTGGACAGAGGAAGAGCGCGTCTCCGCCGTGGGAAATTTCAGGGCTCAGGTGAGTAAAACGGGGGGGCTGGGGGTCGGCCACTAGAAGTTTTTTCACCTAATGCATTGGATGCATTAAGTTAAAAAAACACAAGGGTTTACAACCCCTTTTAAGGGGGACTCTGCACCTTTTTTTTAAATCCCAACATTCAGTTGTTTTTTGTTCTAAAGTAATCACAGCGCTTCACTTTTTCCACATTTTTTGTTATGTTACAAAATGTAGAATTTTGAGGAAAATAATGAATTTAATCCAAACAATACCCCATGACAACATTTAAGAAGTTTGTTTGTTGAAAATCTTTTGCAAAATGTATTAAAAATAAAAAGTGCAAAAAATCCCATGTACATAAGTATTCACAGCCTTTGCTCAATACTTTGTTAAAGCGCCTTTGGCACCAATTACAGACTCAAGTCTTTTTTTTTTTTTTTTTTTAGCATGATGCTACGAGCTCTGCACACCTATTTTTGGGCAGGTTCTCCCATTCTTTTTTGCAGGACCTCTCAATCTCCATCGGGTTGGATGGGGAGCGTCGGTGCACAGCCATTTTCGGATCTCTCCAGAGATGTTCAAGTCTGGGCTCTGGCTAGGCGACTCAGGGACATTGAGTTGTCCTGTAGCCACTCCTTTGTTATCTTCGCTGTGTGCTTAGGGTCATTGTCCTGTTGGAAGGTGAACCTTCTCGCTTGTCTGAGGTCAGGAGCGCTCTGGAGCAGGTTTTTTTTATCAAGGATATCTCTGTACATTGTTGCATTCATCTTTTCCTCAATCCTGACTAGTCTCCCAGTTCCTGCCACTGAAAAACATCCCACAGCATGATGCTGCCTCCACCATGCTTCACTGTATGGATGGTATTGGCCAGGTGGTGAGCGGTGCCTGGTTTTCCTCCAGACATGATTCTTGCCATTCAGGCCAAAGAGTTTTATCTTTGTTTTATCAAACAAGAGAATTTTGTTTCTTATGGTCAGAGAGTCCTTCATGTGCCTTTTGGCAAACTCCAGGTGGGCTGTCATGTGTTTTTTGCTGAGGACTGTCTACCATCTGGCCACTCTACCATACAGGCCTGATTGGTGAAGTGCTGCAGAGATGGATCTTCTTCTGGAATGTTCTCCTCTCACAACAAACGCTGGAGCTCTGTCAGAGTGACCATCGGGTTCTTGGTCACCTCCCTGACTCTAGGAAGAGTCCTGGTGGTTCCAGACTTCTTTCATTTATGGATGATGGAGGCCACTGTGCTCATTGGGAACTTCAATGCTGCAGAATTTTTGCTGTACCCTTCCCCAGATCTGTGCCTTGATGCAATGCTGTCTCTGATATCTACAGACAATTCCATGAACTTCATGGCTTGGTCTGTGCTCGGACATTAATGCTGGCCATACACTATACGAAAAATCGTTCAAACCCATTTTCGACAAACGAACATTCGGTCGTGAGTGCAAACGATAGTGCCATCATGTAATGACCGATAAATCGGCTCAAAGACGTCCCAATTATTATCGATTTTGTGCCCATTAACTGTCCGAAAAACGAACGAACTGTCTAAATGACCGATATTTTTTTTCATCTAGTGTATGGCCAGCATGTGGAAAAAAAGAAGCGCTGTAAATACTTTTCGGATTGCACTGTAAGCGATTTTTCTTTGCATCCATGCTATATATTTTCATTGTGCACATTTTGACTTTCATTGTATACTAAGGCCCTCATGCACACTGGATGTTTTTACAGTTGCTGTTTTTGACTTCAGACGTTATTTTCTGCAGCCAATAAACTCTCCAGCATGTTATCCTGTGTGTCCATGCACACATAGGCTGTTATCAGCAGTTTTTGGCAGGGGCGTTTTCTGGCTGAAAAAAAACACAGAACTAGTGGGTTTTGAGAGGAGTTTTTCAGCTGTAAAAACGCGGCTATTCTGCGTTTTTATCAGCGTTTTTGAGCCATAAGCTTTTGTGGGAGTATAATTTCGTAAAAAAACAACAAAACAAAACGCTACTGCGAAAACGCTGCAAAAGTCATTCTACAGCTTTCTACAGCTAACGCTACTGGCTTTTTTATAACGTCCAGTGCGCAGGAGACCTATTACTAAGACTTTATGGTGATCTATAGTTTTAGCTTGCACTGTACTACACTTAACATAACAGGAGCAGTAAAGTTTAAGGTGTTGTACCTTTTACGCTGATATCATTCCTAAGAGACCTGATTCTGTAAGGTTTTATTATTGAATGTTTAAAAGCTGTTGAATTGTTCAGCAGATCTAATCTTTCTAAACGATTTCGGTGGAGCCTAGAGTTATAAAGACTGTGATTGAATCTTTACCTCCATGTGCTCCTCCTGCTGGTTTCAAGAAAATTTTCTTTTCTCCCTCTAGTGGATTAAAGGGAAACTACATTTTTATATTACTTTGTTAAATATGTATTTATAGTCTGAACTCCCCACCATGTATTTATAGTCTGAACTCCCCACCAGTGTCTGTACATGCAGGGCGCTGGACGCATGGATTCCAATCGGGGGTTTTTTTTTTGTTGTTTTTTTTTTGTTTTTTTGGTGCGTGACTAGAGCCAGAGGCTCTTGTAGGTTTCAAAAAAGGGAGGGTTTGGGGCTCAGAGCGCTGCGCCTGAAGCCCACCTAGTTATGTGACAATAGCAAATGAATATTCACTATTGTCACACGGATTCTCCTTCAGGCCAATCAGGAAGCAGGTCCTGGGACCCGTTACCTGATTGGCCAAAAGGAGATCTGATCCTATTGGCCGCCAGGAGGAGGAGCGGGGAGACGCAGGTGAAACTGCCCGGAGCGCTGCCTACTGACGGGGTGGGGGGCACTTCTCCCCACCATCCTTTTTATAGCAAGTTTGATTTATACCGGGCATGAAACCTTGTTGGATTTATTCATTACCCGCCTTGTCCTGTTATTTTGACCCTAATAGTTTCTAACTGAGATTTCAGTTTTTATTGTGATTTAGAAAAGCTGGTTTTAGTGAACATTTGCTGACTGGTAGAATTGAGTGATTAGAACTTATTTTTCGCACTTCAACTTGATTTTCATACTTGCCCACAAGGCATGCAATACCGTTGATAACCATTCATATGTTACTGTTGCCATCTATTGAAGTTTGTGCTATTGACATAGGAACTCCATAATAGAATGCTGCTGGCCAAAAGATAGAGAATACTTTTTAAAACCTTGTGATTTCACTTCATCTCATAAAACGTATTATTCTAAGGCTGTATCCTTATGGCTCACTATTTGCAAGCAGGCAAGAGTCGGTCACTATTGTGTAGAGGGTTAAGGTGTATGTCCAGCCACAACGTTTTTTTCTTAGTTTTTGATAGTGAGGAAGTATTAGAACCCCTATAATAGTTTAACTGCTATCTGGGTCTTCGTTGGAGAAATGTCCCCCCACTTTCCAACAGCAGCAGAGAGAGAAAAAAATCATGCTTTTCATTAATAGAATAGGAGAGGCCTTAAAGCCCTGTACACACGATCGGATTTCCTATGGTTCCTAGGCCGATGAAGCTGACTTCCATCAGTCTTGCCTACACACCATCAGTCAAAAAACCGACCGTCCCAAACGCAGTGAGGTAAAACACTCCGATGAGCCGAGAAAAATGAAGTTCAATGCTTCTGAGCATGCGTCGACTTGATTCTGAGCATTCGTGGGTTTTTTTTCCGATGGAGTTCCCCACAGACGATAGTAATTTGCTATCGGTTTTTTAACCATCGGATAAATATAAAACATGTTCTATTTTTAAACACTGATGGGAAAAAAGACCGATGGGGCCCATACACGATCGTTTTGTCCGATGAAAAAAGTCCATCAGAGTGTTTTCATCGGTAAAACCTATCGTGTGTACACGGCTTAAGAAGTTCTGTCAGTTTTTAGTTTATTTGTAAGAAAAAGCCAGCACTCCAACTGTTCGATATGTTACTGAGATCATGTATGCAAGAATGAGCTTCAAAATGCAGAGAGATGCATAGTTACATGACGTTTTTGGTCCCCTTTTCTCATGGTGACAGATGGAAGTGGGGGGTAAATCTCTGAAGCCCCGGATAGCAGTTAATGCCCAGCAGGAGTTCTAATCCTTCCCCAATCTATTTAAAACTACTTTTTTTTTTTTTTTTTTTCTTTTCCCATTTGGTATACACTTTAACAGGCGCATCCTATTTGCTTATAGCTGAAATTTTAATTTGTAATTTTTAAGTAAGAGATTTATCCAACAACTGAGAGCATAAAAATATCCAAAGACCCAAAATGGACCGCAGAAACCACTTATGAGGTCTGGGAATATTCTCTGGAGATCCATTCCAGAGTGCTACATTGATGTCTTGCCAGACTGTAAAGTGTATTGTACCCGGTGCCAGTTTGAAGCAAAGCTTTTATGAACTTGCTATATGACCATGGCGCCCTACTTTCCAGCAACAGGATTGCTAAGAAATGCAACACGATTATTGGCATGTGTTGCTCTCTTTCTGGGCAAAAGAGTGAGGCGATTCTCTGTTGCTGGTGAGTGACATTATCCATTGGTGAGGGATCAATGACTTGCCTATTTGGTCAGCTAAGAATTGACGTAGGGATATTTTGGGAGCAGGTTTGCTGCACTAGGGACATGATCGCCAGTGTGCCATTGGCCATACCAAACTTGCAGGGCATGCATGTCCAGATCCTCAAAATGTATATCCAATTTGCTTCAGGAGCGTCTCAAGGAAGTGCGGACTTTGGAAAAGTTTTAAAAATACCAGCGCTAAAAACACCAGTTTTTTTGCATTTAGCCGCGTTTTTACATTGACGTTTTCCTGCGCTAGTATTTTTTTTTTAAATTGAAAACACTCTCCATAATGTAAGAATGTCAAAAGCGTTTAGCCGCGTTTTTTTTGCCATTTTTGGGCATTTTTCGTGTTTACTGCTCCTGGAAGCACAGGCTGGCTGGCTTCTTTTTTTTTTTTTTTACTGCCACTAAACGCTTATGCCTCCAAACACCTCTGACCGTCTGTGTGCATTAACACATAGACATAGAGTGCCTGCAGATAAATAAAAAAAAAAAAAAAAAACCTTCTGCCTTTAGAACCACTTTAAGCCCAGTGTTCATGGACCCTTAATGTTTAGTTCTTAGCTTTTCTTGAGACATTATCACGAAATCTAGAATAATATGCCCTTGGTATTACTTCCTCTGTGAAGAGCGGAATTGGGAACAAATTTCTATTTATATTCCAAAGTCTTATGCAAGCACTTCTGGAAATTTTTCTTTTTAACCCAATTACAGAGACAGATATTTTTGGCATTTACTCGCTTATCTTACCAGAAATCCTTTGGGTTAATAAAAGATCAATTTACAGCAAGAACATTTTGGTTAGTTGTCTTCAGAGAATCAGAACAGTTTTATTGCACTAGCTGCTCCAAAATGATGAAAGCTTAGAGGTTGTAACCCTAAAAAAAAAAAGACCATTTTACCTTATGGCAGGTTAAACAGTGCTTGTGCTGTCTAATCCATCCATTTCTATGCTGTAAAAAAAACCTTGTTGATCCTGCCTGTGTCTGTGTCCCCCTATGTAAACTGACCATGCTAATCATGGCTCCTGATCCATGATACTGTAGTCAGTTTGCCTGCCTCTGTCATCCTGCAGTCTCTCTTCTCCCCCCCCCCCCCCCTGCCTGCCAGCTTGTGTGTGTGAGCGATCTCCTCCTCTCCCCTCCAGCCGCTATTAGCAGCTGGCAGTAAAGTCAAAGGATTACTGCCAGCCCTCTGTTTTACCAAGGTATACTACACAGTGTAAATGTTTGTATAAAATTATGCCTCTAAATACCTTATCTGTTCAGTCATGTGACCTCCCGCTGCACTAAGGGCTACAGTGGGAGGGGCTGAGCGGTCAACACAGTGGTTAGGTGACTCCTGGCTGTCATCGGAGGGATCTCAGCCCCTCCCACTGTATCCCTTAGATTGGGAGAGGAGAGCGGCGGGAGGTCATGTGACTGAACAGATAAGGTATTTAGAGGCATCATTTTATACAAACATTTTCACTGTGTAGTATACCTTGGTAAAACAGAGGGCTGGCAGTATTTTTTTTATTTATTTTTTTACTTTATAAATAACCTCTTTAAATCTGGTACTATGGCCTTTATACATTATTGTTGCCCCATGCATAGCCTTGATAAATAAACCCATGGCTCGCATAGAAACTTGCTGTGTATCAGTGATTAGGATTTAGTAGTCCATTGCAATGTAGACATTTCATTCTTGCATTGTTCATTTTAAATGACTGTTAAAAGACTTGTATTGTCTCCTTTTAATCTCTGAAATCAAGCTGTAAGGTCCTTTTATATAACGGAGACCTGCAGTTAAACAGGCTGACACCAGGGGCCTCCAAAGATGTAACACAATAATGGTTGTCAGATAAAACACCACTTGGATTACAGCGAGAGAGCAAACCGTGTGTAACTGAAGAGGTAATCACATCTCCTGACATTAGGAGAAGAGTGACACGGAGGGTTTTCCTCTGTATCTGTTGGCTTGCAATGTCTGATAAATATTTGTAGATTTTCCGATCTCTGTGACGTCCTCTCTGCTTTTGGTCATGTTGCACACTCTCGTGAAGAATACTTCATCCAGACAGGTATTCAACGCAAAAAAGAGCTACTGGTAATGGAAAATGGATTGCTCTTATGACAATTTGAAACTTGATTCAAGTCTCAAACGTCTCAAGAGCAAACTGATAAGTTTTTGTGTTAATGTTGCCCAAGTAAATATAGGAGGAGCATTACATATAGCAGACCTGTACTCCAACAAAGGTAAACTGGCCCAAGCAAATAAAGAGCAATGGTGGTTTACATTGTGCCCTTTGTGTATGCTGGGCAGTAGACTTGTGCACAACGGAAAAATTTGTTTAGTTTCGGTTCGTTTCTTTTCGGTCCTGTTGATTCGTAATCGTTCGTAATTTTGCTAGACGGGGTTTTTCGTGTTCGGAATAATTCGTATTTTCGCAAGCGACATTTTTCGTGAATCGGAATGATTCGTATTAATGTAAGCCTTATTTTTAGTTGATTTATAATTCGTACTTTCAGTAGAGTACATTGTTTTTTGTTGATTCTGGGACACATATATAGTGCCGTCGTACATGTTGTACATCACCGCGCTTTGCTCGAGCATTTTTTTTCACGATAGTGTGTAGGCAAGGCAGGCTTGAGCAGAATCACTTCGAGAAAAACGCAGTTTTTTTTCAATGACATTAAAAGCGGTCGTGTGTACGCGGCATTATTGTGCTTCGAATGGATTCGTACATTCGTAACTTTTTTCATAATGAATTATGCCGAAGACATTCGGGGGGTTTTGGTATTTGCGATATAATTTATTTCGGATTCCGTTTTATTCGTAATTGCTTTGTTCGAATTTAGCAACGCTCGGAAGCATTCGAATTTCCGGACGAATTTCGACTCGTTACGAAACGAATTGCACAAGCCTACTAGGCAGCTTCAAAATGTGCACCTGTCATATTGCCCTGAGATGACAGCGGACCTGTCATGCTATCCTGCCTCCTCCCTCCTCCCCTTCTCACATGTGAAAGTAATTTAAATTTTTTTTTGCATTTCTCTCCCAGGCAAGAATGACTTTTGTTCCCCCCCTCCTATAATCGCTTATGCATGCACAGATATGGTGCATGGCTTCAGGTCCCGAGCAAGCCCTTCTGCACATCTGCGCACATACGCCTGCTCTCCTCCCCTACTAGTTGTTGACCCAGATGTAATGTGTGATGTAATTTCCAGGTCCCCGTTGACCGTTTCCCCCGACCATCAAGGCTGGTGTTCTATCAGATTAGCAAACCCATCAGATCAGCGAACAGAAGTAATGTTCCGTCAGCTGCGGGTGCGTTCCACGGGTTCGCTAATCTGACAGAACAGCGACATTGAATATCTTGCTACACCCAGCTACGGCTTGAATTTCTGACTAATTTTAGCAATAAAGTGAGAGTATATAAATATAGTATATTGACATCTATGATGCTGTTTCAATGTTTAATTTTGAAAGCCTGAAGGTTTAGCGCAGAGTAATGTGGGGTGTACCAACATGGCCTCCGCCACCTTCCTACTGCTGCCGTCCAGCTTCTTTCAAAATGTAACATCAAAACAGCAACACAAATGTCAATATACTATATTTAAATACGCTCACTTTACTGCAAAAATTACTCTGAAATTCAAGACGTAGCTGGGTGTAGTAAGATGTCCGCTGCCTCCTTCTGACGGCAGGTGTTCTGTCAGATTAGCAAACCTTGTAGTGGTGAAACGCATGCGCAGCTGATGGGTTTGCTAATTTGATAGAACAGCGGAAAAGAATGTAACGCAGTGCGATGTGCATTGTCTTGCATTCAGTGGAGCACGGGAGAAAGGAAGGGTCTTTTAGACCCTGTGTGTCTCATTAAAGAGAACCTGGCGCCCCCCCAAAAAAAAAATCATCAGACGGGACTTTTTGTTACCAATGGCTCCTGCTGCCATCAATCTGCCCATTGATAAGAGAGATGGCGGCGGGAGCCACTTCCCTTGTGCACATCGCTGGATCAGATCGGGCTCGGGTAAGAAGGGGGGGGGGGCTGCAGCACAGAAGTTTTTTCACTTTAATACATAGATTGCATTAAGGTGAAAATCTTTTAGAACCACTTTAAGCCTCCTCTAATGCCCTGTACAGCAAAATTATGACTGGAAGAGGGTGGGAGAGCGCTAATAGCCAATCAGGCACATTTGCTGACCAGAAGAGAAAAGAATGAGCAGTGTGATGACTCCGTCGGTGTGTTTTTCTTCCTTCATTGTTGTCAGAAGTGTGGCAGTGTGTGCCCAGGACCAAGCCATGCTGCTGCTGCTCCTGTGGAGGTCCAGGACCTTCCTGTTCTGTTCAGCAGAGTTCTCTCATCTGTGCAGAAAGGCACAAAACCTTGAACCACCAAAACCGTTCTAAAAACTCTGTGTGTGTATATATAGCCCTATGCCAGGGGCTCATTTATCTGCCCACCCTGGTTTAACTCTTGTTTCCTCTCTGCACATTGACTTCCCAGAATAATGCATATGTGCCTTTCTCTGCTGTTGATATATTGAGATTCTATAAGTAAAGCCATATATGCATTATGTTATTCTAGAAACCATACAGTTCTCTGTAGTGCTAGAGATCCCGTGTTTCTGTGAAATCCCCTAGCGACACGTGCTGTCTTCTTTCCGCCAGAGCTAGAATCACTTGCCATGGAAACGTACTTATTACAAGAGCGAAGAATTGGAGAAACGCAGACTCTGCCCTGACAGTAAAAATAGAAGAGAGCAGAATGGAAGATGGGAAGGTTTCACTTCTCGTTACTTAGTAATGTGTCTCATTAACACGAAGTTGTTCCACATACGTCAGATTATGTATTCATATGCATGCTACTCCTCTCGGGCATAAATCAATGTTCCATCATAAAGCCTGTTTTACATAATCTCTCTTCTGTGCATTCCAACATAACAATAGAATTGTGGCCAGTTGTAGATATCCTCGAGCATTTTCTTGTGTGGCATATCCCTTTCATCTCATAGAACCTCTTCCTTTTCAGAAATGTCATTATCTATGGTGAGCTGTACAAAAAAAAAATCCCTTCCTGCTTCAATTTAGAAGTTGCTGGATGAGCCTTATGGCCCGTACACACGATCCGAAAATCGTACGAAAACGGATGTCCGAGGAAGAATCGTACTATTTTCGGATTGTGTGTACACTACTTTCTAAGGTGACCAGATTTATTAAAATGAAATCCGGGGACATCATTTTTTTTTACTAGTAATGGCGGCAATCAGCGACTCTCTGCCCGTCGCCACCGCCGCCTGCCTCACAGCCTGTCAAGTCTTACTCTCCGGGCCCCGGCCACTACTGGGTGGGGAGCGGAGGAAGATCACTCTGCCAGGGAAGGCAAGGAGATAGGCAGTCGGCTGGCCGGGGGTTGAGCCAAGGCAGAAAAACATGCGAGCGGAGCTGAATGGGCATGCGCCTGAAACTGAAGAAATATTCCCTCCGCTCTGACCAGCACATGATCATCAGAAAGGGGCACAGATAATAGAAAAAATACCCCCCCCCCCCCTAAGCTAGAAAGAGCGGCGGAGCAGGGGGTGTGCAATTCAGAATATTCTTTTTTTTATTCTGCACTGACTGTCTTTGAAATTGCCCCAGCCCCTGTTCAAATCCAATCCGGGGACAAAACCGGGGACAGACTTGGTCCGGGGACAGTGTCCTCAATCCGGGGACTGTCCCCTGAAACCGGGGATGTCTGGTCACCCTACTACTTTCGAGAGCCGATCATGACAGTTCATCTGATATTATTCGATCGGACAAGCGCAAAAATTTTCCTCGTATGATACCAGATCATGCGATTTTCGTTTAGTCAGTATAGTTGTCGTCCGAAAATACAATACAAATACATTACAACACATGACATCACTTCCGATTTATTTGGTTTTTTTTTCTGTCGGACGAGAATTTTCGTGACTTTAGTAACCTATTCAATTTCTACATGCGACTATTAAGCGAAAAAAGTCGTACGATCTGTCGTACAATATTCGGATCACGTGTACGGGCCATAAAGCAAGCCTGAGCTTTGCCAAGCAGGGGAACACTTCAGGATTGGTGTTATGCTCGCCTTCTACCAGGAAGCTTGTGTGTAAGCTCAGAGTCTATTGAGAGCTTACTCAGGGCTGAGGATGCTGCAATGGATAGATGAATAAGATATTATAGAAGTGATTTGATTTTCTTTTAATACCGTTGTGACATTTCTGTGACCACTGTAGCAAGAGTTTATGGGAACGAGTCCCACAGATGGTGCATGCGATTTGAGCCCCGCTCTGTGACTGGTTCTTGGGTCGCAGAGCCATTCAGCAGTTGGCTGATTTGGGAACACTGGTGCAAGGAAATCCGGTGCCATTCATACTTAATGTGCTCTGTGAGTCTGCAAGCCTCTTAGAAGTGTTTAAAGCACTAAGGAGCTTTTAAGACTGCAGCACAGCAGAATCTGCAGCTCTGCCTGACAGTCTATCAGAACATCCTCATCTGCATCCAGCTATAGTAACCCTTCATCATCCATTTCTCAGCCAGCTGTGTGTATTCTCCTATGTTCTGCTGTGAAAGCGACACAGGCCTGATTACATATCGGTGTCATCCTGGTCCGTGACTGTAAGCAGAATGGCTTTCTAAAGCCAAAGATAACCATATACACTCACCCGGCCACTTTATTAGGTACACCTGTTCAATTGCTTGGTAACACATTTAGGCATCTAGACATTAGTCAGGTTGAAAAAAGACAAAGTCCATCCAGTTCAACCATAAAAAAATATATCGTACAATCCCATATACCCAATTCTATACCCACAGTTGATCCAGAGGAAGGCAAAAAACCCCAGCAGAGCATGATCCAATTTGCTCCAGCAGGGGAAAAAATTCCTTCCTGATCCCCTGAGAGGCAATCGGATATTCCCCGGATCAACTTTACCTATAAATGTTAGTACCCAGTTATATTGTGTGCACTTAGGAAAGTATCCAGGCCCTTCTTTAAGCAATCTACTGAGCTGGCCAGAACCACCTCTGCAGGGAGTCTATTCCACATTTTCACAGCTCTTACTGTGAAGAAACCTTTCCGTATTTGGAGATGAAATCTTTTTTCCTCTAGACATAAAGAGTGCCCCCTTGTCTTTTGTGTTGACCATAAAGTGAATAACTCAACACCAAGTTCACTATATGGACTCCTTATATATTTGTACATGTTGATCATATCCCCCCTTAATCTCCTCTTCTCAAGAGTGAATAAATTCAGTTCCTCTAATCTTTCCTCATAGCTGAGTTCCTCCATGCCTCTCATCAGTTTGGTTGCCCTTCTCTGCACTTTCTCCAGTCCCCCGGTGAACATGGTGAAGACGACTTGCTGAAATTCAAACTGAGCCTCAGAATGGGAAAGAAAGGGGATTTAAGTGACTTTGAACAATCGAGCTATGCAGGATACCATCTCTGAATGCACAACACATTGAACGCCTAAAGCAGATGGGCTACAGCAGCAGAAGACCACACCGGGTGCCACTCCTGTCAGCTAAGAACAGGAAACGGAGGCTACAATTGAGCAGAGGCTCACCAAAATTGGACAATAGAAGATTGGAAAAAGGTTGCCTGGTTTGATGAGTCTTTATTTCGGCTATGATATTCAGATGGTAGGGTCAGAATTTGGCATAGACATGAAAGCATGGACTATCCTGCCTTGTATCGACTGTTCAGGCTGGTGGTGGTGTAATGGTGTGGGGGGATATTTTCTTGGCACACTTTGGGCCCTAGGGTACAGGTACTACTGGATGAGAAGCAGTAGTTAAAAGAATGTTTGTTTGAAAGAACTTTCAATTGGTTTTCGTGTCTGCGGTATAAATTTTACATCTGACAGGCCTGCTGGATTGAGTTCAAAATGGAAATAAGTAGAAGCAACTGCACTCTCCATCCATAAGTTACAAAGCAGGCAAGCTGTATGGGATACATTTCATTGCAATTGTGTCACCATATGAATTATCAAGACACTGCTGAACCTTTCTCTCTGTTCTTCTGATTTCTTTGCTTTTCCCTTTTGTTTTAAAGTGGTAGTAAACTGCAGCTGTAAAAAACAAAAAAAAACCACACCTGTAAGGCAATTGCATAATGTGCTAGTCATTGTGAAATACTTGCCTTCAGGGTGGGTTCACATATCGCACTGTGAACTGGCAGTTCGGACATGAATTGGTTCGCATAGGTGTGAACACCCATGCAATCCGATTCTGGTGTGAACCAAAAAAAGGGTCCTGTGCGAGTTTGGTCCGAATACGGTGCGATATCAGACATACTATCTGTAATGCCCCATACACACGATCGTTTTTCATGCCATTTTTTAAACCGACGTTTTTCTCGTCGTTTTTTTTTCATGTTTCCTCTCAAGCCTGTCTTGCGTACACACGATCATTTTAAAAAACGTTCAAGCAAAGCGCAGTGACGTACAACACGTACGACGGCACTATAAAGGGGAAGTTCCGTTCGGATGGCGCCACACATGTTAGTAAAGTTTGTTGAGCGACGATTCAGGCTTTTCAGCCTCATGCTTTTCAGTCCGTTACTGCGTGACGAATGTGCTATCTCCATTACGAACGCCAGTTTTACCAGAACGAGCGCTCCTGTCTCATACTTGATTCTGAGCATGCACGTTTTTTTTCACCTCGTAAAAGCATACACACCATCGTTTTTCACGTCGTTAAAAAAAAACGACATGAAAAACGACGTGAAAAAATAGAGCATGTTCGAAATTATTAATGGCCGTTTTTCACGTCGTTAAAAATGCTCTGGAGCCTACACACGATCGGTTTTAATGCCCATTTTTAAAAATGGCATTTTTAACGGCATGAAAAACGATCGTGTGTATGGGGCATATGGCGGAAATCGCATTGCACAGACATCGCATGTGATTTGCACTGCAGTACGGTGCGAATCACATGCGGTATCGCAAAGCACACTAGTGTGAACCGGGCCTCAGGGTGGATTCGATTTTAAATCACTAGTAAAAAGGCTTGATTAAATCAACTTGATTTTAAATCATAATTTTTAAAGAGCATCTGTCATTTCTGTCCCACAGCGGCTCCTCCTCTGACCCGCTGTTGACTCACCGACAGTCCCATTCACTTTAATGGGACAGCTGGTGATGCGGCAGTGACACAACAAGGTGAGGGACATGGCGGCAGCAGGTGAGTGGACGCCCGCTAACAGGCGCTGCCATGATGGATCTAAAATGACAGGTGCTCTTTAAATGTAAGAACTTATTCTAACCAGTAGTTAGAATCTTTAATATTTGCAAACAAAATTAAGGTTTCCCATTTAGAATAATAAGCTGTCAGGTTAGTAAAACAGCGATATCAGAACAAATTTAATCATACAGTTTGTAGTGTACATAGATTTGCAAAACAATTGGATAAAGGAATATTCCTGAACTTTGGTTTATCTCATGGTTACTGTGAAATTGTGTGAATGCATCAATGCAGTGCATGTTATCTCAGCTTGCAGAGCTTTGATTCATTGAATGAGTTTACCAAAAATGTAAATATTGCAGAATATACAGCCTCATGCTACATAACCAAGCTCCATTTCATGCTGAATAAACTCAATTATTAATGTATCCTAAATAGAAAACTATCTTTAGATAGATTTGTTCTCCAAAAGCATTTTATTAAAATAAATTTGATAAATGGATGAGACCTCTACCTCCCAACTTTGTTGATTGGAAGGTGGACGCAAATACTACCCTACCCTGCAAGAAATTCTTGTACATTTAATAGGGGATGCCCAGCTAAGTACAATAAAATCTGGGACCGCTGGCTACAAGAATAAGAAACCTACACATGAAAATAGTATGATTTCTTAGACATACACCCTTTGAAGTATGTTTACATTATATCTCCTTCATTAAGAAGAGCTAAACCTTTGTACCCTTTTTATTACTGCAAAATAGTTTAAGATCTAAACTGTATCTGCAATGCATATGGCGACCCTTATGTAATGGATGTATTGTACACATAACATGCAAGCTTAAAGTGGTTGTAAACCCAACCACACAACTTGCACCTACAGGTAAGCCTAGATTAAGGCTTACCTGTAGGTGCAAGAAATATCTCCTTAACCTACACGGAGATATGTGCAGAAAACCCTGCACCGATGTCTACGGGGCATGCGCGCCGTATACAACAGCGCAGGCGCACTGAGCGTGACGGTTTTCTGAATGGGAGAATGGGCCGGCCCCACGGGCATGCGTGTGACGTCATCGCCGCTCCGGCCAATCACAGTGCCGGAGTGGCGATACCCGGAAGACGGTCGGGGGGCACGAGGAGCGCTTCGGAGGCTTCGATCTGAGGTAAGTGCCACATAATGAGCTAGTATGCATGGCATACTAGCTCATTATGCCTTTTTCTTGCAGCTATGAGTAAGCACTTATAAGTGTGAAACGCGTCAGCTGTCCTTAAGGTTTCGTTGCTGTGATGTGTAGTGCCTGTTTTTATTTTTACTTTGATAAGCCACGTTGGATTGGAGTGCGGCTGTCCTAATCATCCTTGTTTTCTATTGCCTTTTTCTTGCAGGTGTTGTTTTTTTATTTTTTGAAAAGTGGGTTTACAATCACTTTAAGATGTATGCACAGTTATACTGCGGCAGAATGGCCCCCCTGCGTGAGCGGTCGTAGCTGTACGTCGGCGCTTTAGGACGCCTCTGGTGGCGCGCGTGCCCGAAGCGTGTCCGCGGAGCCGATGTGAGTGCCCGGCGGTCCTGATTGCTCAGTACAGAACGAGAACAGGGATGTGTGTAAACACACACATCCTGGTTCTCTCAGGGGCAAAAAGACTGATCGTGTGTTTTATACAATGTATGAACACCGATCAATCTCTTCCCCTAGTCAGTCCCCTCCCCCCTTCAGTTAGAACACACATTAGGGAACACGATTAACCCCTTGATCGCCCCCTAGTGTTAACCCCTTCCCTGCTAGTGTCATTTTTACAGTAATCAGTGCATTTTTATAGCTTTGATCGCTGTATAAATGTCACTGGTCCCAAAAAAGTGTCAAAAGTTTCCGATGTGTCCGCCATAATGTCGCAGTCATGATAAAAATCACAGATCGCCGCCATTACTAGTAAAAAAATAAATAATAATAAAAATGCCATAAAACTAACCCCTATTTTGTAGACGCTATAACTTTTGCGCAAACCAATCAATATACGCTTATTGCAACTTTTTTTTTTTTTCCTTTTACCAAACAATATGTAGAAGAATACATATCGGCCTAAACTGAGGAAAAAAAATATATATATATATATATATATATATATATATATATATTTTTTTTTTTTTTAAACTAGGGATATTTATTATAGCAAAATTTTTTTTTTTTTTTTTTTTTTTTTAGTTTTTTCAAAATTTTCGCTTTTTTTGTTTGTTTGTTTATAGCGCAAACAATTATCACAGAGATGATCAAATACCACCAAAAGAAAGCTCTATTTGTGGGAAAAAAAGGACGTCAATTTTGTTTGGGTACAGTGTCGCACGACCGCGCAATTGTCAGTTAAAGCGACGTAGTGCAGAATTGCAAAAAATGGCCCGGTCATTGGGCAGCCAATTCTTCTGGGGCTGAAGTGGTTAATAAAAACTTTTGTTTAAATCAAAAAAATCATTGATCTATATCCACCCTGCTGACCTTGGAATGAAGCCTTCCAGCGGCACGCGGTCACCGCTCAGAGGGCTGACCTCTTTCCCCGAACTTTGTTCAGGGTTCGCACGCTTCGGCTATGTGATTGGCCGGAGCCACAATGTGCACGGGAGCCCATGGTTCCGGCACGAAGTTCTGAAGGTCTGGCATTGTGCCGGTGATGTAACTGACTGCATCCGGGGTGAATATCTCCTAAACGGTGCAAAATGTTCTCTGATTGGACAAGGTGGAGATTGGGCAAGGTGGTGAGGCAGGGAGGTAACATCACAATCAAAGAACACTTTTCATTCATTAGGAAAATGCAAAAGTATTCTCTGAACAGTGCCTCTGTCCAGCAATATAACACCTCCTGTGTTCACTAAGCAGGAAGGCAGCCACTAGGTATAGGACCTGGAAGTTTGGGATGATCACTAGATTGGCAGCACCTACTACAGTGATTTTCCACTACCAGAGGGATCATCCAGGTATGGGACAGTATATGTTTACATTGGTCTATTCTGGACTTCTGTAACTATGCAAAGATGTTTGCTTTAAAGATGCAAGCTTTCGGATATCTTGGATCCCTAGACCAGGCTTTATGCATGTATGTAACCTTTGCATAGGTTCCAACGCATTTCACTCCTCATAGGAGCTTAGTCATAGGATTCATTGGTACCAGCTGAACTGTTTGTGCATTGCTTGGTTTCAATAAATCTAAAGTTGTCTTTTATGGTAAGCGGCTTTCTCTTCCTTGTTTTATAGAATTTGAATGTTTTATATGTGCAATGGTTCACGATCGTGAAAAGTCAGTTCCTGCATTCGGGAGATAATGAGGGAAAAGCATAGCCTGCAGCAGAGCATTGTTCATAGCATGCATGTATATAGCCTGATAAAGGGATCTGAGATATTCCAAAGACTTTCATCTTAAGTTAGCCCCAAAAAAAAGTATCACTTAAACCTCAAACTTTCTACATTAACCAAAGGCTAGCCTGCTACAACACTCTTCTACACTCCAATACTGCTGGAGAAGTTTTATGAAGCGTTTTGCTATTGAATTCATTTTATAAAGTGTTTTGCAACGCTATTCAATTTTGTTTAAAGGAAAAATTTGATCTCGCCAAAAAAACGTTTCCAGTATTTTTAATCGTAGAGGTCTGTTATTACAGTTAACCACTTGACCTCTGGAAGATTTACCCATGACCAGGCCATTTTTTTTTTTTTACATTAGGACGCTGCGTTATTTTTACTGACAATTGCTCGGTCATGCAACTTTTTCTCCCCACAAAAAGAGCTATCTTTTGGTGGTTTATGATCACAACTGTTTTTTTTTTTTTTTTTTGCGCTATAAACGAAAAATTACCAAAAATTTGGGGAAAACATACAATATTTTCTACTTTCTGCTATAAAGCATATCCAAAAAAAAATGTAAAAATCTAATTTCTTCATAGATTTAGGCCAAAATGTATTCTAAAACTAAAGCTTCTCCAAAAACGATGGTACAGTTGCAGTTTACTGGAATTTTTTTATTTATTTATACTAGTAATGGCAGCGATCAGCGACTTATGGAGGCACTCTGATAGTATGGCGGGCAGTCTGACGGACACTTTTGACACTTTGTGGGAACCAGTGACACTAATACAGTGATTAGTGCTAAAAATATACACGGTCACTGTACTAATGACATTGTCTTAGAAGGGGTTAACATTTAGGGCAATTAGAGGGTTAACTTTGTGCCTAACAGTGCTTGATGCATTTACTGTGTGCGGTTTTTACCAAGTAATGTGCCGCTTGCAGGGAAACAAAAACCGGCACATCCCCACTGACAAGACAAAGAGCTGTATTGTTTACATTCACAGAGCTCTGTCCTGTCCTCTTCCCTGATCAGCGGGTGCCGGCGGTCAATTATTGGCTGCTGGTCAGCTTGTGCTGTGACTAGTGACAGAACAGGTGGCGCATGCGCGTGCCCCCTACCTAGAAGTGCTTGATCACATAATGGATATGTGATCCAGCACAGGAGAGTCGCTCTGCCACTGTACTTCTACATGAGGTGGTCAGCAATGGGCAGAATAGATGATCTCTGAGCTAGACATTCAAACAATTTGTTGTTGGCATGCCCTGCTGGGAAGCAGTAGGAGTCGTGTCCTGTCTCTGCCTTCCTACTCACTCCTCCATTACTTACATTAGACACTTTAAAGTGGAGGATCAACCCAAAAAGAAAAAAAATTGCTCCAAAATGCTACAAAACAATTGAAAAAAAAATGTGAAAAAATAAAAAAAATTTACTTACCAGAAATTGCGGTTGCTAGGCGGATCTTCCTAATCCGCGGCTGGTCTTCATCCTCGTGTTGTCTTTTGGGGAATGGGGCGCGCTGCCTTCTGGGAACTGTGTGTATCCCAGAGAGCAGCCGCCCATTCATACAGCGCCGTGAGACTTGCGCATGCGCAGTAGGAAACGGGCAGTGAAGCCGCAAGGCTCCATTGCCTGTTTCGCTTAGTGAGGAGGAGGACCTGCTACGATCGAGGGATCGGCATCGGGGGGCCAACATTGCGGTCGCCTAGGACAGGTAAGTGTCCTTATTAAAAGTCAGCAGCTACAGTGTTTGGAGCTGCTGACTTTTAAAAGGAAAAAAAAAATTGCAGGTGAAACCCCGCTTTAAGCACAGGGAGTACAGATCCTACTGGTTGTTGAAGGCCAAACACTGACCACCACCCCTGTATGAGCTTGTTGGACATTCTAGTTCAAAAGCATAGGCATTAATGAAGCCTTTCTTCCTCTTTTTAACAGAGGAACCCTTGAAATAAGTTTCTGGCCTCAGGGAACCTCTAATAAAAAGTACTATATCTTCAACTCATGGTACATTAGTGTGGTGGTCAGTGGGAAGAATGCCCCTTACGCTTGTGGTCATTGGGAAGAATTGCCCCCTTACAGAAAGCTATAACGATCAATGGTATTAGTGGGAACCTATCTTGAGAGGCAGAAATCGGCCATTGCTTCCATGGAACCCTGGTTGAGTAACCTTGCATTAATGTGTAGTTAGCCTTCCCTTGCAAGTATAAGAGCCATCACTCTTCTGGGAAGGCTTTCAGCAGGGTTATGGAGGTTGTTGAGGGAATTTGTGCTCAATCAATCAAGAGTGCTTTGTGAGGTCAGTACTGTTGGATGAGAAGACCTGGCTGGGTCTGCCAATTGTGCTCCAATTAATCCCAAAGTTGTTCATTAGAGGGTTGTTTATGCCATTCAAGATCCTTCACATCAAACTAATGAAACCATCAGAGGCGGCTCTAGGCTTTGTGAGGCCTTAGGCAAAACTTAGACATGAGGCCCCACTCACACTCATAATGGGAAAATGAATTAAAGCAAGAAAATAGCTGCAGAAAATGCACAAATCTAGCACACAGGTGATCAGCACCACTTCCAGGGCACCCTCCTCACCCATCAGACATATTCAGCCAATGCGAGAGGGGGGAGAGAGGGGGAGGTGAGAAAGAGAGAGGGGTAATAGAGAGATCCGATGACGCTGACATTAGTATTGATCACAGGCAAATTAGGCGGCTGTGAGGCCTTAGGCGACCGCCTAATTTGCCTAATCAGAGAGCCGCCTCTGGAAACAATGTCTTTATAGAGCTGTCTTTTTGCATAGACAGTTATGCTGGGAAGGATTCCACAAGGATGGATATGCACAATTATCTCAGATGTCTTCTGTGTGCTGTAGCAATACCAATACCCTTTAATGGAAATGCCTGAACCTCATTTTGAGGGGTGGCCATAGTGTATATTTTGTTGCGTTATTCCTTCAAAGATATTAGATGCTGTGGCCAATCACAGGTTCATGTGTGTATGAAGCAGGGAAACCTCAAACAGCATTTTTTTTCTGTAGTCGGAAAGAATCCAAATATTTTTAAAGTCCTACAAGGGTTGTGGTCAGTTTAAATTCAAAGTTTAAATTCAAATATCACTTAGGGTTTTGCTGTAATAAAACATAGCCTTTCGAATCCCAGGAATGATGGTGCTGGAAATTGGTTCCAGGAAAGACCACACAGTCTATTATTTTATTATGTATCAAATGCCTAGTGATTTTCTGGAGGTCACCAAGGTCACTTGGTCTTGGACGGGACTTCCTCGGCTGCTACTAACATTGTAATTACTGGCAGGCAATGGGAGAATAAAAATAGCAGCTCTGAAGCAGAGGATTATACAGATCCAGCAGCTGACAGCGCTGTGGGCTTTCAATTGAGTCAAATCTAATGAGAATTGTGCCTGGTACTCTCCTGTGTTTTGGTGATAACGGGGCTGCCTGCATGCCGCGTTCAGGGAGGTAGGATGGGGACACGGAGCCAGACCCGTATCGGCCGAGTCACAAGCTGCAGGCTAGCCACCGTCTCATATAATTTTGTTCCTCAACCAAAGAGTGTAATTAATTGTGCAAAGACAGCAGATGTGACAGGAGTGGTAACAGCTGGGGATGATCCCTTCCGAATTACAAATGGGGATTGCTGAAGAAGTGGAACTATTTGGATTGGCTCAAGAAGTGAATACAAGTAACTGGTTTTTGTTTCAAGGGAACTTATAGTCTCTATAAACGTCTATAAAAATTATATAAATTATTTATAGTCTCTATAAACTATAAATTTATAGTCTCTAGAGAACGCTTAAGAGTTGTAGACGAAAGAGTCTAAATTAAAACATTTCTTATGTTTGGTAAAGGTTAACGTATTTTAACTAATCACCTGAAGTGTCTTGTTAAACTCCCTTCCGCAAAAAAGTTTTATCCCTATTGTGGGGTCACCAGGACGGTATTTGCAAATTGAAATCATATCCCCTCTCAAGTGTCTCTTCTCCAGAGAGAATGAGTTCATTGCTTGTAATCTTTCCTCATAACTAATATCCTCCAGACCCTTTATTAGCTTTGTTGCCCTTCTTTGTACTCGTTCCATTTCCAGTACATCCTTCCTGAGGACTGGTGCCCAGAACTGGACGGCATACTCCAGGTGAGACCAGACCAGTGTCTTGTAGAGCGGGAGAATTATCGCTTTATCTCAAGTTAATCCCCTTTTTAATGCCAATATTCTGTTTGCTTTGTTAGCAGCAGCTTGGCATTGCATGCCATTGCTGAGCCTATCATCTACTAGGACCCCCAGGTTCTTTTCCATCCTAGATTCCCCCAGAGGTTCACCGCCTAGTAAATAGATTGCATTCATATTTTTGCCACTCAAATGCATTATTTTACATTTTTCTACATTAAATGTCATTTGCCATGTACTTGCCCACCCAATTAATTTGTTCAGATCTTCTTGGAAGGTTTCACCATACTGCGGAGAAGTTATTGCCCTGCTTAGCTTAGTGTAGGACGCAAATACAGAGATTGAGCCGTTTACCCCATCCTACAGGTCGTTTATGAACAAATTAAACAGGATTGGTCCCAGCACAGAACCCTAGGGGACCCCCCTTTTCACCCCTGATCATTCCGAGTATTCCCCATTTATCACCACCCTCTGAACTTGCCCTTATTGCCAGTTTTCAATCCATGTACTCGCCCTATGGTCCATGCCAACGGACCTTACATTGTACATAAATGTTTATGGGGAACTGTGTCAAATGCTTTTGCAAAATTCAGATACACCACGGCTACGGTCCTTCCTTTAGCTAGATGGCAGCTCACCTCAACATTTTGTCCCAACTTCATTAGTTGCAAATTACACAGCAACAATCACATACACTACACAGCTTACAGAGTGCAGTGGCCAGATCTAAGTAAAATACTACACAGCACATAGTAAGAACAATGCAATATACAACATGTGTATATGTAGAGCAGTAAGGAGTTTCTATCATAGGGCACGTTTCATTGCTGGTCAGGGGGAGGAAAAAATACCCATTGCCAATAGTGGGGGGGAAAAAATGCCTAGTGTTTGTGGGAGACAGAGTGCCCCTCTTTGGTGGTGAGGTGGCAACATTGACAAGCGGTAGGGGAATAAAATATCACTAAGCATGCGGTGGGGGGAATTACAGTTCATAGAAAGGGGGGGATTCCGGCGCTCCTAGCGATGTGATGCCTTTAAAATTAATGTAATAGTGGCTCTGATGGCACATCTAAGTCAGTATATTAAAAGTAAAAGGAGGAAGCCATCCTCAGAGGGTGTCATTACCTCTGTCAGCAAAAAGTATAAGGGGGGGGGGGGCGGGGCGCGACGCCAACTGAAAAAATCCTACTGTTCTTTAAAATGTCAGTATAGTGTGTACACTTGCAGGTTCCTGGGTGATGATGTCCATCAAGGATGGAGGTGTCCTGAGGAATGTTGTTGCTGCTCTGCAGGCTATGGTAACGTTTTTCCTCGGCCGAAGAGGTGTAAAAGATTTAAATTCCCCACTCTGTTTGAATGCCCGCCCTGCCGTGGTGACGTCACTGCTGCTTCCGCGTTCCAGACTGGTTAGCGTGGAGCTTCCTGTCATGTGACATCGCAGAGAAGCCTTTGAAACAAATTCAACATCTTTTACACCTCTTCGGCCGAGGAAAAATGTTACCAGAGCCTGGACATCATCACCCAGGAACCTGTAAGTGTACACACTATACTGGCATTTTAAAGAACAGTAGGATTTTTTCAGTTGGTGCCTCCCCCCCCCCCTTTTCTTATACTTCCTGAGGGAATTACAGTGCCCAGTGGTGGGGAAGTTGGGGAAACAGTAGGGCTGTGCAAGTGAACAATGGTGCCCACTGGTGGGCAAGAGTGGGAGAAAAAGTGGGGTTAGGTGTACAATAGTGCCCAGTGGTGGGGAAGGGTGGGAGGAAAGCAATGGGGTTAAGTGAAAAATAATACCCAGAGGGAGCATGGGGTGTTGTGTACCTACCCTAACATAGGGTGGGTAGACCACAGTACTGAAAGGATGGGAGGGCGCAGTGCGATTGAAGGGGGTGAGGGGAAACAAGAGTGCCTTGAAGGGAATGGAGGTGTAAGGAGGAACAATGGTGCCCAGCGAGGTGGATTTAGGGGAATGAACTGTAGGGCCAAGTGGGGGGGTAGAAAGGAACAGTAGTGCTCAGTGAAGGGAACAATAGTGCCCAGAGATGGTCAGGAAAACAATAGTGCCCAGCAGGGGGTGCAGAGAAACAATAATGCCCAACAGGAGTTAAGGGTTAACATTGGTGTGGAAATGCAATGTCTATGCTGTAGCATTAACCGTATATTTCACTGGAAATACCTGGACTCAATTTGGTGGGGTGTCCAATTGCCTTTGGCCATTGTAGTTGTGATGGTCCGATATCCACAGACTTTTGGTCTTGTGGTGTATACTTGTCTAGTGATCAGACTAGAGGCAGGGAGGCAACATGGAATACTGCTTTGTTGATCTGGGAAATAGTGAAGTTTCTTCCAGTCTTTATGGGTGCCAGAGGTGTTACCATCACAAGGCTTGGAGAACATTATTGCAAATGAACAAATTCCCATTCCAATTAACGCAGTTCATATAGATGTGTTTCAGACGGGTGCTTAGCAGTTTGCCTAGAGTTCTGCTTTAATAGCTCTACTGCTAATACTGATTTGTCCTTTTATAAATGTGTCTTTGCAGTGACTTCATATCTCATTGCACCCACTCAACAAAATGAAACTCCGCGAGCTGCAGCCAACTGCAAATCCGGCTCCTTATGTTTTCTATGCAAATAGATCCTTTTCTGGGGGTGGATTTATTTATTTTGGTTCATACATATTGGGAATGTCTGAAGAATCTGCGTAATCCATCTGCTTCCAGCTTAACTATACAGCTGTTTCAGAAAGCCTAAACAGACTGCGGCGTGCTTGGCCTTAGAATATAGTGGCCATGGTCAAGTAGACGAGCAGAATATTGCGTTAAAGAGGATCTGGTTTTTGGATTTTAAAGCCCAACTGGAGGCAGGTTTTTTTTTTTTTTTTTTTTTTTTTTTTTTTTTTTTACAGAGTGCAGTACAGAGGGAGGTTAAAATCCTCCTGTCGTGGTTTAATTTCTGCTTGTCCAGCAGTGTTGCTTTGTGCACACCATGCTCTACCACTACTTCATCTTCCAAAAGTTAAGCGGTGTCTGTAAGATGAAGTTGTATTTCTTTATTTAGGAAAGTCTAAGAAGAAGTGAAAAAATTGGTTCCCTTTTCTAAAAACTGTTTGAGCTCTCTCTGACTTCATGAAAGGCTTTTTTTGTCTGGTTGCTGAAATATTTTCTGTTGTGTTCGCTGAATTGAAAAAGGCTCACTAAGCAAATTTTTAAGCCAATCAGACCTGTAAAAGAAAGCCGTGAATTTGTGCCGCTGAGCAGCATTGTTGGAGAAATGCTTGCTCAAAGATCTTCAGTGTCCGCGTGCTTCTGGGTGTGTCGAATGCCTGTTACCTTGCTGCACTCTTTTTTCCTCCCATTGGCCCTTAAATCGCTGTTGTGTCCTGTAGCAATGCAGCTGGCATATGTACGACTGTGCAAAAGTTTTCGGCAGGTGTGAAAAATGCTGTAAATGTAAGAATAATTTCACAAATAGAAATGTTATTTTTATTAGGGGAGTCAACAACTTCCAGTAAGAGTAAAGATCTAAGCTAGGTAGCTGAAAATCAAAATAGCACCACATCCCTAGATACATAATAACATATAAAAGATTTTTGTGGGACTTTTAAGGTGCAAGAAATACAAAAATGTAGAAAAATATATACATTTAATAGATTAAAAGTTAATTTTAAATAAATACATAGAATACATTCAACATTTGATGTTAATATATAAGAAAGCGCAAGCCGTTTAGTTCTCTACATGTTTCGCCATTTCAGTGGCTTCTTCAGGAGAACTTTAATATTGGGCACTGTATATAAGATCACTATAATATAAAATAAAGATTTTCAGATCAATATAAACACACAAGGAATTTTTAAATGGGACAAATACAAATTTCAGTCTCCCAAGTTTGAGCAACTCAAACTTGGGAGATTGAAATTAATTTGTATTTGTCTCATTTAAAAATTCCTTGTGTGTTTATATTGGTCTGAAAATCGTTATTTTTCATTATAGTGATCTTATATACAGTGCCCGATATTAAAGTTCTCCTGAAGAAGCCATTGAGATGGCAAAACATATAGATACCTAATCGGCTCGCGCTTTCTGTTTATATATTAAGATCAAATGTTGAACATATTCTATGTATTCATTTAAAATGAACTTTTAATCTATTAAATTTATATATTTTTATACATTTTTGTATTTCTTGCACCTTAAAAGTTCCACAAAAATCTTTCTTTATATGTTATTCCGGTAAGAGTTTTTACCCCTTACCCCAGGTGGAGGACACACCATCCCTGGTGATCTCATTGCGGTTGTGGTTATTCTATCTGCCGTCTATTTCTGAATTGGATTGCAAAGCAGAGTTTATTTCCCAGTGTGGATAATTCAGCATATTTTGTCACCAATTGGTAGTTCATTGAACTTATTTTGTTTCACCATTCAATGACATTTATTTAATTTGGCTTGCCCAGCTCAATTTGCACGAATTTTCACATATGCACTTTATCATTGAATCACTGTTCTATGATTAATATGCATCTTATTGACATTTCTTGCACATTATATATTCATTGTATTGTTGTAACTTATGTTCACGGTTAGTTTCAGCGTTGCACTATATTTCATATTCTGTTTCTAATTTTGTCTATTGTTGTGTTGACTACTTTTTTATTTTTCACCATTGGTTAGCGCAGGTATCTCACCCACATTCCATTATTTTTATCAATTAACAAAATGGAAAGTAAATGAACAGAAAAAAATGGAAATCAAATCAATATTTGGTGTGACCACCGTTTGCCTTCAAAACATCATCAGGTAGCATTCTTCTAGGTACACACAAACAGTTTGTGAAGGAATTCGTTAGGCTGTTCCAAACATCTTGGAGAAATAACCACAGACCTTCTGTGGATGTAGGCTGCCCCAAATCCTTCTGTCTCCATGTAATCCCAGACAGACTCGATGACAAGATCAGGGCTCTTTGGGGGCCAAACCATCACTGCCATGACTCCCTTTTCTTACACATATCCGTGATGGTATGGCATTATGGATAAGTATCTGCCTGTATTTCTTAGCATTGAGGACACCATTTATCCGGACCAAATTTCTGACTCCATTTGCAGAAATGCAGCCCCAAACGTTCATGCTTCACTGTTGCCTGCAGACACTCATTATTATACAGTTCTCCAGCCCTTTGACAAACAAATTGCCTCCTGCTAAAGCCAAATATTTCACATTTTGATTCATCAGTTCAGAGCACCTGCTGCCATTTTTCTGCACCCCAGTTCCTATGTTTTCATGCATAGTTGAGTTGCTTAGCCTTGTTTCCATGTCAGAGGTTTGGCTTTTTGGGGGCGATTCTTCCTTGAAGACCACTTCTGGCCAGACTTCTCCAGACAACAAATGGGTATACCTGGGTCCCACTGGTTTCTGCCAGTTCTGTGCTAATGGCACATCTGGACATCTTCCGATGTTGAAGGAAAGTCAACATAATGTTTGTCTCATCTGCTGCGTTAAGTTTCCTTGGCTCACAATTGCATCTATGGTCCTCAATGTTGCACATTTTTTTGTGCTTTCTCAAGAGCTTCAAACCCCAGTCTGCTTTGAAATCTTTGCCTGGCAGAGACCTTGCAGATGCAGTATACCTTGTGTCCTGTTGTTGTGCTCAGTCTTGCCGTGTTAAATGACCTGTGACATGAAACTGTCTTCCACAACCTTACCTTAGTAGCAGAGTTTGGCTGTTCCTCACCCAGTTTTAAGCCTCCTTCACAGCTGTTTCTGTTTCAGTTAATGACTGTCTCAACCTACATATGAAATTGATGATCATTAGCACCTGCTTGATATAATTGGTTAGTCATGCACCTGACTCTAATCCTACAAAATCCCCTGACTTAGTGCAAGAACTGATACTGGTTTGAAGCCCTAAAGGGGAGTCACACCAAACATTGATTTGATTTATATTTTCCTTCTGTTTTCCTATGGTGTCTTGGCCAGCCGGATTCCTTGCTGACCCAACATCCATCTGTACCACGGACCGTGATACACCTGCAGGTCGGGTGGTGTTGACTGGTACATCTTCACAAGCACCCCCACCGAGGCTGACTACACCAATCCATATGCTGCACAACAGACGTCTATGTAAGCCCATGCAATTGGTTTGCTTGGTGATCTTTGCTGTCATATATTGCAAATGCCTAATTTTTTTCCCCTGAACTTCAATAAAGCGGTTTATGATCATTTGCATGGATTGGACAATCTGTTGAAATGACGCACACACACCGCATTCCATTAGGAGCCTTATGTCCCAGTGAGATTAGTGCTTGCACCCTTTGAATACTTGCGCTGAGCGCTTCTTTGTTTCAGACGGGGGGGGTGTTTAAATGCCATTGTTTGTGATGCTTTACTATCGCTCCTGTTGTGTTCTTTGGGCAGTAAGCCTTCCCGAACATGACCCATTCTAGTGAATGGGGAAGCACCGCAAATGCTCCACAACTGCGTGCAGTGCCTCACTGCCTGTCAAACGCCTCTGAACATAGATCACTATTCAGAGGCATGACGGTTTAGACGCAACTCGAAACTAGGCTTTTGTTGTATAATTTGTTGATGAATTACTCCCCAGTGTCTGCAACTGCAGATTTCAGCAAGTGCTTGTTTTAAGGCTCATGTATTGTTTCTTAAAAATACAGTAAATGAATTACTTGATTCTCCATAGCTGAGCCACAGGTTCACTTTAACCCAACACAGACAAATATTCTTTTAGATTTTCCTAAACAAGTCCCAGTATAGTTGGTTGAGCCAATATATGTCCCCATAGAGTAAAGCAGTTTGCCGGATACCCCACGGAGGTGTAGATTAATACTAGCCTATCAAAGGCTTAGAGAAAATGTTTAATTAACCTGTGCGGGAGACAAAGGCTGACATGAGCTGACCTGTATGATTAGTAACAAAGCTAAACAGCCCTGATATCCACCAGGGTACCACTGATCTCTGCTGAGATGAATTTAAAAGGATTAGACTGGTTAATCTTGACAGCAGGTTGCAGCATTCTTCTGGTATGTCTATAGCGGCAACAATCTGGCAGAGGAGACAATCAAACACAGCAGGGCTGTCCTGAGGCATCCATATCGCCTGATACTGTCCCGTATTACTGCCCATATTTTATGTACAGAGGTACTGTCATTATCCATGGGTCTACCTCTGTGTAAAGCTTTTGAACAAATTACACTGCCAAAAACAAAATTAAGCTTCCCTTGTATGGCAGGTACTATGATTATCAGGAACGGGTGTAGGGTGGTGGCCCCCATTACTTAATTTCTTCCAGGTTGTTATTTGTGGCGTAGAAGCACACCGATTGAACAGGGAGTACTGGTTCCCTGCCTCTCGTCACGCTGTATGACAGACTGTCAGTGCCTCGCACACAGTGTTCCAGAATAACATACTCCGATGCGCTGAGAACATTTAGTCAGATGAGGGAAAACTTCAAACCAGCACAATAGCTCTGGCGAGGCGACTCCCACACCATCTCTCGATGGGCACCCAATAGTAACCTAATCCATAAAGATGCACAAAGGAGCGCCAAACCAAAACCAGATAAGAGTCCAAGATGATTTTAATTGTTGGTAGCAAAAAGTCATACAAAAACAGCCAACCTGTTTCAGGGACAATACTTTTCCCTCTTCATCATGGCTCAGCACGGGGTAAAATCAGAATTTAATACCGGTTCTAATATAATTCTGTTCAATGTTTTCTCTATTCAAGTTTTATCCTGTGTTGAGACCTGATGGAGTGTTGTTGCCTCTTAAATCCATTGACTGTTTTTATATGACTTTTTCCACCAAAAATTTAAAATGACTTTTATCCGGTTCTGGCCCGGAGCTTCTTTCTGTATTGACAGCTTGCCTCCAACTTTTTTTTTTTTTTTTTTTTTACTGCACCCTTCAGATCAGACAGGCTAGATCTGACCCTGACGATGGTGTAAATAGTATTTGAAATTATTGATAGGAATGCTAATGCACTACCGAAAGTGTCGTCCCTGGCTCCGCCCAACGCATTGCGTCACTTATCACGTGACTTCCTCATATAAAATTTTCATATTTGAAGCCTCGTACACTCGACCGAGTTTCTCGTCGAAAAACGACAAGAAACTTGCTGGCAGAGCTTTCTTGCCGAGTAAATTGGTCGTGTGTATGCGGCTATCAGGTTTCTCGTCAAGAAAACCGGCAAGAATCTCGACGAGAAAAATAGAGAACCTGCTCTCTATTTTCTCGTCGAGATTCTTGTCAGCATGTTTCTCGACGAGAAAAGTGTGTGTGTGTGTGTGTACACTTACCTGTCCTCCGGGAAGCCCGCGCATGCTCGAAATGACTTTGACGCATGCGCGGTAGCTTCCTAGGCATAGGTAGGGTGTAGCAAGATGGCAGCGACGGCATTGAATGTGACAAAGGCATTTTCATTATATATATATATATATATATATATATATATATATATATATATATATATATATAATATATAAATTGTATTTGTGTGTAAACCTTACCTGATTTAACTGCACTGATAAAGTTGTACTTCCTAATGGGGGGTGGCTAGGTATTCTGTTGTGCCATTGCTTGGTGTGTGAATGACCTGTTTTCATGCTAGAGCACAGTCAGTTGGGTGGGGGTGTACGTGAACCTTTCAAAAAGTCAGCATTTGAACAGGTACTTCTGCACGTTGGGGTTGCACAGAAAAGAGGGTGACGAGTGTAGCTACAGGTACTGGCAGGCACCTTATCTTCTCTATCGGGATGAGGATGAAAGCCTTCTAGACAGCTGACCATCATTCCCACTATATTGTAAGTATGCAGGGACCCAGCCAGTTTTTTCAATACTGGTAATGCTGCAATCTAGGCAAATATACCCTCACCGGCTACTTTATTAGGTATACGCATCAGCCAATCACATAGCAGCAATTTGGTGAAAACGACTTGCTGAAGCTCAAACGGAGCATCAGAATGAGGGAAAAAGGGGGATTTAAGTGGCACCAATGACCATGCCACGTACAAAATCAGACGGGCTGGTCTGAGTATTTAAAATACTGCTGATCTACTGGGATTTTCACGCATGACCATCTCTCGGGTTTACAGAGAATGGTTAAAAAAAGAGAAAATATCCAGTGAGTGGCGGTTGTGTGGACGAAAATGCCTTGTTGATGTTGGAGGAGAATGGGCAGACTGGTTGGAGATGATAGAAAGGCAACAGTAACTCAAACAACCAAGGTATGCAGAATACCATCTCTGAACGCACAACAAATCAAACTTTTAAGCAGATGGGCTACAGCAATAGAAGACCACACCGGGTGCCACTCCTGTCAGCTAAGAACAGGAAACTGAAGCTACAATTTGCACGGGATCACCAAAATTGGACAATAGAAGATTGGAAAAACGTTGCTTGGTCTGATGAGTCTCGATTTCAGCGACATTCAGATGATAGGTCAGAATTTGACATCATAAAGATGAAAGCATGGATCCATCCTGCCTTGCATCAATGGTTCAGGCTGGTGGCGGTGTAATGGTGAGGGGGATATTTTTTCTTGGCACACTTTGGACCCCTTTAGTACCAATTGAGCATCGTTAAAACACCACGGCCTACCTGTGTATTGTTGCAGACCATGTCCATCCCTTTATGACTACAGTGTCCCCATCTTCTGATGGCTCCTTCCAGCAGGATAATGCACCATGTCACAAAGATCAAATCTCAAACCGGTTTCTTGAACATGACAATGAGGTCACTGTACTCCAATGGCCTCCACAGTCACCAGATCTCAATCCAATAGAGCATCTTTGGCATGTGGTGGAACGGGAGATTCGCATCATGGATGTGCAGACGACAAATCTGCAGCAACTTCGTGATGCAATCATATATATTATGGACCAAAATCTCTGAGGAATGTTTCCAACACTTTGTTGAATCTATGCCATTAAGAATAAAGGCAGTTATGATGGCAAAAGGGGGTCCAAACCCGGTACTAGCCAGGTGTACCTAATCATAAAGTGGATGTGAGTGTATGTAAAAGGCAAGGCAGACAGTCTGTCCAGGGCCGATCCTTTGCAAGTAATTGCCACATAGTGATTACATGTGAGTGGCTGCCATTCTCTGTGGGAGTTGGCAGCCTCCCATTGCTTGGAATAGGGCCGTGTCCCACAGCTAATTGCCAGGACACATTTTTTACAAGGTGGGTCAGCAGGTCTTTTCCCAACCTTTTTCATTTGGCCAAGCTTGAGAACAGCATGCAGAATGTGATGCAAGTGCAGAGCCAATTTGTACATGCATACTAGGACCAAATGAAATCAGAACCACTTAACCTACTAGCAGCAACCCTGAGTACCTGGAGGAAGCGCCTGCAAATATAGGCAGAATATGCTAGATCCGTGCAGATGACAAATTCAAATTGAATAAACCGTTTATAGATTTGGAGAATTTTTTTTCCACGATTTTACAGTGAAAGCTCTCTTGCCTATTGTTGTGATGCATTGCTACAATTGTTTGCACTCATCACTGGTACATTTTGAAGTATGGTATTATCTTTATAACCCAGCCTTGTTATACCGGTTACTGGTGTGCAACAACACCGAGATGAAGGCACTATATAAATCAACAGTACCAGAAACCATTATCCCTTTCCTTTCATTTGTCTATGCGGAAATGCAGTTGGGCCACGCGCTCCACCCGCCAGTATCTCATTACAGTCCGTTTTGACTCCATTCAATTCTTTAAAGCCTTTCTTGTTCATTTTCATGTGAAAGTGTTTAATTTTCCAGCTTCCGAGTACAGAGTGCCGGTTTTATGTGCAGCCAGAACCCCAGTGATAGGTCTCTATTAAGCATCCACACACCATTTCCACGGTTTCCTTTGTGAGTGATTCCATTGAGGATGAAGCTTTGTATTTATTGACTAATAAGCAGCCCCATGTAGAAGATTATCTCATGGTTGCACCTTTTTATTGGGTTTTGCCTTGTCAGCCAGTGTTGAAAATCAGGCACAGATGAGGAAACTGGCTGCAAGGAGCCCTGTTGCAAAAGACACCTGTAGTATTCCATTACTGACCTCCCTTCTGAAGATGCTCGTTGTTTACTCACAATGAGCAAGCAGCTAGTGAAGTCAGCATTTAGTCCTCCTGACCTACACACAGTCAATGGCTGAGAGCACTGTCTGGAGTATTCTGGCGGATACAGTACAGCGGCTCCTCCTGAGCTGTCAGTTTTTGTTCATCCCTGCTGGTGTGTACTAGGTTTTAGGGCACTCCGTGAAACAAAGCATTGAAAAGAGAATTGACAGGACAACCATGCAGTAGGCATTTTCCGAAGTAGCCTACAGTTTCCTTTCCATTTGGGTTCCCTGTTGTGGGAACAGTGATTTCACCTACATGGCTGCATACAATGGCTTCTTGCCACTTCCAAAACCTTGCTGTTAGTCTATTACTATGAGCAGAGGCCTCACTGACAAATAGTGAAGCTCAGGTAGAAGGAAATTGTGCCATAGCCAGCACTGTGTAAGCTAGCCACTGTTTGCCCACACAGGGAGCCCATATTAAAGTGATTGAAAAGGCTATTTTTTTTTCCTATAAAAAAAATACATTTTTATACTTACCTACAGCCCAGATCCTCCTCTTTTTGGGTGCCTCTTCAGTGCTCCTGGCCCCTTCCTCCTGTTCAGTGCCTCCACAGCAAGCAGCTTGCTATGGGGGCACCCGAGCTGAGTCACAGCTCCCTGTGTCCATTCAGACACGGAGCCCCGACCCGGCCCCGTCCCTCTCTCCCCTGATTGGCTAGCTGACTTTGACAGCATCGGGAGCCAATAGCGCTGCTGCTGTGTCTCTGTCAATTAGGAATGAGAATCTTGCACGGCTGAGACACTTGTGGACATCTCTGGACAGAGAAGGACCTCAGGTAAGTGTTAGGGGGGCTGAGGGAGGCTGCTGTACACAGAAGGCTTTTTATCTTGTTGCCTAGAATGCATTAAGATAAAAAAAACCTTCTGCCTTTAAACCCTCTTAACGTCTAGTACACACAGGTCAAATGTCGAGCACATCGGCTGGTTCAGTGGAAACTGGCTGACATTCGGCCCGTGTGTACTGCCACCGTTCTTACAGAAACCAGTCGGCTGGCTTCTGTCAAAGGATCATAACCAAAAAAGGTCTGCGGACCGCCTCCCGGTCAGCGTTCTCGGTCAATGGCCGAGAGCGCTGACTGGAGTCTTCTGTTGTGATTAGGGGGGGGGGGGGGACTGACGGATGGACGGACACAATAGCACAGCAGTGGAGATCGCTATACTAACATCAGTTTGTTAATACAGCGGCTCCGACCTGAGCTGACAGTTTGTTTTTGTTTATCCCGCTGTTATTGTGTATCTGGCTTAAGGGATTCCCGTGGTGCTGCTAATAAGATCACAAGTGGCATTATTGCACCCATAGGTGTAGAAATCACCTGTTTGATTTATGTCTTCTTTTCTGTACAGGGAGTGTCCATACTACTGCCTGTGTGAAGTGGACACTACCCGTTCAGTGATGGGGATCCAAAATAGGTGTATCAGTGGTGACATCAGCCGAAAGGAACCAACATGAATTTGCTGATAGATGCACATCAACATCACAGGATTATCAGCCCCCACACTCAGAAAACTTGCAGGTGTCTCACCAGGATAGTGGATTTAGTCGAGTAAAACATGCTGCAGAAAGTAAAAGAAATTTCCCAGAAATGGACTCTAAAGTTTTGCCTAAAGTGCCCTCCTACAAGAGTACTTGAAAATTGTTTAATGGCCACTGAAGCCCTCTATCTGTCAACATTCTGTGTTTAGTATTGCCTAACTGGGTGCAATAAGAGTTTCAAGAAAGCTGCTTTGATGCCTTGTAATAAAGCTCTCTTACAAGTTGAAGTCCGAGTTTACAAGGCTTTAAAGGGAAGCTGACCTTCATTTTAGGGTTTTAAAAAGCCTTAGGAGCACATGGTGCCTGTAATTTTCCTTTTATTATGTTCTGCATTCCTGGTTTCACTTTGTTACAATCACTCTAGTTCCTAAATTTGATTCTTTGTAATGCCCACTTCCAGGCTGGCCATGCCAATCTTGTTGCCAGCTTTCCATTAGCCACAGTTTCCTGGTTTTGAGTGACCTAACAATTAAATTTGCTTTAGAAATCAATAGAAAACTACTTCAGTGCCTATCAAGAGCATTATCGATTTCTATGACAGTTTTGGGAATTTGAAACTGATGAACAATTGAAACTGGGATTGGCATATTGCTGTGACTGAACTGGAAACCAGACAGCAACCTTGACAAGTTAATGGCGGGGGGTTAGGCAGGACTTTTACAACTGAATAACATCTCCAGCCATTAAAAAAAACAAAAAAAGAAACACCCTGTTTCCATCGGTGCCCACCAAGTCTGTGGTTGAATCGGTCATGTGCTTCCCTGCTGTGCCTCTTCCTGTAGTGCTGGCCAGTGATCATAATTTCTTTTCTGTGCTCTCCTCTGCTCAGTCAACTTGTTTTGGGCCTGCACCTTATATTGTGATCGGCTGGAAGGTTTAAGGGCCCTGTTGGGTCCCTAGGAGGACCCTTTGCTGAAAATTATGGAAATCGGTGGGAAGCTGTGCCACAAGCAAGTGATGTGGGCACTACAGACAAAAAGGCAAAAGCCTGGAACTTGGTACCTGGCTTGTCAGCTGGAATCTGGGGGTTCGAGCAAATTTCAATGTTAAATATAATGAGCTTTAAAAACGTTAAAATGCCTGACAGGTTCACTTAAATTCAGCATCCTGTTCAAATAAAACCATTTCAATTGATGGGGTTGGCCATTTACAGTATGGCAAAAGCATATAGATTGTGCCAAAGCCTTTTTGCTGGATAGAAGTCTGTCATTTGTCTCCCTTCTAATGCCGCGTACACACGACCGTTTTTCATGACGTGAAAAATTCCATTTTTTAAATTGGTCATTAAAAACGATTGTGTGTAGGCTCCAGAGCATTTTTAACGACGTGAAAAATGGCCTGAAAAAATATTAGAACCTGCTCTATTTTTTCACGTCGTTTTTCACGACGTTCTTTTTAACTTCGTGAAAAACGGTAGTGTGTATGCTTTTACGAGGGGGAAAAAAAATGCGCATGCTCAGAATTAAGTATGAGACTGGAGCGCTCGTTCTGGTAAAACTAGCGTTCGTAATGGAGATAGCACATTCGTCACGCTGTAACGGACTGAAAAGCATGAAGACTGAAAAGCGCGAATCATCTCTCACCAAACTTTATTAACACGAGGATCAGCAAAAGCGTCCCAAAGGGTGGCACCATTCGAATGGAACTTCCCCTTTATAGTGCCGTTGTACGTGTTGTACGTCACTGCGCTTTACTCAAGCATTTTTTTTTCACGATAGTGTGTAGGCAAGGCAGGCTTGAGAAGAATCACATCGAGAAAAACTTCGTTTTTTTCAATGACATTAAAAACGGCCGTGTGTACGCGGCATAAGACCACGGAATGGAACAAATTACAGGTTTACTCTCTACACTGTTCAGTTACGAAATCCACATCAGAATGTAAGACCATGATAAATCAGGCTGTTTACTTCACTCCCCTTTAAAGGAAGAGTTCTAGATTGATAGTCCTTGGTGTATTATGATTGATGGCTGCTGTACATCGCTAAGAAATTCCTCAGTTATAACCATTTACCATGAAATACCATTAAACCCAATCCTCCCATCTGCTGCTGACCTTAGGGGTTTAGAACTCAAACTGTCCAGTTAGGCGGCCTGCCAATAAAGAAATTATGGACTAAATGAGCTTTGTACATTCTGTGTTCCCTGGTTCATTCTCCAGATAACTTTTGCCACCAATTTTCCAAGGCATTTATGTACCAGCGACCTTTAATCAGTCTATAAAGGGAAGATGTGATCTTACTAGGTAATGGTGTCAAATTTTAGAAAACCCCAACAGAACCCTAAAACATAAATTTACCCTTAAGGTTGAAATCATTCAAAGATTTTTTTTTTTGCTTCTTGGTAGATGCTAGAGATATAAACCTCCAAACAGTGTCTTTTATATCCCTCGGGGGTTGTGTTGGTGAGATCTCTACTGTGTTCATTATGTGGGCTCCCACTTTTCCTGCTGGATTTTTTTATGCTTTATTGTAGAGGTCGACCGATATGGGTTTTTCTCTGGCCGATGCCGATGCCGATATTTAGAAATTGAGGCGGCCGATGGCCGATTTTTGTGGCCGATATTTTAGGCCGATTTAAAAAAAAAAAAAAAAGAAAAAAAAACTCACCCACTCAACTCCTTGCTTACTCCTGTCACTCTAGCACACCCTTGATGTCCTCAGTACAGATGGCACTAGTTGGACCTGGCAGGTGGCACTGGTTTGGAACTGACAGATGGCACTGGCAGGTGGCACTGGTTTGGAACTGTCAGATGGCACTGGTTTGGAACTGACAGATGGCACTGGCAGGTGGCACTGGTTTGGAACTGACAGATGGCACTGGTTTGGAACTGACAGATGGCACTGGTTGGCATTGGCAGGTGGCACTGGTTTGGAACTGACAGATGGCACTATTGGCACTGGCAGGTGGCACTGGTTTGGAACTGTCAGATGGCATTGGCACTAGCAGGTGGCACTGGTTTGGAACTGACAGATGGCACTAGTTTGGGACAGATGGCACTGGCAATTGGCACTGGCTGGCAGGGGCGGGTGGCAGGGGCAGGTGGCACTGGCTGGCAGGGGCGGGTGGCAGTGGTGGGTGGCACTGAGAGATGGCACTGATTGGCGGTGACACTGGCAGGTTTCACACTAAGCCGAGTGTAACTGTAACCAGTGCTGGGACAAGGTCATCCAGTGCCCAGGGCAAAGTGCGCCCCCTCGGGTTTCACACTGGTGCGCTTTGGTTTGACCACAGTGCGATTGTATGTGTGATTTACTTGCAGTTGTAGGTGTGCTTCTGATGAATTCTAGTGGACTGTGTGTTTTCTGATTGCGCATCAAAGATGCAGCACGCAAGACTGTAATTTGCTTTCGTGAAAACAGACAGTCTAATAGAATTGAATGGGAGCGCACCTAAAACTCTGGGTAAACTGAATATACAAATCGCACTGTGGCCAGACCACAGCACACCAGTGTGAACCTACTATTAGCCCCCCGTTCTCATTGACTGTGGCTTTGAAATTGTGCGACTTAACCTGAAATCGCACAATTTCAGAGCTGCATCTCAGTGCGACTTTGGGTTGTGACTTTGAAGACATCTGTGTGGCTATTGAAGTCACACCCTAAATCGCAAAAGTAGTGCATGTACTACTTTTTCAAATTTATGCGGCAACTCAAAGTCAGTGTCGCATTGATTTGAACAGTGCCTTGCCGGCAATAGGATGTGACTTGTCAAATTGCTACAATGTGAAGGGGGAGGGGGGGGGAGGTTAAGATATTATAAAAGAGAGAATGGTGAGGAGGTTGGGGTGGTAAATGTATGTGCTAATGTCTTTATTAGTGACAAAATGCAGGGAATGTGCTAGGCTGCATGGTGGGGACAGGACAACTATGAGAGCTAAAAGCAAACTGGGATGGAAAGGGTGTAAGATCTGTGTGTGTGGAACGCTGAGCTGAGACAGGACAGGAGGCAGCATAAGTGTAGTGAGGATTTATGGAGAGGACAGCAGATAAGATATGGGAGCGGGGATTGGTGCTGACTTACTGTGTGATCATGCAGCAAGGCAGAGAGATAAGTGCAGACGGGAGGAGCTGCCTGGACTGACCAGAGTAAAAGTAACAAGGAAGTGAAGTGATCTGCTACACCGCCCCGCCCCCTCCCCCCTACTCCCGACATCAAGCTGACAGCTTCTTTCTCCCTCTCTCTCCCTCCTCTCTGTTCACACACTCAGCGCGGCACTTGATGCTGCCAGAGCTGCTGAGTGTGGAGAAGAAAGGACAGGAGGGACGGCCAGTGTAAAATATCGGCCTAATTTTGATGATAATCGGCCCGATGCCGATTTATCAAAAATGGCCAAATATCGGCCGATATATCGGCCAGCCGATATATCGGTCGACCTCTACTTTATTATGGAGAAGGTAACAGAATGAGCTAGAACAGGGGGTCTCCAAACTTTCTAAACAAAAGGCCAGTTTTTTTGTCTTTTAGACGTTAGTGGGGCCAGACTGAGGTCCCCTGGCGTAGAAAATGCATTTGTGGGAGGAAATCATGCCTCTGACTTGGGAGTAAATAAGACATGGCACCTCTGGTCAGTAGGAGCGGGAATTATGCCCTGTCATTGGTATCGGAGGAATAATGCCTCATCGTTGGTGTCATTGAGAGGAATAGTGCCTTATCGTCGGTGTCATTCGGAAGAACATTGCTCCATCTTTGGTGTCATTGGGAGGAACAGTGCTTCATTGCTGGTGTCAATGGGAGGATTAGTGCCCCGGGGGCTGGGTAAAGGCAAGCAAAGGGCCGCTGGTCACAGTTTGGAGACCACTGAGCTAGAACACACATGGGTGGGCAGGAACACCCAAAACTACATGTTGGATAGGAAGAGAGTGGGGATATATGGCAGAGAGATTTTTCTGTCGAAGTATTAAAGGCAGATCTTGCCAAAAGTGTTGGACAATCCAGCTTTATGGCCAATGCACAAACCACTCCCAACCTGTCACAGAAAAACAAGGAGTGTGGGAGGCACTGAAAGTACTGTAACTGAAATGTGAAATGGAAATGCACAGGAAAATTGAACTAACCATTTTCTAAATGGGGTAGCCACAGAACCAAAGGATATGAGCTTGTTGCTAGGGGAGTTTTTGCAACTACCCATCTCTTGCGTATAAGTAAGAGATAAGAAGTAGACAGCTCTTTGTGGTGTTTGTTTATACTTGTGGGCCCCGAAATCTGTTGGCGGTTTTACATGATGTTGCTAAAGAACCATTAAAGCATTTTGAGCCTCCTTTTGGCTGCTTGCTACTCATGTTTTATGCTTTGAATGCATTCTTCAGAGCCTTTTCACACTGCCCGGGCGTCGGCGGTAAAGCGCTGCTAGTTTTAGCGGCGCTTTACCTGCGTTTTTTGCTGCACTTTTAACCCCCCGCTAGCTGCCAAATAAAGGGTTAAAATCGCCCGCAAAGCGCCGCGGTGCTTCGGCGGCACTGCCCGGTGATTTCAATGGGCGGGGCGCTTTAGGAGTGGTGTAGAGAAGCTGCAAAGGAGCTGCTTGCAGGACTTTTTTTGATGATCTGCCAGCGCAGCAACCTAGTGTGAAAGCACTCGGACTTTCACACTGGGATTGCAGATGAGGCTTTTTTCAGGCGCTTTACAAGCGATACTTAGCGCTAAAGCGCCTGAAAAATGCCTCCCAGTGTGAAAGGGGTCTTGGAGACCAAAGCCCATAAGGCCCATAGAGTTGAGATATTTGGTTAGCTCTGTGTCAGACATCTGTAGAATACGGTCAGGAGCGTCTTATCTCCATCAGCTCCCCTCATTACTTATTTCCATATCTGGGGGAACAATTTGCTGCATCTCTTCCTCATTCTAAAATGAAAGAACCACCATCACCTCATCTTCTCCTCCAAATGGAAATGAAATTGAAATGTCTTCCAATCGGAGCTCTTCAAAGAGCCCTATAATGAAGCCCAGGCTGCCATAGATGGAAGCGCACAGAGCTGGTTAATTGCCAATCCAGAGCACTTTGTGACGCTTCCCCTCCTGTGTAATTGAGAATCTGTTACATTAAGTGACTGTGCTGGTGCCAGGCTCCTGGCAGATGGTGTCATTTTTTCCTGTCTATGCCAGATGGTTGGCAATTGATGTGGAATGGAGAAAAACCTTAATGTGACCTTTTCATGTTTTCTACCTGTGCCTCTCCAGCTTTTGATTGAATTATATAGTACTGCCCCCTTTTCAGCACTGTACAAAATGAGATAATATCTGGAAGTAAAACATCTATATGATAACATAATCACATAGGAGTTGAATAGGTTTGAGAATCTTCAGTTTAGATTATGTTCTAAAGTCACCGTTCACACTAGAGCGATTTCTCACACAGAGGAGCCTTGACATGGGCACTGCGGCCTCCTATATTTGCAAATGTGTGCAATGAAACTTTCACATTGGTGCAACAGGGTACAGTGCAATTTTTGGAAGGGTTTCAGGTACAATACTTCTTTTGATGCCACATAATGTGTCTTTGGCCCTATAGACTTCAATGGAAGTGCATAAAAAGCACATAAAAATGCATGTACATGCATTTATGGAAGTGTTTAACAGCCGTTCTCATCCTCCTTCAGAAAAATGTATGAAGCATGAAAACACATCACAATTTAGTGTAAAAACGCACTGAAAAACACATGATTATGCAGTAGCACTAGTATGAACCTAGCCTAATTGGTGAAAGGGCCATGTCTCACTAGCTGTTCTTCAGCTGGTGACACCGCATTGCAGCAGAATGAACAAGATACCGCTGGCTCCATACCTACTGGGTGTCTCAAAAGCACTGACCAAAGCATTGTAAAATCTTGATATTTCATCATTAACCTAGTCTCAAAATGCCAACCTAATTGTTCTTTGTTCCTCCCAAGAGTGCCTATTCTATAGTTCCCTTGTCTCCTCCTCCAATGCTTACCTCCAGGACTTCACCCAAGCATCTCCCATCCTCTGAAACTCCCTACTCCAATCTGTCCGGCTATCTCCTTCTCTGTCAACTTTTAGACGATCTTTAAACCCTTCTCTTCAGAGATGCCTACCCTGTTCCCACCTAACAACTGTACTTTATTTTCTCCATCAGCTCATTCCCCACAGTTATTACCTTTTGTATCTCTTGACCCTCCCTCTTGGATTGTAAGCTGTAACGAGCAGGGCCCTCTGATTCCTCCTTTTTTTTAATTACCGTATTTATCGGCATATAACATGCACCCTAACTTTAAGAGGGAAGTTTCAGGAAAAAAACTTTCCACAGCCCCCTGCGTATAACACGCCGGTACAGTTTACCCTCTATTTTCAGGGTAAAGAAGTGAGTGTTATACGCCAATAAATACAGTAAATTGTATTGTAATTATACTGTCTTCCCCTATGTTGTAAAGCACTGCGTAAACTGTTGGCACTATCTAAATCCTGTATAATAATTCTAGCAAGGGAACAGCAATGAGCCATGTATTTTTGGTTTGGCCAGGAGAAGAGCAACACCATAGAAGATGGTAGAGGTCTGCTAGAAAACCTGGCCCTAGAGCGTTGCAGCTAGCAATTGCACACATTTTTTGTAAGGATGCAGTAAAAATGTAACAAGTACAGTGATACCTCAGTTCATGAACTTAATTCGTAAAACGACTCTGGTCGCAAACCGAACTGATCGTGAACTGATGCAAATTTTCCCATAGGGTTCAATGAAAAAATCCGGGTAAAACGTTCTGTACTTTTTTTTAGTTTTTGAACCACAAAAATATGAAACAGTACATTACAGTATGGAGAGAGAGAGAGAACACTAACCTTGCTTCCTAGACGACTTCTGGCGTGGAGGAAGGCGGCTGGGAGGCGGTTATTGTTTGGAGGTAGTGTCCCCCTCCATAAGGACATTGGGGAGATCTCCTTCAAGGGTTTCCTCTCTTCTTTGTCTTAGTCGCAGGCTCAGTTTTGGTGAAAAATCTGTCCAATGTCACTTGTCTTTTCCTCCGCTGCATAACCCTCCGGAAATGAGAGACCACGTTATAGTTTATCAGATTTAACACTGTTAGTTATGTTGAGGTGGAGCTTTTTAAACAAATTATGGCACTCATTCCATTTTTCAATATTGGATTTTATGGCATCACTGCTAACCTCCTTCCTGTCTTCCTCTTTCTCAGTGGAATGCTCCTCAATAAGCGCCTTCTGCTGCTCACTGTGGAGTGCAGAACGTTTTTCCATGGTCAGCTCCTCCTTATGTTCTTCAACAAGCGCCTCTGTCTGCACCATCGCTATCCAGACCCATACTGTTGCCCATGGACACAATCTCCTCCGCTACTTCTACATCAGACCCTTCAAAGTCACGTTCAGTGACACTTTCTGGCCACAGTTTCCTCCAGGCTGAGTTTGAGGTTCGGTGAGTAATATAGGTAGCGGGCACCCCAAATTTGGGGGTCGCTATGTTCTAAATTTAGGGGTAGTATGAGCCATAGTTGGCTCAGGTTCTCTAATTTGCTAGGTATGGACTTGGTTCTGCTACGGTGTTGCCTGGTGTATGGTTCCCCTTGTCCTGTGGTGGCGCTGTTGCCCAGGTCTCGGGTTGAACCACGGGTGGCATTGTGGTGTGAGTGGGTGTCCTCTCTCGGCTACCGTGTGGTGGGCGGGGTTTCGCCTGCTGTGCATGCCGGGAGAGGGTACATAAAGGGCAGACACCATGATCTGGGGGGTGTGCTGGGGGGATTCCAATGAGGACCCCTGGTGGCGAAGTCGCGCCCTTTGTCCCTGCTGGCTGGGGTGTGTGTGAACTGGCCGAGGAGTCTCGGGCACCTTTTAGCCCGAGGCTACAAAGTTCCAGGTAGGCCCAGTACCTTCAACTGGGTCTACAGCCAACACACTGGAGTCCCAGGGAGCCCGTGTGAGGGTGGCCTGCTCTGAAAGAGGAAACCAGAGGAGGACCTGTCCGAAGGATTGGTGACGGAGTTCACGATGAAGGAGAGGCCTGGTTACCCATCACAGGAAGGATTCGTGAGTTGCAGTATAGCCCCTGTAGTGTGTCCCACTGACACCTATGGTCTCTACTAATCTACGAGGGTTTTGTTCAGAAGTCCTAATTCAATCATTAAGGATTCTGTGGCAGAGGATCTCTAGGACTTGTCCGTGAAGGGGACTAAATTCAAGTAGCAACTGTTCGTGCTTCATTCCGACTGCTAGAACTGTGAGGGGGATCTATCCGGGTGAGCAAAATTCATACTCAGGCCTGAGTAAAGAATAGGGTAACTGGGTGCCGCGTGCCTGAACCTATCTCCCTACCTACTTTGCCGCTATCTCCAAACCTGTTCCCAAATCTGTTTGAGCAAGATAAAAATAAACTTGGCTGTTTGGAGTTTGAATACTGTTTGGACATTGAGTTTCTTTGGGGAAAGAACACAGACTTTTCCCTACATTCTAGGAACGAGAACCAGTGAACGGGAGGTAACTCGCTGCAGGACCCAAAAATAAAGAACACCGCTCAACCTTCTAGACCAGGAGGATCCGGGCATGTGGCACGGTGTGCCTTTTTCCTTCAAGGAGAAGGTAAGCAGGAGAAAAGGGTCTGTGTGCTACACATCTTTCCAGGCTTTGTCAATGAGGTTAATGCAGTGGAGAATATTGAAATGTTTCTTCCAGGATTCTTTGACTCAAGGACGTCTCTTCAGTGACATTAAAACACCTAGTGAAGAGAAGAGTACACCTAGTGTACAGCTTCTTGAAGTTGCAGATCACTTGCTGGTCCATGGGCTGCAGAAGATGTGTTGTGTTGAAGGGGAGGAAATTGACCTTTTATGAAGTCATACTCAGCGTCCATATCATCCACCAAGGCTGGCGGGTGTCCGGGGCATTGTCCATCACAAGTAGGCACCTTTCAGGCAGTTGGTTGTCAGAAAGATATTTTCTTACGTGGGTGCGAACACTTCGTGCAGCCATTCCATGAACAATTGCCTTGTGACCCAAGCTTTCACATTGGCCCTCCACATGACAGGTAGTCTGGCCTTGTTCACATTCTGTTCCCTGAATGCACAAGGGGTCTGGGAATGGTACACCAGTAGCAGGGACGTGCAGTGAGGTCAGTGGCTGGTGAGGCACTGGCTAGTATTAGAGCCAGATACAGGTTACATACGCCGCGATTGTTGGAATGAGAGCAATAATCCTAGCACTAGACCTCCTCTGTAAGGCTTCAGACGAGGCGGATCCGTCGCTACGGAGTCCGCCAGCTCAGCTGGAGATCTCTCTGCTGATCTCTGCTGAGCCGGCGGATGACAGGTCCCTCTCTGCTCATTGAGCGGGGAGGGGCTTGTTCAGCGCCGCTGTCTCCTATGGAGAGATCGGACGAAAACGGACAGCATGTCTGTTTTGATCAGATCTCATCCGATCCGCCATGGACGGATGTCGATGTATCGCCATACGTCTGATTTTAGCGGATCGGGTCGGATGTCAGCGGACATGTCACCGCTGACATAGAGCGGCCATTCAGATCCAACTGAACGGTCCAACTGTGTAAAAGGGGCCTAACTCTAAACATGTAACCTGTAAAAAAAAAATGTAATGTGTCGTCTATGAAGATTTTTAAGTACTGAAGTTTGGCGCCATTCCATGAGTGTGCACAATTTCTAAAGCGTGACACGTTGGGTATCTATTTACTTGGTGTAACTTCATCTTAGACATTATACCAAAAAATCGGGCTATCTTTAATGTTTCTTTTTGTTTTGTTTTCATATTCAATAAACTGTTTTTCCAAAAAAAACGCGTTTGAAGAATTGCTGCGCAAATACCGTGTAATATAAAAAGTTGCAACAACCACCATTTTATTCCCTTAAGCCTTGTACACACGACCGGTTTTCCCGGCAAGAAACGACAAGAAAACTGTTGGTTGAGCTTTCTTGCCGAGAAAAACGTTTGTGTATGGTTTCTTGTCGAGAAAACTGTCCTGAATCTCGACGAGGAAAAAAAGAAAACCTGCTTTCTTTTTTTTTCGTCAGGAGTCAGTTTTCTCGTCGTGATTCTCGTCAGACTGTTTTTGGACGAGAAAACCGCTCGTGTGTATGCTTTTCCGAGTCTTCAAAAACCGCACATGGTCAGAATCAAGTATGAGACGGGAGCGCACCTTCTTGTAAAACTAGCGTACGTAATGGAAATGGCACATTCATCACGCTGTAACAAACTGAAAGCACGAAGACTGAAAAGCGCGAATCGTCTCTCACTAAACTTTTACTAACACGCGGTAACACGAGATCAGCAAAAGCAGCCCAAGGGGTGGCACCATGAGAATGGAACTTCCCCTTTATACTGCCGTCGTACGTGTTGTACGTCACTGCGCATTAGACCGACGAGATTTTGGATTAACAGTGTATATGCACGGAAAGCTTGACAAGAATCTCGTCGAGAAAAACAACGGTTTTTTTGCGACGAGATTCTCGGCCGTGTTTACTAGGCTTTAGGGTGTCTGCTAAAACTATATATAATGTTTGTGGGTTCTGAGTAATTTTCTAGCAAAAAAAGATAATTATTACAAGTAGAAGAGACAGAATTGGCCTGGGTGGCAAGGGGTTAGTTAAAATAATATGCAAATAATTATTATATATTGTTTTTAAGGTATTTACTATATTTTCAAAAACTGTACTCAAGCAGGTGGCTTAACGGACAAATTACTGAAGTTCAAAACCATAATTTCACAGTAAATAGACAAATAATAAATGATCTGTTGTAACATATAGCATAATAATATATAATTTTGCTTGATTATAACAGTACCTTTTTAACAGCAGCAGATTCTCATTCTCCCTCTTAACTGTGTGAGAAAAACATGGAATTGTGGGTAAATCTTATACACATGTTTTTTCCTTGTAGTTAAGTGGGCTGGGCTAGAATAGAGCATTTGTCTTTTAGACACATACCCCTTCTATGACACTGCAGTGAGAGGCGTGCCTCCACCGCAGCATTTTTTTTGGACAGCTGGGGCTAATAGTACTTTACCATTGGGCCAAGATTTCAAGCTGTCTGTCAATGCCTCTGACAAGAAGTGAGGAGAGGCACTGTGAGCTCATCCTCTCAGTCTGCTGCAAACAGAATGTGTCAGCTTGTAATTAAACTGGCTGCTCTGTATGTAGCTTCTGACAGGCTGCGCAAGGAGCCCAGTATCTCCGGAACCATAGGTCATAGGGAGCTCCTTTTTACCAGTGGTGGGGTAGGACTTGGGCTACTTTTTTTTTTTTTTTTAATGTTCATGGCAGGTGAGGCTCTGCCTCTCCTGACTGCACGTCCCTGACCAGTAGTGGCTTATTCTTCAGATTGGCGCTTGCGTTCGCACAAAGCAAAAGGGTCACTCTGTCCTTCATGGTCTTGTGCCCTGGCAGTGCCTTTTCCTCCTGCGTGATATAGGTTCTGTTCAGCATCTTTTCCCCTGTTTTTTCCCTGCCCTGTTTCATCACAGTTGAACACTTGTTGAGCAGCGTATCCTTCTGTCTTCATGAATTCCGCAAATTCTTTCTTGTAGGCTTCTGCACCGGCCTTGTCAGAACTGGAAGCCTTACCATGTCTTGTCACACTGGATGCCACTTTACTTGTGGAATTTTTCAAACCACCCTCTACTGGCTTTAAATTCTTCACTTGCTGCACTTGTAGAGGGTTGTTTTTGCAGTAAATCACTGTGCAAGTTCTTGGCTTTTTCACAGATCATAGCTTCACTAACGCTATCGCTTGCCAGCTGTTTCTCATGCAACCACACTAACAACAGTTTTTTCCACCTCTTCCAGCACTTGCATCCTCTGCTTGGTTAACATCGTTACTACGTTTGCCATATCGGCTCCTTTGATGGCAGCTTTCTTCAAAATAGTCGAGATTGTTGACTTTGCCATCTTGTACTCTGAGGCCAGATCAGTCACACAAATACCACGGTCATGCTTTTTTACAATTTCCTTCTTCACCTCCAAAGGTTATTTTCTTCACAACCTTATTCTTACAATTCCTGCTCTGAACAATCTGGTCACCTTCATTACCGCTCTGCACTTTCTTTTTACCACCATGCTTGCTCTGCACATTCTTGTCACCTGTATTAACACTCTGCACATTCTTGTCACCTGTATTAACACTCTGCACATTCTTGTCACCTGCATTTCTGCTCTGCACATTCTTGTCACCTTCATTACCGCTCTGCACATTCTTGTCACCTTCATTACCACTCTGCACATTCTTATCACCTGCATTTCCACTCTGCACATTCTTGTCACCTGCATTACCGCTCTGCACTTTCTTCTTACCACCATGCTTGCTCTGAATTTTCTTTGGAGCCATACTGGATGTCCGGTACAGTACGTGATTAAAAGCACACAAAAAAGCTTTACAGCAAGTGTGCACAGGGATGTACAGTACTGTACAGTGTGTGCTAAAAAGCACAGCAAAAAGCTTCTTAACAATAAGTGTCTTCACAGTACACTTTCAGTGTCTCTACGACCGCAATCTCACCTACAGAACGTTGCGACCATGTGTCAGAGATGGGAAGGTGGCCGTGGCTCGTGTTTGTGAACCAAAGCAAATTTTTGTGAAGTCTTCTGTTCGCGAACCGAGTTGTTCACGAAACAGAAGCGTTCGTGAACCGAGGTATCACTGTATAACAACAGTTTGTGCAACTTCAAAATTGACAGCAGTAGTTGGGAAATAGATAAAATTGTGGTCAGTAGAGATGTCACGTGTGTGCCTTTTTTGATGAGATTGATTTTGAGAACAAAATCAATCTAGAACCTAGGCCTTGGTGGATGTCTGGGAGACCAAGCAACAACCCCTTCCTTCCTCCTGTAGTAAACCAGAAGATGCCACAATTGGTCAAAGCTGTGCACTTGGCTGTCACTTCAGAAGCGAGGATACACATGTAGTTTGTGTCTGGGGCAAGCTATGCCAGCACAGGCAACCCAAATGAGGTGGCTTCTCTGCATCTATTGCCACAGCTGCGTCCTCACCTAGGGGCCCCATTCTGCATGAATCCACCTCTAATGCAGACAGTTCTTACTAGGGATGCACCAAATGGGTTTTCTGGTGCCGAAACCGATACCGAAAAAAATAATTTCAGGATCCCGAAAACCGATACCGAAACAGCACCGATACCGAAAGTGACTAGTTTTAAAAAATATTTTTTATACAAAGAGATGGTCAGAGACTGGGGACATGGTACAAGAGATTGTCAGGGACTGCAGACACATTACTGGAGATGGTCAGAGACACATTGGACATGGTACAGGAGATGGTCAGAGACACATTGGACATGGTACAGGAGATGGTCAGAGACACATTGGACATGGTACAGGAGATGGCCAGAGACTGCGGACATGCATGGTACAGGTCAGGAGATGGCCAGAGTCAGAAGGATCCCAATCAGCTTTGATTATACCACTGCAGCGCTTTCATGTGCGTTTAAAAAAAGTGTGGTGCCTTCATTTCCCTGTCACATTTTCTATGCACGTTTTTAGATGTGCTACCATTAGATCAGTATGCATGTTTTATGAAGGCGCGTCAAAGAGGTGGTATGCAGGAGTTTGATGCACTTTAATGAAAACATTTACTTTTACTGTGCAATGGCATGCTGGGAGTTGTAGTGCTACCTTAAACGTGTTGCTCAGTCAGGGCATGCTGAGACCTGTAGCCCCCTCCACCATCACCTCTCCAGGCAGCCCTCGAGGTCCCAGATCTGGAGTTTGTAGAACTCCTTGTTCTCCTCGTTGTTAGGCTCCCCTCTGGTCCTCTCCTCCGCTGCCTTCTCCTTCTTCCCGCCCACGCTCTTTTTTTTCTTCCCTCCTCCTTGGACGCCGTCACGCCATGGTACCTTCACTCACCTCTTCGCCGTCTTCAGAGTCCCGTTGCTAGGCAACCACGGGGGAGGAGCCGCGGCCGGACACAGATACTGGGGATGGTTGATTGGGCGGGCTGAGGACAGGGTTTTTCTGAGCAGAGAGGGAAAGCTATAATGAAGCAAGCGGCGGTCAGCCCGCCCCTAATCGGGTGTGCCCCTGCTAACACAAGGAAAGCAGGAGGGAGGGACACTCCCGCAATGGGCGGCACCTGGGGCGGACCACGCCCTTTCGGTATCGGACAATTTTCTCTTTCGCCATTTTGCCGAAAAGGTCATTTTCGGCCGATGTTTCGGCGGCCGAAATTTCGGTGCATCCCTAGTTCTTACACTTTCAGTGCTGCTATTTTTTTTTTTATTTTTTTTTTAAACTCTATTTACAACACCGCATGGAAATTGATAGGTTTAAGTAAGCTGACCATGCTGACCATTATCCTTGCTATACTGAGTCAGACTAAAAAAATAATCCAGCCAGTTAGAATAATTACTGGACATCTGATACACGCATACACATTGTGGTCGTGACTCAGGTAAACCTGTCGTGACACAGGAGCTGCAACTGCTGACTTTCTGGTTTCAGTTTTTGAACTTCCAAGGAGTGAGTCTATATAGAAAAGTCAGCAGTCCTTATCTGTATGCTTGTTCCAAAGAAAGCAGAGGGTCAACAAAACAAATAGGTACCTAGCATTCTCAGAGGAAGGCCTCCTCCATGTTTCTCGCATAGCAGTTTTCTTTTTAAGCATGACAGTCCAAGAAAGTGCACATTCAAATAAATGTTGGCAAGGACAGCTTCCATATCCTGTGCTATCCGAACAGGTTGCTTTTAAATATGTAAGTTTTTATTAATGCCCAACTTGGGCTAAGACAAATCAATACAAACATACCGTATACAAGAGGACATTCAAAACAAACCAAAAAAAAAACTAAAATAAAACAAACCAATAGCAGAGAGAGGGAATAAGGAGAGGGAGAGGGCGGGGACACACAGGTTGCTTTTAAAGGAGAAGTGTGGGAATTCAAAACAACAAAGCTACATTATCCCCTCCATGCTGCTCTAAGCCCGAGAACGAAGCGATCACATGACCACTCAGTTCTTGGTCCGCTTTGAGCAGAGAACGTGACTGGCAGCCCTCACTGGAGCACCAGGCAGGAGAGGGGAGCGACTGGCTCTGACTCTCAGCCATGCGCAGATCCAGTTGCCAATCAGGCATCTGGGTGGATCCCAAAAATATGGTTGGGAATCCTTTCAGAGCCTGGAGCGGCTCTGTGAAAGAAGTCGACAGCGGACTTTAGCCCACTGTCAGCTGATTGTGCGTCACAGGAGTGCAAAGGTAAGTTCACCCCTGTGATCCAGAAGAGAAGTGGCCAAGAAAAGCTTTGGCTATTCATCTATTTTAATCTAAGAATTTAGTTTTTCATTAGAATGGAGTTATTCTTTAAAATGTATTTAAACCCAGTTTTTGTTCTAGGAAAGAATGTGGCGAAGGGTTAGAACCACTGTAAGGTTTTTATTGTTATCGATGTCTTGGTAACCATTGTCACTAGGACTCAAAGTGGTTGGCCATGATATAAAAGGAAAGACACTGTACATTTGTTTCTCACCAGAATTACACTTGGACATCTAGAGACCATTCTACAGGTTTATTTTGTGTACAGCTCTACCTATGGCCTTTTCACATATGAGCAGATGTCTCACATACATTTATATGTATTGATATATGCTTTTATGATGTTTTATCATGTTTAAATAGACATTTTTGGATTTCATATTTAAATTGAGTACTCCCTTTTCCTTATAGTGATTACCAGTGACTACCAGTAAAGTCCTACACCATTCTAGTTTTTTCTTTTTGCAATTCATTGGGATGTGGTTCCCCAATCTACAAGTTTTTTGTCTCAACCTCTTTTTTATTACCTAGGACTGAAAGTATGTGTTGTCTTCAGAACAGGAATAGAGGGGAAGTCTTCCAATGGGTGCAATTGTTTAAGTAAAAACTGTCTGAGAGAGCATTTCCTTCACTTTGGGGAGAGTTTCCTTCTACCTCTTAAAAGTTTACAGATCAGAAAGAAAATGTGGTATAATCGATTATACTGACATGTGTTTTACTTCCCTACACAATCCAAAATGAAACTATATATGGGATTTAGCTTGTAAATATGAACCTACAGTATGTGATCTATTTATAAAACATTTATTGCACGCATGTTAGAAGCACTTGTGCAAGCTGAATGAAATGTCACTGTATGTGTTCTAAAAGATGAATCCCTGTATTATCAGCTCCATCTAGTGCAGTGGTTCTCAACTCCTGTTCTCAGGACCCACTAACAGGCCAGGTTTTAAGTATTACCTTTGGGGAGATGCAGACTAGAATACTGCAATCACGGCGGAGCAAATTATATCACCTGTGATGTGTTTCAGTTATCTTGCAAACCTGGCCTGTTGGTGGGTCCTGAGGACAGGAGTTGAGAACCACTGCTCTAGTGGCCAAAATGCAGAAACATTTCTGAAATGCATCAAAGAGAAAACTATACCACATTTTGGCCACTAGATGGAGCTGATATGGGGAAATAAGCTCTTAGAAAATATATGGTGACATTATTTTCAGCTTGCGCTGACATTCCTTGCACAAATGTTTTATAAATGGATAGTTGGTTATCGCATCTGATTTTGTATAAGGTATTTTGTGTGTTAGGAATATAGAAGCCCCTTTAAAAGTTGCTATTGGCATTTAGCTAGTGCTAAAAGGTTCCTGAATTCTAAAAATATTTAGGCACCCATTAGTTGCTATTGTTGTAATCTTTTTCTTTTTTTTTTTTTTTTTTTTTTTTTTTAGGATCCGAGAAGTAAACACAAGTTCAAAATTCACACCTACTCCAGCCCGACCTTCTGCGACCACTGCGGTTCCTTATTATATGGTCTCATTCACCAAGGGATGAAATGTGAAAGTAAGTTTGCATTGTGCTGCCTTTATTGCTATCACTGACCCAATGGTTGAAGTGTATCTTACGGCAATAGACTTTCACTAACTACCCTTTGCGTCTTTGAGTCTGGAAGTAAAGGAAAATCTCTCCAGTGACTTGAGGGCTTTTTTGCATCGTAGCGTATTATACATGCACTGGCATGTGTATTTAAAGTTTTTAGGCCTTCACACGGGGCGTACCCATATGTATAGCTGTCTGAGAATCATTTTTGCCCACACGTGTTGTGCAGGTGTTCATGCATCCTCGTGCAGGCAGTCCCATTCATGTCAATTGAGATGCAACAGCTGCATAGACACAGCCACTGGTTCCAATTTGACATCTGTGCAGGCCGGGGGTCCCTGAACACACAGCATGCATTACAGTGCGTTTTTTTTTTTCGTTTTTTTTGTGGTGCAGTGCGCTGCAACATTTCACCGTTTGTAGAAACATGCTGCGTTGCACAACACACATGGTCCTAAATTTGTTTTTAGTGCACACCAATGCAGCATATTTGTGTGAACAGAAACCACTACAAGCAACGTAGTCCGATGCGGTTGGTGTGATCGAGCCCTAAGAAAGTTGTAATGTCAACCTTATAGATAGTTTGAGCTTCCAGCTCTGTTGCTGGGTGAAAGCCTTGATGGAGGTGGGATGTATGTGCAGGCAGAGGGAACGGATTGGCTGCCCCTCTCCTAGAAAACTTTAAGGGGTCTATTTTTATATGTACAGTATCTCACAAAAGTGAGTACACCTCTCACATTTTTGTAAATATTTTATTATACCTTTTCATGTGACAACACTGAAGAAATTACACTTTGCTACAATGTAAAGTAGTGAGTGTACAGCTTGTATAACAGTGTAAATTTGCTGTCCCCTCAAAATAACTCAACACACAGCCATTAATGTCTAAACCGCTGGTAACAAAAGTGAGTACACCCCTAAGTGAAAATGTGCAAATTGGGCCCAATTAGTAATTTCCCCTCCCCGGTGTCATGTGACTCATTAGTGTTACAAGGTCTCAGGTGTGAATGGGGAGCAGGTGTGTTAAATTTGGTGTTATCGCTCTCACTCTCTCATACTGATCACTGGAAGTTCATTATGGCACTTCATTGCAAAGAACTCTCTGAGGACCTGAAAAAAAGAATTGTTGCTCTACATAAAGATGGCCTAGGCTATAAGAAGATTGCAAAGATCCTGAAACTGAGCTGCAGCACGGTGGCCAAGACCATACAGCGATTTAACAGGACAGGTTCCACTCAGAACAGACCTCGCCGTGGTCAACCAAAGAAGTTGAGTGCACGTGCTCATCGTCATATCCAGAGGTTGTCTTTGGGAAATAGACGTATGAGTGCTGCCAGCATTGCTGCAGAGGTTGAAGGGGTGGGGGGTCAGCCTGTCAGTGCTCAGGCCATACACCGCACACTGCATCAAATTGGTCTGTATGGCTGTCGTCCCAGAAGGAAGCCTCTTCTAAAGATGATGCACAAGAAAGCCTGCAAACAGTTTGCTGAAGACAAGCACATGAAGGACATGGATTACTGGAAAAATGTCCTGTGGTCTGATGAGACCAAGATAAACTTATTTGGTTCAGATTGTGTCAAGCGTGTGTGGCGGCAACAAGGTGAGGAGTACAAAGACAAGTGTGTCTTGCCTACAGTCAAGCATGGTGGTGGGAGTGTCATGGTCTGGGGCTGCATGAGTGCTGCCGGCACTGGGGAGCTACAGTTCAATGAGGGAACCATGAATGCCAACATGTACTGTTATATACTGAAGCAGAGCATGATCCTATACCTTCAGAGACTGGGCCACAGTGCAGTATTCCAACATAACAACCCCAAACACACCTCCAAGATGACCACTGCCTTGCTAAAGAAGCTGAGGGTAAAGGTGATGGACTTGTATAAGGTCACTTTCCTGTGAGGAACTCAGCCTTTTGTTATGTGATTCTGTGGCCTCGTACACACGACCGATTTTCTCGGCAAGAACCAGCAAGAAACTTGCTGGCAGAGATGTCTTGCCGAGTAAATCGGTCGTGTGTACGCGGCTATCGGGTTTCTCGTCGAGAAAACCGACAAGTAACCTCGAAGAGAAAATGGAGAACCTGCTCTCTATTTTCTCGTCGAGATTCTCGTCGGCCTGTTTCTCGACGAGAAAAGTGAGTGTGTGTACACTTACCTGTCCTCCGGGAAGCCCGCGCATGTTCGAAATGAATTCGACGCATGCGCGGTAGCTTCCTAGGCATACGTAGGGTATACCAAGATGGCGGCGACGGCATCAAATGTGACGAGCGCATGCTCGTCGTAGTCGATGACGTCACCGCGTACGCTCCATTCAAAGAACCGCGAGTTCTTTGAATCGAGCGTCTGTACACTCGGCCGGGACAAGTTTCTTGTCCAAGAATCTCGTCGAAAAAAACGACATGTTTTTTTCAACGAGAATCTCGGCCGTGTGTACGAGGCCTTAGTCAGCTTCCCTATCTCTGAAACATAGGAAGAAGAGCACATCAGGGGGATTGATATATCTTGTGTATAAGGGCTCTCTGCACACCAGAATACTGGCTATAAGGCCAGATACAGCATTGGTATGACTGGGGCATCACAGTCCCGTCTTGTCGAAAAACAGAGTAGGTAGGCTGTGTTCCCGTGTGCATTTCATGACTTAATGTTTAATCTCAACAAAAGCATACCTTTAATTTTATTTCCTACCTAGGCAAAGGATTACGGCATTCAGCAGCTGAGCCCAGTAATGAAATGTATCTGTATGTTTCCAGATAAACTCTAGGCTCCTCAATAAACCCATTTTTCTTTTGGTTTGTTGAACAAAAATCACAATTCTTCCCTCTTTGAGATTTTCTCAGACATCTGTATATGCAGATGTGTATTTGAAACACGTGGCTAGAATGTAAAATAGGTTTAGCGTGACCTTGGCGAGAAGCATCTTCAGGATAAGTTGGCCCACAGAGACATCTAGTGGATGTTACAAAAAATTGCAGCTTTAACAGTACCCTCATAATAATATTCTACATCCTAAAATGCATACATTAAAGGATACAGGTTCCTTTAAATTCAAAGTACAGTAAAAACCAGATACCTGCAGGTGAGGATGATGGCAAATTAAATTGTAAAAAAAAAGACGACCTCTCCCACTACCAGCAATCCTCAGTTTTTTGCTAATGTCCTTAGGTGACCTTCTACTGAGAAGTGGGTTTCTGGCTTACGATATCTATTCTACTGGAAAATTAAATCTGCATTGACAAAACTGCAGCAATATGGTTGCAGATTGTGGATTAGTTGACCCTCGTCAGCGTTTCCAGGAACTGTCCAAAGCAGTAGCAATCTGAATCCGATTTTTTTGTTTTCCCTGAAGTCACTCTCCATGAAGAAGAGGGTGTGCCCTCCTGAAGTGGGCAAAGTAGGGTATTTCCACTAGTGGCATCTCCTCTAGGAAGTTGCATGTATGCTGGTGTCATGAGTCTGGAGCTCTAACCCCTTTTTTTCTGTGGAGTCTCCATCCAGTCCCTCACATCCAATTTCCCTTCTTCCTTTCCCCAGCCTAGGGTGTAGTCCCTGGACACTGGGCCCCTGCCTTTGGCATAGAGGGAAGGGCGGCGGGAGTACCTTAGGCCGGGTGCAGTGTGTTGCAGGTCAGCTATGATGCTGAGAGTTTGCTGTTACCACGACTTAGTGTGTGCCACTTTAAATGGTTATTTGCAGCCATGAACATAGCATGTGTAGCGCCACCCCCGAAGGAGCTGCTGGTTAAATTTTGGGTTCTCTGTTCTGCGCCCTGACTCCAAGAACAACCTCAGCCCCCGGCACACCTGGTTGAATAAAATGAGTGCAAGCACAATTTACAGCACAAGTGAGAAATACCTTTCGCCTGGCTGTGGGATATGGCAGTAAATACACAAACCTGTTTAGTGATAAATATGCTTAATCTATTGATTGACTATTATAGCGTAAGTAACAGTTAAACGAAGTTGAACACACTCAGCAGGCAGGTTAGCAATAAACAATGCATATAAACTTTAAATGCAACAAGGGTATTTATAAATCCACACTAGGTTTTGAGTGCACTCAAATGAATAGTACCCCTTTAAACAGGCCAGCAGATAGAGCATCAAGGTAGTTACAACTTGGGGCAGTCCTTAGTCCCAAGTTTTCGTTGGAGCTCGTTGGCGGGCGTTGCGGCCGTCGGTAAGGCCTGCAGGCAGTATTGGAGCTATGGGGTCACTGGTTAAGTAGCTCCTAGTGACTTTATTCCCTAGCAGTGGTAGCAAGTATTGGCCACAAGACCCGCTTACCAGTCCTGGTAACACTGATTTAGTTGCCTCTTCGATCAGGCGTCAACTCGCTTAGGTTGCTTAGGGTGACTCTGGCAGGCAGCACAGCAAAGACAGCATCCTGGGAGTGGCTTTGTGTCTCTATGATCTGGTCCCAGAATTTCTTCCCCACATTGTAGTAGCTTCCAATAGCACCCCGTCTGTTCTCCACACTGGCCCCGATAACTTGCTGCAGACTGAGGAGATTCCCCAAAATGGCTGAAGATTTCTGCCAACTCAGGATCTCTTTCTCTGGCTGACAATCTTGGGCACAGTTGTTCTCTCCTCACTGTCTCTGCACTGTAATGTCAGAGCCTTTTTCTTTTCCACTATGGGCTCTTAGATCTTTCTCTCTCTTCCTCTGAAAAACACCTCACCATCCTCGCTCTTTTATATGCCTCTCTCTCTCTGATGCTGGTATCTCAGGACAGCTCTCCTCAGATGTTTTTTTTTACCTCAGACAGCTCTCCTCACTGTTAAGTGTCACTGTGTCCCAGCAAAGAACTGTTTGAGCCTTGGTATCTCCCTCTCTGATGCTTCCAGAGTCTCTCTCTCTGTCTGACAATCTCCTGTCAGCTAAGGTGACCAGATTTTTAAAATGAAATCCAGGGACATTTTTTTTTTACTAGTAATGGCGGCAATCAGCGACGCTTTTACTTTAGGTTTCGGCCTCTAGCGGCGGCGCGAATCTCCTCACAATCTCCTCACAGATTCTTCACTCTCCTCAGGCTTCTCAGCGCGGTTTCTTCAGCAGAACTGAGCGGTCCTTAAGGGTTGGTGAGTCCTCCGGGTATCCCCTCCTCAGCGTAGCCAGTGGGTGGACTGTATATTCACTGTAGTAGAGTATAAGGTCTCAGAGAGTGGCGATATGGAGTCTGGTACACCTGCTTCTCCACACTTGCCTGAGGCAACTGGCAGTGCTCCTGCACCTGCGGTCCCTATGGACCAGTTGTCGGCAGTCCTGGAATCATTCCTCGTCAGTATGGAAGCGGTGTGTGAGCGCAAGGGAGCTGTAAAGCGCCCCCTCCCCACACATTCTCCTGTAGGGGAGTGCTCTGTCTCAGATATGGGCCTAGCTACTGCCGCTTAGGACCCTATCTCTGAGGATTTTGATGTTTTTGGACTGGACATTGCTGATGAGGAAGACTCCAGTTCTGAACCAGTAACTGACAGGGTGCTTGTAAGTGAACTCATTGATGCTGTGAGGGACACTCTCAAGCTGAATGTTGAGACTGAGGAACCCCAGGTGGAAACTGTCTCCTTTGGTTCCTTTTAAAGACGTCTCTTCAAAAAAGGTCTTTCCATATGTGCCTTTTTTTAATACATTCATTGACCAAGTCTGGGATAAGCTGCAGAAGACTTTGACGGTCCCGCGGCGCCTAGCCATAAGGTACCCCTTTGAGGAGGACCTGTTTAAGAAGTGGGCTCACCCCCCCAGTGATCGACCCCCCCGGTCACCCGTTTGAATAATGCTACCACGCTCCCAATGGAAGGGACTCCTGCATTTAAGGATCCCACTGACAGGAGGTCTGAGGTGGTGAGTAGAACTATGTTTGTCTTTTTGGGGGTCTGCCTTACGCCCTATAGTGGCGGCGACACTTGTGTCTCAGACACTCACAGGATGGGCAAAGATTTTGCACCAGACGGTACAGGAGCATAATCTCCCTCCTGAGACCATTGCCCTGGCTCATCAACTTGTGCAGGGTCTGGTCTATGTGTGCGATGCCACTTTGGATGCGGCCCCTTTAATATCTGGGGCCTCTATCTCTGCTGTGGTGCTGCGTCGCCTTATCTGGCTAAAATGCTGGTCGGCCAACCTAGCTTCCAAAAAGCTCCTGGCTGACTTGCCCTTTAAGGGCGGTAGACTGTTTGGGGCTGCCCTGGATGACATTATAAAGGATGTCACAGGGGGTAAGAGCACCTTCCTCCCTCAGTCTGTTAAGGGAAAGGAGCCCCTCCGCAAGTCGGGCCCTTCCTTTCCGGCGAATACGTTTTTTCGTCAGTCAGAATCCACGGGTAAGCCCGCCCAGACTGAAAAAAGTGTGGCGGGAGGACACAAGTGTCCCTGGGTGCGTAAGCTTACCAAGCAAGCTCCCAAGCCCGCCACCGCATGAAGTCTTGCCCCTGCCCGACTCTGGGGTGGGGGGACGTCTTCGCAGGTTCACGGTTTGGTGGACCTCCCGGATCTCCGACCGGTGGGTGTGCGAGATGGTCACCTCCGGATACAGGATAAAGTTCCGCTCATGGCCCCCAAACAGGTTCTTCCCCTCAAACCTCCCTCTCCTTCCTGCCCGCCGGGCGGCCCTCTTGGAGGCCATACAGGATTTGCTCGGGTGCGGAGTGATTGTGCCGGGTTTCAGGGGTTTTACTCGAACCTGTTTGTTGTCCCGAAAAAGGACGGGGTACTGCCAATCCTGGACGTGAAGGTTCAAAAATTCCGGATGGAATCCATTCGCACGGTGATTGCGACCCTCCACCAAGGGGATTTCCTGGCGTCCTTGGATATCAAGGACGCTTACTTGTACTTCCCAATCTTCGCAAGTCACCAGAGGTTTCTGCGCTTTGCCATAGGCGAAGTCCACTGTCAGTTCGTGGCTCTTCCCTTCGGCCTAGCATCGGCACCACAGGTTTTCACCAAAGTGCTTGCCCCGGTTCTAGCTTTGCTGAGACAGCGAGGAATTGTTATCGTGGGCTATTTGGACGACCTCCTTCTAAGAGCATAAACTGGCTCAGAATTGGAGGAAAATGTGACATCAGTCAGCCAGACCCTCCGGGACTTCGGGTGGCTTCTGAACATGCAGAAGTCGGTGCTAGTCCCCACTCAATGTTTGGAGTATCTGGGTCTGATCCTGGACAGTTCGGCAGCGAAGGTGTTTCTACCCGCGGAGAAGTTACTGACCCTTCAGTCGGCAGTGCGGGTCCTGACGGCCCGAAAATGGTCGCCAATCCGTTTTTTGCATGAGGGTCCTGGGACTAATGGTGGCCTCCTTTGAGGCAGTCCCGTATGCCCAATCACACACTCGGACATTGCAGAAGGGAATTCTGTCTGTTTGGGACAAGTCCCCGTTGTCATTGGATCTTCAGATCCAGGTGAGTCACTCTGTCAAGGCGTCCCTGACGTGGTGGCTGAGATCCCCGGCTCTTCGGGCCAGGAAGTCGTTCCTCCCCATCCAGCGGACGGTGGTCACGACAGACACCAGCCTGACGGGCTGGGGAGGAGTTTGGGGAGTCCTGTCAGCACAAGGCCTCTGGAATTACGAGCGATCAGACTGTGTCTCTCCGCGTGGTCGAAGAGACTACAGGGCCGCTCGATCAGAATTCAGTCAGACAACGCCACGGCCGTGGCGTATGTCAACCATCAGGGGGGCACTCGGAGCTCGGCTGCGGCATCCGAGGTTGCCCACATCCTAAAGTGGGCGGAAAGAAGCGTGCCAGTGCTGTCGGTCGTCTACATTCCGGGCGTAGAAAACTGGCAGGCGGACTATCTGAGTCGCCAGTCCTTGGACCAGGGGGAGTGGTCCTTGCATCCGGAGGTGTTTCAACTCCTTTGTCGGTGGTGGGGCACACCGGATGTGGATCTGATGGCATCTCGACTCCAATCGCAAGGTGTCAAGGTTTGTGGCCAGGTCCATGGACCCCTGGGCGGATGCCTCGGACTCGTTGGTGGCCCCGTGGGGTCAGTATCGCTTGATATATGCTTACCCTCCACTGCAGTTGATGCCTCGTCTGCTGCGCAGGGTTGCGGCCGAGGGCATTCCGGTGATCCTCATTGCCTCGGATTGGCCTCGGCGTCATTGGTACGCCGATCTGGTACGTCTCATCGCGGACATCCCTTGGTGACTGCCCATGAGGGACGACCTTCTGTCTCAAGGTCCTATCTTTCATCCTGCTTTACAGTCTCTGGTTTTAACGGAATGGCTATTGAGAGCCAGGTGCTGAAGGACCGAGGCCTGTTGGATTCGGTGATTTCAACCATGCTTAGGGCACGGAAGTCTTCTTCTACAAAGATCTATCACCGTACCTGGAGAGCTTACATCGCTATGTTCGAACAGCTAGACTGGCGTCCACGGATGTACTCTGTCCCCAGAATCCTGCGGTTCTTGCAGCGTGGTGTAGCCCAAAGGCTGGCTTTGAGCACTATTAAGGGTCAGATTTCGGCCTTGGCCATTTTCTTTCAACGACCCCTAGCAGGTCATTCTTTAGCACTTTTGTGCAGGGGATTCGCCATGTGGTTCCCCCTGCCAAGCCTCCGCTCCCTCCTTGGGATCTGAACTTGATGCTCTCGGTTCTTCAGGAACCTCCTTTTGAAAATATCAGAGATATTCCTCTTTTAACCTTGTCTCAGAAGGTGACTTTCTTAGTAGCCATCACTTCTGTTAGACGGGTGTCTGAGTTGGCGGCTCTGTCATGCAAGTCGCCTTACCTGGTCCTCCATAAGGATAAGGCGGTATTGCGCCCGTCTTTCCTTCCAAAGGTGGTTTCGGCCTTTCACCTTAATGAGGACATTGTCCTTCCGTCCTTGTGCCCTCATGCATCGCATCCTAGAAAGTTTGCGCTTCACAATTTGGATGTGGTACGAGCCTTACGGGTGTACCTGTCTGCTACTGCTTCCATTCGGAAGTCTGACTCACTGTTTGTGTCTGTCTCTGGTCCTAAACAGGGCCAAGCGGTTTCGTCTGCCACCCTTTCTAGGTGGATCAAACAGACCGTTATACAGGCCTATGCCATTAAGGGGCGGGCGCCTCCCTTTCCGGTTACGGCGCATTCCACTAGGGCAATTGGTGCTTCCTGGGCTTTCCGACATCAAGCGTCGGTTGCACAAGTGTACAAGGCTGCGACCTGGTCGTCTGTTCATACCTTTTCTAAGTTCTATAAGGTTGATGTGGCTGCATCTTCGGATGCTTCCTTTGGCCGCAAAGTGCTGCAGGCCGCTGTTTAATGTTGCAACTCCTCCGTTGAGGAGCTCTGCTTGTTTGGAGTGAAGTTTTGGTTGTTCCTTTACTACTGCTCCCACCCTTCTGATACTACTTTGGGACGTCCCACACGTTTACAGTATCCAGCTGTGTCAGTCCATGGACGATAAGAGAAAATAGGATTTTTGTACTCAACGTAAAATTCGTTTCTCTGACATCCATGGACTGACACGGCACCCACCCTTCTTTTAAGGTTTGTACTGCTTTGTTACGAACTGAGGCTGCAGGTGGGAGGTTAATGTCTGGAGGGACCGCCCCCCTGGGCGGGGCTGTTCAGCTCTGGTTTGTTCTAGAATGTATGTTTCTAACATTCTGCCTAGATCTTCGCCTGCAAGCAGGGACATATAACCACACGTTTACAGTACCCAGCTGTGTCAGTCCATGGTCCTCAGAGAAACGGATTTTACGGTGAGTACAAAAATCCTATTTTTTGTTTTGTTTCGGACAGGGTGGATTAGAACACCGTTTTTTTTTGCTACCTCTGCCCTTGTTGGGGAGAGTCACTCTTTCTAATTGTCCTGTTTACCTTTTATCAGTGAAAGTATTAAAAATAAAATCCAAATTTTGGGTTGTCCCAAGAACAATAATAGAAGAGAAATCTTCCAATGGGGACACTAGTTCTGGTGACCTGGGGGCCCCCAAGGGATTCCCCTAATTTGCAGGGCTTTCCACTCACTTCCTGTTTGAGCTATGGGACAAGATGTAAAGGTAAATCAGATAGAAAAATATATACGACAGTGGTTATAACCCTCCCTTAGACACCTTTCACACTGAGGCAGTTTTTAGGCATTTTAGAGCTAGAAATCATGCCTGTAAAGCGCCTGAAAACTGCCTCCCATTGATTGCAATGGGTGCTTTCACACCCAGACGGTGCTCTTGCGGAAAGTTAGATAAAGTCCTGCAAGCAGCATCCGTGTGACCAGCTCTCAATAAAGCCGGTTCACACAGGTTAGGGGCGGCCGCGGTCCGCATTCAGAAAGGGTCCTGTGCATCTTTGAGTCTGATTCAAGTGCAAATTCAGGCAAAAATTCGGACCTGATTCGCATCTGAAGCACTCATCAGTGCCCATCTGTGAATGAGAAAAAATACTTATTTACAAAAGTTTACAACCGAAACTAAAACTTTTTTCTTACATTTTTATTTCTAAGTTTTTCTTTTTGTTTGTTTTAGCGTTGATTAAATACCACCAAAAGAAAGCTCTATTTGTCCTAAAAAAGAAAAAAGATAAAAATATTGGTACAGTGTTTGCATAACCTTGCAATTTTCATTCAAAGTGCAACAGCACTGAAAGCAGGCCTGGTCAGGAAAAGGATATACATGCCCAGTATTGAAGTGGTTATGGACAACATAACTTCCCAGCCCCCTCCCTAACATTACATAGAAGGGGAAAGCTAGGTAGGACTTTTTAAGCAAGTAAAGAGGTAATATTTTTTTTAACCTATGCTATGAGAATGAGAAGTTGTACCAAAAAGATATAAAGTAGGTGTTAAGCTAATTTGAATGCAAAGGTGGAAAGACACTTTTAAAATGGTTATAAAGGCTGAATGTTTTTTACCTTCATGCATTTCAAACCTTCAGTGTGCAGCTGCCCCCTCAGCCCCCCCCCCCCTAATACTTACCAGAGTCTGATCCCGATCCAGCGATGTGCATGAGAGCTGAGGCTCTCCCGGGTCTCTCCCTCTTCATTGCCTGAAATGCTGCAGCTGGAGCCATTGGCTCCCACTGCCAATCACAGCAAGTGAAGGGAGGTGGGCCTGAGCCGCACTCTGTTTCTTATGGACACAGAGAGTGGGGCTCGGTAGCGCACACGCACAAGTTAGATATTCCTGGTGCAAGAGCCAGGACTGTCATTCCCAAAAACGTATAAAAGCTTTTAATTTTCAAGGTCTTTTAAAAAGTAGTTTACAATATTTTAAGTCTTTGGCTTTCGTTACAGTGCCTTCCGTGAAGGTCTTTGCTTAGATGATGTCTCAAATAGGGTGATAATGCTCTGTCTCAGGCTCCAATTTGTGCTCCTATCTTGTCACAGGGCCTTACAGTGCAGGGGTGGTCCAATGACGGCGCTATCAGGAAATCCATTCTGAGAAAATCCATACAGCCATCATTGGAATGCATGTGGACAGGATGTGGCTGCAGCACTGAGATACACCAAGGGATGAAGAGGGTGAAGACATGGAAATAGCAGTGTGTTGACACCATGTTTCAAGCAGAAAACGAATTGTTGCTCAGTTAGGGGTTTCATCTCTGGCAGTTAGAGGGCACTTAGCAGGGTTTGGAACAGCATGCTATCTTCCAGCTCTTTTATGAACATTTTGGTGATCAGTAGATACAGCTCAGTTATAGCAATGAAAAGGAAGTAAAAAAGTAATTAAAAACTTCATTTGTAATGTAAAATCATTCGGCACAAAATAATGTATTTTTTAAAACTGCATTAAAGCAGAACTCCCGGATTTTTTTTTCCCCCTAAGCAATGGGGCGGTGCCTGCACTGCATTGGTTAAATTGCTTGCTTTGTCCAGGGGGCACAGAAAGGTTATACTTACCTGATCCTTCGATTCCCCCCAGAAAACAGCGCTCCCCACGTCCAGCGGTGGACTGTTCCTGCCATCCTCACATCTAGAGCCGGTCTATGGGCATGATGGTATCAGGAACAGTCCATGTACAAGACAGCTAGTGTGCGGGGGGGAAGGAGCAGCAGGGACCGGTCTTGTGCTCAAGAGGATCAGCGGATAAGGTAAGTAAATCTCTGCTCTTCTTACCCCTAGACAAATACAAGCAGTTAACTCACGAGCAGTTCTTTAACTTCTCCCTCTTTACCAGTTGGATCTTATTGGCGTTGTCTTTGAAGAGTGTTGGATTTATGTTTCTATTCTAATACAATTTAAATATCCATGGTGTTCCCTTTTCTTTTCTCTCCAGCATGTATGATGAATGTACACAAACGCTGTGTAATGAACGTGCCAAGCCTCTGCGGAACAGACCACACTGAGCGCCGGGGCCGGATACACATCAAAGCGGACATCGCTCAGGATGTGCTGACCGTTGTGGGTGAGTTGTTTCGTGTATTGTTTTGTGTAGGGTTAGTCTTTTTATCAGTACAGTGAGGAAAATATTTATTTGATCCCCTGCAGATTTTGAAAGTTTGCCCCGCTTACAAAGAAACAACGGGTCTATAATATTTTATCGTAGGTGTATTTTAAATGATAGAGACAGAATATCAACCAAAAATCCAGAAAAAAACACATAAAACAAATGCTATTGTAGCGATACCCCCTAGAGGGCTGCTGGATTAAATTTGGGTCCTGCCGTTACCCCACATTTCACCGTCCCAGAACTAAGAGTCTATGTTAGGTAGTTTTGAATAGATGTGATTGCCAGTCACTTCAGTCTTTTTCTCAATTTCTTTATTAAACAACTTCAGTAGTAGAGGGATAGAGGGTTAGGGGAAGTTCAGATACCTTAATGCAGATCACTGATGAGGTTCTTGGATCCAGAGGACAAACAGCTTTCTGTCTCTGGATCTTGCGACAACCGGATAGGCCTCTCACACGACCTAGCAGCCGGTATGAAGCACGGACAAGTCTTTGCCACAGACTTGGCGATCGATAAATGGAAACTCCTGGATAATCCTCTGCCACAGGATTATGTAACCAGCAGTCATTTAGTTAGAGGTCAGCTGCACAGTACCAGAACCTTTAAGCCATCCGGCAGTACTGTGAGGTAGGTTAACTTGAGTGCATCCTCCAAACTAGTCACCAGGCCCTTCCTGAGAAACCAGCCTTCAGCTCGGTTCTCTCCAGCAAGGTCCTCCCCTGAAATCTTCTCCGTTTTAATGGCTTCTTCCCGCAGGCAAGACATCACAGGACCACCTTCAGTTAAGTAGGCCCCAGACACACTTCTGGGCCCACTGGTAGCAGCACAGCCTCGAGCCAGCAAGGCCCGAGGTAGAAGAGTCACAGCCTTAGGCCAGGAGGGCCACGAGGCAGAGAGCCAACAGGCCTCTGGGTAGAAGAGAGACTCAGGGTAGAAGAAGAGACTCCAAACATGGCGTCTGTCCCTTAAATATCCTCTCCCAGAATGCACAGCCGTAGGAACACTCCCACTGGGCTGTTTCTGGGATTCTTACACTGGCCTGTAGTGACAGTGACACCTACTGACAACAGTGAGAAATGCACACAACACAGCCAAACTGGAACAGAAGCAAAATTAACTTTACACAATCACTCTGAGCTATTTACAGCTCAGATATCACTAAATTTATAGATAGCCCCTATTCAATAGGAACAGGGTGCTACACTATAAATTTAGGTTTCAGTTCAGTTAGTAAAATAAGTATTTGATCCCCAAGCAAAACATGACTTGGTACTCGGTTGAGAAACCTTTGTTGGCAAGCACAGAGGTAAGACATTTCTTGTAGTTAGTGACCAAGTTTTGCACACATCTCAGGAGGCATTTTGGTCCACTGTTTACAGATCTTCTCTAAATCCTTAAGGTTTTTTGTCTGTTTCTTGGAAACTCAGTTTTAGCTCCCTCAATAAATTTTCTATAGGATTAAGGCAGGGCTTGACAAATTTGCTTGGAATCTAGGAGCCAGCTTAAAAAGTTAGGAGCCAGGTTTTTTTTTAACGACGAATGCGTGCAGAAGCGAACGCATACGCGAGTAGCGCCCGCATATGAAAGCATTGTTTAAACCACACGTGAGGTATCGCCGCGATTGGTAGAGTGAGAGCAATAATTCTAGCCCTAGACATCCTCTGTAACTCAAAACATGCAACCTGTAGAATTTTTTAAATGTCGCCTATGGAGATTTTAAAGGGTAAAAGTTTGTCGCCATTTCACGAGCGGACGCAATTTTGAACCGTGACATGTTGGGTATCAAATTTACTCGGCGTAACATTATCTTTCACAATATAAAAAAAAAATTGGCTAACTTTACTGTTGTCTTATTTTTTAATTTAAAAAAAGTGTATTTTTTTTCCTCAGAAAAGTGCGCTTGTAAGACCGCTGCGCAAATACGGTGTGACAGAAAGTATTGCAACAACCGCCATTTTATTCTCTAGGGTGTTAGAATAAAAAATATATATAATGTTTGGGGGTTAACTTCTAAGTAAAGGGAAGGAGATGGGCGGGCAGTGAAATAGGCAAGTATTGCTGGTTGACTTGTCATACCAACGGCCACCACAAGATGGCGCCAGATTACAGAATGAAGCCTAGGCCTGCAGAAGGCCGCAAAGCCGAGGCCTAAATTAACAGCCGGCACGGCCCGACGAGATCACGCGATCGCGGAGGGGGGGGGCGCACGGAGATACAGGTAACCTTAGCTGTGCTGCCCCAGGTGCCAGGTCGCTAATTCTAGTCGCATTTGCGACCTGGCGCCCGGGGATTGTCGAGCCCTGGATTAAGGTCTGGAGACTAACTAGGCCACTCCATGACCTTAATGTGCCTCTTCTTGAGTCTCTCCTTTGTTGCCTTGGCGGTATGTTTTGGGTCATTGTCATGCTGGAAAACCTATCTTCAGTGTTCTGGCTGAGGGCAGAAAGTTCTTATCCAAGATTTTACAATACATGGACCTGTCCATTGGCCCCTCAATGCGACATTGTCAGCCTGTACCTTTTAGCAGAGAAACAGCCCCAAAGTATAATGTTTCCACCTCCGTGCTGGACTGTAGGGATGGTGTTCTTAGGGTCATAGTCAGCATTTTTCTTCTTTCAAACATGGCCAGTCGAGTTAATGCCAAAGAGCTCAATTTTGGTCTCATCTGACCACAGCACTTTCTCCCAATCCCTCTCTGAATCATTTAGATGTTCATTGGCATGACTGTACATGTGCCTTCTTGAGGAGGGGGACTCGCAGTGTTTGAAGGAAGAAAAATGCGGACTATGACCCTAAGAACACCATCCCTACAGTAAAGCACGGAGGTGGAAACAGGATGCTGGGGCTGTTTCTCTGCTAAAGGTATAGATCGACTTTGCCACATTGAGGGGTCAATGGATAGGGCCATGTATTGTAAAATCTTGGATGAGCACCTTCTGCCCAGAGCCAGAACACTGAATATATGGGTCTTTCAGCATGACAATGACCCAAAACATACCGCCAAGGCAACAAAGGAGTGGCTCAAGAAGAGGAACCTTATGGTCACGGAGTGGCCTAGCCAGTCTCCAGACCTTAACCCTATAGAAAATTTTATAGAGGGACCTGAAATTTCGAGTTGCCAAGCGACAGCCAAGAAACCTTAAGACAAGTCCCATCATGCCTCTGCTTTTGGGAGTCAAGCTTTGTAACTTCCAGACTTGCAATGCCTCGTGGGACTTGTAGTTTCACAACAGCTGGAGGGCCACAGGTTGAGCTCCCATGCCTTAAGGATTTAGAGAAGATCTGTAAAGAACAGTGGACCAAAATCCCTCCTGAGATGTGTGCAAACCTGGTAACCAACTACAAGAAACCTCTTACCTCTGTGCTTGCCAGCAAAGGTTTCTCCACCAAGTACTAAATCGTGTTTTGCTTGGGGATCAAATACTTATTTTACTCGCTGAGCTGCAACTCAATTTATAACCTTTGTATGATGCATTTTTTTTTCTGGTTGATATTCTGTCTTTATCATTTAAAATGCATCTATAATAAAAATTGTAGACCCTTAATTTCTTTGAAAAATTTCTTCCAAAATCTGCAGGGGATCAAATAATTTTCCCCACTGTATGTGAAAATCGGAGTATACTGAGACACAAAGGAACACGTTATACATGTATTTAAAGAGTTACATATGTGTCTATACTGATCTCCCCAGAACTAGCCCTACTGGGGATCTATAAGGACAGCCAACGTTCTCACCACACAAAACCTGCTGATCCCTTATCTCCTGTACTATGCTAAGAAAGACGTTTTACTGAAGTGGACCTCTGCTGCCCTTCCTGGGATGTCATCTGCAGTGGAGGGGGCTGAAGCGGCTGGCTCAGGCTCTCAGCCAACTGCTGAGAGGCTGAGCCAGAAGCCGGTCCAGGCATGTGGGCGGATCCTGACCATATGGTCGCAATCTTTTTAGAACCTGGACCAGCTCTGTGACGTCAGCGGGCTTCAGCATGCTGTCTGCTGAAAACAGGTCACAGGAGTGCAGAATGAACTGCACTCCTGTGATCCACAGGAGAATTACAGCCAAACGAGCTTTGGCTGCACTTCTCCTTTAAACAATGTCAAATTGTTCTATGTTGTATTCTGTATCACATTTACGACTTCAATAAACATCAAATGCATATAAGAAGAAAACACATAGAGGCCCAATTATAACAGAAAGCAGATATCACTATTCACTCTCCATTATTCTCTGCAATTTAAGTCCTGTCCCATTCATAGGATTTAGGTTGTGGTGTAGAGCCGGTGATGTGCCCACAAAGTTCTTACCCCTCCGCGCACCAGAGAGAGCTTTGTGATTAGAAGAGGGCCGGTCATGTCCCATCACTGGGCTCTCCTTCCAGTTTTTTCTCCCTGACACATTTTTTTTTCCCCTCTTGCTCTCCACCAGCTTTGGGCTCCTGCTAGTGGTAATTATCCTAGTTCTATGTACTTAGCCAAGCTATTCTTGTGAGACCAGACATTGGGGTTGATTTACTAAAACGGAAGAGTGCAAAATCTGGTGCAACTCTGCACAGAAACCAATCCGCTTCCAGGTTTTTATTTTTGGCAGAGCTTAATTTGAACAAGCTTAAGTTAGAAGCTGATTGGCTTCCATGCACAACTGCACCAGATTTTGCACTCTCCAGTTTTAGTAAACCGACCCCATTGTATACAAACCTCTCCTGAACCGCATAACACCTACAGCCTGCAGGGAATGAGACATTTCCAGTAGTGTTAATCTCTCTGGTCCTTGGCAGCTCTCACTGGCTTCTGTCGCTGACCTCCACATCATCACGGTCTCCTGTAATGATCTGGAGGGGTCAGAAGGAGCAACCTGTGAGTGCTGCCGGGGACCAGGGAGATCAACACTGCTGAAAGCGTTGGTTTTTTTTGCAGATTTCCGGGAATGATTTCTGCTGAATAAAATCGTGCTCGATGGCATAAATGACAGGAATGGTAAAGTGGAGTACATTTAATAAAGCGACAGGATTGCTTTAACCGGTGACCCGTTATAGACCTTAGAATCCATTCTCCCTTCCTTTCAGACAATGGTTTAATGAAACTAGCAAGGTCCTTTCTTGTAAATCAGTAATTGCTTCTATAACATTTAAACCCAATGATTTTGACACCATGGTGTAGAGGTCGACCGATATGGGTTTTTCTCTGGCCGATGCCGATGCCGATATTTAGAAATCGCTGTGGCCGATGGCCGATATATGATGCCGATTTTTTTGGGCCGATATGTTAGGCCGATGAAGGGGAAAAAAAAAAACTAACAGTTGGACCCCTTTCACACTGGGGTGTTTTTCAGGCACTTTTGGGCTAAAAATAGCACCTGTAAAAATGGCTGCAAAACAGCTCCCCTGCAGTCTCAGTGTGAAAGCCTGAGTGCTTTCACACTGAGGCGGTGCGCTGGCAGGACGTTAAAAAAAAGTCCTGCAAGCAGCATCTTTGGAGCGGTGTATACCGCTCCTCCATCACTACTGCCTATTGAAATTAATGGGCACTGCTGCTGAAGCGCCTGCAAAGCGCTTCTGCAGCGGTGCTACACGGGCGCATTTAACCTCTTCATCGGCCGCTAGCTGGGTTATAAGCACCCCGCTAGCAGCCGAATATCGCCGCTAAAATTATGGTAAAGCGCAGCTAAAACTAGCTGCATTTTACCGCCAACGCCTGCCCGCTCCAGTGTGAAAGCAGCTGAGTTCCGCCAAAAAAAAAAAAATATATTAAAAGTCAGCAGCTACAAATACTGCAGCTGCTGACTTTTAATATATGGACACTTACTTGTCCTGGGCGCCCGCGATGTCGGCACCCGAAGCCGATCTCTCTCTCGGCTCTCGGGTGCTGCCGCCGCCATCTTCGGTAAGGGAATCAGGAAGCAGGCACAAAAACAGGTAATCAAAACTTTGACGAAAAAAAAAGTTTAGTTTTATTTAACATTCATTAAAGTGTATTTTTTTCCCAAAGAATTGCGTTTGAAAGACCGCTGCGCAAATACCGTGTGACATAAAATATTGCAACAACCGCCATTTTATTCCCTAGGGTCTCTGCAAAAAAAAAATATATAATGTTTGGGGGTTCCAAGTGATTTTCTAGCAGAAAAGACAGGATTTTTACTTGTAAGCTACAAGTGTCAGAAAAGATTTAGCCTTTAAATGGTTAAACTGAGAACTTCTACTCACAAGTTCAGTTCATTGATAAGAAGAAACATTTGTAACTTTTCTCTCTCACTTGGCAGGCTGCCCAAAGATGAGTCACTGCACGGGAAACTTCAGGCAACTTGTATTGACTTCTATGAGAGATGTCATTTCCAAGCCGCGCTGAAGTTTTTTTTTTTTTTTTAATATCGGCTTCTGTTCTCAGAATATCGGCCAAAGCCGATTAATGAAAAAATGCCAAAAATCGGCCGATATATCGGCCGACCGATATATCGGTCGACCTCTACCATGGTGTCTTTTTATTTTCAAGTGTGTGTCAGGGCGAAATAAAAACAAATAAACATAATGCAGTACATTGCTGCGATGCATGCACATTCCCCCATGTTTTATCCCTCTAAAGATCCTGCATGTACAGAAAATAACAAAGTCCCATAAATAGAAGTGCATTTCGCACTCCCGCTGACAACTCCACCTGAGACAGAACTGATCTCTGAAAGCACAAAAAGGGACACAAGGGGGCGCCAGCTAAATGTAGCATTAATGAACAATTTATTAGTATACAGTAAGGGAAAAAAGTATTTGGCCCACTGACAAAGAAATGATCAGTCTCTAATTTTAATAGTAAGTATATTTTAACAGTGAGAGACAGAATAACAACAAAAATATCCAGAAAAATGCATTTAAAAAAAGTTAGAAATTGATTTGCATTTTAATGTGTGAAATAAGTATTTGTTCCCTTATCAATCAGCAAGATTTCTGGCTCCCAGGTGTCTTCTATACAGGTAACGAGCTGAGATTAGGAGCACTCTCTCAGGCCTGGTTCACACTGGGGCGACAAACGCTCCGACATTGGGAGCTCATGTCGCATGACGTGTGAAAATCAATGTTTCCCTGTGGGAGCCGTCCTAACTGGTCCGACACATGTCGGTCCGACTTTGAGAATGCTCCCTTGTACTACTTTGGTCCGACTTTGATCCGACTTCAGCCCATTGACTATCATTGAAGTCGGATCAAAGTCGGACCGCAGTCTTGCATGGTCCGACTTTGGCATGCGACTTGTGCTGTACTGCTCTTGGGGGGAACTCCAGGCCAAATTTTAAATAAAAAACCGGCGTGGGTTCCCCTCCAGGAGCATACCAGGCCCTTAGGTCTGGTCTGGATTTGAAGGGGCGCCCCTACGCCGAAAAAACAGCGTGGGTGGTCCCCTCAAAATCCAAACCAGACCCTTATCCGAGCACACAACCTGGCCGGCCGCAGGGGAAGAGGGGGGGACGAGAGAGCGGCCCCCCTCCCTCCTGAACCGTACCAGGCCACATGCCCTCAACATGGGGGGTTTGGTGCTCTGGGGCAGGGGGGCGACCTGCGGCCCCCCCACCCCAGAGCACCCTGCCCCCATGTTGATGAGGACAGGGCCTCGTCCCGACAACCCTGGCCGTTGGTTGTCGGGGTCTGCGGGCGGGGGGCTTATCGGAATCCGGGAGCCCCCTTCAATAAGGGGGTCCCCGGATCCCGCCCCCCACCCTATGTGAATGAGTATGGGGTACATCGTACCCCTACCCATTCACCTGGTGGACAAAAAATTGCAATAAAAAAACACTACACAGGTTTTTAAAGTAATTTATTGCACAGCTCCGGGGGTCTTCTTCCGACTTCCGGGGGTCTTCTTCCGACTTCCGGGGGTCTTCTTCCGACTTCCGGGGGTCTTCTTCCGACTTCCGGGGGTCTTTTCCGACTTCGGGGGTCTCCGGTGTCATCTCCGGGCTCTCCGGTTCTTTCTTCCGCCGGGCCTCCGCTAACTTCTTTTTAGCTCTCTTGCTAACAGAGGCCCGGTCTTCCCGTTGTCTCGTCCGGCTCTCCGTTGTCCTTCTGCCGGCCCCTCCACTAACTTCTTTTTAGCTCTTTCGCTAGTGGAGGTGCGCGGTCTTCCCGTCGTCGCCGTCGGCTTCTTCTTCCCTCTTCTCCTCCTCGATGTTGACGCGTCGCTTCTTCCCGCTGTAATACTGGCTCTCCGCTCCGCTCCGCATTAATATAGGCTTCTCATGACGTCACAGTCACATGTTCCGGGGCACATGGCCCCGGAGCATGTGACTGTGACGTCATGGGAACATGTGACTGTGACGTCATGAGAAGCCTATATTAATGCGGAGCGGAGCGGAGAGCCAGTATTACAGCGGGAGGAAGCGACGCGTCAACATCGAGGAGGAGAAGAGGGAAGAAGAAGCCGACGGCGACAGCGACGGGAAGACCGCGCCCCTCCACTAGCGAAAGAGTTAAAAAGAAGTTAGTGGAGGGGCCGGCAGAAGGACAACGGAGAGCCGGACTAGACAACGGGAAGACCGGGCCTCCGTTAGCAAGAGAGCTAAAAAGAAGTTAGCGGAGGCCCGGCGGAAGAAAGAACCGGAGATGACACCGGAGACCCCCGGAAGTCGGAAGAAGACCCCCGGAGCTGTGCAATAAATTACTTTGAAAACCTGTGTAGTGTTTTTTTATTGCAATTTTTTGTCCACCAGGTGAATGGGTAGGGGTACGATGTACCCCATACTCATTCACATAGGGTGGGGGGGCCGGGATCCGGGGGCCCCCTTATTGAAGGGGGCTCCCGGATTCCGATAAGCCCCCCGCCCGCAGACCCCGACAACCAACGGCCAGGGTTGTCGGGAAGAGGCCCTGTCCTCATCAACATGGGGGCAGGGTGCTCTGGGGTGGGGGGGCCGCAGGTCGCCCCCCTGCCCCAGAGCACCAAACCCCCCATGTTGAGGGCATGCGGCCTGGTACGGTTCAGGAGGGAGGGGGGCCGCTCTCTCGTCCCCCCCTCTTCCCCTGCGGCCGGCCAGGTTGTGTGCTCGGATAAGGGTCTGGTTTGGATTTTGGGGGGGCCCCCACGCCGTTTTTTCGGCGTAGGGGCGCCTGTTCAAATCCAGACCAGACCCAAGGGCCTGGTATGCCCCCGGAGGGGAACCCGCGCCGTTTTTTTAATTTAAAATTTGGCCTGGAGTTCCCCTTCAAGATTCATACCAAACACAGTGCCTGATATTGGCGGGGATCCAAGTCGGATCCCCGTTCATTGAAAGTCGGACATATGTCGGCTTCATGTCGCAGGGCAAAGTCGGATCCAAAGTAGGACGGATGTCGTGTCGCACTAGTGTGAACCCGGCCTCAAAGGGGACTTAAAGGTGCTCCCAATCTCAGCTTGTTACCTGTATAAAAGACACCTGTCCACAGAAGCAATCAATCAGATTCCAATCTCTCCACCATGGCCAAGACCAAAGAGCTGTCCAAGGATGTCAGGGACAAGATTGTAGACCTACACAAGGCTGGAATGCGCTACAAGACCATCGCCAAGCAGCTTGGTGAGAGGGTGACAACAGTTGGTGCGATTATTCCCAAATGGAAGAAACACAAAATAACTGTCAATCTCCCTCAGTCTGGGACTCTGAAACTCTGCGAGGTGAGATCTTGCACAATGATCCTGAGAACGATGAGGAATTAGCCCAGAACTACATGGAGAAATAAATTGGAAAAATTTCCCAGGGGTTTTTTTTTTCTGCAGCAAAAGATCAATACCGATTGTAATATCAAAAAATATTTTTTGATATTACAATGTTTTACACAGAGGACATTTGTTTGTATTAAAACATGAGCTCTGGAAATACTTAAAAACATATACATAATGATACAGCCGTATAAGTACATATAGAAACAACATAGTATGATATGACTATATTTAAATCATACTGTACTAAAGATTCAACGCGTTTCGACCTTATCAGTAGAGGTCTTCTTCTGGGGAAAAGAGAAGGAACTCTAGAAAAAGATACATTGTACAAGTAAAATTATTCGAGAAACAAAACACTCTCAAAAAAATGCATATTAGTATTGATGCACCAATTTATTATTGCATGAGTATATTTACCATTGATGGTTGAAGGAGAAAAACTCCCTTACTGCTGTGCTTAAACCAATCGCTGCGGCCAGTACTCTGACCCCAACACATGGAGAAAGGGGAGAAAGCGCAGCAGATGAGTGGATACCCTCCAAGCTTACAAGAGGTCACACCGATCCCCCACAGGGGGAGGGCGGAGAAGTGAAGCAGAGACCAAGAATATAAAACCAATCTGTCACGCCCACAGCTGTTAAGATGTATAAGAATAGAGAAATTTAGATAATACTATTATGTTGGTGAACTATTGGTAAGTGAAGTAAGTGGAGTGATGTGACGAAATGATGTGATGAAATGAGGTGTGGAAAAACTACATGGAGAATCTTGTCAATGATCTCAAGGCAGCTAGGACCATAGTCGCCAAGAAAACAATTGGTAACACACTACACCATGAAGGACTGAAATCCTGCAGCGCCCGCAAGGTCCCCCCCCTCAAAGCACATGTACAACCCATCTGAAGTTTGATAATGAATATCTGAATGATTCAGAGTAGAACTGGGTGAAAGTGTTGTGATCAGATGAGACCAAAATCAAGCTCTTTGGCATTAACTCAACTTGTCGTGTTTGGAGGAGGAGGAATGCTGCCTGTGACCCCAAGAACACCATCCCCACCATCAAACATGGAGGTGGAAACCTAATGCTTTGGGGGGTGTTTGTCTGCTAAGGGGTCAGGCCAACTTCACCTCATCAAAGGGATGATGGAGGGGGCCATGTACTGTAAATCATGGTTAAGAACCTCCTTCTCTCAGCCAGAGCATTGAAAATGGGTCGTGGATGGGTATTCCAGCATGACAATGATCCAAAACACACAGCAAATACAACAAAGGAGTGGCTCAAGAAGCAGCACATTAAGGTCCTGGAGTGGCCTAGCCAGTCTCCAGACCTTAATCCCATAGAAAATATGTGGAGAGAGCTGAAGGTTCGAGTTGCCAAACGTCAGCCCTTAAAACCTTACTGACTTGGAGAGGATCTGCAAAGAGGAGTGGGCCAAATTCCCTCCTGAGATGTTTGCAAACCTGGTGGCCAACTACAAGAAACATCTGATTGCCAACAAGAGTTTCGCCACCAAGTACGAAGTCATGTTTTGCAAAGGGGTCAAATACTTATTTTACTCATTAAAATGCAAATCAATTGATAACTTTTTTGAAATGCGTTTTTTCTGTTTTTTTTTTTTGTTATTCTGTCTCTCAATGTTAAAATAAACCGACCATTAAAAGTATAGACTGATCATTTATTTGTCAGTGGACAAACGTACAAAATCAGCAGGGGATCAAATACTTTTTCTCCCCACTGTAAAACCGTTAAATGCAGACTCATATGACAGTAAATTCAACTGGCTTATCTGCAGCCCTATTCAGGATGCTAAGAATTGACCTTATACTGTATAGGGCTGCAGATAAGCCCGGTGAATTTTCTGTCCTAGATTCTGTATTTAACAGTTTTATACTAATTGTTTATTAATGCTACATTTAGCTGGCACCCCCTTGTGTCCCTTTTTGTGCTTTCAGAGACCTGTTCTGTGTCAGGCGGAGCTGTCAGCGGGAGTGTGAAACGCACTTATATTTATCGGACTTTATGAACATTTACATGTGGACCTTTTACTTTGAAGCTTTATCTATATCAAGACTGCCCATTATTGGTGGGGTTATTTATGGATAGTGTACCCAAATCTTTTGCACCTTAATATTTTTGTGTTGTACAGAAAAAATACTTGTTGATCTGCCAGAACCTGCATTTTTTTTAAGTGGGTGACAATTTTTTAAGCGTATTTAGAGTTTTATTGACCTTTCTTTTTCGTACATCACGGGACACAGAGCGACTTAGTCATTACTAATGGGTTATATAGATTACCTTCAGGTGTTGGCACTGGCCAATTCCAAACCGGAAGTACCCTCCCCTATATAAGCCCCTCCCACCCGGGAGCACCTCAGTTTTTTGCCAGTGTCTAAGGTGTTGGCCAAAGAGTAACATGTGTTTTCACTGGGCTTGCGTACAGGTTCTTTTGGGCCTTAGTAAGCTGTTCCGGATCCCACCAAAAAAGCTTCATAGCTAAACGGTCGGTACCCGGGCCTTGCAGCAGAAGAGCAAGGTTTTGCCTGTAATGCTTCTCTTAGGAGGGCTGGACCCTGGGATCCAGAGCTCTGGTCATACCCACGACCAAGATGTTGTCTGTGCAGGGTGCTATACAGGTCCAGGGGAGTGGAATCCTTGGGAACCCGGTCCCTGAAGGTTTAATTACAATGCCTGCCGTGATAGGTGAAGTTTGGACTTCTGTGGACCAAACAAAGTCCTGCGGCGGGGATCAGGTAAGTGGGGGCCCCCAGGAACTTGGTTCTATTGGGGGACCCCCAAGCCTAATTTGTCTTTCTGTCTGTTACTTAACGGTATTCCCGCTAAATATCTGTGTTTGCCTGTAACTACTGAAAATGTAAAATTTTAATAGTAGTCAAGAAAAAAAAAAAAAAAGGGACCGCGGTACCTGTGTTAAACCACTAGAGGCCGCTGTAGTCCATTTTTCTTGTCATGTGGATCTTTGGTTTTCTCAAGTCAAAAGATCCAGGCAGCTGGTAAGTTTCTCTGAGGGAATCCACTTCCTCTGCCCTGTTGCTGCGCTCATCCACCGCACAGGCCCTCCGGCAAAAAGGGCCCTGGCTCCTAGTCCCCTGTTTGATTTCGAAAAGGGCGCAATGGCGCACGGGCACGCGCGCGGGCGCGTGCACGCGCCTCCTATGAAAAAAAGGGGCGGGTGGATGACGCTCGATGCGCGCCGCGGCGCTTCTGCGCATGTGCGGGCGTCCCAGCATAGTTAAAAGACACAGTACAAGTGTCAGCTGGATGCAAACAGAGCTAGCAACAAACAGTGGCACACAGAGGCGGTTGATGCAGGCATCCCCATAGAAAGGCACTTTAGTGGACACCAGCTGGTATATAGCAGCACCTGTGTTAGATTATTACCAGCAAAATTGGTGTATGACGACGGGAATACCTCAGCTTTGTGCTTAAAGATATGTCGTCCAGACGCTCCGGAAATAGATCTTCCAGGAAGCCAAAGGGGTCTCCATCGGGCTCTGAGGATATTGGGCATGCTTGTACTGCACCAATCTCCCCTGAGAATTCAGAGGTCAGTAGCCGTAGAAACCCCGCAGGAATGCCTGGTGCTGCGGCTGTCCCCAGTCCACCTGCTCCTGTATATATAACAGAGGAGGTTTTATCCTCAACTCTAGGAGGATTGGAAGAGAGATTAACAGCATTGATCGCTGCTTCCCTGTCTCAGGAAAAGCGCGTCCGATCTCCGTCTCCTCCTTCAGAGTGCCTGTTAGTGGAGGAACAGTCCCAGAGATCGACCTACCTGAAGGGGATCAGGAAGAGGTTGATTCAGTTATGGAGGAATCAACAGTGGAAGAACCTTTCTCAGCATCTCAGGCTGAAAGATTATGGGTTCAGTCTCTGACTAATATGGTCCGATCAGCATTTAAAATGCCTCTGGCGGAACCACCATCCACTACGGTTTCCTCGCTGGGGTCGCTAAAAGCTCCCCAGGCTGTCTGTTCCTTCCCAATCCACCCTTTATTAGAAGGGCTTATGTACCAGGATTGGGAGCATCCTGATAAAATATTTGCTCCCCCCAAGAGATTTCCGGTGATCTATCCCATGGAGGATAAGTTCATAAAAAAATGGAGGGTCCCTACAGTGGACGCAGCCATCTCTTCTGTTAACAAATCACTGACATGTCCAGTAGATAATGTTCCAATGTCAAAGACCCAATAGATAAAAAATTGGAGTCTTTACTAAAATCTGCTTTCTCTACAGCAAGCATGGTGACACAACCTGCGGTAGCAGCGATTGGAGTCTGCCAAGCAGTGAAAGATCAGTTGAAACAAGTCTTAAGGGACTTACCAGATCAGCAGGCTCTTGCCTTAGCTGACCTGCCTAGAGCCTTATGTTTTGCGGTGGACGCCATAAAGGATACAATCCAACAGGCCTCCCGCTTTACGCTGTCTATAGTACATATGCGTAGGCTTCTGTGGCTCAAAAACTGGTCTGCTGAAGCTCCCTGTAAAAAACTGCTGGTTAGCTTCCCATTTCATGGAGAACGCTTATTTGGAGAAGATCTGGACAAATATATCCAGAAAAATTCTGCCGGTAAAAGTTCACTCTTACCGGTTAAGAACAAGGGCAGAAGTCCTTCTTTTAAGAGGCCTACTTCTCCAGTTCCTGGCACATCGGCTGTGAAACAGTTCCGACGGCCTCCGCGGTCAAATCCAGGGGGCAGAAATCAGGGACAATCACAGGGTATCAAGAAACCCTGGGTCAAGAGAGGTACAAAACCTCCCCCTAAGTCATGAAGGGTTGCCCCCACTCAGTCGGGTGAGGGGAAGACTTCAGTTGTTCACAGAGACCTGGCGGGACACCATCAGAGATGGGTGATCCCCGCAGTAAGTCTGGGATACAGGCTGGAGTTAAAAGACATTCCTCCTGCCCATTTTATAAGGTCAAACGTGCCAAGCGATCCCCAGAAGAGTGGATCCCTCCTTCTGGCACTAGAGCAACTATTGCCCCAAGGGTAATCATGAAGGTTCCCTTGAAAGAAAGCGGGTTCGGGTTTTTCTCGAACCTTGTCACAGTCCCCAAACCAAATGGGGACATGAGGCCCATATTGAATATAAAAGGGCTAAACAAGTTCCTACATATCAGGACTTTTTTCGGATGGAGTCGATCCGATCGGTGGCCACCGCCCTACAAGGGCAGGAATGGTTAGCCTCGATCGACATAAGGGATGCTTATTTGCATATTCCCATCTGGCCGGCCCACCAGAAATTTCTACGCCTTGCAGTAGAAGGGCGCCATTTTCAGTTCAGAGCCTTACCTTTCGGTCTGGCCACGGCACCACGAGTGTTCACAAAAATTCTGGCCCTACGATTGGCCAAACTAGGAACACAAGGTGTAACGATAATGGCATATCTAGACGACTTGTTGCTGATAGACCACTCAGTGAAAAAAACTAGAAGTGGTCGTTCACAAGATAATCAAGTATCTGGAATCTCACGGTTGCATTATCAACCGAGACAAGTCAGCCCTAAAACCAGTCAAAAGCCTGGAATACTTGGGGGCTAAGACTGGATTCAAATCAGAGAAAGATTTTCTTACCTCCAGAGAAGGTGTCGTCTTTGAAAGATTTGACCCACTTAGTGGGTACAAAAAAGAAAAACCATCCATACGCCTGTGTATAAGGCTGCTGGGAAAAATGGTGGCTTCATTCGAAGCGGTACCCTACGGTCAATTCCATTCAAGGAACTTGCAGAGGGCCATACTGTCAGCCTGGAACAAAAAAGTTCAGGCTTTAGACTTACCAATGTCCCTGTCCCCTTCCGTTCGCAAGAGCCTCCATTGGTGGTTGGTGCCCCAGAATCTGGGAAGGGAAACCCTTCAGTCCGGTTTCTTGGAAGGTGGTCACTACAGTTGCCAGCCTCATAGGCTGGGGGGCAGTACTGGAGCAATGGTCTCTCCAGGGCAAGTGGTCAGAAGCAGAGAAGGCCCTGCCCACCAATCTCTTAGAGATACGAGCAGCCCGGTATGCCCTAGTAGCATGGACATCCAAACTCCAAGGGTCACCTGTCAGAATTCAATCAGACAATGCCACAGCAGTGGCATATATCAATCTCCAGGGTGGCACCAGGAGTCGTGCAGCCCAGAGGGAAGCGAAATGCATCCTGGAATGGGCAGAAAGGTATGTCACAGCCATATCCGCGGTTTTCATCCCAGGAGTGGAAAATTGGAGAGCGGACTTTTTTAAGTCGCCAGCAATTATGCCCGGGGGAATGGTCTCTTCACCCCGAGGTTTTCCAGGCAATATGCCAGCGGTGGGGAACACCGGATGTAGATCTGCTAGCATCCAGATTCAACGCAAAGGTGGACAGATTTGTGTCTCGCACAAAGGATCCCCTAGCTTGCGGTTCGGATGCCCTAGTGTTCCCTTGGGATCAGTTCAAGCTGATATATGCATTCCCACCGCCACAATTGTTACCGCGATTACTCCGCAGAATCAGGGTAGAAAAGAAACCAGTGATTCTGGTGGCTCCAGCGTGGCCCCGAAGGGCATGGTACGCGGAGATTGTAAAAATGTCAGTGGGAAGTCCTTGGACCCTCCCACATCGTCCGGACCTGCTTTCGCAAGGACCGATATACTACCCTTCCTTACCAGCCCTAGGTTGACGGCCTGGCTATAGAAGCCCACATTCTAAAAAAGAGAGGGCTCTCTAATCCTGTGGTATCTACCATGATCAATGCCAGGAAGCCGGTATCCAGGCAGATCTATTATAGGATCTAGAAGGCGTACATCACGTGGGGTGAGGCCAGGAAATGGCATCCACGTAAGTACGTAATAGGTAGGATTCTGGACTTCCTACAGTGGGCTGTACATAGGAAGCTTGCCTTGAGTACTATCAAGGGTCAGACGGCCTTGTCAATATTTTTTTTTTCAAAGGCCCTTGGCTTTGCATTCATTAATCAAAGCTTTCATACAAGGAGTGATGCGTATTAGCCCTCCGGTTAGTATTCCCATATGTCCATGGGACTTAAACCTGGTTCTGTCGGTTCTACAGAAACAACCATTTGAACCATTGCGGCACATTTTCTTGGTTCTTTTCACCAGGAAATTGATTTTCTTAGTAGCCATTTGTTCGGCTAAAAGAGTATCGGAATTAGCCGCCTTGTCCTGTAAGGAGCCATATCTGGTTATCCATAAGGACAGAGTAGTATTACATCCTCATCCAGCCTTCTTCCTAAGGTGGTATCGAGGTTCCATTTGAACCAAGATGTGGTTCTTCCTTCCTTTTTCCCCAAACCTAGTTTGGTAGAGGAAAAGTTATTGCATTCTTTGGATGTAGTAAGAGCAGTTAAAGCTTATCTTAAAGCCACTGCTCAGATTCGTAGAACGGATACTTTGTTTGTTCTGCCGGAAGGCCCCAGAAAGGGTCAGGCAGCATCAAAAATCTACTTTAGCCAAGTGGATTCGACAGGTCATAATACAAGCCTATGGCTTGAAAAGGAGACCGCCTCCGTTCAAAGTTAGGGCGCACTCCACAAGAGCAGTTGGAACTTCATGGGCAGTGCATCACCAAGCCTCCCTGGCTCAAGTACTGTAAGGCCACAACATGGTCATTAGTACACACGTTTACTAGATTCTACCAGGTAGACGTCAGAAGTCAGGAGGATGTCGCCTTTGGGCGCAGTGTGTTGCAGGCCGCAAAAGAGCCTCATGCCTGATGGCGCCCAGCTTATGTATCCCTCCCCTCATTTGGCATTGCTTTGGGACGTCCCATTAGTAATGACTAAGTCGCTCTGTGTCCCGTGATGTACGAAAAAGAAAAAGGGATTTTTATAACAGCTTACCTGTAAAATCCTTTTCTTGGAGTACATCACGGGACACAGAGCTCCCACCCCTCTTTTTGGGACACTTATTGCTTGGCTACAAAACTGAGGTGCTCCCGGGTGGGAGGGGCTTATATAGGGGAGGGTACTTCCGGTTTGGAATTGGCCAGTGCCAACACCTGAAGGTAATCTATATAACCCATTAGTAATGACTAAGTCGCTCTGTGTCCCGTGATGTACTCCAAGAAAAGGATTTTACAGGTAAGCTGTTATAAAAATCCCTTTTTTTGCTTCACAACCACCAGTGATGAATTTATGGACAAGGAAATCTTTTTGCAAGACAACATTTTTGATTATTTTATTCAACTAATAAACCTGTAATTTGTCACTTTGAGACTTTAGTGTTGGCATTTGCAGTTTGGCTAATTACATACACTGGTGAGCCATAACATTATGACCACCCACCTAATACGGAGTCCCTCTTTTGCCACCAAAACAGCCCTGACCAGTCGAGGCATGGACTCCAAAGTAACATTTGTGTAAATGGCAGGGCCCAAGGTTTCCCAGCAGAACATTTCCCAAAGCACCACACTGCCCCCAACAGCTTGCCTTCTTCCCATACTACAGCCTGGTGCCATCTCTTCCCCAGATAAGCAACTCAAACGCATTGGGCTATTTGCATGATGTAAAAGAAAACGTGATTCATCAGACCAGGCTACCTTCTTCTATTGCTCTGTGGTTAAGTTCTGATGCTCACGTGCCCATTGTAGGTGCTTTTGGCTGTGGACACGGGTCACCATGAATAACATGACAGGTCTGCAGCTATGTATCCCCATACACAACAAACTTTGATGCACTGTGTGTTCTGACACCTTTTTGTCAGAACCAGCATTTACTTTTTAAGCAATTTGGGCGACAGTAGCTCTGGATTGGACTACACAGGCCAGACTTTCCCTCTCCATGTGCATTATTGAGCTTTGGCCACCAACGATCCCATCGCCCCTATGCCAGTTTTCCTTCCTTGGACCACTCTTGGTAGGTCCTGATCACTGCAGATTGGGAACATCCCACAAGAGCTGCAGTTTTTTTGTTTTTTTTTCGATTCTTTATTTCAAGAAGGTACGCGGTTATACAGAAACATCAAGAATGTTGAACATACAATGGGTTATCTCCACTCATGAGGCTACATGCCCGGTTAGCACAGTGTCGTCAATGGGTAAACAGCAAAGTAAGTAACAGACAATGGGCCTCATGGAAGAAGTTGCAGTTTTGATGTTGATCTGACTAGAGCTGCCACGGCACATCAACGTAATCGATTACATCGACTACAGAAATGCGTCGACCTGCGTGAAAGGCGTTGACGCGTCACACGTTGCGAGTTGCAGGTCAAAACACCCCCACCGCGGATTTCAGCGCGGTGCTTCTCTCCCACACACAATCACCACTGACTGTCCCCTATCCTCCAGTCCCCATCCGTGTCCCCCTCTCTTCTTCTCCGTGTCCCCCTCTCTTCTTCTCCGTGTCCCCCTCTCTTCTTCTCCGTGTCCCCCTCTCTTCTTCTCCGTGTCCCCCTCTCTTCTTCTCCGTGTCCCCCTCTCTTCTTCTCCGTGTCCCCCTCTCTTCTTCTCCGTGTCCCCCTCTCTTCTTCTCCGTGTCCCCCTCTCTTCTTCTCCGTGTCCCCCTCTCTTCTTCTCCGTGTCCCCCTCTCTTCTTCTCCGTGTCCCCCTCCATGCTGCTCCGTGTCTCCCTCTCTCCTCTGTGCATCTGTCCCTCTCCTCTGTGCATCTGTCCCCCTCCATGCTGCTCCGTGTCTCCCTCTCTTCTCTGTGTCCCCCTCCATGCTGCTGTCCCCCTCTCTCTTCTCCCCCTCCTTGCTGCCGTCCCCCTCGGTATCTCAGGATGGAGAGTGGAGGTAGGAGCCGGTAAACCCGGCTCCTTAGTTTTCTGAATGGACAGAGTCAGTGATCACTGACTTTGTCCATTCACATAACTGAAACATCGTAACCTCCTGTGATTACGATGTCTCAGTTAATGAATGAAGAGAAGCCGTTGTCTTCTCTCCATTATCAGTGCAACTGAGGCTGCTCAGAAAGGGACTGGGGAATCTGTGTCCCTAGTCCCTTTCCCTGTCTCAAATGGGACATGTCAGAGGTCTGTTAAGACCCCTGATATCTCACCATAGCCCCCCCAACAGGGCTGATAAAAAAAAACAATAAATAATAAAAAAATAATTAAAAATAATTAAAAAAAACACTGACACTGTGACCACATCCCCCCCCCCCCCCACACACCTTAAAAAAAGAAAGCATTGTAAAAAATAAAAATAAATTCTAAACATTCATGAACTTCTGAACAGAAAAGAAAAACAGAACATAAAAAAAAAGGTAAGATAACAGAATAGAACTACATACATATATATATATATATATGTATGTAGTTCTATTCTTTTATCTTACTTTTTTTTATATACTTATCATTTTTTGTAAAGTTATCCAAAGGATTAATTAGCTAATCACAAAAAGAACACAGTAGATTAATAAAAAAATAAAAAAAAATTGTTCTAGTCGATGACTAATCGAAGAAATAATCGATAGATTAGTCGACAGACAAAATAATCGTTAGTTGCAGCTCTAGATCTGACCCAGTCCTCTAGCCATTACAATTTGGCCCTTGTCAAAGTCGCTCAAATCCTTACGCTAGCCCATTTTCTTCTGCTTTCAACACATGAACATGTTCTTTTGCTGCCTAATATATCCCACCCACTTTCGGGTGCCATTGTCATGAGATAATTACTTTACCTGGAAGTGGTTATAATGTTATAGCTCAGGGATGTTAATCTGTATAGTTCAGTAGTGGCAGAATTCAGCGCTGTAGCCTCATTTCACCACTAGATGTCAGCAGATGTCTATTTTGGGAAGGTATTGCATGCATTTACAGAATGCAGAATTATAGAATGAGTGATATTCCACTTAGGCCCCTTTCACACTGGGGCGTTTTTCATGCGGTTTAGCGCTAATAATAGCGCTGTTATACCGCATGAAAAAAAATCCTGCCCTGTGCCTTCAATGTGAAAGCCCGAAGGCTTTCACACTGAAGCGGTGCGCTAGCAGGACCGCTCCAAAAGTCCTGCTAGCCGCTTCTTTACAGCGGTAAAGGAGCGGTGTGTTCACCGCTCCTTTACCGCGGTCTCCCATTGAAATCAATGGGACAGCGCGGTAATACCGCCCGCAAACCGCGGCAATAGCCGCGGTTTGCGGGCGGTATTAACCCTTTTTCGGCCACTAGCGGGGGTTAAATTAACCCCCCTAGCGACCGCATACCGCGGTAAGAACGACAGTATAGCAGCGCTGAAAATCGCGCTGCTATACCGCCACCGCTCCTGCCCGCCCCAGTGTGAAAGGGGTCTTAGGCTAAAATTGCACTGGAGGGTGTAGTTATAAGGATAATAAAAAACAAACAAAAAAAAAACACGGTCTCTATTGGAGTGCATTTGTCTTGGCAGGCATTATGACAGTGTGCTATGCAGTTAGAAATTTCATATACAATTAAAGATTTTAGATTAGCACAGTAAAGCCTTCTTAGAACAGACGTTCTTCATATGTCTCAATCGATCACATATCAATCAATCACATATCCCAAAAAAAAGAGTATTCGTCCTCATTTTAGGACATTAGTCAGAGCCACACAAATCATTGCTTTTTGTCCCTCTGCTTAGATGCACATCAAGACCGCTGGTGTATAGTGCAAACATTGCCTAATATTACAGAGCCATTTATTCCAAATGGCATACTACAGTTTCAGGCCATTTGACCAACTATACAAAAAGAAAAGTAAAAAAGCTGATCTCGTGTTTGTTTGGTTTGTTGCTTTTAAATAACAAATCGTTTAGTGTTTTGCCTGCTTGACCTTCAAACGGAAATCTTCTTTTAAACCCTTTTAGTAGGAGAAGGCAGGAATCTGGTTCCCATGGACCCAAATGGACTCTCTGACCCGTATGTAAAACTGAAACTCATCCCGGACCCCAAAAGTGAGAGCAAGCAGAAGACCAAAACCGTCAAATGTTCCCTAAACCCCATCTACAATGAGACGTTTAAATTGTGAGTGAAGTACATTTTTGTGTTCTTGCTACTGATTGGGGTCCTGGGTGTGCTCACAGCGTGTGACCTGTCCAGTGTCTTCTCTTCTCTGCCAGCAACTTGAAGGAGTCGGACAAAGACCGTAGGTTGTCGGTGGAAATCTGGGACTGGGACCTTACCAGCAGGAACGATTTCATGGGGTCTTTATCGTTTGGAATCTCAGAGCTGCAGAAGGCCGGAGTGGATGGGTGGTAAGTGAGACAACATGTCACATTTCTGTGATTAAAGTGAAAAAGTCAAATATAAAGCAAAGCATATAAAGTAACATTGCTTTTTAAGTGAAAGCATCTTCTGGTGGCCGCGATTACCCGTGCTATAAGAAGCAAATGGGTAAGACAAGTCTTCAGTGTACAGGTCCATTGGCCATTGAAACGTTGACCATGCAAACCTGGCGACTATTCTTTATTAAAATTGTGATGCAAGTCCATATCTCATCTGTCACAGCTTAATAAGTTCCGTGGTGTTCTTGGTATATTGAAGACATTTATAAAATGACTATGATGTGACAAGAGGCTTGGAGAAAGGTGTGGATGTAGGGAGCCCGGTAGCATAGTATCCCTAATAAGTGGGTAACCTAAAGTGAACTTGCCCCTTTGTGGCAAGGCTTGCTTTTTTTTCAAAGTGGGTCCAAAGGCAGAAGTTTTTTTTACCCTAATGCATTGTATGCATTAAGGGGAAAAAACTTTCTGGGTGCAACTTGTGGCAACCTGTGAAGCTCTGAACTCCATGCCCAAGAGGGTTAAGGCAGTCCTGGAAAACAATGGTGGCCACACAAAATATTGACACTTTGGGCCCAATTTGGAGATTTTCACTTAGGAGTGTACTCACTTTTGTTGCCAGCAGTTTAGACATTAATGGCTGTGTGTTGAGTTATTTTGAGGGGACAGCAAATTTACACTGTTAAGCCCCTTTCACACGTCAAGCCCGTTCGGATCCGCCTGTACGTTTTTCGGGCAGATCCGAGTGGGCCATTCATTGACTCCTATGGGGTGACGGATGTCAGCAGAGGTGTGTCCGCTGACAAACCGTCTGCCATACGATCTGCTAAAATCAGACGTATGGCGATACGTTCGCGGCCCGTCAGCGGCGCTTTGCCGGCGGTTCGGCAGCGCTGCAAAGAAGCTGCTTGCAGGATTTTTCCTGACTCCCTGCCAGCGCAGTGCCCCAGTGTGAAAGCACTCAGGCTTTCACACTGGGATTGCAGCTGAAAAACACCTCCAGTGTGAAAGGGGTCTTGGGGTGTCAGTGGTAGGTAGCTAGTGTTAGCGATTTAGTTCCTGTATCTTTTTTTTGAAGGCAACTGTCATGAGAGATGGGGTTTCTCATTGCTGTTTGCACTTGTGCTTGTTACCTTTTGGTCAAGCTGATCCTTCAATGCCTTCTGCGTTGCTAGCCCAGAAAAAGTATGCAGATTTTATTTAATTTTATTTATTACAAGTACTTGTATATCAATTTACGCAGCGCTTTACATATACATTGTACATTCACGTCAGTCCCTGCCCTCAAGGAGCTTACAATCTAAGGTCCCTAACATACACATACTAGGGCCAGCTTAGACAAGAGCCAATTACCCTTCCAGCGTGTCTTTGGAGTGCGGGAAGAAACCGGAGTACTCGGAGGAAACCCACACAGGGAGAACATGCAAACTCCAGGCAGGTAATGCTGTGATTGGGATTCGATCAAGATATCCGAATTTACTTTCTAGTTCAATATTGAAGCCAGAGACATCTAGCATTATCAGGAGGTCAAGAGCGGCTGCCTCTGTGTTTTTTCTTACTATAGATTTCCTTCCAGTTCTTTCTCTGGCCTAGTTTTGAACCAAAAAACCTGCAGAGCTGTTTAGATAATGGTCTTTGTAAAACGGTTGATCTACTTGCTTGACTACAGAAGAGCAGATATCCGTTGACCTAGGAACAGTAGGATTTTTAATCATTGTTCTGTTTTTTTTCCACCGCAGTGGTCTTTTAATCTTGTCCAACAGTCTTCCAAATTTTCATTTCTTTATCGTACACCACGGGACACAGAGCTAGTCATTACATAATGGGTTAAGGGTCACCAGCGGTGATTGGACACTGGCACAACCAATGGAAGACAGTTCCCCTCCATATAACCCCTCCCATCAGGGAAGTACCTCAGTTTTTTCGCCAGTGTCGAAAGGTGTTGGACGCGTTAGGAGGTGCTAAAGGAAAGCTCTACCAAAGAGACCCTCTGGGGGTAAAAGAGCTATGCTTTCGGATCCATCCAAGACGCCTACAAATGAGCTGAATCTGGATGGGATCCGGGCCTCATCCATGAGGCGTCGCCTGTAATGTCTCTCTTCGGAGGACTGGGCTCTAAGATCCAGCACTTTCGCTATTTCGCTATAAAGTCCTGGTAAGAGTCTTGTACAAGGCCCAGGGGAGAGGTATCCTTTAAATAGGAACCCATATCCCTGAAGGTTGGCACACATAGCCCACCGTGAAGGGTGAAGTTTGGTATCTGTCTGAAAACTTTCAGCAGAAAAACCTGCGGCGTGGAAAGGTAAGATTAGAAGGTCCATAAAAAAAATAAATAAGTTGGGACCTTTTTTTCAAGAAGTGGATGTCTTCTTTTTTTCCACCACTGGGGGGAGTAAAGAGCTGAATATACTCACCTCACTCTGTTCAGTGTCGGCTTCGGCGAAGTACACTGCTCGTCACCTCCGCTGCTGAGCTTGCTTGAGCACCCCGCTCCTCCTTTCGGTGGCCGATACAGACACCTGCAGATGCAGGTAAGTGGGGACAGGGGCTGATGAGAGTCCTCTCTCACTATGGCCACCACCATAGCGCTAAAGGCCGCGCGCGCGCGCTTTATCGGAGGGGGGGGGCCGAAGGCGTGCGCGGGCACGTGGCGCGCGCAGGCACAGAAACGGCGCCAAATTTAAAAGACTGTCAGTGTAAAAAGCACTGCAGCAGCAAGCAAGCTCGTTAGTTCTCTTGTTCCTGGCAGAGAAACACAGCAGCTATACAGGGACGTAAGACTCCATGTGGTTGGATTGGGTACTTCCTAGAAGACTTCCATGTTATGCATAGTTATGTGTTAAAAGTTGCATACTTAATGTATTTGCTAAACTGAACACGGTAGTATATGCATTTAGGTACCTTGTATTTTGTCTAAACAGTAAGCCTTCCAGGGGAAGTAATGTGGACAAAAAGAGATAAAAGAGCACCGCCGCCTGAGACAGGGGGCTCTAGCTGTGCTGACTCGGTACCTTCCTCTCCTGTTTGCCAAAAGCACCTGTACAGGATGAGCCATTACCTCTGTCAGGTATGGCGGCTTCCCCAGTGAAGCCTGGGCCTGCATATGTCACTGAGGACACTTTATCAGCTGCCCTAAATAATCTGGAGGAGAAAATTGCTACTTTAATCGCTAAATCCTCTAAAAAGGACAATAAGCGAAGCAGATCTCCTTCAGTATTGGACCTCCCTTCAGAAGTACCTGAGGAGGAGGAGGATGAGGAGGAGGCTACATCAGCAGAGGATGAGGAGTCAGACGGATCAGGGATATCGGATGAGCCTTTTTCGGTATCCCAGATTTTAAAGTCACAGGTGCAATGCTATGCAGGAGCCGTGCGAGCTGCATTTAGGTTACCCTCTTTGGAGGTAACAGAATCACCTGTCTCCTCCCTAGGATCATTAAGATCCCTGCAAGGTGCATGCTCCTTCCCGGTTCATCCGTTACTAGAGGATCTGTTGTACGCAGACTGGCAACATCCAGATAAGCGTTTTTCACCTCCAAAAAAGTTTAACATTCTTTATCCTATGGAGGAAAATTTTTTAAAGAAATGGAGCCTGCCTACGGTAGATGCGGCTATTTCTTGTGTAAATAAAAACCTGACATGTCCAGTGGATAATGTACAAGTGTTTAAAGATCCTTCTGAGAAGAAGTTGGAATCCTTACTGAAATCCTCCTTCCTTTTGGCCGGCTCAATTATCCAACCTGCAGTAGCAGCAGTCGGTATGTGTCAGGTCGTCAGCCAACAGGTAAAGCAGGGGCTGAAGGAGCTGCCTTCAGAGCAGGCTAAAAATTGGGAGAATTTGCCTAAAGCCTTATGCTTCACAGTGGATGCCATGAGAGATTCTATCATACAGGCATCACGCCTTACACTCCAGCTGGTACAGATGCGCAGAGTACTTTGGCTTAAGCATTGGTCAGCGGAAGCCCCATGCAAAAAGTTGTTGGCAAGTTTCCCGTTCCATGGCGAACGCCTTTTTGGGGAAGATTTAGAAAGATATATCCAAAAGATATCAAGTGGTAAAACGACACTTTTACCTGAGAGAAAGAAAAACAAGAGACCTTGTTTTAAACACACTCTCTCCCCAGCTCCCGGGAAATCTGACTCCAGCCAGTGGCGACGGCCTTTTCAGCCGCCCAAAAAAGCCAAAGAACAGGCTCAGAAGAACAAGAAGCCGTGGGGTTCAAGAGCTAATAAGCAAGCCCCCAAAACCTCTCATTGAAGGGGCGCCCCCGCTCGGCCGAGTGGGGGGAAGGCTTCGTCAGTTCTCAGCGACTTGGCGGACAGAAACCCAGGACAAATGGGTGGTATCCACAATATCCTCAGGGTACAGACTGGAATTTCGAGAGATCCCATCTTCTCAATTCCGAAGTTCAAGACTCTCCAAGGATCCACAAAAAAGAGGATCCTTCTTCAAAGGTTTGAATCACTTAATAGCTCAAGGTGTGGTTACAGAGGTACCCCAAAAGGAGCAAGGTTCAGGTTTTTACTCAAACCTCTTTGTGATTCCAAAACCGAACGGAGAAGTCAGACCCATCCTGGATCTAAAAAATCTAAACCAGTCTCTGAACGTTCGCCATTTTCGAATGGAAACGATTCGATCCGTGGTCGCTACTTTAAAAGGCGGAGAATTCATTGCGTCCATAGATATCAAAGACGCATATCTACACATACCAATCCTCCCCGCTCACCAAAGATTCCTAAGGTTTGCGGTAGAAGATCGCCACTTTCAATTTGTGGCCCTGCCATTTGGTGTACCAACCGCACCCAGAGTATTCACAAAGGTGCTAGCTCCTATGTTAGCAAACCTGAGAACACGGGGCATTGCGGTAACAGCCTATCTAGACGATCTACTATTAATAGATCAGTCAAAGGAGGGATTGGATCACGCTGTAGACACTACAGTAGGATACCTGGAGCATTTAGGATGGATTATAAACTTACAAAAATCCTCTCTCCAGGCCCAAAGAAGGATAGTGTACCTGGGCATGATCATAGATACAGCCCAAAACAGGGTATACCTGCCAGAGCCAAAGATACAGTCTCTGAAAGACCTGATCCACAAGGCCAAAGCAAACAAGAGGCCGTCTATTCGCCTTTGCATGAGACTATTGGGAAAGATGGTAGCCTCCTTCGAGGCGGTCCCTTACGCCCAGTTTCATTCGAGACTACTTCAAGGCAATATTTTAGCCTCCTGGAACAGAAAGAGCCAAGCTCTGGATATACCCATGCGCCTGTCCTCACAAGTACGCCACAGCTTCAATTGGTGGCTAGAAGCCAAGAATTTACGGAAGGGAAAGTGCTTCCTCCCAGCAGCCTGGAAGGTGGTGTCTACGGATGCCAGCCTATCGGGCTGGGGTGCAGTATTCGAGGAGGCTTCTACCCAGGGAACCTGGGCCAAGACTCAAGGGATCCTGCCCATCAACGTACTAGAGATCCGTGCAGTATATCTAGCCCTCAAAACCTGGACATACAGGTTACAGGGCTACCCAGTTCGGGTTCAATCCGACAATGCTACGGCAGTAGCTTACATCAATCACCAAGGAGGCACCCACAGTCGGGCAGCCCAAAGAGAGGTGAACCGGATCTTGGCATGGGCAGAAGAGCATGTACCTTGCATCTCTGCAATCTTCATTCCAGGGATAGAAAACTGGCAAGCAGACTACCTGAGTCGTCAGCAGCTGCTACCAGGAGAGTGGTCTCTTCACCCAGAGATCTTTCAGGCCATATGTCTGAGATGGGGAAACCCAGATGTAGACCTGCTAGCTTCCAGGTTCAACAAGAAATTGGACAACTTTGTGTCCAGAACGAGAGATCCTCTAGCCTACGGGACAGACGCTCTAATAACTCCATGGAATCAGTTCTCACTGATCTATGCATTCCCTCCGATCCCTCTTCTACAAAGACTGCTTCGCAGGATCAAGGAGGAGGGAATACCAGTAATCCTAGTGGCCCCAAACTGGCCCAGGAGGCCTTGGTACGCCGAGATCGTAAAAATGGCGATAGGAAGGCCCTGGAAGCTTCCACTTCGACACGACCTGTTGTCACAGGGTCCAGTATTCCACCCTTCCTTACAAAGGCTAAATTTGACGGCCTGGCTGCTGAGACCCACATTTTGAAAAAGAGAGGGGTCTCTGGCCTGGCTCTTTCTACGCTCATTAATGCTAGAAAGCCAGCCTCCAGACTCATCTATCATAGAGTCTGGAAAGCATACGTTTCCTGGTGTGAATCCAGAAGTTGGAATCCTCTGCAATATGAAATAAGTAGGATTCTTGCTTTTTGCCAGTTAGGAGTGGATATGAAATTAGCCCTTAGCACCATCAAAGGGCAAATATCGGCTCTATCAGTCTTCTTTCAGAGACCATTGGCATCTCACTCCCTAGTTCGGACATTCATTCAGGGGGTACTGAGGATAAATCCTCCAGTCAGGTCTCCCTTGTGTCCATGGGATTTGAATTTGGTATTGTCAGTGTTGCAAAAGCAACCTTTTGAACCTATTCGCCAGATTCCTTTAATTATATTAAGTAGGAAATTGGCCTTTCTGATTGCTATAGCTTCTGCTAGGAGAGTATCCGAGCTAGCAGCTCTTTCTTGTAAAGAGCCTTATCTAATTTGTCACAAGGACAAGATCGTACTACGACCCCATCCGGCTTTTCTGCCTAAGGTGGTGTCGGCTTTTCACTTGAATCAAGACATTGTTCTGCCTTCCTTTTTTCCAAACCCGCGGACGGCGGGGGAAAAATTATTACACTCTCTAGATCTAGTGAGAGCGGTAAGGGTGTATCTGCAAGCAACCGCTCAGATACGTAAAACAGATGTTTTGTTTATTTTACCAGATGGTCCCAAGAAGGGCCAAGCGGTATCAAAATCCACCATTTCCAGGTGGATTAGACAAGTAATTGTTCAAGCTTATGGTTTAAAGAACAGGACTCCTCCTTTTCCTGTTAAGGCGCACTCTACCAGGGCGATAAGTGCTTCATGGGCAGTGCACCATCAGGCTTCGATGGCTCAGATCTGTAAGGCTGCAACTTGGTCCTCAGTCCATACATTTTCCAAATTCTATCAAATAGATGTGAAAGGACATGAGGATTCCGCCTTCGGGCGAAGTGTGCTGCAGGCAGCAGTATAGGGCTTCTGGTCCGCAAGCGGTCGGTTTGATCTGTGTCTCCCCCCCTTCATATGAGCATTGCTCTGGGACGTCCCATTATGTAATGACTGGCTCTGTGTCCCGTGGTGTACGATAAAGAAAATAGGATTTTTATAACAGCTTACCTGTAAAATCCTTTTCTTGGAGTACACCACGGGACACAGAGGTCCCACCCTTCTTATGGGAACCTTACTGCTTTGCTACAAAACTGAGGTACTTCCCTGATGGGAGGGGTTATATGGAGGGGAACTGTCTTCCATTGGTTGTGCCAGTGTCCAATCACCGCTGGTGACCCTTAACCCATTATGTAATGACTGGCTCTGTGTCCCGTGGTGTACTCCAAGAAAAGGATTTTACAGGTAAGCTGTTATAAAAATCCTATTATCCTGTTCAGCTCCACGGCGCATAAACGCGGTTATCAGTCATATCTCCAGGAAATCATTGCACTCCATTGTAGTCCAGGCTTGTCATCAGACGAGCCTGTCTAGTCTTTTCTGCTCCTTCCCGTCCCGTCAGTCTCCAGGCCACAAAGAACAATGAAGGGGACATGCCTGTCTTTTAACCACTCTGGTATTCATATTTTTACTAAGAATTGGAGATTTTTTAGTGGTATTCTTATTATCCTTCATGTATTAGACACCAAACACATTACACAGACTTGATTTATCTGATATATCTCAACAGCTACTTTTTAAAGAAGAACTTACAAATTTGATACTTTATTCTTTGGCCGGCATTTATAAATGACACTGGCGTACAGGTGATAAAGTGGTTCCAGGTGCTTACATGCACACTGGCATTTTTTCTAAGAAAGAAGCAGCCAGCAATGGAGTCAGTTATCCTGTTTGTGTCCATCCATAATGTAAATGTAATCTATATCTTTTCATGTATAGACTCTGACCTGACCTTTCAGTCCCAAATCCAATCACTGTCCAAATCGTCAAGATTTCACCTCCGAAACATCTCCAAAATACGCTCCTTTCTAACTGTCAAGACCATTAAGCAACTTATTTACTCCCTTGTTATCTCTCGCCTTGACTATTGTAACTCCCTCCTCATTGGCCTACCTCTCCGCAAGCTATCCCCTCTTCAGTCTATCATGAATGCCGCTGCCAGACTCATCCACCTTACCAACCGTTCAGTGTGCGCCACTCCTCTCTGCCAATCCCTCCACTGGCTTCCCATTGCCCAAACAATAAAATTCAAAACACTAACAATAACATACAAAGCCATTCACAATTCTGCCCCGAGCTACATCAGCAATCTTATCTCCAAATATCACCCAAACTGTCCTCTCCGCTCCACCCAAGACCTTCTGCTCTCTAGCTCCCCTGTCTCCTCCTCCCATGCTCGTCTCCAGGACTTCTCCAGAGCCTCTCATCCTCTGGATTGCACTACCCCAATCTGTCCAGCTATCTCCTACTCTGTCCACTTTTAGGCGATCCCTGAAAACTCATCTCTTCAGGGTGGCCGGCAGTGACCCCTGTCAATCCCTCTGTGACTTATTGGAGTGGGTTTGGTTCGGACGCATTGCTGCGATTTTGTGGACTCTTTTAACGTGTGTCATTCACGTATGTTTGCAAGTAGGTTTCTTTTATCATTTTGTTAATAAATACACCTAAGGATAATGCACAAGGCTGGTGCTCTGTTCTTTTTTCTCTTTGTCATTTACCGCTAGGATACCCCTATCCGTGAAGGCAGCAAGGCCAAGTGATTTTTATCATTCCACTTAGACTGTCTGGTATTCCACTTGTGCGCAGGCGTTTTTGTTTTCTGTTATTCATGGCCTATCCTGCCTCCAGCTAACAACCAAATCTTCTACTCCACTCATCCGTTCATCCCTCACAGTCGCTACCTTTTTGTTTCACCAGCCCCTCCCTTTTAGATTGTGAGCTCGCAGGAGCAGGGCTCCTCTAACCCTCTTGTTTTGAATTGTACTGTTGGTGTAGTGTCTCCCTGCATTGTAAAGCACTGTGCAAACTGTTGGCACTATATAAATCCTGTATACAAATAATAATAATAATAATAATGTATGTCAGGACCAGGGGTGTAATAGATCTTTTGTCTTTCCTACTATTAATGTTATAATCTAATATAAAAATAAACTCTTTTAAGGTTCAAGATGCTGAGCCAGGAAGAAGGGGAGTATTTCAATGTGCCTGTGCCACCGGAGGGAGAGGAGGGAAATGAAGAGCTTCGGCAAAAATTTGAGGTACCAATTATTCTCTAAATAATTGATCTAAGTGGTGCTCAAAACCAATATATCTCTGTAGTAATCCATAAAAAATGTGTGTGAAAAAATAGTTCACTTATGTTGTATCATGGTCACGTGATTAAAGAGGAAGTAAACCCTCCACAACTTTTTTTGTTAAAAATACCCCTGCAAAAAAAAGGCATAATGAGCTAGTATGTGGCACTTACCTGAAATCGAAGTCCTCCTCGTTCTCCGGCGCCGCCATGTCCGCTCGGAGCTTCTTCCTGTTATCACCGCTCCGGTGCTGTGATTGGCCGGAGCGGCGATGACGTCACACGCATGCGCGCTCGGGCCGGCAAGATCCCATTCAGAAAACCGGCAATGATGCCGGACCGCTAGTGCGTATGCGTGTGACGTCATCGGTGCTGTGTTTTTCAGCAAATATCTCCTTAACCGTGTAGGTTAAGGAGATATTTCATGCACCTACAGGTAAGCCTTAATCTAGGCTTACCTGTAGGTGCAAGTTGTCTGGTTGGGTTTACAACCACTTTAACCACTTAACAACCGCTCACTGTATATATACGTCGGCAGAATGGCACGGACAGGCACAATCAGGTACCTGTACGTGCCTGCCTTCGTATGGGTGGCAGGCACGTACAGGTACGTGATTGTGCCTGGTGAGTATTTTGCAGATCTCGCTTTTTGTCACAGTTTTGAAAATTTAAAAAAAATATATATATATATATTTTATTTCTTCATTTTCAAAAACAAATGAGATTTGTAAAATACTCACCATGCCTCTCAGCAAATAGCTTGGGGTGTCTACTTTCCAAAATGGGGTCATTTGGGGGGGTTTTGTGCTATTTTGGCATTTTATGGCCTTCGAAACTGTGATAGGTAGTGAGGAGTGAAATCAAAAATTTGTGCCCTTAGAAATCCTGAAGGCGGTGCTTGGTTTTCGGGGGCCCGTACGCGGCTAGGCTCCCAAAAAGTCCCACACATGTGGTATCCCCGGACTCAGGAGAAGCAGCAAAATGTATTTTGGGGTGAAATTCCACATATAACCATGGCATGTGTGAGCAATATATCATTTAGTGACAACTTTTTGTAATTTTTTATTTTTTTTGTCATTATTCAATCACTTGGGACAAAAAAAAAAATATTCAATGGCCTCAACATGCCTTTCAGCGATTTCCCTGGGGTGTCTTCTTTCAAAAATGGGGTCATTTGGGGGGGGTTTTGTACTGCCCTGCCATTTTAGCACCTCAAGAAATGAGATAGGCAGTCATAAATTAAAAGCTGTGTAAATTCCAGAAAATGTACGCTAGTTTGTAGACGCTATAACTTTTGCGCAAACCAATAAATATACGCTTATTGACATTTTTTTTACTAAAGACATGTGGCTGAATACATTTTGGCCTAAATGTATGACTAAAATTGAGTTTATTCGATTTTTCTTATAACAAAAAGTAGAAAATATAATTTTTTTTTTCAAAATTTTCAGTCTTTTTCTGTTTTATATCGCAAAAAAAAAAAAAAGCAGAGGCAATCAAATACCATTAAATGAAAGCTCTATTTGTGGGAAGAAAAGGACGCAAATTTCGTTTGGGTACAACATTGCATGTCCACACAATTTCCAGTTAAAGCAGCGCAGTGCCAAATTGTGAAATCACCTCTGGTCATTAAGCTGCGTAATGGTCCGGGGCTTAAGTGGTTAAGGTGATTGTAAAAGGCAGAAGTTTTTTTTGTCTTTAATGCATTCTATGCATTAAGATAATAAGTCTTCTATGTGCAGCAGCCTGCCTAATACTTACCTGAGATCCTTCTAGATCCAGCGATGTTGCAGGATTGTCTGCCCGGGACTCCCCTCCTCATTGGCTGAGACAGCAGCATGGTGCCATTGGCTCCTGCTGCTGTCAATGAAAGTCAGTCAGCCAATGAGGAGAGAAATGAGACGGGTCCGGGCCGGGGCTTCATGTCTGAATGGACACAGGGAGCTGTGACTCGGCTTAGGGTGCCCCCATAGCAAGCTGGCTTGAGAAAACTGGCAATTGCATAGTCATGCAACACTGTACCCAATGGTGGTAATATAAAAAAAAATTCACACAAATACAGCTTTCTTTTGGTGGCATTTGATCACCACTATTTTTTATTATGCAAATTCTCTGCTGCTGGTCACATGTTAAAAAAGAAAAAAAGAAAAACGGCCTTTAGAATACAGAGTAAAAATAAATCCTTAATATCAATTTAATGTTTTAAATTGGCATACAAATATATATTTGAAATTAAATCTTTATTTTGTGGAAATAACATGGTGTGGGTGGATTTCTGCCAGTCATAGGCTGTGTCACTTCCCTCCAGCATGTGTCTTAGAATAAGATGGAGGTGAAGCCACCATCAATCTAAGTGTAATATTCTACCCCCACTTGTGTTTGGCTGGTTAGTGGGCATGGAGGAGGAGGATGGCAAGTGGGCTGTCATGTACCCACTGTTTATACGCCCACTTGTGTTATTCTATAGTCACAGATGTGATAGGGAGGAAATGCTCAGCATAGAAACTCACTGAAAACTGAGCATGTGCAGGGTTGCCACCACAGCTGCAAAATCCCTAGTTGAATTTGGGGACATTGACAGAAAGGGGAGACAGAGAGCAGCAGGGATCACCCAGGTTTTCTGCAGAATACAGAAAACTAATCTCATAGTGACTGAGTATGAACAGCATCTAATGCACCATTTATTGATAGTTTTTTATGATGTGGGTTTAATACATCAGCAAATTTATTTGTGCGAATACCTGAATTAAACTTGGTATCGGCCTCTTTCAGTCCATGTACAATACAGCTCAAACCGGGAGAGGAAGACGCAGTACAAGAAGCCAAGTTTTATGCTGCGGTGAAAGGAGCATGCTGATAGGAGAAGTGACAGAGCGATCAGTGTTCAGCCTCTCCTTTAAAGGGGTTGTAAACCCTCGTGTTTTTTTACCTTAATGCATCCTATGACGCCTTGTGTATGACACGGGAGCGCGCCCGCAAGGTAACCCCCTGGGAGAGCGCTTCTCCTAGGGGGGTAATCTGATGCGGGGAGGAGCCACGAGCGCTGCCGTGGGACCCCAGAAGTCACGGATCCACAAACTGCACAGTGGAGGTAAGTATGACATGTTGGTTTAAAAAAATAAATAAATCTTTACAACCACTTTAAATTGAAAGTGTTTGCTTTAAACCTTTTTAAACCAGCCTTTCATAATCTTTTTAATGCAGAGGAACCCTTGAAATAACTTTGCAGTCTCGGGAACTCCTGCTAAAAATGACTATACCTACAACTCATGATACATTAGTGTGATGGTCAGTGGGAAAAATGCTCCTTATACTTGTGGTCATTGGGAAGAATCTCCCGTTATAGATGGCTAAAAAGATCAATGGTGTCAGTGGGAACTTCTCTGAGAGGCAGGAATTACTCATTGCTCATGGAAACCCATAGCAATTCCTGGAGGAACTTTACAGTTCCATAGAACCCTTGTTGAGAAACCCTGGTCTAAACTTTCAGGAGATATAAAAGCAGGCACCTTACGTTGCTTGAATTGGCTCCCGCTGCTGTCAATCAAATCCAATGACGTAGGCGCCAGGCGTCTATGGACCCCCTCAGGAGAGAGCTTCCCAGAGGAGGTTATCTAATGCGGGGAGGAGCCGCGACAGCCACCGTGGGACCCCAGAAGAGGACAATCGGGGCCATTCTGTGCAAAACGAACTGTGGAGGTAAGTATTCTATGTTAAAAATAAAATAAAATAAAAAATGTAACCTTTAATATCACTTTAACTGTCCAGTCACAGAATAGGAGGGGAGAGGAGACAGAGAAATATTGGATCCTGACGGTCAGGGCTGTGCTGTGTGCCATAGCTGTGTAAAGCGGAGTACTGGATGGATAGAAATATAAATCTTTCTTTCTCGTACATCACGGGACACAGAGCGGCATAGTCATTACTATGTGGGTTATATAGATACCTTCAGGTGCTGGCACTGGCAACTTCCAAAACCGGAAGTACCCTCCCCTATATAAGCCCCTCCCATCCGGGAGCACCTCAGTTTTTTGCCAGTGTCTAAGGTGTTGGCCAAGAAGTAACATGTGTTTTTTACTGAGCTTGCGTACAGGTTCTTTTGGGCCTCAGTAAGCTATTCCGGATCCGACCAAAAAAGCTTCATAGCTAAACGGTCGGTACCCGGGCCTTGCAAGAGAAGAGCAGGGTTTTGCCTGTAATGCCTCTCTTAGGAGGGCTGGACCCTGGGATCCAGAGCTCTGGTCATACCCACGACCAAGATGTTTTCTGTGCAGGGTGCTATACAGGTCCAGGGGAGTGGAATCCTTGGGAACCCGGTCCCTGAAGGTTTAATTACAATGCCTGCCGTGATAGGTGAAGTTTGGGCTTCTGTGGACCAAACAGAGTCCTGCGGCGAGGAAAAGGTAAGTGGGGGCCCTCGGGAACTTGGTTCTATTGAGGGACCCCCAAGCCTATTTTGTCTTTCTGCCTGTTACCTAAGGTATTCCCGGTAATATTCTGTGTATGCCTGTTACTACTGAGAAAATGTAAAAATTTCAATAGTAGGCAAGAAAAAAAAAAAAAATGTAAGACCGCGGTACCTGTGTTAGACACTAGAGGCCGCTATGGTTCTTTTTCTTGTAATGTGGATTTTTTTCTTCCAAAATCAAATCCAGGCAGTTGGTAAGTTCTCTGCTGGGAAGCTGTCTCCTCTGCCCTGTTGCTGCGCTCATCCATCCCCGGGCCCTGCGGCAGGGACCCTGGCTCCCATCTAGCTCCTTATTTTTTTCAAAAAAGGCGCCGAAGGCGCACGTGCCCGCACGTGCACGCGCCTCTATATATAGAGTCGATCTGGAAAAATGGGCGGAGCGGGTGGATGACGCTCGGTGTGCGCCGCGGCGCTACTGCGCATGTGCGGGCGTCCAGCGTGTTTTAAAGCACAATCATAGCTGGCTATTGAAGTGCACAGACAGAGCTAGCAACAGTATAAAGGCACACAGAGGCGGTTGATGCAGGCATCCCCTAGAAAGGCACTTTAGTAGACACCAACTGTTATATAGCAGCAATTGTGCTAGACTATTCTCAGTAAAAGTGGTGTATTACGGCTGGAATACCTCAGCTTTAGGCTTAGGAATATGCCGTCCAGAAGCTCCGGAACTGAATCTTCCAGGAAGCGAAGGGGGTCTCATCGGGCTCTGAGGATCTTGGGCATGCTTCTGCTGCACCAGTCTCCCCTGAAGTTCAGAGGTAAGTGACCGTAGAGACCCCACAGGGGTACTTGGTACTGTGGCTGTCCTCAGTTCACCTGCTCCTGTGTATGTAACAGAGGAGGTTTTTTCCTCAGCTCTGGGAGGATTAGAGAGAGATTGTCAACATTGATCGCTGCCTCCCTGTCAGGGAAAGCACGCCCGATCTCCGTCTCCTCCTTCAGAGTGCCTGTTAGCAGAGCAACAGTTCCATACAGGGATCGACCTGCCTGAAGGGGATCAGGATGAGGTTGATTCTGTTATAGAGGAATCAACATTGGAGGAACCTTTTCTCAGCATCTCAAGCTGAAAGATTATGGGTTCAGTCTCTGACTAACATGGTCCGATCAGCATTTAAAAATGCACCTTGCGGAACCATCAACCACTACTGTATCCTCGTTGGGGTCGCTAGAAGCCCCCAGACTGTCTGTTCTTTTCCACTTCACCCTTTACTGAAAGGGCTCATTTACCAGGATTGGGAACATCCTGAGAAAATATTTATTCCCCCCAAGAGATTTCCGGTGGTCTATCCCATGGAGGATAAGTTCATCAAAAAATGGAAGGTCCCTACAGTGGACGCAGCCATCTCTTGTGTGTATAAATCACTGACATGTCCAGTGGATAATGTCCAAATGTTCAAGAACCCAATAGATAAAAGATTGGAGTCCTTATGAAAATCTGCTTCTTTCTACAGCAAGCTTGGTGACACAACCAGCAGTGGGGTCTGCTAAGCAGTGAAGGATCAGTTGAAACAGGTCTTGAGGGACTTGACAGATCAGCAGGCCCTTGCCCTAGCTGATCTACCTAGAGCCTTAGGCTTTGCGGTTGACGCCATAAAGGATTCAATCCATCAGGCCTCCCGCCTTACGCTGTCTGTAGTACATATGCGTAGGCTTCTATGGCTCAAAAACTGGTCTGCTGAAGCTCCCTGTAAAGAATGGCTGGTTAGCGTCCCATTTCATGGTGAACGCTTATTCAGGGAAGACCTGGACAAATATATCCAGAAAATTTCCAGCGGTAAAAATACACTCTTGCCGGTTAAAAACAGAGTTGGAGGTCCCTCTTTTAAGAGGCCTGCTTCTCCAGTCCCTGGGGCATCGGCTGTGTAACAGTTCCGACGGCCTCCTCGGTCAAATCCCGGGGGTAAAAATCAGGGACAATCGCAGGGTAATGAGAAACCCTGGGTCAGGAGAGGTACAAAACCTCCCCCAAACTTAAATTCATTGAAGGGTTGCCCCCACTCAGTCGGGTAGGGGGAAGACTCCAGTTGTTCGCAGAGACCTGGCGGGACGCGATCCGAACAGATAGGTGCTCTCCGCAGTATGTTTGGGATACAGATTGGAGTTAAAAGACTCTCCTCCTTCCCATTTTTTGAGGTCAAACGTGCCAAGGGATCCCCGGAAGAGAGAGTCCCTCCTGTCGGCACTAGAACAACTATTGCTCCAAGGAGTAATTATGGAGGTTCCCCTGGAATGGGGGTTCGGGTTTTACTCAAACCTCTTTACAGTCCCGAAGCAAACGGGGACGTGAGGCCCATATTAATTCTAAAAGGGCTAAACAAATTCCTGTATATCAGGACTTTTCCGGATGGAGTCGATCCGATCGGTGGCCACTGTCCTACAAGGGGAGGAATGGTTAGCCGCGATCGACATCAAAGATGCTTATTTGCACATTCCCATCTTTCCAGTCCACCAAAAATTTCTACGCTTTGCAGTAGAAGGGCGCCATTTTCAGTTCAGAGCCTTACCCTTCGGTCTGGCCACAGCACCGCGAGTGTTCACAAAAATTCTGGCCCCATTATTGGCCAATCTAAGAACGCAAGGTGTAACGATAATGGCATATCTAGACGACTTGTTGCTGATAGACCACTCAGTGAAAAAACTAGAAGTGGTCGTTCACAAGACAATCAAGTATCTGGAATCTCACGGTTGGATTATCAACCGAGACAAGTCAGCCCTAAAAAACAGTCAAAAGTCTGGAATACTTGGGGCTAAGGTTGGATTCAGGCCAGAGAAAAATATTCTTGCCTCAAGGAAAGGTGTTGTCTTTGAAAGATTTGATCCACTTAGTGGGTACAAAAAGACAGCCATCCATACGCCTGTGCATGAGGCTGCTGGGAAAAATGGTAGCATCATTCGAAGCAGTACCCTACGGTCAATTCCATTCAAGGAATTTGCAAAGGGCCATACTGTCAGCCTGGAACAAAAAAGTTCAGGCCCTAGACTTACAATGTCCTTGTCCCCTTCCGTTCGCAAGAGCCTCCGTTGGTGGTTGGTTCTCCAGAATCTGGAAAAAGGGAAATCCTTCAGTCCGATTTCTTGGAAGGTGGTCACTACAGATGCCAGCCTTATAGGCTGGGGAGCAGTACTGGAGCAATGGTCTCTCAAGGGCAGATGATCGGATGCAGAAAAGGCCCTGCCCATCAATCTCTTAGAGATACGAGCAGCCCGGTATGCCCTAGTAGCATGGACATCCAAACTCCAAGGGTCCCCTGTCAGAATTCAATCAGACAATGCCACAGCAGTGGCATATATCAATCATCAGGGGGGCACCAGGAGTCGTGCAGCCCAGAGGGAAGTAAATTACATCCTGAAATGGGCAGAAAGATATGTCCCAGCCATATCTGCGGTATTCATTCCAGGAGTGGAGAATTGGAAGGCGGACTTTCTAAGTCGCCAGCAATTATGCCCAGGGGAAGGGTCCCTTCACCCCGAGGTTTTCTGGACAATATGTCAGCGGTGGGGAACACCGGATGTAGATCTTCTAGCATCCAGATTCAACGCAAAGGTGGACAGGTTTGTCTCTCGGACAAGGGATCCCCTAGCTTGCGGCTCGGATGCCCTAGTGTTCCCTTGGGATCAGTTCAAGCTGATATATGCATTCCCACCGCCACAATGGTTACCTCGATTACTCCGCAGAATCAGGGTAGAAAAGAAACCAGTGATTCTGGTGGCTCCAGCGTGGCCCCAAAGAGCGTGGTACGCGGAGATTGTAAAATGTCAGTGGGGAGTCCTTGGACTCTCCCACGTCGTCCGGACCTGCTTTCGCAAGGACCGATATACCACCCTTCCTTACCAGCCCTAGGTTTGACGGCCTGGCTATTGAAGCCCACATTCTAAAAAGGAGAGGGCTCTCTAATCCTGTGGTATCTACCATGTTAAATGCCAGGAAGCCGGTATCCAGGCAGATCTACTATAGAATCTGGAAGGCGTACATCGCGTGGTGTGAGGCCAGGAAATGGCATCCACGTAAGTACTTAATAGGTAGGAGTCTGGACTTCCTACAGTGGGCTGTAGATAGGAAGCTTGCCTTGAGTACTATCAAAGGTCAGATTTCGGCCTTGTCAATATTTTTTCAAAGGCCCTTGGCTTCGCATTCACTAGTCAAAGCCTTTAGACAAGGAGTAATGCGTATTAGTCCTCCGGTTAATATTCCCATATGTCCATGGGATCTAAACCTGGTTCTGTCGGTTCTACAGAAACAACCATTTGAACCATTACAGCATAGTTCCTTGGTTCTTCTCACCAGGAAATTGTTTTTTCTAGTAGCCATTTGTTTGGCTAAAAGAGTGTCGGAATTAGCAGCTATGTCCTGTAAAGAGCCATATCTGGTTATCCATAAGGACAGAGTAGTGTTACGTCCTCATCCAGCCTTTCTTCCTAAGGTGGTATCAAGGTTTTCATTTGAACCAAGATGTGGTTCTTCCTTCTTTTTTCCCCAAACCTAGTTCGGTAGAGGAAAAGTTATTGCATTCTTTGGATGTAGTAAGAGCAGTTAAAGCTTATCTAAAAGCCACTGCTCAGATTCGCAGAACGGATACTTTGTTTATTCTGCCGGAAGGCCCCAGAAAGGGTCAGGCAGCGTCAAAATCTACTTTAGCCAAGTGGATTCGACAGGTCATAATGCAAGCCTATGGCTTGAGAAGGAGACCGCCTCCGTTCAAAGTTAGGGCGCACTCCACGAGAGCAGTTGGAACTTCATGGGCAGTGCATCACTAGGCCTCCCTGGCTCAAATCTGTAAGGCCGCAACGTGGTCTTCAGTACACACGTTTTACTAGGTTCTACCAGGTGGACGTTAGAAGTCAGGAGGATGTCGCCTTTGGGCGCAGTGTGTTGCAGGCCGCAAAAGATCCTCATGTCTGATAGCGCTCAGCTTATGTATGGTGTATCCCCCCCCCTCATTGGGCATTGCTTTAGGACATCCCACATAGTAATGACTATGCCGCTCTGTGTCCCGTGATGTACGAGAAAGAAAATAGGATTTTTATAACAGCTTACCTGTAAAATCCTTTTCTTGGAGTACATCACGGGACACAGAGCTCCCACCCCTCTTTGGGGACACTTATTGCTTTGCTACAAAACTGAGGTGCTCCCGGATGGGAGGGGCTTATATAGGGGAGGGTACTTCCGGTTTTGGAAGTTGCCAGTGCCAGCACCTGAAGGTATCTATATAACCCACATAGTAATGACTATGCCGCTCTGTGTCCCGTGATGTACTCCAAGAAAAGGATTTTACAGGTAAGCTGTTATAAAAATCCTATTTTTTGGCAGGTAAACCGCTCCCATATACAGTCTGTTTTGTATCTTTGCATGGAGTTCAGTACAGGTCAGCAGCAGGGCACATCATTCTGGTCACTGCAGCAGGCTTGTGGTTCTGTAGGGCCATGGCGTGTCTTGCACCCAGTGGCGGCTGAATTGAGTGTGATAGATCTCCAATATCTGATTACGGCTCATCTATTTTGGGAGCAGTGCTCCTGCCGCCCCTCCTAGAGGTCACAGGCCGGTAGCGAGAGTGCAGCTGGAGGTAGCATGTCAATCTCTTCCTCCTGATGAGTTTATTTTCTATTGATTTATCCACGCAGCTACTGGAACCCGCTCATCATTTTGGCTGCGTCTCCCAGCTGCGTCCACCCGCCCGAGAGACGGGGGTCATGAGGGGAACAGTGAATCTGAAACTGCAGAGCTCCTGAATTGTGTCTCTGGAATGTTTACCATGCAGAGACAAGTTGCACAACAGCCTTTTATAGTTTTGGGGTGGGAGGAAAGATGCTGACTGCGATTTTCAGATGTCCTCTGTAACAATGTCTCTCGAGGATAAGAGTGAACCGAGGGCAAAAGATGTTTAATAGGTTCAGTGATAATGATGGCTGTTTTTATTCTGAAATGCCCGACCATGTTTTGGGAATCTTTTGAAGTGTTCCCATGGTAACCAGATGCTTTGAGAATTCACACAAAGTATAATGATCTTCTCATTGTTGGAGGAGCAAGTTGGTCTCCACGCTTCATCTTCAGGCAGTTACCAGGGAGACATTCCTGTACACATGCGGCAAAGATTTTACCGCTTTATGAATTGCATGGTGTGAGCCTTCTAATGTCTTTGCCAGTAGACAAATATTTATGCTTATGAAAACTTTCAGTCTTTAAAGGGGTTGTAAATCCTTGTGTTTTTTCACCTTAATGCATCCTATGCATTAAGGTGAAAAAACTTCTGTCAGTCACCGGCCCCCCAGCCCTCCCGTTTTACTTACCTGAGCCCTGGAACTTCACCCGGCGGAGACGCGCTCTTCCTCTCCCCGGGGTTCTTGGCTCTTGATTGGATAGATTGATAGCAGCACAGCCATTGGCTCCTGCTGCTGTCAATCAAATCCAATGATGCCGGGTGGGGCCGATTCATACATTTGGCGGCTATGGATACCAAATGAATAACTCGTCTGGTCAATATTCCTATCGCACTCGTTCCTGGCAGATATGGTTTATAAAATGGTGGGCGCTGCAGCGATTACCAGTTGGGTCCTGGAAACATCAAGCAAGTGTACATATTCTCCAGCACACCATGGATCTACAACTTCCATCTAAAAGTTTTTTAATAAAAGAGATCACATCACAAAGGAAGATGCAACGTTTCAGAGCCGCGCAGGGCCCCTTCATCATCGCATGCCTGACGAAGGGGCCCTGCACAGCTCCGAAACGTTGCACTTTCCTTTGTGATGTGATCTCTTTCATTAAAAACCTTTGGACAGAAGTTGTCGATCCATGGTGTGCTGGCAAATATGCACGCTTGAATGAATAACGCGCGCGCGCAAGGTAACCCCCCAGGAGAGCGCTTCTCCTAGGGGGGTAATCTGATGCGGGGAGGAGCCGCCGGGCGACCCCAGAAGTCGCCGATCGGGGCCTCACTGTGCAAAACGAGCTGCACAGTGGAGGTACATATGACATGTTGGTTTTTAAAAAAGCTTTACAACCCCTTTTATATTGAAAGTGTTTGCTATAAACCTTTTTAAACCAGCCTTTCTCAATCTTTTCAACGCAGAGGAACCCTTGAAATAACTTTGCAGTCGGGAACTCTTGCTAAAAATGACTATACCTACAACTCATGATACAATAGTCTAATGGCCAGTGGGAAGAATGCTCCTTATACTTGTGGACATTGGGAAGAATCTCCCCTTACAGATGGCTGAAAAGATCAATGGTGTCAGTGGGAACTTATCTGAGAGGCAGAAATTGCTCAAGGAAACCCTAGCAATTCCTGGAGGAACTTTAGAGTTCCATAGAACCCTTGTTGAGAAACCCTGGTGTAAACTTTCAGGAGATATAAAAGCAGGCACCTTGCGTTGCTTGAATGAACGGTCATATACATTGCACAGCATGCCAGGAGATCCAAAGCTACAGAGCACTGTTATTCAAATCTCGGCCAGCTTCTGTAGTCAAGGGTACATGCATGCCCACTTCCATCTGCTAAATGTCATCCTTGGTCCCTAAAGTGGTTCTAAACTATTGCATTCGCTTTAAAATAATAAACACATCATACTTGCTCTGTGCAATGGTTTTGCACCTTGTTGAGAAACCCTGGTCTAAACTGTCAGGTGATATGAAAGCAGGGGCACAAAAGTCACACGGAATATCCTACACAGCCACATATAATATAGCAAGGATGGAGGAAATAACAAGGTCAGTAAATTCCAAATTCTCTGACTTCTTAACCAGTTGCCGACCGCTGCACCTACATTTACGTCGGCAGAATGGCACGAACAGGCAAATGGGCGTATATATACACGTCCCCTTTAAATTGCCACCGTGTGTGCCTGCCGCAAGCTCCGTGACCGTGCCCGCGGGAACGGTGGACTCTATGTCCGCCGGCGTCACGCGATCGTGTCACGGAGCTGAAGAATGGGGCGATGTCAGTGTAAACATAACATCTCCCCGTTCTTCCTAGTGACATGTCACTGATTGTCTGTTCACTCTCATTGGGAACAGCGATCAGTGACGCGTCACGGCAAGCTACGCCCCCTAACAGTTAGAATCACTCCCTAGGTCACACTTCACCCCTTCAGCGCCCCCTACACCATAACCCCTTGCCAGTGTCATTTTTACAGTAATCAGTGTATAGCACTGATCGCTGTAAAAATTACAATGGTCCCAAAATGGTGTCAAAAGTGTCCAATGTGTCCGCCATAATGTCGCAGTCACGATAAAAATCGCTGATCACCGCCATTACTAGTAAAAAAAAAAAATATTGATATAAATGCTATAAAACTATCCCCTATTTTGTAGACACTGTAACTTTTGCGCAAACCAATCAAACGCTTATTGCGATTTTTTTTTTTTGATTTTTTTTTTTTGATTTTTTTTTGATTTTTTTTTTTGATTTTTTTACCAAAAATATGTAGAAGAATACGTATCGGCCTAAACTGAGAAAAAAACGTTTTTTTATATATTTTTTGGGGATATTTATTATAGTAAAAAAATATTGAATTTTTTTCAAAATTGACGCTCTATTTTTGTTTATAGCGCAAAAGATAAAAACCGCAGAGGTGATCAAATGCCACCAAAAGAAATCTCTATTTGTGAAAAAAAGGTAAATTTTGTTTGGGAGCCTTGTCGCACGACCGCACAATTGTCAGTTAAATCGACGCAGTGCCGAATCGCAAAAAGTGGCCTGGTCTTTGGCCAGCGAATGGTCCGGGGCTTAAGTGGTTAAAACAGTTGCTATATTTGATGTATAGTTTGAACTGTGTATTCTGCTACTTTGCCGGAGGTGTTCCTCAATAGAGAAGTGAACTCTGTGTGTGGGGCTGTCCTGGTTTCCTGGCTGTAGAGCAGAATGTCAGGAATTCCCTGCCTGTGAGAGAAGGTTGGTGCGTTACTTTGGATTTCCAGGGCCTGTCACAAGTCATCACAAATGGATATTTCATTCCGGAGAAGGTGCAGCTAGGGACTCCACTCTGCAGCTTGTCAGATCGCACTCGCTTCTCAGTTTCTCCCGTCTCCAATCCCCAGGAACATTATTTAAGCAGCAGCCTCCCGGCGCCTCATCAGATGATGGGTGTTTGAAGTTCCATCTTCGGTCTTGATAAGTAAAAAAAAAAAGAAAATGGATAAAAAAAAATAGAGCCCTTGTCTTTGTTAAACCACTCTAGAGGCATTCTTTTGTTGAAGTTCTGCCTGGCACATTTGAGGCTTCCAAACTAATTTGTCTTCATGAAACCAAACAGCTACTTGTGACTTGCAGGCTCGCTTGGTATAAAAGCGGAATGTGCCTTTTGAAAAGGGAATCAAAGCAGACACAGGCCCGGGTTTCCTTCCACCCTAAAGTGTCATTAAAAGGGAACGAGGAAGCCGGAGCATTTTTTATGACATCCAGAAATATACAGAGAGCCTTTCTTGTTTTAGAATGTATCTCGCTGCAAGTCTTCGTACAAATGAAGGTTTTTTTTTTTTGTACCCATAATTCCATTCTGTTATACAAAAGCGTTACTTTCTCAGATGTTTAAGAAAAAGTAAATGGTAATTTACTACCCAAGTTGAACTTTATAATCTTTCTAGCTGTGACATATTGGCTGTCCATACTTGCATGCCATATTCAATTTTCTTTAAAGGGTCTCTAAACCAAAGAACAAAAATGTATTATTGCAACTAACCAGTTCTTAGCCATGGGGGCCTGCATTTGTTTTCCTTATATTTTTTTCTTTTGACTAATGCTGTGTACACACGACCGTTTTTCATGATGAGAAAAATTGCATTTTTAATTTGGTCATTAAAAACAATCGTGTGTGGGCTCCAGAGCATTTTTCACTACGTGAAAAATGGGCATTAAAAATTTGGAACATGCTCAAATTTTTCTCGTCGTTTTTCACGTCGTCGTTTTTCTCATCATGAAAAACGGCCGTGTGTGGGCTTTAACGACATGAAAAAAACGCGCATGCTCAGAAGCAAGTGATGAGACGGGAGCGCTCGTTCTGGTAAAACTGGCGTTCTGAATGGAGATAGCACATTCGTCACGCTGTAACGGACTGAAGAGCAACGAGGCTGAAAAGCGCGAATCGTCTCTCACCAAACTTTACTAACACGAGGATCAGCAAAAGCAGGCCAAAGGGCTAAATGGAACTTCCCCTTTATAGTGCCGTCGTACGTGTTGTATGTCACCGCGCTTTGCTCGAACATTGTTTTTCATGTCACCCACAAGGCTGTGTTTCTTAAAACCATCACCTCTACAAGGCAAGTGTTTGAACTGGTAGATTTATCCTTTTTTAAGGTTTTGCAAAAGGATAAGATGGTGTTGAGGCTCAGGACTTCTTGACTAAGGTAGTTTCAGACCTTCACCTCAACCAGGACAACTTCCAATCCTGTCTGGTTTCAGTTCAGGAAAAATAAATTTCCCTCAATTATCTGAATTTGGTTTGGTCTGTGAGAGTCTCTCAGCCACTGCTTCTTTTAGAAAGAGACTAATTTTTTGTCACTGCAGATGGTCCCTTAAAGTGGCCCTTCATTCTCTCAATCAACATTGACTATTTTGAATCCTTATGCTGCTAGCGTTAGTAAATGGATAAGAAAGTATATCATATTTACTAGTTTTAAACAGTTGTTTTTTACATTTCTTTAGTTCCTACTACTAATTTCCATGCTTAGGCAAATTATGTCATACATCCCAGGAGTCTTCAGGAGGGAAGGAGGGGTTTTCTCAGCTCGCACACCCTCCTGCCTGTATGCCTGAGCTAAGGGCAAAAGGATTCCAGGAAGTAAATGCTACATTAATCATCTGCCCTTACTCAAGATGGCCAGAAATGCTAGGTGTTATTCTAAATGATTTCTCAACAGAAAAAAAAAAACCCATGAAGACATGAATGGATGGGGGAGTTTGCTTTGGAATGAATGAAGTAGTGCTTTTGGTTTGTGGTGCTCAGATGCAATGTAGTTGTGCTTTAAAGTGTATCTAAATCCAAAATAAATGTATTGCAGCTTACTACTGGTGTGGCTGCATTAGGTTTTTTCCCAAGCTTCCTTTGCTTTATTTTCAACTGGTAATCCTGCAAAAAAATAAAAAAATACTTTTTGTCCCCAAGTGGCTACATCACCCCTCCACTGTATCTAGTGAGAAAACCAAGGTTGTCAACCTAGGCTGCCTTACTGATATGAACTATGAACATGTCCCCATCACCATCGCTGTTACAGTGCAATTGTTCGTTTGAAGAAAACACCTAGATCAACAGGTAGTTTCTGTACTTGTTGAAAAGGTTTTTAGCATGAAAAAATAAAAATAATGCAGCCACCACATCTAAGGACTGTAAGCTGCAATATGCTGCATTTTCTTGAGTTTAGTTAATCTTTAAGGGTGCACCGTCTTCTGGTTTCGTCATTTCTAGGTGGCTCAGACAGATCATCATCCAAGCTTTTGGTCTCAAGGATCAGGTTCCACCCTTTACTGGCAAGGTGCACTCTACTAGATCTGTATTAGCTTTTTCGGCATCAAGCAACTGTTTCCCATATTTGCAAAATGGCCACCTTGTCTTCTGTTTACACATTCTCTAAGTTCTACAAGGTGGGTGTTTCGGTTTCATGTGATGACCGCCTTCAAAGGTAAGGTCTTGCAGGCAGTCCCCAGTTCTGTTCTTTCTTGGGCCTGTTAGGGTTTGCTGTATAACCCTCTCCGTTTAATAGCTTTTGGACCTCCTGAAGGTAAAGACTTCCTGTGTCCCTCAGGTCCCACCTCTCTGTGTTTTGATCATGCTCCACGTTTTGTTTTGCCACAAAATTGCTTCATGCAAGTAGTAGGAGGGGATATTCTGAGCTGACCTACAGTTTTTCTTTGGCAGTGTCCTTTGCTGTTGTAGGTGTAGCTGCTGTACAACCCCCCCCCCCATAATGGAGAAGACTTGTTTGAATTCCAGTTTGTGTGACAACCATGACTCCCTTCATAGATACAAAGGACTGAATGTAGCAGGTGAAAAAAATAAAAACAAAACAATGCAACTACATTTGTGGAATCGTAACCTGCAGTATATTTTTAGATATGCTTATGATCTACAGCAGGGGTCTCTAAACTTTCTAAACCAAGTGCCAGTTTATTGTCCTTCAGACCTCAGGGGCACCAAACTGTGGCCAGCGGCAGTGGCAATGTTTCTGGCATCAGTGAGAGTACAAAAAATTACTCCTGCGCTCCCGTGTTTTACTGCATGCGGGTAATGTAGACCATTCCTCAGTAAAAAGGCAAAAACTAGGATCTTACAGCCCTCCTCGGAACCATGGGTGTTCATAAAACTGCAAGAATATACAAAGAAAGGAGGGCGCAACGACCTAGTGCAATATCAGATTAAAAAGCTTTATTAAAATATATAAAAAACACAATGGTCCTTCTCACAAAGAGCTTTCATATAGGCTTTTCTGACAATCAGAGTCCTGTAGCAACTGCAACCAGGATTGAATGACCAGAGGGTCGGACGGTACCCCAATGTAGCTGGATGGCTGACGTGTTTCCGGGGCGCACCCCTTTCCTCAGAGCCTAGACGGTCCGTGATCAGTGGGAGTAAACTTTGCCACATTTGGTATAAGGGGGAGGAATGGTGCCCCATCATTGGTGTCAGTGGGAGAAATGGCACCCCATTGTTATCCGTTGGCAGAATAGTGTCTCTTATCAGTGGGAGGAATAGTACCCCAAGGGACAGATAAAGGCAAGCAAAGTGCTGCATCCTGAGCTTGGAGACCACTGATCTGCCCTCAGCTTACAAACAATTACATTTGTGTGGCCCCACCCTCTTATAAGGATTTAACACAGATAACTTTTACTGGATATCCAGAAGCTGGCTGAAAAAATGGTACCAAGCTAAGCGGCAAGTGGCTAAAGTGGTAGTAAACGCCGCATTTAGATTTTTACTTGCAGGTAAGCTTATAAAAAAGTTTTACCTGTGGGTAAAACAAATATTTCCTGAACATGCATCATTAACCACTTCAATACAGGGCATTTTTACCCCCTTCCTTCCCAGGCCAATTTTCAGCTTTCAGCGCTGTCACGCTTTGAATGACAATTGCTCAGTCATACAACACTGTACCCCAATGAAATTTTGATAATTTTTTCCCCACAAATAGAGCTCTCTTTTGGTGGTATTTGATGACCTGTGCGGTTAAAATTTTTTGTGCTATAAACAAAAAAAGACCGACATAATAAATATCCAAATTTTTTTAAGAAACAAAACACATTTCTTCCTCAGTTTAGGCCCACATGTATTTTTCTACATATTTTTGGTTAAAAAAAAACCCGCAATAAGCATATATTGATTGGTTCGCACAAGTTAGTGTCTACAAAATAGGGGATAGATTTATGGCATTTTTATTTTTTTACTAGTAATAACGGCAATCTGCGTTTTTTTGTCAGGACTGCGATATTGCGGCGGACAGATCAGACAGTTTTGACGCGGTTGAACGCGCCCCTTAGTGGCCGGGAAGCCGAGGACATCATATGACAGCCACCTTGCGGCCGTCATATGACTATACGTGGGATGGGAAGTGGTTAAGGAGATATTCCAGTTAGCAGCAGCTGGCAACATCACCGTGCCGTGCCGTTTCTTCAGAGCTCTGTGCTGTGACCCCCCCACACTCATGAGCGGGAGTGGTGTCATCGTGGCTCGGCAATTCAATCGCCTGCAGCCCGCAAACCCAGAAGGGGAAGACCAGGTGAAGATGGAAGCCTCAGTGGTGAACGTTTTTTTTTTTTTTCTTTTTTTTTATAGTTTCAAAGTTTTACTATCTCTTTAATGCTCATTTATTCTAGATTCTAGAAGAATTTAATAGAGAGGAATATTTGCACTGTTTGCTTCTGCTGCAGCCCCAACATCATCGCCTACAATGCATGGCCAACAGGAACATTATTTTTATGTTCATATAAACAACAATTTTCTTGCAAACTAATCAGTAGTAAGACAGTGGAATTTTTCATTATTATGCATCTACAGGGTAAGGTTTACTATAAAGGATAACTTTAATGGTTAAGTCCATCTATCTAAATGACTGTCTGTCTATCTAATATAATATAATGACGGGTGTTTATGTACTACTGGATCAATCTATATGAAGTTCAACTTATTTTAAAGTGGTTGTAAAGGCAGAAGGTTTTTTTTATTTTAATGCATTCTATGCATTAGAATAAAAACCTTCTGTAAGCAGCAGCCCCCTTAATACTTTCCTGAGCCCAATCTTCTTCCAGCGATGACCACAGGCATCCGGGACTCTCCCTCCTGATTGGCTGAGACACAACAGTGGCGCCATTGGCTTCCACTGCTGTCAATCAAAGTCAGCCAATCAGGAGAGGGAGGGGGCAGAACCACAGCTCCGTGTCTGAGTGGACAAACAGAGCTGCGGCTCGGCTCAGGTGCCCCCATAGTAAGTTGCTTTCTGTGGGGGGCACTCAACAGGTGGGAGGGGCCAGGAGCTCCAAAGAGGGACCCGTGAAGAGGATCATCCGGGCTGCCCTGTGCAAAACCAACTGCACAGAGGAGGTAAGTATAAAATGTTTTTTATTTTTAAAGAAAAAAAAAAGAGGAAACTTTACAATCACTTTAACTCTTTTCCAATTCAATTGATTCAGTAGACCGTAAACCCGCTCTATGTGCTCATCAAAGCACTGCACAATTTGTCCACGTTTCAAAGATGAATAAAATAAAAAATCAGCAAGGAAATTGTAACGCCTTTTCTTAATTAGAATTTTATATAATGCAGGTTAAAATGTTGCCCTGCCATTAAACAAACCTTAGATTTCATCAGGCCGGCTGCTGTCAAACGCAACGGTGGCTTTTTAAATGTGATCTGCAGGTGACCTTGAAACGTGGGTGCAAACAGCCTTGCAATAACCAATTAGCCAGAGCTGTGACTGGGAGATTGCTCAGGAGCCTGTTATCTGTGAGAGCTGTGAGCGACCAACAAATTGAAGCGCTCGGAATCAGGCTAATGGAATTTCATGGCACACTGAATCCTCTCCTGCCTCCTCCTGCCTTCACAATATGGCTAAACTTCTGAAAAATTTAAATGGAACTAAGGAGGACTCTGCCGTGTCCGCAGCCCTGGGATGGCCGATTACATCCCCATGGAGGCAATTAGAGGTGCGCAGCGGGGGCTAAGTGCTTGCATTTCAAAGAGACGTGGCAAGCCTGGGAAATATCAGTATTTATGCTTATTTGTGTAATAGTTGCTATTTTCTCTTCTAGAGCTAGTAAAACTAATATTTTCATGATGAAAGATAGTTTTCATGGACGGAATATTTAAAATGCTATTTGATCATATGATTTTATGCTCCAAAAAACTGTTAGAGGAAGTAAACCCTCATGGGCTTTACTTCCTCTTTATTACCCTGCAAAGTTATAGTTCTAGTTTAATTGGTAGGCTTTTTGGGGGTGTAAACTCTGTTAGGATACCTGTATCCAAACAACAGCTCCTCTTTAAAATACTTGTCTAATGCTTACGAATACCCACTCTGGGGAATTCAAAGTTTGCTCTCTTGCATAGTTAGAAGCACCACTTAGGCAAGATCTTAGGCATCCAACACTTCTACGTGTGCCTGCTGTGCGCTGTGGTTTAACATGACGACCTCTTTTACTACTGTACACCTTTCAGAACTGTAGGTACCCACTCGTGATGTAGCAGCCAGCATTTGGGACCACAGTGCACAGTGTGGAGATGCATGTAGTCAACATACCGTATATACTCGAGTATAAGCCAAATTTTTCAGCACATTTTTTTGTGCTGAAAATGCCCCCCTCAGCTTATACTCGAGTCACCTTTTTGTGCCTGATCTCCCGGTTTTTGGGGACCAGTACTGGCTGGCCGTAGGTCCCCTGGACCCCAAACTTGGCACACATGTAGCCCCACTCTTCATCTACAAGTGTGCAAAAGTTGTTGTCCGGGGGACCTACGACCGGGGAGCACCGATTTTTCAAACCCGGGAACCCCTTCCATAGACTCCCATGTTAAACGGTCATTTCTCTGGTGACTTTGGGGACTCGGAACCGGCCGGTCGTAGGTTCTCTGGACCCAAAACTTGGCACACATGTAGCCCCATTTCTCCTCCTATAAGTGTAAAAAGTTTGTTTTCTGGGGGACCTACAGCCGGGGAGCACTGTCTTTTCAAATCCAGGCACCCCTTCTATAGACTCCCATGTTAAACGTCAGTCTAGTCATGGACACAGTGAGGCATGCAGATGGACACCCTAGGCTTATACTCGAGTCAATACGTTTTCCCAGTTTTTTGGGGTAAAATTAGGTGCCTCGGCTTATATTCGGGTCGGCTTATACTTGAGTATATACGGTACTTGGAAGCGTTGGATTCTGAAGACACTAGTGTCACTTATAGCTCTGCAAAAGTACAAAGGCCTGGATGCATCAGTAGTGGTACTGGTACGTTCTTCAAATCTTTTTAAAGTGGAACTTTAGTCCGCAAATGAAGTCCTGCTAGATCACGTCAAGCTGGCCCCTTTTGCAGGTTTAGCTATGTAAAAAAAATATAAATAAGTGCCTATACTATTTAAAATCCGATAATACACTGTCTCCTCCGGCTCTGCACATGCTCAGTTGCTAAGTTGCTCTCTATTTTTTAGGCACTGTGCTTAATTTGTAGAAGACAATCTGCTGACAGCCAAAAGATTTACTGCTGCTCAGGGGCTCCGGGCTTCAGCAAAATGGCAGCCTCCAAGGAGAAACGGGAGCAATGCTGGAGGCAATTTACATCACACACTAATTTTGGTAGCATAATTATTAATGTCGAATGTGTGTTCCTAGCTTAAGGACATCATTTGTATAAAGTTGTTATGGGTAAAGTTCCACTCTAATGACCTGCACCCTGTACGCAGCGCGCACCTGCACCCTGTACGCAGCGCGCACCTGCACCCTGTACGCAGCGCGCACCTGCACTCTGTACGCAGCGCGCTCCTAAACCCTGAACGCAGCGCGCTCCTGAACCCTGCACTCTGTACGCAGCGCGCTTCTAGAGAAGATACATAGTCTGACAGATACAACCGGCCCTTTGAGGGGCAACCATACTGCTGATTCGGCCCCCCATGAATTTGAGTTCGACACCCCTGCTATAGAGCATCACTTGAGAGAAAACCCTTGCGTCTGCCTTCCAACATGGCAGTGCCCATCAGCAGTCAGAGTTTTTGGATGTCTACACAGAGGCTTTTACAGGTAAATGGCATATCGTAAAACTTTTTTTTTTTTTTATGGGGACAGGGTCACTTTAATAACGCAGAAGGTAGCATGCATAATGCAAACACATTTGGAAAACATTAAAGTTGGTTCTTAAAGTAAATCACGAAGTCACGAAGCAAATCATGCATGTAATTTAGGCTATGGTGAAAGAAGTCTTTCTACGTGACTTGTTAAATGGTAGTGACTTGGAATGGGTTTACGTTCACTATCAACAAACTAGCTGCAGCGTATGACTCAGGGAATGACTGCATTCATCACAACATTTAAATAATTTAAAGGTAAAGTCCACTTACAAATAATTCAGGTTCATATTGTTTCTGGTTATTTAAATTACAGGCTGGCATCCTGTATCTTTTGGGGACGCCACTGGTGAAATATTTGCGTATGTAATGAGTGGAAGGGGCTACTTTCGTACATATTTAATCTTAAAATGTACACACAGTCTTAAACATTAACACACATTTAGATTTTTCATATTAATTTAATTATTTTCACATGCAAAGTTAAGCATTTTAAATGAAAATTGCTGAATCGTCATCCTTTTTGCATACAGTACCGTTATCAAAAGTCTGTAACAAGCTGGGCTGGTATTGTCTGTTGATTTATAGTTGGGAAATACATTTTCTTAATCGTACAACACGAGATTTCATTCTTGGGGCATGTTCACAGAATGTCAAGTGGCCTGCATTTTTCTTCACTGGATAAACGCAGGTCGCTGCAAAGGCACATAGAAAACAATGTTGTTCCATGTGCCTCATTCACATCTCAACATATTAATGCATAAAAATGCAAGCAAGTGTACATTACTGTGCCGTATGCTGTAAAAGGAACCATTGGACCATTTGGTTATGCTTTACCTCCACTATTGGGTTGTGCTCCACTCCTGTCAAATAGCAAAGCTTGACTCCGCCCTGCTTAACCCCACCCACACCTAGCATTGTCTCATTTTGCTAGTGTCTGTAGATCAGTGTTTCTCAACTCCAGTCCTCAAGGCGCCCCAACAGGTCATGTTTTCAGGATTTCCCTCAGATGAAACGGCTGTGGTAATTACTAAGGCAGTGAAACTGATTAAATCACCCGTGCAAAATAATGGAAAGCCTGAAAATATGACCTGTTGGGGCGCCTTGGGGACTGGAGTTGAGAAACACTGCTGTAGATGATAGACCTGTCTCTTGTTTTTTGTTTTTTTTGTTTTCTTTTTTTTTTTTTTACCAAATTTATTATGACAAAAAGTGCATACAAGTTATTACTTACATCCAAAGTGTCAATGATAACATGAGGGTGTACAGTAATCAGAATACAGACAGTTCAAAACTGGTGTCATGAATAACGAAGATATGGAAAAAATAACAGAAAAAGAAAGAGAGCAGTATCTGGTGCCGACCATGAAGGTCGTCTAGACCTGTAACAATATACCCAGCTAGGGGCAAGCCACCCTTCTGACAACACAGACCCAAGGTGCCATACGTGCAAGAATCGGAGTCTTGTAGCCAACGATCCCATATTTTCTCGTATTTGGTTGGGCATTCCCTGTTAATATATATAACCTTTTTTATGCGGTAAATTATTATTGACCTCCACTTTCCACTCCACCAACTTGGGTACGGGTCGCATCCACTGCCGGGCAATAACCTTCCGCACCTAGAACAAGGTCTCATGCAGGAACGTCTTTGTGTATTTGTCTATAGTATCCGGAAGCACCCCAAGTAGGCATTGTTTTGGGACTAACGTGACCGGAGAGCCCATATGGTCGTGCAGAAAGGTTACAACTTGGCAACCCGAAGGGGGTGAGATATGCCAGATGGATAATATAAATTTGAGTCAATCTGTCGGAGTTTGGGTGAGACAGCCTTGCAGGATTCTAGAGCCTCCTCCCATTCCTCATCCTCCAAGGGGCCTATTGCTCTCTCCCATCTAGGTTTGAGTTTATATGCCAATTTGATGGAAACGGGGATAGTGAGCATACCGTAGAAGGCCGATGTTAATTTGTGGGGGTCAGTACTTTTGATTATAGCCATGAGTGGATTAGGGGCAGAGTGCGGGGTGGACTCCGAAAACTGAGCCTGGGCCACGTGTCTCACCTGCAAGAATCGAAAGAACATGTATCTGTGGAGTGAGAATTCTTCGCTAAGCGCAGGGAAAGTTTTGAGGGTTCCGTCGGCAAACAGTTGGTGCATGTAAAGAATACCATGGTTAGACCAGAGGTCTGCATCAGGCAGTTGCAGAAATTCTGACAGAGTTTTACTATGCCATAGTGTAGTGTAGTCATTATAGATTGATATCCCTAGTTTGGTAGAAGCTAGGTCCCATATGCGTCTGTAGTGGAATAGCAGAGTCTGTTGTCCCCCTGTCCCGCACCACTGGAGCCCATCACCAGCACATAGATTGAGTCCTCAGTGCGCCAAGCCCACCTCGGGCAGAGCAGCTGAGAAAACCGCTCCTTGTCCGTCTTGTCAATATGGTACAGTTGGGATAATTGTGACGCAATATAGTAGAGATTAAAATCAGGTAGGGTGGTGCCCCCCAGGTCTGTGGGGTTTTTAAGCACCTGCCAAGCTAATTTGTGTCTGTTGTCTCCCCACACAAAAGGTTTGTGAAGGGCCTCAAGGGATTTAAAATGTTTCAGGGGTAAGTACACCGGGGAATGCCAGAGAACATAGAGTATCTTGGGTAGGAGGACCATTTTAATGTTTTCTCTTTTGATGCATTTTATTCCAACAACTGCATATGGCTGCTGAGCCTCAGTGCTCAAGAGCAGCTGCAGTTATCTGACTTGGTCCCCATGGATCTTCCTATTCCTAGAGGGGCTGTACTCAGACCTGGGGGAATACAGGGATGGTCTGCAAGCTGCTACTTGCACTGGATCCTACAACAAGTGTTCACTGGCCAGTGTTCGGGCAGGTTCAGCCTACTCACCTCTGCTGCTGTTCAGGCATGTCTGATGGCGTGATTCTGCACTTTCTGGACTGGAATTTCTGGACTGGAAATGGACCACCCAGGACGCACCCTTAGCTCTAAAGTGGCATAGCACAAGCCGCATTGTGACCACGGGATACCAGTACTCTAGGTGGTTGGACACTGGGAGGCCACCCTTACCCTTACCTTTGATCAGTACTGTATTGTGCAGGCACAGTGAGTGTGGCAGAACTAAATGAATGAGGACAGATCTCCCTGGATATAACCCCAAATTACAGTTGGGGAAAATCTTTCTTCTACAAACTAATTTCTAGGGCAACAGACCTGCTCTGGCTCTAAATCGGCACCTATTTTTTCACATACTCCTTCAGGATCTCCTTCCTCAGGTACCTTTTGTGTACAAGGGGACATTTTTTGCTACCTTCCCCACAGTGCTGGAACTGTTGGCAGATATCCATAAGGATTTACAGCGGAATAGCTGTAAATGTGTTGGGTCTCTGTCACCACAAGAGCTACCTTCTGTGTTTCCCTTCCCGCACATTCTAGGGTTGGAATAGGAAGAACAGAGGTCACAGAAAGTGGATGCCTCTGACACATCCTCCAACATTTCCTAAACTCAAAGGACCACGATTAATTTTTTTTTTACTAAGATGGCCTGTAAAAATCTGAAGTTGTCATTACTGGAACACTCCCAAGTTTAAGGGGACAGGATGGGGGGCATGAAAAATGCCCAAACTGGCAAAATCCTTTCCAAGGCATTCTTATGCTGAGGAGGATCTGTACTAGCACTGGGCTCATCCAAATTAATTGTCCCCTTAGACTTGGGAGTGTTCCCACAGTTTGTGCAAGAATATCTGATGGAAGAAAGTTCCTTATAAAGTGGATGGTGCCTGCTGTGGACCCTGCTGTGTTTTGTTTGAATAAAACCCCTAGAGTCCAAGTGGACTACATACCAGTGTGTAAAATTTGAGTTTCTATTTAATGCATATTTTTACTGGGAAAGTGAGGTCATGCAGCCCATCATTGCATCCATGGGGGTTTGTCAATCCTTGTTGGTCTGGGCAACATGCATAGCTAAGGTACCTGGAACCCTAAAGTCAGGTTTTTCAGCTAGCTGGCATCTAAACCTCTTTCCCAAAGTTTTACACTTCTGTGTGGATGTGTTGGAAGATTCCCTTCAACTCTCGCCCAAGTCTTGCGGTAGTTCAAATGATGCAAGTGTTGTGGCTAAAATGCTGGTCTGCCAAGCTCCCTTGCAAAAAAAGCAGCAGGAACAGATTCCTTTCCAGAGTGCCAGCATCTCTTTGGAACTGCCTTGGATACGTTGTTATCCAAAAGATTATGGAAGGAGAAAGCACACTCTCGCCAGGTGCCTGCAAAGCAGGAAGGGTTCTGTAACGGCAAGGCCCGGGGGACTCAGAATCGCTTAGGAAGTATGAAATACCCTCGCGCCAGCTTCCCCAATGGCTCTTATGTGTCAATCACCCTGTGTCTCTATTAGGGGCACAGGGTGAATGAAAACCCCAATATGGTCTATGATAGCCATATTCAAGGCTGTATATACATTGTATATAGATTGGATGTATACTGTATGTGGGGGTTAAGTATCATTGCTGTGAGGAATTAAGTTGTTTTGCATTTCTATTGTTCAGTATGACTTGGGAAGGTCTGGTGTGAATAGAAGTAATTAACCCTATACTTGTGTGTATTGTAAAGGCAGACTGGGATTTACAATACAAAGGGATTTAAGATGTAAAGGGTTTAGAACTTGTTGTCGCCAGACAGACTGGCTGCCAACCCTTTGTGGGAAGATGTGTATTGGAGATCGTATATTCTATTGTGTTGGGATCTTTTGAAGCCTAGCAGACGTCAGGATGAGGTGTTGAGTTTTGGGATGTGTGGGTGGAGCTGGGCCCTTGTTCATGTTAAATCATGTGCCCTGAATTGTGTATAAAGTTACAATGTTTGGCATTAATAAATTCATTCCTACTACAGAAGAGACAGAGTGCGTCTCGTCTTCTTCCAGAGGGGTCGGCTCCTATAGGAAAGGGTCGTTTAGCTGTGGATATCGGTAGCGAGTGGATGTGTGTCTAGGAGAGGGAACATCGTAAACGGCGTTAATACTCCTTGAGATTGGGGTGCCGTTACATTGGTTGGCAGCAGCGGGATTTTCCCTCCAGTTCCTGGGACACTCCAAGCCACCACAGTGAATGACCAAGCTATGCAGCCTGCAGGAAAGTCACGCTGAAAGACTTACTTGAGAGCCGAGATGAACCAGAGGAATGGTGATGCAGGACCCCGGTCAGTTGAAGATTTGTTTCAGCAACGAGTTCGAGAGCGCTTGGCATTATATGGTGCTAACCCATCAGAGACCGCCATACAGGAAGCCATTAGAGAAATCGAGCGGCAGGATGAGCGACAACATGAGCAGAGAATGGCGGAAATACGGCAATCAGAGACAACACCTAAAAAAGCAGCACCAACTGAAAGGAGAGGAGAGATACAGATACCAGCCGACATGGAAAAGGAATTCAGAAGGAGGTTGCAAGAGATGCAGATACAGCATAGAGGACCAGTATCAGAGGAGGTCCTGCTGGGATGGTCGGATTCGATCCGCTGCGAACTCTGGAAGAAAGTGCTAGCCCTCGAGCAGCAACACCAGGGAAAAGTTCTCCCCTCCATCCATGTAAGGTACTGGTCGCAGTATGAAGTACGAATGCTGTTATTGGGGGAACAACCGAAGCAGGAGTGGACAGCTGAGTTAAGCAGGCTGATCCGGGCAGAGATGCGGTTGGACGAGAGCTACAGAGCCCTCCGGTGGTATGTAGCCCAAGAGTGCCCATGGTCAGCGGATGACAGCCCCACGGAAGGCTTTGACTATAATGGCCTGGGATTGTTGTATTGGAGGCTGTCCGAGGACCCTGACTTTGGGAGTGATCAGGAGTGGCGTTTGGAGGAAATAATGGAGCACAGAGAACAAAGACTGAATGTCTCGGAAGGGCACTGGGCACAGGAAGATTTGGAGTTTCTGGCCGTTCAGGAATGGGAGCTGGAGATCGCCTACAAACAGCTGCTAGACTCCGCTCAGCAGCAGGGTGGGGCTCCCTTTGCCTGGGACTATCAGGAAATACCAGTTGACAACTATGAAATCCTGGCCGAAGAATCAGCAGTGGAAAATCTGAAGATTGCCCTCCCTAAAGCCGAAGTGAATGATACAGAGTTCCAGGGAGCTAACCTGGCTGAAGAATCGGCAGTGGAAAAGATGAAGATTGCCCTCCCTAAAGCCGAAGTGGATGATATGGAGTTCCAGGGAGCTAGCCTGACTGAAGAATCGGCAGTGGAAAAGATGAAGATTGCCCTCCCTAAAGCCGAAGTGGATAATATGGAGTTCCAGGGAGCTAGGGCAGTTGGCTCATCTCCCCAGCCACAGATTACAGAAGGTATGGACTTAATGGACTGTGCAGAGGATGTTATGAATTATGCATCGCCCGCTCAAGTACTGGCAGCAGGACAAAGTACTGCAGACCCCTGCTCTACATCCGTGGCAGTGTTGGAGGCCCGAGTTGAGAAGGTGATGGTTCCTCTTTCTGAGTGGATTTCAGAGATGCAGGGAGGAGAAGCAGCCATTTTCCCTCCCCAACAGGTAGCCAGAGCAGATGGTGTGGAGTCCCCAGCAGAAGTGCTGGCAACAGGGCAGAGTGATACCCACCTCTGCCCAGCACCGGAAACCACTGTGGAGTTTCAGGGAGCCGGGGCAATTGGCCCCTCTCCCCAGCAACAAGCTGAGGCAGTAAAGCTTTTACTCCCAGCTGAATCACTGGCAGCAGGGCAGAATGCTACTGGCCGCTGCACACAACTGCCACTTGAGCGGATATCGGTGGATGGGACTGCGGTCTCCACTCACAGCAACCCAGCAGAAGAGCTGGCAACAGAGCCGAGCGCCACGGGCCTCGGCTCCCAACTAACAGAAGAGGGAGTTCCTGTGGTATTGGATGGGACTTCAGTCCTCACTGACACAGCCCCAGAAAATGGTGTGACACTGAGACAGGAGGATGTCAGCCTTGCTTTGCAAGCACTGGGAGATTTTCACCTACCACAAGTGGATGGGACTTCAGTCTCCACTTGTATACCACAGGGATGCCGGGCAGTCGACCCAGATCCCCAACAGCATGACGGACTGAGCCCAGTCACCCTGTCTTCTCTCCAGCGGCAGAAAGGACTCCAGGGAGAAGGGCCAGTCCAGGCCTCTCCCCAGCGGCGGGTGTGTTCTCTGAGAGAGGCAGAGGTTGGCTGGATAAGCGATTCTCTGTTTGGAGAAATTTATTTGGGGTACTGTGTGGATACCGGCATTAGAAGAAGGGACCTATGGACTAACTTCGGAGTCAACCCGTCTGGGGTTCCCCCCTCTGTTAGTCTCCTGCCGAAAGGGGAGAGATGTAACGGGAAGGCCCGGGGGACTCAGAATCGCTTAGGAAGTATGAAATACCCTCGCGCCAGCTTCCCCAATGGCTCTTATGTGTCAATCACCCTGTGTCTCTATTAGGGGCACAGGGTGAATGAAAACCCCAATATGGTCTATGATAGCCATATTCAAGGCTGTATATACATTGTATATAGATTGGATGTATACTGTATGTGGGGGTTAAGTATCATTGCTGTGAGGAATTAAGTTGTTTTGCATTTCTATTGTTCAGTATGACTTGGGAAGGTCTGGTGTGAATAGAAGTAATTAACCCTATACTTGTGTGTATTGTAAAGGCAGACTGGGATTTACAATACAAAGGGATTTAAGATGTAAAGGGTTTAGAACCTGTTGTCGCCAGACAGACTGTTTGCCAACCCTTTGTGGGAAGATGTGTATTGGAGATCGTATATTCTATTGTGTTGGGATCTTTTGAAGCCTAGCAGACGTCAGGATGAGGTGTTGAGTTTTGGGATGTGTGGGTGGAGCTGGGCCCTTGTTCATGTTAAATCATGTGCCCTGAATTGTGTATAAAGTTACAATGTTTGGCATTAATAAATTCATTCCTACTACAGAAGAGACAGAGTGCGTCTCGTCTTCTTCCAGAGGGGTCGGCTCCTATAGGAAAGGGTCGTTTAGCTGTGGATATCGGTAGCGAGTGGATGTGTGTCTAGGAGAGGGAACATCGTAAACAGCGTTAATACTCCTTGAGATTGGGGTGCCGTTACAGGTTCCTTTCGGAACTTAAGGGTTTAGCAGAAGACTTCCTTTCAGAAAAAAATCCTGGAAACCCAAACCTGCTAAGATAGGCAACAAACCTTGCCAGTGAGGGGTTGCCCCCACTTCTTCAAATAGGGGGACATCTGGTGGCCTTTTCAGCCATGTGGACCCAAAATATCTCCGATGTCTTGGTTCAAAATTGTGTCCAGGGGCTACTAGCTGGTTTTGTGTCTTGCTCCTCCCTGCTGCAACCAACAAAAGAACAGCCTTTTTTGCTGCACTGAACCTGTTTCACTCTCAGGGGGTTATTGCCCCTGTTCCAGAACCAGAAACGTTTCAAGGTTATTGTCCATAAGCCAAATGGTGATGTGTAACCCATTCTGCATCTAAAGTACTTGAACAAGTTTTAAATTTTCAAAAGTTGCATGCAAAATCTGTGCAGTCAGTGATTGTGTGTCTTTATTGGGGGACTTTCTGGCCTTGGTGGACATCAAGTATGCCTACCTCCACATCTGAATTTTCCTGCTTCATCAGTGCTACCTGTGTTCAATATGGGGAAACTGCCTTTCCTATTTGTGGCTGTGCCCTTTGGACAAGCCATGACACCAGGAATATTCAGCAAGGTGCTGGCGCCCCAGTGTTGGCTCTTCTGCAAGGCCGAGGGATTCCTGTTCTTGGCTATTTGGAGGATCTGCTGAATGGAGAACAGGCTGAAGGCTACTGTGTAACAAACGGTGAAAGTAATACAAAACTTTGACTGGGTCCTTCGTTCACAAATTCAACCCTGGGACTGTCGCACTTCCTGGAGCATCTGGACCTTGTCATAGACACGACCCTGTCAGGCGTGTTATTTCCCCAGGAGAAGATTCAGACCCTCTGGTCCAAGGTGTGGGAGTAACATTTCCTGGTGCATCCCTCTATTTGTCTTTGCTGAGGTTGATCGTATCCTCCCTCAACTCTCATTTTCATTCAAGACCGATGCAGTGCAACATCCTGACTACATTGAACAAAGGGACTCTTTGGATTACCCCTTCATCTAAACACCAAAATTACGTTAACCTTGGTGGCTATCCCATCTGGCACTGGAATTAGGGTAATTTTTTTTCCCCCCGTGGTGCTGAATATACTGACGATGGATGCCAGCCTGTTGGGCTAGGGAGGTGTCTTGTATTGCCTGTCAGTTAAGTTAGCATGGTCCTCAGAGGGAAGACTACATGTTCATGTGATGATCACATATGAAGAGTTGGCGTTTTACACTATTATTCACTGATTGTTTTTGTTTTTTTATATATATATATTTGCACTATTTTGGATTAGTGCAGCAAATATTTTTACATTTGCCATTCAGTATTTTGAACATGTGAGAGCTGCTTTTCATTGAAACACTTTTTCCAAAGTTTCTATATTTTCTCAATCACTTGTAAAGAAGAATCAAAATACTTACTTTTCCTATTGTCCATGCTGCTGTGCTCTGTTTTGTTGCTGAGAGATGATCCCCCCCCCCCCCCCCCCAAAGTCCAATGGGAAAATCCCTCCAGGACTGGAAGTCTCCTGGGTCCTCTAGCAATTTTCACTGGTTCCTTCTGGTGGGGTCCAAGCCATGTCCTCTACAATCACTTTTTTTTTTTATTACTAAAAGTTTCTGTACAATCATTTTTAACTTGTGTGGATAACTTTTATACACTATTCGGCCATAACTTTATGGCCATCGACCTAATATTGAGTAGGTCCCCTTTTTGCCACCAAAACAGCCCTGACCTGTCAACGACGTGGACACCACTAGGCCTCAAAAGGTATGCTGTGGTATCTGGTGCCAAGCCATCAGTATCGGATCCTTTTAAGTCCTGTAAGTTGTGCAGTGGGGCCTCCATGGATCTGACTTTTTTCTTCCAGCATTTCCCACAGATGTACAATACATTAAGCTCTGGAGAATTTAGAGGGTAAGTCAGCACCTCTAATGCGCCGTTGTGTTGTGTTTCCCAAACCGCAGATCACCTCCATTACTAGTATAAAAAATAAAAACTCCATATAAATGGCATAAATCTTTCCCATAGCTCGTAGACGCTATTTTTTTACCAAAAATATGTAGAAGAATACCGTACCTATCGGCCTAAACTGAGGAAAATTTAAATGTATTTATTTTTTAAAAATTGGGATATTTACTATAGCAAAAAGTAAAAGATATTGTGTTTTTTTTTTTTTTCAAAATTGACGCTCTTTTTTTGTTTATAGCGCAAAAAATAAAAACCGCAGAGGTGATCAAATACCAAAAGAAAGCTCTATTTGTGGGGAAAAAAGGACATAAATTTTGTTTGGGTACAGCTTCGCACGACCGCGCAATTGTCGGTTAAAGCGACGCAGTGCAGTATCGCAAAAAATGCTCTGGTCATTGGGCAGCCAAATCTTCTGGGGCTGAAGCAGTTGGGATGCCATTGTGGTTGGCTATACCTTTCCAGCTGCCTGTGTCCTGAACCAATTCCAGATGTGTCAAATACCCCTTACGGCATGTTGCATTTACTTTCACTGACCTGTACATTACTACAGGATATAAGAGGCGGTGGGGGGGGGGGGGGGCACAACTAAAGCCGGCCATACACGGTTCAAATTTCGAAAGCATTTTCTTTTGAAAATCGTATCTAAGAGTTTTCGTATAAATTTCGCACCATTAGTGGGCTGCAGCAACAGCCGATTTTCGTGCAGCAATCAAATTTGGGGAATCGGACATGTTGGAAATTTTTTGAAAAACAAACAATTTTCTAATCAATGATGGGAGAATCGTGCGAGAAATGTAATAGAAAAAAAATGCGCATGTGCAAGAAAAGAAAATTCCCGGAGAGAAAATTATTTTCTGTAGCAACATGAGGTGAAATTGAAGGCTTGGTCGGCCGAATTTCGAAAATCAATGGTGAAGTCATCGGATCACAAAAAACAAACTTTCTGATTTTGAAAAGAAAATTTGTTCGAAATTTGAACGTGTATGGCCTGCTTGAGTGCAGCAGTGGGAGAAGGTATTAAACTCTCCTTGAAGGGTCATACACTTGCAGTGGCCAGGGAGTAGTGAAGCTTCTTAGGGCATGGGCAGCCAGAAAGGTAAGTACTGTATAGATTATCTTCTATACAGGGCTGCCTTTTATTCTTTAATAAGTGATCCTGTGCTGAAAGTGTCACTTTAAATGTATTAGGGGGTTTCAGAGCCTAATATTTAAAACGTTCAAGGCTGCCTACCTAGACCTCTGCATGTGCTTTTTCTGTTTGCTGTTTTTCTTTTAGTGCACAGTACCCAGGGGAAAGAAGGGGTTTAGCCCAGGTTTACACTGCGCCAACATGAAAGATGTGCAACTTCGAATCTGACTTTGCCCTGCAACTTCAACTCGACTTTGATCTGACTTAATGTGACTTTTTACACTCTACGGCATTGAAGTCTTATCAAAGTCGGACCGAGGTAGTGCAGGAACCTTTTCTACTTGTGTCGAATCAGTGAAGACAGCACTCCTAGGGAAACCTTTAATTTGACATGTAATGCGACTTGTGCTCTCCAGGCCTTAAGCACACAACTCTATTGATCCCAGATGGTTATGAGTTAACTCTTACATGCCTGGATAATTGCAGGCGGTACCTATAAACAAGCAAAACCACTTGGAAATGTGGCCTTGTGTGGCCACAAGAAAAATATAATCCTATGAATTGACAGCTGCAATCTGACATTCGAATCTGATTTGTGTATGAAGCTTGTACAGCTTTATGTAGACTACACTTCGACAAGAATCAGTGTCTGAAAGGCAAAGTGTCTGTGCTGCACCTACAGTAACCAATGATATGATCCACTTTACAGCTTGTTAATCAGCTTTTAAGTGCATGATTTGTTTTTGTTGTTCACAGAGAGCCAGAATTGGGCCAAGCTCTAAAGCGGCGGAAGAAAAAGCAGGGAATCTCCTGCCCAAAATCGACAGCAACGGAAACAGAGACCGTGTGAAAGTGTCAGATTTTAACTTCCTCAAAGTTCTGGGCAAAGGAAGCTTTGGGAAGGTGAGACTTGTGTTATTTTAATGTGAGCCTGTACGTTTTCTTTGTCATGTGGAATGTTAAATATTTAACAGGATGGCATCCGCAGCCCAGATCCATACTCTACCACCATGCAGACATTGTAGCTGGACATCATGCAGTGATTTACCCTTTCAGTTTGTTGGGGATTCCGCTAAAATTTATTTTGTTTTGATCCACAGAAATACTATTTGCTTTAATGTTCAAGGCTACATTTTTTTCAAAATTCCAGCTCCCCTGTGTACCAATATACCATTATTGTACTTCTGTTGCAAAAGAGATCCACGCCAGGACCTTAATGTGCTTCCTCCTCAGCCACTCCTTTGTTGCCTTGGCCGTGTGTTTTGGGTCATTGTCATGCTGAAATGCCCACCCGCAACCCATTTTCAATGTCCTGGCTGAGAGAAGGTTTTCATCCAAGATTTGACGGTACATCGTCCCTTTGATGTATCCTGGCCCCTTAGCAGAAAAACACCCCAAAGCATAATGTTTCCACCTCCATGTATGACAGTGGGAATGGTGTTCTTGGGGTCATAGGCAGCATTCTACCTCCTGCAAACAAGGTGAGTTGAGTTGATGCCAAAGAGCTCAACACTTTCACCCAGTTCTCCTCTGAATCATTCAGATGTTCATTAGCACACTTCAGATGGGCCTGTACATGTACTTTCTTGAGCAGGGGCACCTAGTGGGCGCTGCAGAATTTCAATCCTTCACAGCGTAGTGTGTTACCAATTATTTTCTTGGTGACTATGGTCCCAGCTGCCTTGAGATCATTTGACAAGATTCTCCCATGTAGTTCTGGGCTGATTCCTCACCGTTCTCAGGATCGTTGAAAGGTCCACAAGGTGAGATCTTGCATGGAGCCCCAGACCGAGGGAGATTGAAAGTTATTTTGTGTTTCTTCCATTAGGGAATAATCGCACCGACTGTTGTCACCCTCTCACCAAGCTGCTTGGCGATGGTCTTGTGGCCCATTCCAGCCTTGTGTAGGTTTACAATCTTGTCCCTGACATCCTTGGACAGCTCTTTGGTCTTGGCCATGGTGGAGAGAGACTGGAATCTGATTGATTGCTTCTGTGGACAGGTGCCTTTTATACAGGTAATAAGCTGAGATTGGGAGCACTCCCTTTAAGAGAGTACTCCTAATCTCAGCTTGTTACCTGTATAGAAGACACCTGGGAGACAGAAATCTTGATGATGGATAAGGGGATCAAATACTTATTTTACTCAATATGCAAATCAACGTATAACTTTTTTGAAATGCATTATTTTTGTTTTTCTGTTTCTGTTAAAATAAACCTAAAATTATAGACTGATCATTTCTTTGTCAGTGGGCAAATGTACAAAATCAGCACAGGATCAAATACTTTTTTCCCCTCACTGTACATTGCTGTGCATTTGCTCTAATACATGTGGAAACTTGTTTTACAGTGTGTTAATGCAGTGTACTGCTGTTAAGGAGCCCTTGGGCTGCCTGTCTGATAGAATTATAAATATATCTGTTTTGCTAATTATATAATTAATACTTGATTTATGTCGCAAAATAATACACAGTAAATGTCTTGGTGAACCAGAACAAAAATTTGCAAAACATTCATATAGTATAAAACATATCGTAAATATCTGTTGAATCAAGTACATGATTATTACTACATTTATATTTCAAAATAATGTGCAAAGAGAATATGCTCTTGGTGAACCGCAACAAAATATCAAACAATACAGTTCATATAGTGTAAAGTGATCCGCTTCGATTGTGTAAATTTCAGCCACCAGCCTTATGGACAAATGAATGCCTACCAGCTCATTTTGACCCTCTGTGAAGAGAAGTCAGGCACTTGCATCCAAAATATTTGGATTATATCATCACTGAGCGACTGTATCTGAATCAATCTAGCCACCAGGCACCTGGGATCCAAAGGAGCGCTACCTGGGTTTACACTTATATAGCTTCTCCGACTTTCAGTATAAATTCTCTGAGGAAACAAAACGCGCTCCATATAGTGTAAAAACATTTAAAAAAACACTTTATTAAAAAGTATTGCACATTGTATAAAAACAATCCAGCCAGCAAAAAAAAGAAAAAAGAATGCTCACGATTACAAGGTGACGTCAGCATAGGGCTCATCCGACGCATTTCATCATAAATTACTTCTTCTGGGACGCCTGTCTGATGGCCCTGATAAGGAGGCCACGCAAGACTCCATTGCTGAAGAAAAAAGCATGTTGAAGCTCGTTTAACCACTTAAGCCCCGGACCATTTCGGGCCATTAGGACCAGGCCTGTTTTTGGGATTCGGCACTGCGCTGCTTTAACTGTAAATTGTGCGGACATGCAATGTTGTACCCAAATGAAATTTGCGTCCTTTTCTTCCCACAAATAGAGCTTTCTTTTAATGGTATTTGATTGCCTCTGCGATTTTTATTTTTTGCGATATAAACGGAAAAAGACCGAAAATTTTGAAAAAAAATGATATTTTCTACTTTTTGTTATAAGAAAAATCGAATAAACTCAATTTTAGTCATACATTTAGGCCAAAATGTATTCAGCCACATGTCTTTAGTAAAAAAAATGTCAATAAGCGTATATTTATTGGTTTGCGCAAAAGTTATAGCGTTTACAAACTAGGGTACATTTTCTGAAATTTACACAGCTTTAAATTTATGACTGCCTATCTCATTTCTTCAGGTGCTAAAATGGCAGGGCAGTACAAAACCCCCCCAAATGACCCCATTTTGGAAAGTAGACACCCCAAGGAAATTGCTGAGAGGCATGTTGAGCCCATTGAATATTTTTTTTTTTTTGTCCCAAGTGATTGAATAATGACAAAAAAAAAAAAAAAAATACAAAAAGTTGTCACTAAATGATATATTGCTCACACATGCCATGGTTATATGTGGAATTGAACCTCAAAATACATTCTGCTGCTTCTCCTGAGTACGGGGATACCACATGTGTGGGACTTTTTAGGAGCCTAGCCACGTACGGGACCCCGGAAACCAAGCACCGCCTTCAGGATTTCTAAGGGCGCAAATTTTTGATTTCACTCCTCACTACCTATCACAGTTTCGAAGGCCATAAAATGCCAAAATAGCACAAAACCCCCCCAAATGACCCCATTTTGGAAAGTAGACACCCCAAGCTATTTGCTGAGAGGCATGTTGAGTCCATGGAATATTTTATATTTTGCCACAGGTTGCGGGAATATGACAAACTTTTTTTTTTTTGCACAAAGTTGTCACTAAATGATATATTGCTCACACATGCCATGGGCATATGTGAAATTACACCCCAAAATACATTCTGCTGCTTCTCCTGAGTACGGGGATACCACATGTGTGGGACTTTTTGGGAGCCTAGCCGCGTACGGGACCCCAAAAACCAAGCACCGCCTTCAAGGTTTCTAAGGGCATAAATTTTTGATTTCGCTCCTCACTACCTATCACAGTTTTGAAGGCCATAAAATGCCAAGATGGCACAAAACCCCCCCAAATGACCCCATTTTGGAAAGTAGACACCCCAAGCTATTTGCTGAGAGGCATGTTGAGCCCATTGAATATTTTTTTTTTTTGTCCCAAATGATTGAATAATGACAAAAAGAAAAAAAAAAATGTACAAAAAGTTGTCACTAAATGATATATTGCTCACACATGCCATGGTTATATGTGAAATTACACCCCAAAATACATTCTGCTGCTTCTCCTGAGTACGGGGATACCACATGTGTGGGACTTTTTGGGAGCCTAGCCGCGTACGGGACCCCAAAAACCAAGCACCGCCTTCAAGGTTTCTAAGGGCATAAATTTTTGATTTCACTCCTCACTACCTATCACAGTTTTGAAGGCCATAAAATGTCAAAATAGCCCAAAACCCCCACAAATGACCCCATTTTGGAAAGTAGACACCCCAAGCTATTTGCTGAGAGGCATGGTGAGTATTTTACAGCTCTCATTTGTTTTTGAAAATTAAGAAAGACATTTTTTTTTCTTTTTTTTTTTTCTTTTTTTACATTTTCAAAACTTTGTGACAAAAAGCGAGATCTGCAAAATACTCAACATACCTCTCAGCAAATAGCTTGGGGTGTCTACTTTCCAAAATGGGGTCATTTGGGGGGGTTTTGTGCCATCTGGGCATTCCATGGCCTCCGAAACTGTGATAGGCAGTGAGGAGTGAAATCAAAAATTTACACCCATAGAAATCCTGAAGGCGGTGCTTGGTTTTTGGGGTCCCGTACGTGGCTAGGCTCCCAAAAAGTCCCACACATGTGGTATCCCCGTACTCAGGAGAAGCAACAGAATGTATTTTGGGGTGTAATTCCACATATGCCCATGGCATGTTTGAGCAATATATAATTTAGTGACAACTTTTTGTACATTTTTATTTTTTTTTATTTTTTTGGTCATTATTCAATCACTTGGGACAAAAAAAAAAATATTCAATGGGCTCAACATGCCTCTCAGCAAATAGCTTGGGGTGTCTACTTTCCAAAATGGGGTCATTTGGGGGGGTTTTGAACTGTCCTGGCATTTTATGCACAACATTAGGAAGCTTATGTCACACATCATCCACTCTTCTAACCACTTGAAGACAAAGCCCTTTCTGACACTTTTTGTTTACATGAAAAAAAAATTTTTTTTGCAAGAAAATTATGTTGAACCCCCAAACATTATATATTTTTTTAAAGCAAAGGCCCTACAGATTAAAATAGTGGGTGTTGCATTTTTTTTTTCCACACAGTATTTGCGCAGCGATTTTTCAAACACATTTTTTGGGGGAAAAACACACTTTTTTTATTTTTAATGCACTAAAAAACACTATATTGCCCAAATGTTTGATGAAATAAAAAAGATGATCATAGGCCGAGTACATGGATACCAAACACGACATGCTTTAAAATTGCGCACAAACGCGCAGCGGCGACAAACTACATTCATTTTTAAAAGCATTTAAAAGCCTTTACAGGTTACCACGTTAGATTTACAGAGGAGGTCTACTGCTAAAATGACTGCCCTCGATCTGACCTTCGCGGTGATACCTCACATGCATGATGCAATTGCTGTTTACATATGACGCTAGACCGACGCTTGCGTTCGCCTTTGCGCAAGAGCAGGGGGGGACAGCGGTGCTTTTTTTTTTTTTTTTTTTATTATTTATTTGGCTTTTTTATTTTATTTTTAAACTGTGCCTTCCATATTTTATTTTTTTACCATTTTTATCGTTATCTCAGGGAATGTAAATATCCCCTATGATAGCAATAAGTAGTGACAGGTACTCTTTTTTTGAAAAAAATTGGGGGGTTAGACCCTAGATCTTTCCTCTGCCCTCAAAGCATCTGACCACACCAAGATCGGTGTGATAAAATGCTTTCCCAATTTCCCAATGGCGCTTTTTATATCCGGGGGGGGGGACATTCCCTCCCACTGCTTGTAAAAGCAGTCTAGAGGCTAATTATCTGCTAGAATTGCTTTTACATGAAAGCCGGCTGCTGGCTGAAAAGAATGATACCAAGATGATACCTAAACCCGCAGGCATCATTCTGGTATAAACATTCAAAGTCCAGCAACATACCAGTACGTTGCTGGTCCTTGTTGGACATGTATTGTAATCTTTTTTTTCATACAGCCTATTGGCTGAACGAAAAAAAGAGATTGATTGGTGGGTATGCCCACCATTAGAATACCTCCCTTCATCCACCCACTTCTAATGATGGGCATATATGCCGAAGCATGGGGGCATCCTCCCGCAAAAAAGTTATGCCGCGTACACACGGTCAAGCCTTCGTCGGAATTTCGACCGTATGTACGCGGCATAAAAGGTTATGCCGCGTACACACGGTCGGACTTTTCCACGGGCAAGCCTCCGTTGGAATTTCGACCGTATATACGCGGCATTAGGAGCAAAATCGCTCCTCCGCCCCTGCTGCCCCCATGCTTCGGCATATATGCTCTTTTTTTTAACTGTGGTGGTGAAATCACCTCCTACAGCGTTGGAGTCACGGCTGTCAAGATAAATAGATCCGCGCTGCAACTGAATGGCGTACCTGCTAAGCAAATGGTGGTTAACATTAAAACAAAGTAACATTACAGTACAACAGTAAGACCTTACCATGCCATACCTGCAAAGCAAATACCAAAACAAAACCTAGTAAAAAAATAAAAAAATGTTTTAACGCAACCTGTGCCTAAAATATATATATGCCGAAGCATGGGGGCATCCTCCCGCAAAAAAGTTATGCCGCGTACACACGGTCGGAATTTTCCACGGGCAGGCCTCCGTCGAAATTTCGACCGTATGTACGCGGCATTAGGAGCAAAATCGCTCCTCCGCCCCTGCTGCCCCCATGCTTCAGCATATATGCTCTTTTTTTTAACTGTGGTGTCACGGCTTTATGTATCGTGGGAGCAAACGCTGTTGCTGTCAAGATAAATAATTCCGCGCTGCAGTTGAATGGCGCACCTGAAAACAAAAAATTACATACCTGAAAAGCAAGCATGATAAAACATTGCAGAATAGAATACAGTAAAAAAGAGCAGAACAATAGAGAGAAAATAGAGAGAGAGAGAACAATAAAACGACAACTATTTTTGTTTTTTTTATTTTATATTTTTTTTGTGTTTTGTTTTTTACGTTTTTTTTTTTCTTTTTTACACTTTTTTTCTAACTTTACAACTGTAATGGTTCGGGTCTCTCAAAATGTAATGGCATCTTGGGAGACCCTGTGTAAGTGTGTCCTTGTCTGTGAAATGCTGTACCCTACGCTAAAACTTCACTTTTGAGTGGTAGCGTTCAAAACATTCACCTTGGACTGGTTGATATTGATGGTTGCTATGGACTGGTTGCTATGGACGGTTGCTATGGACAGTTGATATGGACGGTTGCTACGGATTGGTTGTTATGGACGGTTGCTATGGATTGGTTGCCATGGACAGTTGCTATGGACAGTTGCTATGGACTGGATGCTATGGATAGTTGCTATGGATGGTTGCTATGGACAGTTGCTATGGACTGGTTGCAATGGATGGTTGCTATGGATGGTTGCTATGGACAGTTGCTATAGACTGGTTGCTATGGATGGTTGCTATGGATGGTTGCTATGGACGGTTGCTATGGACTGGTTGCTATGGACGTTTGCTATGGACTGGTTGATATGGATCAGGCCTGTCTCTGCGAACGCTGCAGTTATGTGTGTTGTGTTTGGTAAGTGCCAGTGATCGATCGATACTGCACTTGGGTGGGCTGGGCTGGGCGGAGGGGCTAAACGCAGGCGCTAGCAGGTATCTGGGCTGATCCCGCTAACACTGCGTTTTTGGGAACCCTAAACCGCTGGGGATGCTAGTATAGATCTGATCAGATACTATACCACTAAGGGGGGTGTATGCTTTGCGCGTGGGTGTTAGCGTTACTGGCACTAACCTAACACTGCCTGGGGCGACGCAGACCCTCTCTGGCGCTAAAACCTAATTGATCTCACCCGCCGGGCGATCAGGGGGGTTAAACCTTTATTGGGTTATATACGGCGGGTGCCCTGATGCTATAAAAAGCAAACTAATCAACCAGCGTCACCCGTAACCTTTATATGGTGATCACTGGTGAAAGGGTTAACTAGGGGCAATCAGGGGGTTAAAACCTTTATTAGGTTAAATATGGGGGTACCTGACACTATATAAAAACCTGACGGGTAACCTAAATAACTAAATAACTTACTGGCTAACCAGTGACGCTTATACGGCGATCACTGGTGAAAGGGTTAACTCTAGGGGCAATCAGGGGGTTAAAATAATATATGGGGGTACCTGACACTAATAAAAACCTGCGGCGAACCTAAAAAAAAATAACTAATAATCTAAAACACCAGCGACACAAATACAGCGATCGGAAAAACAATCGCTTAGTGACGCTGAAGTTAGGGGGTGAAAGGGTTACCTGGGGGGTGATCAAGGGGTTAAACCTTTATTAGGGGGGGTTAGGGGGCTACCCTGGACCTAAAGGGGCCTAATCCTAACTGCCCTGCAACTTTTTACAATCACAGATGACACTAAATGCAGTGATCAGTAAAATAAATGATCACTGCAATCAGTGACACTGTGATTGGGGGCTTTGGGGTGACCTGGGGGGTGATCTGGGGGTGACTGGGGGGTGATTTGTGTGCCTATGTGTACCTACGTGTCAGTGGACTGTTGGTGCACTAACCTCTGTCTTCACTCCTCGGCGCCGGGAACGAAAAGACCGCGGCGAGGGAGATGACATCACTTCCTCCAGCCTTGTTTACATCACATGGCGGAGGAAGCATTTTCATTGGCCGGGAGCGATCGCGAGGGGGGGCGGAATCGAGCGGCCGCCCCCTCATGCCTGATCGCTCCCGAACACTTAACGGCCGCTCACTGCAGTGAAGGGGGGTCCGGATGGACCCCCCAACTGCACAAAGGCGATCACGTAGATCTACGTGATTCTGCCTGTCCGTGCCATTCTGCCGACGTAAATGGGCGGTCGTTAAGTGGTTAAAGTTTGCTGCACAACATTTAGACAGGCCTGTGAAATACTGAGAGAATATAGTCTGGTCAGATGAGACCAAAATTCAACTCTTTGGATGCCATAATACACACCAGGTTTGGAGTTCAAATCACCCCAAAAATGCCCCCAATCCAACAGTGAAGTTCGGAGGTGGGAACATCATAGTGTGGGGCTGTTTTTCAGCATACGGTACTGGCAAACTTTGTATCACTGAAGGACGAATGGAAAAATGTACCAAGACATTCTTGATAAAAATCTGCTGCCATCTACCAGGATGATGAAGATGAAATGAGGGTGGACATTTATAGTAAGGCAATGAGCCCAAACACAAAGCCACGGAGACTCGCAATTGGTTTCAAAGATGGGGGGAAAAAAGCTGCTAGAATGGCCCAGCCAATCACCTGACTTGAATCCAATAGAAACTCTATGGAAAGAATTAAAGATCAGAGTTTATAAAAGAGGCACAGGGAACCTTCAAGATTTAAAGACTGTGGAAGAATCGGCCAAATTAACATGCAACGCATGCGACTAGTTTCTCCATACAGGAGGTGTCCTAAAGCTGTCATTACCAAGAAAGGGTTATGTTCGCTTGTTCAATACTTTTTCCCTGTGTCATTCCATTTTATTACACGTAACTTGATTTCTGAACTTATTTGTTTTGGTTCTTTTAGAATTATATTTACCTAGAAAAATGGTGATGTGTTCAATACTTATTTTACCCGCTCTGTGTGTGTATGTATGTATGTATGTGTGTGTGTGTGTATATATATATATACACGTGTGTGTGTGTGTGTGTGTGTGTTATTTTTTTTTTTAGAGGATTACAAATTCAAATACATTTAGACATGTTATAATTTTTCATGACACCATCTTGGTTAAGAGTTGGTTAAATTTCATCATCCCCACAAACAAAGCAGCTGTGAATTACCGGCACATTCTCGCTTTCTCTCTCCTTTTGTCCTGCGGACTGTACCGCCTCATCTTCCCTTGTTGTTCTGCCAGCTCCTCTCCTCCTTGTCAACCAACAGCTGCGGCAAAGAAAAAAAGGAACATTTTGCTTGTTTCTGTTTCAAATACATTCTACTCAGCAGCAGTCCTGCAAGAGGGAAAAGAAGGTGAGCGGCTCGGGAAATAAATATCAATACTCTCTTTGGACTCTTCTGCCCACTTGACCCCTGAACACCAACAGGGGGTCGGAAACACAATCCTTTGAAATCCACAAAAGGTGAAGAATTTAAACGGTTTCCAGCTTGGCTCACAAATCCTTTGTAAGCCAACAAATATCTGAGAGCACATGTTGTGTTTTCAAGGTATTGTCAAGCCCAAAAAAAAACAAAAAAAACCACACAAGTAAAGGGGATGTCCTTCAACCCATTTTTCAAGACTTAGACTAGATATGTGTGCATTATTCTGAGCCAGTCTTTTTGACCTTATGCTCCATATTCTGTAGAGAAAGGGTATTTAGTACATTTATATACAAACTATAGCATATTATTAGCAAACACATTTATTTATTAAAAATTTGGGCTTAATGTAGTTTTATTGTATTCATTCACATTTTGCTTGCTTGATGGACAATATTCCCAGGACCATGCTATACCTAAAATGTACTGCCAGGCAGCAGGTGAAGATGGTCAGCAAGCTACTTATGTTATGTGGCAAACCCCACAACTGTGCTAAATTAGAACTTTCATTTAATTTACTGTCATCTAAATGTTGTCGTACTCGATGCTGCCAGAATACTTAGAGTAACTAACAGGATCAATAAAAGTAAATCTGCAGCCTATATAAACCCCAAAGTACAAAAAATTCTATATATTTAAAACCCATCGCCGGGTATTTATTTAATTTTTTTAAATGCCATCCCAGGCTGTGAACAGATTCTAAAAGGAGCTTCTTTAGGCTACACTACTCACCTTCAATCTGGAGCTGCCCTCTGCAGTACTAGTTTTGTGCACAAAATGTCCTCAGTCTTCTGGGTTGAATGATGCCCGGCTTTTTTTCAGCCGTTAAAGTGGTTGTAAACCACAGATATGAAATATGAACAAAGCATATCCCTCTATAGTTTGTACTTGTCTCAACCCAGAGCAATAAGTGTAATTTCTGTCTACTGCTTCATTCCTCTATCAGCATGAATCACTTCTGACAAGTTTTCCTGACACCAAGAGAAAAATGTTCCTGTGTGCTGTGTGAAGGAAGGTGTGTCCTCCAGCTGTCAGAGCTCTCCTCACTGAGCTCTGCAGAGTGTAATTTCAGCTCTCTGCCCCCTTTTTTCTAATGGCTCAGACAAGCTTTATAAATTTTGCACTTTGATGGATGAAGAGAATCTGGCAGATAAACCAGGTACAACTTGTGTAGGAGGATTTATTTAATCTGTGTATCACCTGAGGGTATATGTAAGGGTTTACAAACACATAAGACTAAAGACATTCTATGAATGTAGGGTGTCATGCCCTCTAAGGGGGCATCAGCATGGCCCTTTATGGAAGAGTGGCAAGAAGAGCCATTGTTGGAGGAAAGCCATAAGAAATCCTGTTTGCAGTTTGTGAGAAGCCATGTGGGGGACACAGAAAACATGTAGAAGAAGGTGCTCTGTTCAGATGAGACCAAAATTGAACTTTTTGGCCTAAAAACAAAACTCTGTGTGATGGAAAACTAACTCTGCACATCACCCTGAACACACCATCTTCACTGTGAAACATGGTGGTGATAGCACCATGTTGTGGGGATGCTTTTCTTCAGCAGGGACAGGGAAGCTGATCAGAGATGATGGGAAGATGGATGGAACCAAATACAGGGCAATCTTAGAAGAAAACCTGTTAGAATCTGCAAAAGGCTGGAGCCTGGGGTTGAGATTCACCTTCCAACAGGACAGCAACCCCAAACATACAGCCAGAGCTACAATGGAATGGTTTAGATCAAAGCATATGCATGTGTTAGAATGGCCCAGTCAAAGTCCAGACCTAAATCCAATTGAGAATCTGTGGCAAGACTTGAAAATTGCTGTTCACAGACGCTCACCATCTAATCTGACAACTTGAGCTATTTTGCTCAATGTCTCTCTAGATGTGCAAAGCTGGTAGAGACATCCCCAAAAAGATTTGCAGCTATAATTGCAACAAAAGACGGTTCTACAAAGTATCGACTCGGGGGGGGGGGGGGGGGGGGCTAAATACAAATGCATGCCTCGCTCTTCAGATATTTTTTTGTAAAAAAAATGGAAAAACCATTTATCATTTTCCTTTCACTTCACAATTATGTGCCACTTTGTGTTGGTCTATCACATAAAATCCCAATAAAATACATTTAGGTTTTTGGTTGTAGCATGAAAAAAATTGGAACATTTTAAGGGGTATGAATACTTTTTCAAGGCACTGTATTAACTGTTCAAAGTCCAGAATGTATACCGCTTGTCTGAGCGTTCAGAGAAAGGTGTCGGAGAGCTGACATTACTCTGCAGAGCTCAGTGAGGAGAGGTCTAAGAGCTGATTGGAGAGAAGGGACACATCCCTCTTCACACAGCGCACAGGAACAGAGCTGAGGCTGTCAATCAGCTGGATGTCCCTCCCCATCACCTTTTTTCTTTTGGTGTCAGGAAAATTTGTTGGAAGTGATTCATAATGATAGCAGATGAACAAAGTAGCAGACAGAAATTATACTTATTGCTTTTAATCAAGAAAAGTACACACATATAGTTACATAGTTAGTCAGGTTGAAAAAAAACACAAGTCCATCCAGTTCAACCATAAAACAAAAATAAAAAAAAATATCCTACAATCCCATATACCCAATTCTATACCCACAGTTGATCCAGAGGAAGGGGAAAAACCCCAGCAGAGCATGATCCAATTTGCTACAGCAGGGGAAAAAATTCCCTCCTGATCCCCCGAGAGGCAATCGGATTTTCCCTGGATCAACTTTACCTATAAATGTCAGTACTCAGTTATATTGTGTGCACTTAGGAAAGAATCCAGGTCTTTCTTAAAGCAATCTACTGAGCTGGCCAGAACCACCTCTGGAGGGAGTCTATTCCACATTTTCACAGCTCTTACTGTTAAGAAACCTTTCCGTATTTGGAGATGAAATCTCTTTTCCTCCTAGATGTAAAGAGTGCCCCCTTGTCCTCTGTGTTGTCCCTAAAGAGAATAACTCAACACCAAGTTCACTATATGGACCCCTTATATATTTGTACATGTTGATCATATCCCCCCTTATTCTCCTCTTCTCAAGAGTGAATAAATTCAGTTCCTCTAATCTTTCCTCATAGCTGAGCTCCTCCATGCCTCTTATCAGTTTGGTTGCCCTTCTCTGCACTTTCTCCAGATCCCTGATATCCTTTTTGAGAACTGGGGCCCAAAACTGAACTGCATATTCCAGATGAGGTCTTACTAATGATTTGAACAGGAGCAAAATGATATCTCTCTCTCTGGAGACCATACCTCTTTTAATACAAGAAAGGACTTTGCTCGCTTTGTAAACCGCAGCTTGGCATTGCATGTTATTATTGAGCTTATGATCTACCAAAACCCCCAGATCCTTCTCCACTACGGATCCCCCCAGTTGTACTCCCCCTAGTATGTATGATGCATTCATATTATTAGCCCCCAAGTGCATAACTTTACATTTATCAACATTAAACCTCATCTGCCACATAGTCGCCCAATTAGACCGTGTGTTGAGGTCGGCTTGTAAATTGGAGACATCCTGTAAGGACGTTATTCCACTGCATAGCTTGGTGTCATCTGCAAAGACAGAAATGTTACTTTTGATCCCAGACCCAATATCATTTATAAAGAGATTAAAAAGTAAGGGTCCCAACACTGAACCTTGGGGTACACCACTGATAACCTTAGACCATTCAGAGTAAGAATCATTAACCACTACTCTCTGAATTCTGTCTTTTAGACAGTTTTCTATCCATTTACAAACTGATATTTCCAAGCCTGTAGACTTTACCTTACACATGAGCCATGTGTGCGGAACTGTGTCGGACGCTTTTGCAAAATCCAAGTATACCACGTCCACTGCCACCCCTCTGTCCAAGGTCTTACTTACCTCTTCATAAAAAGAAATCAGGTTTGTCTGACAACTTCTGTCTTTCATGAATCCATGCTGTCTGTTGCTTAAAATATTTTTTCCCAGCAAGAACTCATCTATGTGGTCTTTTATTAATCTCTCCAGTATCTTCCCAACTATAGAAGTTAAACTAACAGGTCTATAGTTACTTGGTAAAGACTTTGTTCCCTTTTTAAATATAGGCACCACATTGGCCCTGCGCCAATCCAGTGGTACTATTCCCATCATTGAGTCCCTAAAAATTAGATACAATGGCTTTGAAATTACAGAGCTCAATTCTTTTAGGATCCGTGGGTGTATGCCATCTGGTCCAGGTGCTTTATCCACCTTTATTCTGTCTAAATATTTCTGGGCCATATCACTTTTGAGCCATTGTGGATTTGGGGCTGTGTCACTACCACCCCCATTATGAACATGAGCTCCCCCATGCTCCTTTGTATATACAGAGCTGAAGAAAGTTTTTAATATATTAGCCTTCTCTTTGTCCCCAGTCACCCACTCTAGATTATTTTGTAAAGGGCCTACATGCTCAGACTTGACGTTTTTACTATTAATATATTTGAATAATTTTTTGGGGTTTGTCCTATCTTTTGCAATCTGTCGTTCATTTTAAATGTATGCATCCTTGATTTCCTTTTTACATATTCTGTTATATTCTTTGTAACATTTACATGACACTAGTGTTCCTTCATTTTTATATTTTTTAAAAGCTCTTTTCTTATAGTTTATAGCTTTTTTAACTTTGGCCTTGAGCCCCATAGGTTTAAAAGGCTAAAAATAAAACCTATTGCACATGGGAATATACTTTGCAGTGAGTTCACAAACAGTCTTTTTGAATAATTCCCATTTCTGTTCTGTTCTGCCCATTGATGCCAATATTCTCTCCCAGTCTAAGTCCTGAAGAGCAGCCCTCATCCTTGGAAAATTTGCTCTCTTGAAATTAAGTGTTTTTATCTTTCCTGTATGTGATTTTTGCTTACAGCTAACATCAAATGAAATCAGGTTATGGTCACTGCTACCCAAGTGTTCCTTTATCTGAACATAAGTAATACGCTCTGCATGGTTTGAGATTACCAGGTCCAACAGAGCATCATTCCTAGTTGGGGCCTCAATAAACTGGACCATAAAATTGTCCTGTAATAGGTTTATAAATGTTTGCCCTTTAACAGTCCCAGCAGTGCCATTACTCCAGTCAATTTCTGGGTATTTAAAATCCCCCATTTTCTTTTTCGTACATCACGGGACACAGAGCGACTTAGTCATTACTAATGGGTTATATAGTTTACCTTCAGGTGCTGGCACTGGCAACTTCCAAACCGGAAGTACCCTCCCCTATATAAGCCCCTCCCATCCGGGAGCACCTCAGTTTTTTGCCAGTGTCTAAGGTGTTGGCCAAAGAGTAACATGTGTTTTCACTGGGCTTGCGTACAGGTTCTTTTGGGCCTTAGTAAGCTGTTCCGGATCCCACCAAAAAAGCTTCATAGCTAAATGGTCGGTACCCGGGCCTTGCAGCAGAAGAGCAAGGTTTTGCCTGTAATGCCTCTCTTAGGAGGGCTGGACCCTGGGATCCAGAGCTCTGGTCATACCCACGACCAAGATGTTGTCTGTGCAGGGTGCTATACAGGTCCAGGGGAGTGGAATCCTTGGGAACCCGGTCCCTGAAGGTTTAATTACAATGCCTGCCGTGATAGGTGAAGTTTGGGCTTCTGTGGACCAAACAGAGTCCTGCGGCGGGGAACAGGTAAGTGGGGGCCCCCAGGAACTTGGTTCTATTGGGGGACCCCCAAGCCTAATTTGTCTTTCTGTCTGTTACCTAACGGTATTCCCGCTAATATCTGTGTATGCCTGTAACTACTGAAAATGTAAAATTTTAATAGTAGTCAAGAAAAAAAAAAAGAGGACCGCGGTACCTGTGTTAAACCACTAGAGGCCGCTGTAGTCCATTTTTCTTGTCATGTGGATCTTTGGTTTTCTCAAGTCAAAAGATCCAGGCAGTTGGTAAGTTTCTCTGTGGGAATCCACTTCCTCTGCCCTGTTGCTGCGCTCATCCACCGCACAGGCCCTCCGGCAAAAAGGGCCCTGGCTCCTAGTCCCTGTTTGATTTTCGAAAAGGGCGCCAATGGCGCACGGGCGTGCACGCGCCTCCTAAGAAAAAAAAGGGGCGGGGCGGGTGGATGACACTCGATGCGCGCCACGGCGCTTCTGCGCATGTGCAGGCGTCCCAGCTTGTATAAAGACACAGTACAAGTGTCAGCTGGATGCAAACAGAGCTAGCAACAAACAGTGGCACACAGAGGCGGTTGATGCAGGCATCCCCATAGAAAGGCACTTTAGTGGACACCAGCTGGTATATAGCAGCAACTGTGTTAGACTATTACCAGCAAAATTGGTGTATGACGACGGGAATACCTCAGCTTTGTGCTTAAAGGATATGTCGTCCAGACGCTCCGGAAATAAGTCTTCCAGGAAGCCAAAGGGGTCTCCATCGGGCTCTGAGGATATTGGGCATGCTTGTACTGCACCAATCTCCCCTGAGAATTCAGAGGTCAGTAGCCGTAGAAACCCCGCAGGAGTGCCTGGTGCTGCGGCTGTCCCCAGTCCACCTGCTCCTGTATATATAACAGAGGAGGTTTTATCCTCAACTCTGGGAGGATTGGAAGAGAGATTAACAGCATTGATCGCTGCTTCCCTGTCACAGGGAAAGCGCCTCCGATCTCCGTCTCCTCCTTCAGAGTGCCTGTTAGTGGAGGAACAGCCCCACACAGAGATCGACCTACCTGAAGGGGATCAGGATGAGGTTGATTCAGTTATGGAGGAATCAACAGTGGAAGAACCTTTCTCAGCATCTCAGGCTGAAAGATTATGGGTTCAGTCTCTGACTAACATGGTCCGATCAGCATTTAAAATGCCTCTGGCGCAACCACCATCCACTACGGTTTCCTCGCTGGGGTCGCTAAAAGCTCCCCAGGCTGTCTGTTCCTTCCCAATCCACCCTTTATTAGAAGGGCTTATTTACCAGGATTGGGAGCATCCTGATAAAATATTTGCTCCCCCCAAGAGATTTCCGGTGATCTATCCCATGGAGGATAAGTTCATAAAAAAATGGAGGGTCCCTACAGTGGACGCAGCCATCTCTTCTGTGAACAAATCACTGACATGTCCAGTAGATAATGTTCCAATGTTCAAAGACCCAATAGATAAAAAATTGGAGTCTTTACTAAAATCTGCTTTCTCTACAGCAAGCATGGTGACACAACCTGCGGTAGCAGCGATTGGAGTCTGCCAAGCAGTGAAAGATCAGTTGAAACAAGTCTTAAGGGATTTACCAGATCAGCAGGCTCTTGCCCTAGCTGACCTGCCTAGAGCCTTGTGTTTTGCGGTGGACGCCATAAAGGATACAATCCAACAGGCCTCCCGCTTTACGCTGTCTGTAGTACATATGCGTAGGCTTCTGTGGCTCAAAAACTGGTCTGCTGAAGCTCCCTGTAAGAAACTGCTGGTTAGCTTCCCATTTCATGGAGAACGCTTATTTGGAGAAGATCTGGACAAATATATCCAGAAAATTTCTGCCGGTAAAAGTTCACTCTTACCGGTTAAGAACAAGAGTAGAAGTCCTTCTTTTAAGAGGCCTACTTCTCCAGTCCCGGGCACATCGGCTGTGAAGCAGTTCCGACGGCCTCCGCGGTCAAATTCAGGGGGCAGAAATCAGGGACAATCACAGGGTAACAAGAAGCCCTGGATCAAGAGAGGTACAAAACCTCCCCCCAAGTCATGAAGCGTTGCCCCCACTCAATCGGGTGGGGGGAAGGCTTCAGTTGTTCACAGAGACCTGGCGGGACACCATCAGAGACAGATGGGTGCTCTCCGCAGTAAGTCTGGGATACAAGCTGGAGTTAAAAGGCACTCCTCCTGCCCAATTTATGAGGTCAAACGTGCCAAGAGATCCCCAGAAGAGAGGATCCCTCCTTCTGGCACTAGAACAACTATTGCTCCAAGGTGTAATCATGAAGGTTCCCCTGGAAGAAAGCAGATTCGGGTTTTACTCGAACCTTTTCACAGTCCCCAAACCAAATGGGGACGTGAGGCCCATATTAAATCTAAAAGGGCTAAACAAGTTCCTAAATATCAGGACTTTTCGGATGGAGTCGATCCGATCGGTGGCCACCGCCCTACAAGGGCAGGAATGGTTAGCCTCGATCGACATAAGGGATGCTTATCTGCATATTCCCATCTTTCCGGCCCACCAGAAATTTCTACGCTTTGCAGTAGAAGGGCGCCATTTTCAGTTAAGAGCCTTACCTTTCGGTCTGGCCACAGCACCACGAGTGTTCACAAAGGTTCTGGCCCCACTATTGGCCAATCTAAGAACACAAGGTGTAACGATAATGGCATATCTAGACGACCTGCTACTAATAGACCACTCAGTGGAAAAGCTGGAAGTAGCTATTCACAAGACAATCAAGTATCTGGAATATCACGGTTGGATTATCAACCGGGACAAGTCAGCTCTAAGACCAGTCAAAAGTCTGGAATACTTAGGGCTAAGGCTGGATTCAAATCAGAGAAAGATTTTCTTACCTCCAGAGAAGGTGTCGTCTTTAAAAGATTTGACCCACTTAGTGGGTACAAAAAGAAAACCATCCATACGCCTGTGCATGAGGCTGCTGGGAAAAATGGTGGCTTCATTCGAAGCAGTACCCTACGGTCAATTCTATTCAAGGAATTTGCAAAGGGCCATACTGTCAGCCTGGAACAAAAAAGTTCAGGCTTTAGACTTACCAATGTCCCTGTCCCCTTCCGTTCGCAAGAGCCTCCATTGGTGGTTGGTGCCCCAGAATCTGGAAAAAGGGAAACCCTTCAGTCCGGTTTCTTGGAAGGTGGTCACTACAGATGCCAGCCTCATAGGCTGGGGGGCAGTACTGGAGCAATGGTCTCTCCAGGGCAAGTGGTCAGAAGCAGAAAAGGCCCTGCCCATCAATCTCTTAGAGATACGAGCAGCCCGGTATGCCCTAGTAGCATGGACATCCAAACTCCAAGGGTCCCCTGTCAGAATTCAATCAGACAATGCCACAGCAGTGGCATATATCAATCACCAGGGTGGCACCAGGAGTCGTGCAGCCCAGAGGGAAGCAGATTGCATCCTGAAATGGGCAGAAAGATATGTCCCAGCCATATCCGCGGTTTTCATCCCAGGAGTGGAAAATTGGAGAGCGGACTTTTTAAGTCGCCAACAATTATGCCCGGGGGAATGGTCTCTTCACCCCGAGGTTTTCCAGGCAATATGCCAGTGGTGGGGAACACCGGATGTAGATCTGCTAGCATCCAGATTCAACGCAAAGGTGGACAGATTTGTGTCTCGCACAAGGGATCCCCTAGCTTGCGGCTCGGATGCCCTATTGTTCCCTTGGGATCAGTTCAAGCTGATATATGCATTCCCACCGCCACAATTGTTACCGCGATTACTCCGCAGAATCAGGGTAGAAAAGAAACCAGTGATTCTGGTGGCTCCAGCGTGGCCCCGAAGGGCATGGTACGTGGAGATTGTAAAAATGTCAGTGAGGAGTCCTTGGACCCTCCCACATCGTCCGGACCTGCTGTCGCAAGGACCGATATACCACCCTTCCTTACCAGCCCTAGGTTTGACGGCCTGGCTATTGAAGCCCACATTCTGAAAAAGAGAGGGCTCTCTAATTCTGTGGTATCTACCATGATCAATGCCAGGAAGCCGGTATCCAGGCAGATCTATTATGGCATCTGGAAGGCGTACATTACGTGGTGTGAGGCCAAGAAATGGCATCCACGTAAGTACGTGATAGGTAGGATTTTGGACTTCCTACAGTGGGCTGTAGATAGGAAGCTGGCCTTGAGTACTATCAAGGGTCAGATTTCGGCCTTGTCAATATTTTTTCAAAGGCCCTTGGCTTCGCATTCACTAGTCAAAGCTTTCATACAAGGAGTGATGCGTATTAGCCCTCCGGTTAGTATTCCCATATGTCCATGGGACTTAAACCTGGTTCTGTCGGTTCTACAGAAACAACCGTTTGAACCATTGCAACACATTTCCTTGGTTCTTCTTACCAGGAAATTGATTTTCTTAGTAGCCATTTGTTCGGCTAAAAGAGTATCAGAATTAGCCGCCTTGTCCTGTAGGGAGCCATATCTGGTTGTCCATAAGGACAGAGTAGTATTACGTCCTCATCCAGCCTTTCTTCCCAAGGTGGTATCGAGGTTTCATTTGAACCAAGATGTGGTTCTTCCTTCTTTTTTCCCCAAACCTAGCTCGGTAGAGGAAAAGTTATTACATTCTTTGGATGTAGTAAGAGCAGTTAAAGCTTATCTAAAAGCCACTGCTCAGATTCGCAGAACGGTTACTTTGTTTATTCTGCCGGAAGGCCCTAGAAAGGGTCAGGCAGCATCAAAATCTACTTTAGCCAAGTGGATTCGACAGGTCATAATACAAGCCTATGGCTTGAGAAAGAGACCGCCTCCGTTCAAAGTTAGAGCGCACTCCACAAGAGCAGTTGGAACTTCATGGGCAGTGCATCACCAGGCCTCCCTGGCTCAAGTATGTAAGGCCGCAACATGGTCTTCGGTACACACGTTTACTAGATTCTACCAGGTAGATGTTAGAAGTCAGGAGGATGTTGCCTTTGGGCGCAGTGTGTTGCAGGCCGCAAAAGATCCTCATGCCTGATGGCGCCCAGCTTATGTATCCCTCCCCTCATTTGGCATTGCTTTGGGACGTCCCATTAGTAATGACTAAGTCGCTCTGTGTCCCGTGATGTACGAAAAAGAAAAAGGGATTTTTATAACAGCTTACCTGTAAAATCCTTTTCTTGGAGTACATCACGGGACACAGAGCTCCCACCCCTCTTTTTGGGACACTTATTGCTTTGCTACAAAACTGAGGTGCTCCCGGATGGGAGGGGCTTATATAGGGGAGGGTACTTCCGGTTTGGAAGTTGCCAGTGCCAGCACCTGAAGGTAAACTATATAACCCATTAGTAATGACTAAGTCGCTCTGTGTCCCGTGATGTACTCCAAGAAAAGGATTTTACAGGTAAGCTGTTATAAAAATCCCTTTATTATCACCGTCCCAGCCCTTGCAGCCCTTTCTATCTGTGCAAGGAGCTGATAGAGGGATATGCACACTATAGAGGGATATGCTTTGTTCAGATTTCATGTCTGAGGTTTACAACCACAAGGCTAGCATAGAAGTTAAAGTATAACTAAAGGTAAAAAAATGTTTTTGATTTGAGTGGAGATGGATTAGAACACCTTTCAGTTTTCATTGGTGTCTGTGTCCCCATTAGGGAGATTCACCCTCTCTATGTTCTGTTTACCATTATCATCGAAAGTGAAAGTAAGCAAATCCCAAATTTTGGGTTGTGCCCAGAAAAGTAATAGAGAGGAAATTTTCCAATAGGGACACTTGTTCTGTTGACTCGGAGGCCCCAAAGGATTCCCTTATTTTGCAGGGATTACCTCTCACTTCCTGTTTTGGCTATGGGACACATGCCCAATGGAACAAAAGGCAAAAATAAACCTTACTGGGGTTCTAACCCTCCCTTACTCTATCCAAAATAAAAAAAAAGGCTGTTTCCTGTAGTTCTACCTTAACCACTTACGGACCGCCCGCCGTCGTTATACGTCGCTACTTTGAAGAGGAATACCGCTATGGTAGCAGCTAGCTAGCTACCATAATCCCGGTATCCTCTTCAAGAGTGGGCGGTCCGCTTCAAGATAAAAGTGGTCTCTGAGGCAGATTCGCCGCAAGATCACTTTTATTGACAGCGGGAGAGGGGCCTCCCGCTGCTCTTCGGTGCCAACCCCCCGCTTATCGGAGCCGTCGGTAGCGGCGGAGGCGATCGGATGCTTTCCCTTCTGTGACATGGAGACGAGTGAGGGGAAGATGGCCCCCACTCCATATCATTGCAGGACGGAAGCGACGTCAAAACGTCACTTCCGCCCAATGCTCTTAAAGGGACATTATTTCATTTTAGTGTAAATATGAGATTTGAGGTCTTTTTGACCCCAGGTCTCATATTTAAGAGACCCTGTCATGCTTTTTTTTCTATTACAATGGATGTTTACATTCCTTGTAATCGAAATAAGTGACCCAAATTTTTATTTTATTTTTTAAATAAAAAGTAAAATAAATAAGAAAAAACTAAAAAAACTAAAGCGCCCTGTCCCGACGAGCTCGCGCTCAGAAGCAAATGCATACGTGAGCAGCGCCCGCATATGAATATGGTGTTCAAACCACACATGTGAGGTATCTCTGAGATTGTTGGAGCGAGAGCAATAATTCAAGCCCTAGACCTCCTCTAACTAATAACATGCAACCTGTAGAATTTTTTAAACGTCGCTTATGGAGATTTTTAAGGGTAAAAGTTTGTCGCCATTCCACGAGCGGGCGCAACTTTCAAGCATGACATGTTGGGTATCAATTTACTCGGCATAACATTATCTTTTACAATATAAAAAAAATTGGGCTAACTTTACCGTTTTATTTTTTCATTCAAAAAAGTTAAATTTTTCCAAAAAAAAGTGCGTTTGTAAGACCGCTGCGCAAATATGGTGTGACAAAAAGTATTGCATCGACAGACATTTTATTCTCTAGGGTGTTAGAATTAAATATATATAATGTTTGGGGGTTCCAAGTAATTTTCTAGCAAAAAAAAAAAAAAATCAGTTTTTAACTTGTAAACTTGTAAAATCTCAGAAAAAGGCTTGGTCCTTAAAGCGGAGCTCTACCCTAAAGTGGAACTTCCGCTCATCGGAATCCTCCCCCCCTCCGGTGTCACATTTGGCACCTTTCAGGGGGAAGGGGGTGCAGATACCTGTCTAAGACAGGTATTTGCACCCACTTCCGGGAGTCCTCTCTGCGGGTATTCTGCGGGTAGTACGTCACTTCCCGCAGAATACCCGTTGTATTCTGGGAAACACACGGCTCCCAGAACACAACAGGGACCAGTGAGAACCGCAAGGCTTCACTTCCTGGTTCCCTCACCAAGGATGGCGGTGGGGGCAGCAGAGTGACGAGCAATCACTCGTCTTCTGCTGCCGATGTCGCTGGACTCCAGGACAGGTAAGTGTCCTAATATTAAAAGTCAGCAGCTGCAGTATTTGTAGCTGCTGGCTTTTAATATTTTTTTTCGGCGGAGCTCCGCTTTAAGTGGGTGGGTTAGAGAGCTGCAGATGGCAATTTTTTTTTCCATTCATCCTATATCTCCTTGCAGGTCTGTTACAAAATAATACTTTAAAACTTCTACATTGCTTGGAAATGACAGGGTAAAAGCTTTAGCTCCCCTTTAAGAGCCATACTCTGTGTGAATGTAAACGAGGAACAAAGCGTAGCGCCGTGCCAGGCTATTGCTAGAAAAGAAGTCCTTTAATGTGGGAAAACAAAGCAGGGTAACGCATTCATCAGCGCAGCTTGTGCTGTTATTGGTGGCGAGGAGCAGCAAACCTGCTAGCCGAAGCTAAGCGCGTCAGCTGGGGAGGTGGAAAGGCGGTTCTTTTATACATCTTCTGTTTTTTAATTGAGCAAACATAAAGAAAAGCGTTATTAAAAAGCTTGTCGCTTGCGAGGCGCTTGTGACAGAACCTTATAAATATGCTAATTCGCTTCTCTGCAAGCTGTGATTAGATGACGCTTCTCACCTGCTCGAGATGGGCTCATTGTCTCTATTAGAGATACCAGGTAGCGGAACAATGAAGGTGCGATCCCCATTTTTATTCTGCGGCTTCAACCACGTAGCCGCATGCCATTACTAACAATGGCCCTGGCTGATGTTTCACCCGATTATGGAATGTCCAAATAAGATTTAATTTCTTGTTTGCAACAGAAGCCTGCTAGGGAGCTTGTCACTTGAAATTAAATGAAATGAGTTTGTCCTAAGGGACAGGCGAAACTATCTCATAAGATGATATCTAAATAATACAAATTTCCTTCCAATTTTATTGAATTTGTGCAGAAATAAGTCAAGGCAGCATTGCAGAGCAGCTAAAGGCTTGAGGTTTGTCTGGTTTTTTTTTTTTAAAGTAAAAGTCGAAGACCCTAAAACTTTTAGGGTTGCCCATGGAAGCCAGTCTGTAGTAGTTGTAGAATTGGCATAGAAAATTACAGCTTAACCACTTCAGCCCCGGAAGATTTTTACCCCCTTCCTAATCAGAGCACTTTTTACAATTTGGCACTGTCGCTTTAACTGACAATTCCACGGTCGTGTGATGCTGTACCCAAACAAAATTTGCATGCTTTTTTTCCCATAAATAGAGCTTTCTTTTGGTGGTAGTTCACCTTTGCCGTTTAATTTTTTGCACTATAGACAAAAAGCAACAATTTTGAAAAAAACTATTTTTTACTTTTTGCTATAATAAATATCCCCCAAATTAAAAAACAAAAACAAATTTCTTCATCAGTTTAGGCCAATATGTATTCTTCTACATATTTTTGGTGACATTTTTATGGCGTTTTTATTTATTTCTTTACTAGTAGTGGCGGTGATCTGCGATTTTTTAGCAGTATTGCAGCGGACAGATCCGACACTTTTGACACCTTTTTAGGACCATTGACATCTATAGAGCGATCAGTGCTATAAATATGCACTGATTACGGTTCTGTATAAATGTCACTGGCAGGGAAGGGGTTAACACTAGGGGCGATCAAGGGGTTAACTGTGTGTTCCCTCACTGTGTTCTAACTGTGTGGGGATAGGACTAACTAGGAAAGATGACAGATCTTTGTTCCTACTTTGTAGGAACACACGATCTGTCTCCTCTCCTCTGACAGCACAGGGATTTGTGTGTTTACACACACTAATCCCCGTGCTGGCTCTTGTGCACGCGATCGCGCCCACACGCATTGGGTCCTCCTCTGTGCAGCGGGCCTGCGTGCCTCCGGTGGCTCTCCTGGGCAAAGCCGTATATATATGGGATTTTGCCCAGGAGAGACATTCTGCCGCAGTATATCTGCGTGAGCCAGTCAGGAACCGGTTAAAGTGGTATTAAACCGAAAATTTCTTATATTGCACCTTGGGATCTGGCCAGTAACACGCTTCCTGTATTAGTTGCATAGTTAGTCTGGTTGAAAAAAAAGACACAATTCCATCTAGTTCAACCAATACCCCTCTCCAAATGGGAAAACAATCTCTGGATTATGTGATTTTATTTGTCAAGTCTGTAAATAAAATCTCTACCAACCTCTGTATGTTTTAGCATTTACTACCCCTACTGGAGATACTTAAATTCCTGCAATCAAACCTTTTCTCCTTTTCATCCATTGAAGGACACAGGAAGTGTTTCACCTTCAGGTTATACTGCAAACCTAGAACAGGATTGGACACTGAAAAACTTAGGAAAAAAAAAAACTGTAGGCCAGCCCAGGATAATCCCTCATACTCCCAGCATACCTCGGTTTTTTTGCTAGTGACCTAGGAGTGTGGGCTTCTTTTCTTCAGAAATTCTAACCTATTTTTGTCTGCACTATTTTATCTATCATTCCTCATTTGTTTAATGACTGTTCTAAAATCTGGGTGGTTCTGGGAGTCACGCCTTGTGCTGCTCTTGTTCCCCCAGCACCAGGTTGGAGTGCACACCCGCCCGGACCGGCGTTAATCTGTCTACCAGCGCAATGCAATTGATGCCTGTGGAGTAATACATGCTGATGCCACTGCCTGCATATTGGGCCATCTATAAGATCTGGACACAACCCATGGAGATGAAGAGGTGGCAAGATCCCAGCACAATATACAGCCCCTTGAAAGTTTATGCACATATCTTTATTGCATGCAAGGAACTCCACTAGTGTTTGCTTAGGGTTGTATCTTCTTAACCTTCATTCACATATGTTGGTTATGCAGTGTACAGGAGGCTGTCGCTAAGGACTGGTGTTTTGAGCGCTTCCTAAGCTATTATGAGTGCAGGCTGGACCCGGCATGTAACTTAGAGCTCCTCTTATGTCCACGAGAGATGGGATTGGACTTGCTTTAATATGTGTTTCATGGAGGACTATTTAAAGTCTTAGGAATATCTACACCACTTCAGACATGCATGCATTCTACTGACACGCATAAAACTTATCATAAATAATAAGAGGGCTATAATTATATTGGTCATCATTCATGAATTATTTGACTGAAATACAGTTTATAACCGGTATTACAGTGCAGTACAGCAATACAGTTGCTATATTGGGACTGTTTTTGGCCAGCCCATTGTGGCTTATATACAATATTGGCAGATATTTAACCCCAATACCTTGTGGACATTGGGATGAGCATGAGAGCGGCTGCTCTCCCAGGTATCTGCCTCCTCATTGACTAAGAGACAGCAGTGGGAGCTATGGCTCCCACTGCTGTCAATCATAGCCAGTGAGGAGGGAGCGGGGATGGGCCCGAGCCCTATTCTGTGTGTCTTATGGACACACAGAGCGGGTCTTGGGTGCGAGCACCTCCATAAGAAGCGGCTTGCTATGGGGGTACTCAGAGAAAGGATGAGCCAGGCCAGTGGGGGACCAGAGAAGTATTGGAGCTGCTCTGTGTAGAACCATTGCACAGAGCAAGTAAGTATAAGATGATTTTACTTTTTATTCTTTATTAACCTTTAATATCACTGTAAGGAGGGCTCCGGCCAAACCTTCTTTCTCCTCCACTGAGGGACACAGGAAGCCATGTACGCGAATTGCTAGATTACAGCTATACGCCATCCTTCTACTACTGTTATTCATTGTAACGGCACCCCAAATACCAAAGGGGGAACGCCGTTTAGATCTCTTCCCTCTCCTAGACACAAATTCACTGCCGATCCTCCACAGCCAGACGACCACTTCCCATAGGAATTAATCCTTCTGAAAGAACGAGACGCACTCTGTATCTTTCAGGGATAGACTGACTTTATTGCCAAAAACATTGTAACCTTTATACACATCCAATACTGCATTAATCTAAAATGAACAATGGTCCAGCTCCACCCACAACCTAACAAGACCCAATACACATTTGACAGTAGGCTAGCTTTTGTCTCCCACTACCCATCTCTTAGAAGGCAAAAGCTAATCCCTTTATGTTTAAATAATTATGCATGACCTTTATATTCACCAGACTGTCTGTTACTTTACAATACACACAAGGACAGACTTAATTTCCCCAATTCACATCACCACAAACAATGAACAGGTCTTTTAGAAGCTGGGATTAGCATTACACTAGGCAGACAGGTGATTGAGGCTGAACACCTCAGTATCTCTCAATTAACCTGTTGAGTTCAGAATCAGTAAATAGTCCTTTACAGATATCCTTGGGAATATGGTGGATAAATATTACAGACCCATTTTAGGTAGTCCAATATATATTCCTTAATGTCCATTATTTCCTGGCTCACCCTGTGTCCAAAGTGACCCTCCTGTCACAGTCATGTATGTACTTAATCTTTTATTAAGGATGTTTTCCAGCGTGGTGCTAACTTCTTTATTTTTCACTTCTAGGTGATACTTGCAGAGAGGAAGGGTACAGATGAGTTATATGCCATAAAGATCCTAAAGAAAGATGTTGTGATACAAGATGATGACGTGGAATGCACAATGGTTGAGAAGAGGGTGCTGGCAATAGGTGGAAAACCCCCCTTCCTGACACAACTACACTCTTGCTTTCAGACCATGGTAAGAGGCGAGAGGGAGAATATAACCACTGACCACCTCACATCAACATATGATTGCATTATTGTCATTATGAGGAATGTTGGCTTGGATTGCACTACCAGAGTCCCTGAGAAGTGTAAAAAGTTGTTTTGGATTCACCAAAATGTTAGAGAATAACCACTTCTCTCTCTCTCGTAACATTCTAACTGATGGATTCCTGTATTGTGCACAAGCTGTTTGAAGTATCAAATAATCTGAAGCTTCACTCTTGAACTGTTATTAAAATGCGGCCTTTTTTTGTGTTACATGCTTGTATTCTCTCACTGTCATGACAGAAGCATCAAGCTGTAAGGCTGTATTTTCTTCTGCTTAAGCATGGGGCTGATGACAGACACTCGGAAAGCTGTCAAATAACAGCAGTCAGGATTAAATAAAATTGAAACCTTTTGTAATTCAACATTATCTTCAGCAGCCTAGGCAACCTATCTGTTCTAACAGGTAAAGATTACAGGTAAAAGAACAACCCACACACCTACCCCTGAGATGCCCATTTCTGACTGTCTCTCATTAAACCCTAGCAGTTGTCTCAAGTTAAACCAGTTAAATGTAGGTTGCATAGGTGCCTTACTGATTTTTGATGTTTAAATAAGCTCTGTGCCAGCCCAAAATGTATGTCTCCTGCAGCAGGCTGAAGATTAGGACCATTCTATGCATTAGGATAAAAAGCCTTCTGTGTGCAGTAGCCCCCCTAATACTTGCCGGAGCCCCGTGTCTGTCCAGCAATGTCCACGAGTATCTCGGCCGTCCAGGACTCTCCATCCTGATTGGCTGAGACAGCAGCGGTGCCATTGGCTCCAGCTGCTGTCAATCAACGTCAGTTAGCCAATTGGGAGAGAGAGGGGGCGGGGCCAAACCGCAGCTCTGTGTCTGAATGGACACACGGAGCTGCAGCTCTGCTTGGGTTCCCCCATAGCAAGCTGCTTGCTGTGGGGGGCACTCGACAGGAGGGAGGGGCGGCCAGGAGCACCAGCGAGGGACCTGAGAAGAGAAGGATCTGAGCTGCTCTGTGCAAATCCACTGCAACAGAGCAGATACGTATAACATGTTTGTAAAGTCTCTTTTTCTATAAAAATAACAATCACTTTAATGTAGTTCTAAAAGCAGAAGGTCTTTTACCTTACAGTGATTGTAAAGTTTAAATTTTTTTTCTTCAAATAAACATGTTATACTTGCCTACTCTGTGCCATAGAATTGCTCAGAGCGGCCCGATCTTCCTCCCGGGGTCCCCCGCTGGTGCTTCTGGCTTATCTACCCCTTGGTATGCCACCATAGGAAACTTCCTATGGTGGCAAACCTGGAAGCTCGATGCCGAGCCGTGCTGCCTACTTCTATAGACACAAACCGTGAAGCTCAGCCCCGCCCCCGCTCCATCTCAGGATTTGACTGACTGCAGCGGGAGCCATTGGCCTGTGAGAGTGGGAAGAGCTGATACAGACAGGCTCAGCTCTGGATCGAGTATGGGCTTAGGTCTGACACACAATAAAATCATTGTATTGTTGTACAGTTCTCTATTCAGCAATGCTTACGCTCCCCAAGTAGGGGGTGTGCCAACCACTGGAGGTAGGCCTATATGTACGCACAGAGAAATGCAGATCTCATATTTTGTCTAGTCATTAAATTTGGTTGGCACAGGAGCTCAATTAGTAAAATTGAATAAAACTGGCCAATTGTGGTCAACACGCCCCTTTTCATAAAAGGATTAAAAGCCAAGTTCTTCTTTTGTAAAAGTAGCCTCATCAATCTCGTGATCCTTGTGCATTTACTATTTTTATTTAAATGAAACCTGTAGCACAGTTTTACTGTGGCCCTTTGTTTGCCTTTATCCGACCCTTTGGGCACTATTCCTCCCATTGACACCAGTGATGGGGCATTATTTCTCCTACTGACACCAGCGATGGGACACTATTCCTCTCACTGACACCAATGATGGGGCACTGCTCCTTCCATTGACACCAATGAAGGGTTAGTATTCCCCACCCATAAACAAAGATGGAGCATGGTTTACTCCCACTGATAGCAGGACATTGTTTTTTACTCCCAATGGCTACAGTCCAGCACCCCCTAAAGTCTGAAGGACTGGTAACTGACCATTTGTTTCGAAAGTTTGGAGACCCCTGCAATATAGCTTTGTGCACCCACTCAAAGTGGTGCAGTTGCAGTGCAGAGGCTTTTTTCAAAGCTTTCCCCAGCCTCAGGTCTGTATGAAGGCACAGACCTATAAAGAGGGTCAAGTCAGCGCTAAGGTATAATGAACACTCTGCTAGTAAAGTGATGATAGATATACTAATTCTAAAGAGTCTGAAATGAAGGTTTTTGCAGCACCAATACACAAAAAATATCTGAAACTAACAATTATTATTTAACCATGTAATTAAAGTGAATAGTATACAAATTCAGTGCAATTTGAAAAAAGAAATGTTCTTGAAACCACAGTATTTGTGTTAAGTGTGTCTAACCCCCAAAAAATAAAAACAAAGTGCCTAAGAAAAATGAATGTGACATCCACCACCAAATAAAATCTGTACCAGATCTTCCAATGTATGGTCAGCCTCCGTCTCCCAGTGGATTACAAAGTTGCCAGAAAGACCGATCTGATGAATGTAGCAGCAACAGCCTGATCTCGCTGAGCTGATTGCTCTCTCCTTGCTGTTTCAACACACGAACAGACACACCACCTCTGTCCTTTCCTTTTGCACAGAGTTAAACACCAACCAATACTGTATCGGTAAACCTCAAAGGGAGAGTGGACAAGGATTAGTCAGTATAGTGTTTATTAAAATATCACAATTCAACAATCATCCATAACAATATACAGCGGCCAAACAATATGTAAAGACAGCCGGCAAACTCTCATGAGAATCCGCTGTTTAGAGATCTGTGTAGTGACGTCCTGCTTCTCCTTCACTATCAAGTCACAGGTTGGAGGACTTTAGTGTTACTTGATGATGGAAGTTGATATAAATCGGGTTTCCTACCCTACCAGACAGGTAGCAACCAGCTCAGAGCTGTTTAAATCTCAGGACCAAATGGACAGAAGTACAGATACTTGAGAGGTAGAACAACTCCCTTATTTGGATTTAATGTGTGTATTTATCAGTTTACATGAAGTTTCGTTTTAAAGGATAAGTTCACCTTTTAGAACATGTTACATGACATTAGGCGGTAAGATGCACAGTCAGAAGAGTCATTGTCAGGTTTTCGGTATAATTAAAATGATATAAAAGGCAATCAGCGCACACACATACACAAATCAAAACTATGCAAGCTGAACACCAAAAGGTAAATCACAAACCCTCAAGATAAATGTAAGTAAAAATTAACAGGTGCAGCGCAATAAAATAAAGTCCATATGGTGAATATTAACAATATTGATGCACCCCGTGATGTAGAAAAAATCTTCAAACGATAATCCCAAAGTGACAGATCCTCCACCAATAGAAATGAGCACTCTTACCAAATTAGGTGGACCATTGAGTAAACAATTGGTCAAACACACTTGTTCCCACACATGAGAGGGGTAGTGGTAATGATGATGCAGTCCGAAAGGTGGGAATCCATACGGAGGAATAAGATGTGTAGACTGTTATTTATTCAAAAAAAAAGTACAAGATCAGCTTGAACAAATAAATCAGGCACCGTGGCCTGGTAAAGCAGCATAAAAACAGCACAAATGCAACGCTGGTATAGCGGTAAAACAGCAGTGTATGAACCGCGAGTGGTGACAGAAGGGGCGTGGGTGGCATCACAGGGGAGGAGCTACCGTTCGTGACGTCACCGGCGCCCCTTCTGTCACCACTCACGGTTCATACACCGCTGTTTTACCGCTATACCAGCGTTGGATTTGTGCTGTTGTTTTTATGCTGCTTTACCAGGCCACTGTGCCTGATTTATTTGTTCAAGCCGATCTTGCACTTTTTTTGGAATAAATAACAGTCTACACTGAGAGTGTCTTCATATCTTATTCCTCCATATGGATTCCCACTGCCTGACACCTGATTGCCACCTTTCGGACTGCATCATCATTACCACTACCCCTCTCATGTGTGGGAACAAGCGTGTTTGACCAATTGTTTACTCAATGGTCCACCTCATTTGGTAAGAGTGCTCATTTCTATTGGTGGAGGATCTGTCACTTTGGGATTATCGTTTGAAGATTTTTCTACATCACGGGGTATAGCAATATTGTTAATATTCACCATATGGACTTTATTGCGCTGCACCTGTTCATTTTTACTTTCGGTATAATTACCATTGTGGCAGAATACATGGATGGCGACAGTCTCCCCTCCTGGAAGGCCTTAGACTAAATTTGCACTAGAATGAGCGCTATCACATCCAGATATCTGCAATAGATTTCAAAAGGAAGACCATCCGGGCCAGACGCCTTACCCTCTGCCAGTGAGGCCACCGCTGCCCTAACATCCTCAGTAATGTCTGCATCTAAAGGCCCCTGTACACACAATACGAAAATCGGGTGGAAAAATTTGTATGACGAGCTGTCTGCCGATTTTTGGATCGTTAGTACGGTGCTTTCGACAGCCGATTTCGCTTTTTCGTCAGACAAAAGCTGGATGTGCCGACCTATAAAATTTATGTCTGATTTGAACTCAACGTCCGATTTTCATTTCATTAGTACGGTTTTCGTATGAAAAAAAAATCATATTTTTGCTGAGAGTAAAAGGCTTTCCTTTTGGCATTAGTTGACATCTGAGCTGAATACATACATGACATATGCTCCCAATGTACTCCTATTGGCTACAGTAGGGGAGTTTAGATAGGTTGTTTCTGCTGTTTGGTAGGCCTGTATGAGGTCCTCCTCCTGAGAGGATTTTTTAATGTAGGAGATGGTAGATCTGAGGGCACCTCGCAAATAGGCCGTTAAGGTATCCAAGAACATCAAATCCCTAGCCTCTCCGTGAGCCTCCAGAAAAACATTTAACTGATCTGGTATTCTATCATTGGACCCAATTAGAGACAGCCAAAAGGGCTACACCGTCCATGGTCTCCGTACTCCTTCAGATCCAACATGTTACACCCATATTCAGGGTGTAAAATATTACTTACCCACGCCCCTCCGATCCCCTGTTGTAACAGTGAGTGAGGGATCTTCCTCCCTCCAGTCGCGGTCGCAATTTAAAAAAAAACATGGCCGTGTGGGGCTCCTCCCTCTCGGCCACATCATTCATTGACAAAGTTCTGTGAATGTGAAAACTACAAGTACCGACAGCCTTTGTGGCTGGCCACTTGTAGTTCTCAATGAACTCCCATGGTGCTGTTGAGTGCTGTGGTAGTTCATTGATTCTTCCTGTCAGTGTAAAACTGCCTGCCTGTACAATGAAGGGGGCAGACAGCTTACACTGACAGTCTATAGGAGTCCTGCATGGCACCCGCAATCTGCTGATCATTGGTGCAATGCTTTCCAGGCTCCTACAAAAAAAGAAATGCACATTTTCTGCAAAAAAAAGTGCATTTATTTATTTTTTAAAGTGAACTTGCCCTTTAAGTTCAAACATCTCATTACCATGCCTAACTATTAGGAGTTAGAAGCATACAAGGAAAAAATGTCCAAATGTATTGTTCATTTTTTTTGTTAGCAGTTGCTAAATAAAGAAACACGGAGAAAAGATAGTGAGAAAAATAATAATTTTACCCCCCCCCCCCCCCCAAGGCTTTACTGTTTCCCAGGCTATTAATCTGCTTTTTCCTAACTTCTTGCAGGATCGCCTATATTTTGTTATGGAGTATATTAATGGCGGAGACCTCATGTATCAGATTCAACAAGTTGGTCGTTTCAAGGAACCTCATGCAGTGTAAGTTTGACCGAGTGCTGTTTCTGTAAGTTCCCATTAAATTAGAATCATCTGGTAACTTTAAAGCACAGTGTGAGTTTCCAATGGCTGATATTCATTAAAGCTCAGTTTCTGAAAATAGTCAGCTTTCTTGCCTCTGCTGCTCAAGTCAAAGTAAAAAAAATATATATATATATATATAAATCCCACCGGGGACATATCAGCAATTCTGAGAGAAGAAGGCAAAGTAGTCTTAATAAGGGAATAGGGAATTGAGGATAGCAAAGTAATTCTTCAACTTATAAAACGTTCATTTCTTTTAAGGTAAAAATATAAGCAGGCTTGCATATCGCCCAATACAGCCACATTTTGCCAAGGCTTAATAACATTGATCAGTTTGTCTGACACGTATAAAGGAAAAACTTTTGTAAAGTCTTGATCTGTGGATTTGGGATGTTGAGTAGAAGTTTTCACACTTGCCTCCAGGCTCAGATCTGGAGCTCTGCAGCTTCAAAGTCGTTGGTCCTGCTTATGGCCCTTGCATCTTTTTCTGCAGTCTTTTGCGTGATATATATATATATATATATATATATATATATACACTGGTGTATATATATATGTATGTATGTGTGTGTGTGTATATATATATATATATATATATATATATATATATATATATATATATATATACATACTGGTATATAATATACAGTGGGTACGGAAAGTATTCAGACCCCCTTAAATGTTTCACTTTGTTATATTGCAGCCATTTGCTAAAATCATTTAAGTTTATTTTTTTTCCTCATTAATGTACACACAGCACCCCATATTGACAGAAAAACACAGAATTGTTGTCATTTTTGCTGATTTATTAAAAAAAAAAAAAACAAGTATCACATGGTCCTAAGTATTCAGACCCTTTGCTCAGTATTTAGGAGAAGCACCCTTTTGATCTAATACAGCTATGAGTCTTTTTGGGAAAGATGCAACAAGTTTTTCACACCTAAATTTGGGGATCCTCTGCCATTCCGCCTTGCAGATCCTCTCCAGTTCTGTCAGGTTGGATGGTAAACGTTGGTGGACGGCCATTTTTAGGTCTCTACAGAGATGCTCAATTGGGTTTAAGTCGGGGCTTTGGCTGGGCCATTCAAGAACAGTCACAGAGTTGTTGTGAAGCCACTCCTTCGTTATTTTAGCTGTGTGCTTAGGGTCATTGTCTTGTTGGAAGGTAAACCCGTTGGCTCAGTCTGAGGTCCTGAGCACTCTGGAGAAGGTTTTCGTCCAGGATATCCCTGTACTTGGCCACATTCATCTTTCCCTCGATTGCAACCAGTCGTCCTGTCCCTGCATCTGAAAAACACCCCCACAGCATGATGCTGCCACCACCATGCTTCACTGTTGGGACTGTATTGGACAGGTGATGAGCAGTGCCTGGTTTTCTCCACACATACCGCTTAGAATTAAGGCCAAAAAGTTCTATCTTGGTCTCATCAGACCAGAGAATCTTATTTCTCACCATCTTGGAGTCCTTCAGGTGTTTTTTAGCAAACTCCATGCAGGTTTTCATGTGTCTTGCACTGAGGAGAGGCTTCCGTCGGGCCACTCTGCCATAAAGCCCAGACTGGTGGAGGGCTGCAGTGATGGTTGACTTTCTACAACTTTCTCCCATCTCCCGACTGCATCTCTGGAGCTCATCCATAGTGATCTTTGGGTTCTTCTTTACCTCTCTCACCAAGGCTCTTCTCCCCCGATAGCTCAGTTTGGCCGGACGGCCAGCTCTAGAAAGGGTTCTGGTCGTCCCAAACGTCTTCCATTTAAGGATTATGGAGGCCACTGTGCTCTTTGGAACCTTAAGTGCAGCAGAATTTTTTTTGTAACCTTGGCCAGATCTGTGCCTTGCCACAATCCTGTCTCTGAGCTCTTCAGGCAGTTCCTTTGACCTCATGATTCTCATTTGCTCTGACATACACTGTGAGCTGTAAGGTCTTATATAGACAGGTGTGTGGCTTTCCTAATCAAGTACAGTCAGTATAATCAAACACAGCTGGACTCAAATGAAGGTTTAGAACCATCTCAAGGATGATCAGAAGAAATGGACAGCACCTGAGTTAAATATATGAGTGTCACAGCAAAGGGTCTGAATACTTGGGACCGTGTGATATTTCAGTTTTTCTTTTTTAATAAATCTGCAAAAATGTCAACAATTCTGTGTTTTTCTGTCAATATGGGGTGCTGTGTGTACATTAATGAGGGGAAAAATGAACTTAAATGATTTTAGAAAATGGCTGCAATATAACAAAGAGTGAAAAATTTAAGGGGGTCTGAAAACTTTCCGTACCCACTGTGTGTATATGTGTGTGTGTGTGTGTGTGTGTGTGTGTGTATATATATATATATATATATATATATATATATATATATATATATATATATATATATACACATATATATATATATATATATATATATATATATATATATATGTATATATAATATATATATATATATATATATAATATATATAATCAGGCTGACAGAGGCCTGTGGTGAAAATCCCTGTCCGCTAAGAAGATTGCAGACAAAGATGCAAGAGCTGCGTGCACTCCACTATTGGTAGTTTGAAGCTACAGATTGTAAGAATGGAATGGAGTTTAAAGCTTATGTAAAGCCAAAACTTTTTTTGATTTAGATAAAGTAGGGAAGGTGCCATGCAGGTCATTTTTTTTGTTTTGCTATATGTATCAAATTTTGGGACATTTCCCTTTACTTCCTGTCCCAGAGATGCAACAGGAAGTTGGAGATCTCCCAAGGTGAGGGGAACTCTCCTCCTAGACAATTCCCCTCACACACACGCACTCTCACCATCTCTCCCACGTGCCCCCACCTCACTCGCCATTGCACCTTGGCACTTGCTGCCACTATACCAATGCCCTTCTGTATTCAGTCTGTTATATACAATATGCTAGTTATGGCATACCGGAATGTGAGTTGGATCTTGCATGATACACACCTGATCTTTATGCTGTAGACTTGGGCAATGTTTGGTCCTTTTGGTTTCAAAGTCTCAGCCACATTTGAATTCACTCTGTTTACCTGTGAAGAAAAAAAAATCAATCTGCCTTGTTCTGCTGATCAAGATCACCAGGACTGAAATTGAATAGAAAATCAAAATTTTTTATATGTGATATTAAAGTTTTTTTTTTGGGTCTTTTTTATTTTATTTATAACAAACATGGCCTACTCACCTGTTCTCTGCAGTGGTTTGGCACAGAGCAGCCCAGATTCTCCTCTTCTTGGGTCCGTCGCTGGTGCTCTTGGCCCCTCCCTCCTTCCCCCAGAGTAACCAGATTTACAATGGGGGCACCTGAGCAGGCTTGTTCCCAAGCCAATGGCTCCGGCTGCTGTCTCAGTCAGGAGGTAGAGTGCCTGAAGATTCAAGGCTCAGGTAAGTATTAGGGTGCGCTTGGGGGGGGGGGGGTGCTGCTGCACAGAAGAGGTTTTTTTTTACCTTCATGCATGAAGGTAAAAAAAACTTGAGCATTTAGAACCACTTTAACCACTTCAGCCCCGGAAGAATTTACCCCCTTCCTTACCAGAGCACTTTTTGCGATTCGGTACTGCGTCGCTTTAACTGACAATTGCGCGGTCGTGTGACGTGGCTCCCAAACAAAATTGACGTCCTTTTTTTTCCACAAATAGAGCTTTCTTTTGGTGGTATTTGATCGTGGTATTTGATCACCTCTGCAGTTTTTTGTTTTTTTTGTTGCGCTATAAACAAAAATAGAGCGACAATTTTGAAAAAAATGCTATATTTATTTTTTGCTATAATAAATATCCCCAAAAAATATATATATATAAAAAAATAAAAATTTCCACAGTTAAGGCTGATACGTATTCTTCTACATATTTTTGGTAAAAAAAAATGCAATTGATTGGTTTGTGAAAACGTTATAGCGTCTACAAAATAGGGGATAGATTTATTGCATTTTAATTTTTTTACTAGTAATGGCGGTGATCTGCGACTTTTATTGTGACCGTGACATTGCGACGGACATATCGCACACTTTTGACACATTTTTGGGACCATTCACATTTATACAGCGATTAGTGCTATAAAACTGCACTGATTACTGTGTAAATGACACTGGCAGGGAAGGGGTTAACACTAGGGGGCGATCAAGGGGTTAAATATGTTCCCTAGGGAGTGATTCTAACTGTAGGGGGAGGGGACTCACAAGGGGAGGAGACAGATCTGTGTTCCTCTGTACTGGGAACACACATCGGTCTTCTCACCTCTGACAGGACATGGATCTGTGTGTTTACACACACAGATCCACGGTCCTGCCATGATTGTGGGCAATGGCGGGTGCCTGGTGGACATTGCGGCCACCGGGCACGCGCACCGGGTCCCGAGCGATGTGGTGCGCGCCCCCTAGACGGCCGGGAAGCCCAGGATGTCATATGACACCCACCCAGGATGGGAGATCCCTCTTGTGGGCGTCATATGATTATGGGCGGGTAGGGAAGTGGTTAACTTGTCACCAGTACAGGAAGGGGATGTTTTCCAATGGAGCCATGCATGGTGACAGCTTAAAAAAGTTTTCCTCTGGCTTTCTGCTGTGAAGGAAAATCTCTTCAATGGGATACAGATGGCAAGAAATGTCATAGGGGTTTAACTATGTCCTATTCTATCCAAAACAAAAACATTTTTTTACTTTTAATAGGACCTGCACCATGAAGGCTGTGCCCAAAGAAAACAAATAGGGGGCAAGTGACTAATCACTATCCCCCGTGGTCCCCGCAGTGTATTTTTTTTTTTTTTATTAATTACTCATTTATCATGTTTTGCACTTCAAAACTCTGTGCAATTAAACAAAACCTAAACCCTATACATAGCGTATAAATCTCTTTCAAATGCATGAATAATAGATCTGTGTGACAAATATCTGAATATCTCCCATCCCAAAATATAAAGTGCCAAGTCCAAAATGCAGTGCAACATCCATGTATAGTGAAAAAAAAATATATATATAGTGAAAAAAAAGGTATATACAGCGGGTAAAATAAGTATTGAACATGTTGCCAGTTTTCTTTGTAAATATATTTCTGAAGGTACTATTGACATGAAATTGTCATCACGTGACGGTAACAACCCATGCAATACATACATACAAAGAAACCAAAACAAATAAGTTCAGAAATTAAGTTGTGTAATAAAATGGAATGACACAGGGAAAAAAGTATTGAAAACTCGAAAAAAGGGAGGTGCAAAAAGCATGGAAAGCCAAGACATCAGCTGAAATCTATCAGTAATTAGAAAGCAATCCTGCCCCTTGTCAGTGCAAATTAATATCAGCTGGTTCAGTCTCAACTGATGACCTCTAAAAAGGTGTCTCATTACCAAGGTGTCACACAAGAACATCTCATGATGGGTAAAAGCAAAGAGCTCTCTCAAGACCTTTGCAACGTTATTGTTGCAAAACATACTAATGGCATTGATTACAGAAGGATTTCTAAACTTCTGAATGTTCCAATGAGCACTGTTGGGGCCATAATCCAGAAGTGGAAAGAACATCATGGGGTGAAAAAAATTATCAAAAGTGTTGTCCAAGAGCCAATGTCCACTTGTGGAGAGCTTCAGAAAGACCTGGAATTAGCAGGTACAATTGTTTCAAAGAAAACTATGAGTAAGGCACTCAACCGCCATGGCCTGTATGCACGCTCACCACCCAAGACTCTGTTGCTGAAGCTTGTTTAAAGTTTGCTGCACAACATTTAGACAAGCCTGTGAAATACTGGGAGAATAGTCTGGTCAGATGAGACCAACATATAACTCTTTGAACGCCATAATACACACCATGTTTGGAGGTCAAATGGCACATCGCCCCAAAAACACCCTCATGCCAGTAGTGACATTTTGAGGTGGGAACATCATGGTGTGGGGCTGTTTTTCAGCATACGATACTGGCAAACTTCATATCATGGAAGGAAGGATGAATGGGAAAATGTACCAAGACATTTTTGATAAAAATCTGCTGCCATCTACCAGAATGATGAAGATGAAACAAGGCTGGACATTTCAGCAAGACAATGATCCCAAACACTAAGCCAAGGAAACTCAATTGGTTTCAAAGAAAGAAAATAAAGCTGCTAGAATGGCCCAGCCAATCACCTGACTTTAATCAGTTTTGAATCATTTTTTTACTGGCATGCTCAGTTTTCAATGAGTTTCTTTGCTGAGCATTTCCTCCCTATCACATCTGAGCAGCTCGCGTGACTATATAGACACACATGTGGGCGTATACTCGGTGGTACATGACAGCCAACTCCCTCCTTGCCCACTAACCAGCTAAACACAATGGGGGTGGGATACTACATGTAGATTAATGGTGGCTTCACCTTCCTCCTATTCTATTTCCACAAAATACTAAAGATTTGATTTCAAATATATATTTGAATGACAATTTAAAACAGTTTGATATTTTATTTATTTTTACTCTGTATGCCAAAGGCTGTTTTTTTTTTTCTTTTGTATTTTGAACATGTGACCAGCAGTAGAGACTAGAAACGGACTACAAACTCCTCCTGCTTATGTTTCCCTACAGACAGGCTGGGAAAGATCTGGGTCATGTGACAGCTGTATATCAATAAGCCCTGGTTCACACTGGTGCATTTTGACATGCGATTTGGCATGTCAAATCGCATGTCAAAACGGCGAAATTTGCCGGCAATGGCACCGTCATAATCGGTGCGACGCCGCATCTGCGGCGTTGCACCGATTTCAAAAAGTAGTTTCTGTACTACTTTTTGCGATTTCGGCCCGCAATTTACATTGACATCTGTGCAGAAACACACAGATGTCTTTGTAATCGCGGCTGAAATCGGGACTGCCAGCGAGAGTGAAATTGTGCGAGTTCAGCTGAACTCGCACAGCTTCACTCCCGCAGCCCAGTGTGAACCTGGGCTTAGACAAAAAATATACTAAAATGTTTTTTTTTTATTATTATTAAAATAATTACAGTGCCATCATCCTCATACAGAAATAGAAGGGACAATGAAAATGAAATGAGTGTGTTTAGTTTATTTTTTAAAGACCAGTCTTTCTGTTTCCATCTAGATTCTATGCAGCAGAAATTGCAGTTGGACTGCTCTTCCTTCAAAGCAAAGGCATTGTGTACCGGTATGTATGAAATGTTATCTATCATTCCATCAGTTTGTTTTATCTCCCTCCATCCTTCTCTGTAATTTTTCCTCCATTCCTTCTCCTACCCTTTGCTTTCACTTTCTTTTTCTCTCCTCACTTTCTATTTACACCTTCAGCACAACTCTCACTCCTCTCCCTTATCTTTCTCTTGCTTCCTTTCTTAATCTGGCCACACATTAGGAGATTTTCAAACACTTGTACAAAAATTCTCAATGCATTAAGGCTCTATGCACACTGGGCTTAAAAAAATGTCAGTTCCCTTGGCAGAAAAAAACATTCCTATAGAGTGGTTTTTGTACAAAGTTTAGACAAGTGTAGCAGGGAGCTGCTTATCTTACCTGCCGTATCAGAAGACACTCTGCAACATTGTTGCAGTGAGACTGTTTCCCTCTAGTGTCAGCTAAGACTGAGTCATCACATCCTGTCAGCAGAGTGATCGCCACCAGGGAGCAAAGCATACAGGGAATTGTAATCCCAGGACTCAAGTTTCACATTCAGATTAACCTGTATGGAACTACAAGAGCCAGCATAGTCTATGAAGCAGGAAACTAAAGACTCCATCTTGCTTATCTGAGGGTATTCAGACTACACGAGGGAGAGGAAGAGATTAGACCTAGGGGAGAGAGTATGCCCCCCATTTCAGTCCACCGCGTGATTTTAGACATCTAGCCTGTGAGAGTGGGATCCCAGGTGCATATCCAGATGCACCTGCACTGACTGTGTGAAGCGTACCAGTGTGAGGTGACCAGTCGGGTCACTAGAAGAGCCTACCTGTTCCAGGATGTTCATTTGGGCCTTGACCGCAGGATTGGGTGAGAGGGTTTTTGCCCATTTGCAGGAAACAAGGACTGTATACAGACATCTTTGCTCTTAGTCACCTTGCTGACACTTGTAGTGCCGCAGGACACAAGGCCATTCAGATACAGAGGCACTGTATACAGACGCCATTTTCCTTTCACCTTGCAGAGGAAGATCCTGCATTCTTTACTTGATAATCCGGGCCAGTTGTGTTATTTGGCCCTGTTATTCAGGAGTTTAAAGGAGAAGACCAGCCTGAGCTCATTAGGCTGGGCTTCTCCTATGGGTCACAGGAGTGCAATTTGTTTTCCACTCCTGTGAGACGTTTTCAGCAGAGAGTGGTCTGAAGTCCGCTCTCTGCTGACGTCACCAAGATCAGTCCAGGCACCGCGTCATCCCGACTCTGCAGGTCTAGATCCGCCAGGTGCCTGGACTGATGGGCGTCTCAGCCTCTCAGCGAGCCACTGAGACAGCCGTTCCCCACCCCTCCACAGCTCAGCGCTCCAGTAGGCATGGAGGAGCAGAGAGGAGAGCTGCTGATTAACAGCTCGGGGAGGTGAGAGAACCGAGCCATCGGTGATGTTCCGTGGCTCGGTTCTCAGTGAAGAGGCGGCGAGGGACCAATGCAGCATGAGACCAATGCTGCATACACCTAGGTAAGTATGATTATGGGATAGAAAAAATCCCATATAATTTTTTCCCCACAAATAGAGCTTTCTTTTGGTGGTATTTGATCACCTCTGTGGTTTTTATTTTTGTGCTATAAACAAAAAAGAGCAACATTTTTGAAAAAAATATATATCTTTTACTTTTTGCTATAATACATACTGTATCCCAAAAATGTTTTTTATTTATTTTTTTATAAAAAACAAACCACTTCATAAATTTAGGCCAATATGTACTTTTCTACATATTTTTGGTAAAGAAAAAAAAACCACAATAAGCATATATTGATTGGTTTGCGTCTACAAACTACAGGATAGATTTATGGACTTTTATTTATTTGATCTTTTTTTACTGGTAATACGGGCGATCTGTGATTTTTAGCGGGACTACGACATTGCGGGGGACAAATCTGACCTCAAATTACACTTTTTGGGGACCAGTGACATTAATACATTGATCAGTGCTATAAAAATACACTGATCAATGTATAAATGACACTGGCAGGGAAGGGGTTAACGCTAGGGGGCGATCAAGTGGTTAACTGTGTTCCCTTAGCGTGTTCTATCTGTAGGGGTGATGGGCTTACTGGTACATGACCGGGATCACTGCTCCTGATCACTGGGAACAGTAGATCTCTGTCATGTCATCTGGCAGAACTGGGAATCGCCTTGTTTACAAAGGCAGATCCCCGTTCTGCCTCTGTGCATAACGATTGTGGGCAGCCGGTGGACATCGAGTTCGCCGGGCACGCTCTCGCTGCGGGCGTGTGAGCGCGCCCGCAATCTCGCATGCATGGACCGACGTACAGGTACGTTGATTTGCGCAGGAGAGCCGACCTGCCGCAGTAAATGGTAACTGTACGCAAGCTGGTCAGCAAGTGGTTAAGTGTGCCTCTGCTCTTGGGGATGTTCTCAGGTTTGGAATCCCCTGAAAGCAGCCTGAATATAGTATTGAGCTATATTGCTCTTAATTTCAGTTATAGCTCTCCAGTTGATTACTTGAATATATATATATTGTTACTGTTTTATCATAACGTGTGTTTCTTATTGGTCCTTGCACTATTACCAGGTGTGCCAGAGGGGGCTGGGGTTGAGAGGCAGAGTAACGTACTGAACAAACTTAAGCGGCTCCTCTGGGGGTAGTGCTACACAAGTTTAGGAGAGTTTTGCGTTAATTTTTTTCCTCCCAGAAAGCTCCAATCAGAAACGCAAACCACACATTAGCCCAGGTTCACACTGGGCTGCGGGAGTGAAGCCGTGTGAGTTCAGCTGAACTCGCACGATTTCACTCTCGCTGGCAGTCCCGATTTCAGCCGCGATTACAAAGACATCTGACACAGGGCCGAAATCGCAAAAAGTAGTACAGAAACGACTTTTTGAAATCTGAGCAGCACTGCAGATGCGGCGTCGCACCGATTAGGATGGTGCCATTGTCTGCAATTTGCGGCAAATATCGGCGTTTTTACATGCGATTTGACATGCCAAATCGCATGTCAAAGCGCACCAGTGTGAACCAGGGCTTAGGATGATTAGAGGCATATTTTAAACTCAACGTTTAGCAGCAGGAAAAAAAATGGGTGCTGCCCGTGACCCGACAATCCACCCCCGGCCGATCGGGTCACGGGCGGCACCCTTAAAAAAAAAAACCCTGATTGTAATCCATGCGTCCGGCACTCCACATGTAGATTAGGGGGCCGGACGCATTGGATGGGGGGGGGGCAACACCCGTGGTCCCCCTATGGACGGGCCACCACTGACCCCTTACCTGCCAGTGTCATTAGTACAGTGACAGTGCATAGTTTTTTTGATCACTGTATTATTGTCACTGGTCCCTAAAAAGTGTCCCTTAGTCCTGGTTCACACCTATGCATTTTTTTTGTGTGTTTTCAGTTTTGCAGAAACACACTACAGTCCATTCAATATGATTTCCTACGGATGTAGTTCATTTTATGGAAAAGGGCAGGAACTTTTTTATCTGGTTTTTGGTTTCATAGACTTCAATGGATTAACCACATAGCGACCAGCACACGCACATTTACGTCTACACAATGGCACAGGCAGGTAAAATGTGTGTACCTGTACGTCCCTTTAAATTTTCCGTCCAGTGGGTGCGCGCATCTCGTGAGTGCGTTCGCGGGTCCCGGGAACTCTATGTTCCCAGGTGGCCCACGATTGCGGTCGGCAAAGGCAGAACAGGGAGATGCCTTTGCAAACAAGGCATTCCCCTGTTCTGCCTAGTGACATGTCACTGATTGAATGTTCCCTGTCATCGGGAACAGTGATCGGTAACGTGTCACTGGTAGCTCCTCCCCCTAACAGTTTCAATCACTCCCTAGGACACACTTAACCCCTTCAGTGCCACCTAGTAGTTAACCCCTTCCCTGTCAGTGTCATTTTCACAGTAATCGGTGCATTATTATAGCACTGATCGCTGTAAAAATGCCAATGGTCCCATAAATGTGTCAAGTGTCTGATGTGTCCGCTATAAAGTCGCAGTCGCAATAAAAATCGCAGATCGCCGACAATTACTAGTAAAAAAAAAATAATAAAAATGCCATAAAACTATCCTTTATTTTGTAGACGCTATAACTTTTGCGCAAACCAATCAATATAAGCTTATTGCGATTTTTTTTTTTTTTTACCAAAAATATGTAGAGGAATACATATCGGCCTAAGCTGAGAAAAAATTGTCTTTTTAAAAAAAAAAATGGGGATATTTATTGTAGCAAAAAGTAAAAAATATTGCTTTTTTTTTTTCAAAATTGTCGCTTTATTTTTGTTTATAGCGCAAAAAATAAAAACCGCAGAGGTGATCAAATACCACTATTTGTGAAAAAAATATGTCAATTTTGTTTGGGAGCCACGTTGCACGACTGCGCAATTGTCAGTTGAAGCGACAGTGCCAAATCGCAAAAAGTGCTCTGGTCTTTGGCCAGCTAAATGGTCCTGGGCTTAAGTGGTTAAGAATGTGTATTGAAAAATACAAACTGCAACCTACATAGGTGTGAACCAGGCCTTGGTGTGCGATTTTATCCGCTGCAATATCGCAGTCCCGTTAAAAACCCCCCAAAAAAAACAGTTTGTAGACGCTATAACTTTTGCGCAAACCAATCAATATACGCTTATTGGGATTTTTTTACCAAAAATATGTAGCGGAACACATATTGGTCTAAATTCATGAAGAAATTAGATTTTTTTTTTTTTTTTGGATGTGTATTATAGCAGAAATTTAAAAATGTTTTTTTTTTCATTGACGGTCTTTTTTTGTTTTATAGCACAAAAAATAAAATGCCACCAAAAGAGAGCTAAATTTCTGGGGGGGAAAAAAAGGACACACATTTTATTTGGGTACAGTGTTGCACGACCGCGCAATTGTCCATTAACCACTTGTCCCCCGCCCACTGTCAATAGATGGCGGGCGGAGGATACTCTCGTTCTGGGAGGACGTCATATGACGTCCTCACTTTAAAACGAGCTAGGAGGCGCGCACGCCCGCCGCGTTCACAAGGCCCCGGTGCGCGTGCCCGGCGGCCGCGATTGCCGCCGGGCACCCGCGATTGCCCGGGAAACGAGCAGGAAAGTGGATCTCTGTGTGTAAACACAGAGATCCACATCCTGTGAGGGAGAGGGGACCGATGGTGTGTCCCTTGTACATAGGGACAACCATCGGTCACCTCCCCCAGTCAGTCCCCTCCCCCCACAGTAAGAACACTTTGAGGGAACATATTTAACCCCTTCCCGCCCCCTAGTGGTTAACCCCTTCCCTGCCAATCACATTTATACAGTAATCAATGCATTTTTATAGCAGGGATCGCTGTATAAATGTGAATGGTCCCAAAAATGTGTCAAAAGTGTCCGATGTGTCCGCCGCAATATCGCAGTCACAATAAAAAATCGCAGATCGCCGCCATTACTAATATAAAAATTAAAAATGCTATAAATCTATCCCCTATTTTGCGCAAACGCTATAACTTTTGCGCAAACCAATCAATACGCGCTTATTTTTTATTTTATTTTTTTTTTACCAAAAATATGTAGAAGAATACGTATCGGCCTAAACTGAGGAAAATTTTATTTAAAAAAAAAAATGGGTATTTATTATAGCAAAAAGTAAAAAATAGTGTTTTTTTTTTCAAACTGGACGCTCTTCTTTTGTTTATAGCGCAAAAAATAAAAACCGCAGAGGTGATCAAATACCACCAAAAGAAAGCTCTATTTGTGGGAAAAAAAGGACACAAATTTCGTTTGGGAGTCACGTCGCACGACCGCGCAATTGTCATTCAAAGTGTGACAGCGCTGAAAGCTGAAAAATGGCTTGGGCAGGAAGGGGGTTTTCGTGCACAGTAGAGAAGTGGTTAAAGTAACACAGTGTCGTATCACAAAAAATGGGCTGGTCAGGAAGGGGGTAAAACCTTCCGAAGCTCAAGTGGTTAAAACAGAACATGTCTAACAAATTGTTCTAGTGTATCTAGTATCTACTAGTGTGTAACTAGTGAGAGCTTTAAGTCCCTCTCTCTCCCATTCCTCTTTCTAACAGTTAGCAATGAAGTAAGTGAGACATCAAAACAAAGGAAAAACTGTCTAAAGCTTTAGTGCACATTACATTGTATGTCAAGCACTTTTTTGACACTTGATGTGGGCAGTTCACTACTTTGGCTCCTTTTCTTCTTGTTCCCCTTCACACCTGTGTTCTGTTAGAAATAAATCAGATTGTACAGAAGCAGCATGTAGATGTGGCAGAAGATCTGGGGTGAAACGGGAGAAGAGCAGGGTTTACACCTACTCACTCCTACACAGAGCACCTTTAAATCTTCTAAAAGCCAATTTTCCTAAGATGTCCACCTGATGAAGATGATATCTAACAGGAATGAGGGGATTTTGCAGCATTTTCCAGTAGGCTCCTTAATGAGCACACTGGGGTCAGTGCACACAGTGTATTGATTCCATGTAATATTAGTACTCTGAGAATATGGTGTGTGGGAGTGAGTGGGTGTGTGTCATTAGCTTTACTTCTCCTACATAAACTTGTCATTCCCGAAGCCTTCCTTCTAACTTTAAATGAAAGGAATCTATATGTTGCTTTCTGTTTTTATTTCACTCATTTAAGACATATTCTGTAGAGAATTTTCAGACCACATTGAACTGTTTAATTCAGCCCAGCCTCATAGGAGCTTATAAATCTTCTTTTTACATTAAAATATTGCCACTATATACCCTTTTGGATGATCTGTATACCACGGTTACATGATAAACTGCACAGTTTCTCCAGTGCTGGGAGTTCAGGAAGGAGGAGATTTCCACTGCAGCCTGTATACACGCCCACATGTGTGATGTCAATATCATGTGACCTGGCTATCTCTGTGAACAAGTAAATGTTCTCTCCAGCATAAGACACAACTGAGCATGTGCCGGTTGGCTACCATGCCTGAGTTAACTGGCTTTCCCCAGATAGACAGTGCAGGAGGGGGAGGATCTGTGCATACAGGATAAAAAAGCCTTTTTACACAATGCTGAGGATTAACCCCTTAAGTTCCACAATGAGTATAACAAGCATGCTATGCTGCGTATACAGACTGATTTTACTGTTGTGGGTTTAGTAACACTTTAATGGGCAGGCTAAATGTACCAAGTTGATCGATCAACTTGGGTACAACCAGCCTGCCAGATTCTCTTTTTATTATTGCTAGTGGCTGCTATAGCCACTAGCGATGATCACTGTCTTCTCCCAGCGGGAACCACTAGAAATCGCACATGACTCTTTCAAATCGCACTGCATACAGACTGTAAAAACTCACTGAAAACCATGAAACTGATCTGAAAATAATGTCTCTGCAAGTGAAAACGATGCAGTTTTCATGCGCGTATTTTGTGAACAAGCCCTAAAAAAAACTGTCACATGACAGTAAAAATAGGTATCGGCGGGTACTTCAGTAAAAGTATGGGTACTGGTATTGGTGCATCCCTATCCACCCCTTTCACCCGAAGTGATAAGGTATAAGCTTACCAGATGTACATGACCCTCAATCTAAAGAGAAGTCATATAAAGCACAGCCACAAACCGGTAGATGTAACTGGCGCACCTCTGTTGTTGTAACTTGGTCGTCACCTCCTGCTGTCATCTGGGTTACCACCTCTGACCCACTGCAGCATATGGCTCAGGGAAAAAAAAGGGTAAAAAAAAAAAAAAAAAACGGCCCACATAGTGTAGAAAGCCGAATAAAAGGCTTCATTTTTATTTATTTTTAATTGATGCACTTACATAGAATAAAAAAACAATGCACATGAAAGCTAAACCAACCGGCATACAAATCCAGACACTTCCTGGTTGACGCTACAGTGTGATGACGTCCGCAATTGGCTCCGCCCAACCAAGGGAAAGTGCAGGTAGTCAAAGTGTGGCCCTGCCTTTCTCTTTACAAGGAAGAATGCTTTTAGAAGCAGTTGGTGTCTGATGGGGCCATGATAGTATAGACCATACAACTGGGACCGCCTTTCTGTGATTTCTGGGGCACTATATACAACCCAGGTTCCTTCTTTGCCCCTCAACATGCTGATTCATTTTTTAAATAAAGCCTTTCTGTTTTTATTACATACTTTATTTTAGACCAAGAGATGTCATCACTGGGTCTCTGTGCTATGTAGGGAGAGCATAGCTGGTGAAAGGGGATGACAGGGTGCTGCACCTAGGTTCTTGAAGAGATCACAGCACCCTGCCTCGGTACTCCTCTCAAGAGTCCTCAGCCTTGATACAAGCAGCGGGCTTGCAAATATCAAAATGCCTTGATGGGTGAATGTCAGTCTGCAGGAGTGCACATTTCTAGACAGACTGTATTTGCATGCAGTACACCGTAGGTAATGTCCATGTGTGATGCTTATCCTGCATGATTAAAAGTACTGAAATCCAATGCATTAAAGGGGTGGGGGTGGGGACAGTCAGGGCTAGAAGATGTTTGACACCCGCCAGCCAGGAAAAGAGGCCGGCGTCGTCTGCCTTTCTGCAGCTGCTAATGCAAACTGTAAGAAGCTCACACTCTGCAATTTCAATATAGAAAGGGAGCCTGTACAAGTATCGAAAACTTAGGTAAGGTTGGAGTGCAGCTTTAATCAGTCTCGGCTGCTATAAAAAGGCAGTATGAGAAATGAGAGCCTCTACTGGGCAGTGTAGTGGTTAGCACTTTCTCCTAGCAGCCAAAGGGTCGCTGGTTCGAATCCCAACCACAACACTACCTGCCTGGAGTTTGCATGTTCTCCCTGTGCCTGTGTTAGGTTTCCTCTCACACTCCAAAGACATGCTGGTAGATTAATTGGATCCTGTCTAAATTTGGCCCTAGTATATGTATGTTTGAATGTGAGTTAGGAACCTTAGATTGTAAGCTCCTTGAGGGCAGGGACTGATGTGAATGTATATGTAAAGCGCTACAAAACTTTATGGCGCTATGTAAGTACCTGAAATAAGAATAAATGCTATATGCACCTAAGCAGATGTATTTTTTATATTCCATTCTCATTCTGTTTTGGCAACATCCAAATCCCTGTGGAGACTGCAAATCACCGTTTTAGTAGGGGCCACTACTACAGTGATAGGCACAGCCTTCGGGGTCCAGTGCTCGGCACTGCAGACCATTTACAGAATTGCTTGTTTTTTTTCCAAAAGGCATTCTCTGATTAGACAAAGTGGAGATTGTGACAATAATAATTACTGTACTAGCAACTAGCAACAACTACTACGGTGATTTGCAGATTCCACATGGATTGTTCAGGTATAAGATACAATGGGGTTTATTTACTAAAGGCAAATCCACTTTGCACTTGGAAGTGCAGACGCTGTAGATCTGAGGGGAACATGCAAGGAAAATAAAACAACATTTTTGCTTGCACATGATTGGATGATAAAAAACGTAAATGTATTTTATTGGGATTTTATGTGATAGACCAACACAAAGTGGTACATGTGAAGTGGAAGGAAAATTATAGTTTTCAAATTTTAGTGGAACCAATTTCCTTCAGAAGTCAACTAATTTAGTAAATGGAGTCCACCTGTGTGTAATTTAATCTCAGTATAAATACAGCTGTTCTGTGAAGCCCTTAGAGGTTTGTTAGAGAACCTTAGTGAACAAACATCATCGTGAAGGCCAAGGAACCACCAGACAGGTCAGGGATAAAGTTGTGGAGAAGTTTAAAGTAGGGTTGGGTTATAAAAAAAAAATATCCCAAGCTTTGAACATCTCACAGAGCACTGTTCAATCCATCATCCGAAAATTGAGTATTGCACAACTGCAAACCTACCAAGACATGGCCATCTACCTAAACTGACAGGCCGGGCAAGAAGAGCATTAATCAGAGAAGCAGCCAAGATGCCCATGGTAACTCTGGAGGAGCTGCAGAGATCCACAGCTCAGGTGGGAGAATCTGTCCTCAGGACAACTATTAGTTGTGCACTCCACAAATCTGGCCTTTATGGAAGAGTGGCAAGAAGAAAGCCATTGTTAAAATAAAGCCATGACAAGTCCTGTTTGCAGTTTGTGAGAAGCCATGTGGGGGACACAGCAAACATATGGAAGAAGGTGCTCTGGTCAGATAAGACCAAAATTAAACTTTTTGGTCTAAAAGCAAAACGCTATGTGTGGCGGAAAACTAACACTGCACATCACCCTGAACACACCTTTCTTCAGCAGGAACAGGGAAGCTGGTCAGAGTTGATGGGAAAATGGATGGAGCCAAATGCGTGGCAATCTTCGAAGAAAACCTGTTAGAGTCTACAAAAGACTTGAGACTGGGGTGGAGGTTTACCTTCCAGCAGGACAACGACCCTAAACATACAGCCAGAGCTACAATGGAATAGTTTAAATCAAAGCATATTCATGTGTTAGAATGACCCAGTCAAAGTCCAGACCTAAATCCAATTGAGAATCTGTTGTAAGACTTGAAAATTGCTGTTCAGACGTTTTTCCATACAATTTTGGAGCTATTTTGCAAAGAAAAAAGGGCAAAAATGGCACTCTCTAGATGTGTGAAGCTGGTAGAGACATCCCCAAAATGAGCTGCAACTGTAATTGCTAGCGAAAGGTGGTTCTACAAAGTAGGGGGGCTGAATACAAGTGCATGCCACATTTTTCAGATGTTTGTAAAAAAAAAATTGAAAACCATTTAAAATTTTCCTTCCACTTCACAATTATGTGCCACTTTGTGTTGGTCGATCACATAAAATCCCAATAAAATACATTTACGTTTTTGGTTGTAACATGACAAAATGTGCAAAATTTCAAGGGGTATGAATACTTTTTCAAGACACTGTATGCATACTTACACTGTTTCCAGCTTGATCAATATAACTATGCTATCAAATTCATAGCAAAGCTTTAAAAGCAATCTCACAATGTTTACAGTATTAAAAGATGCCCCATCCAACCCTTAGCTGCTGTGACAAGATTGTATTCTTCTCTGAGTTATTGTTTGTTCTGTTTATCCAGGGACTTGAAGCTGGACAATGTTATGTTGGACTCAGAGGGCCACATCAAGATTGCAGACTTTGGGATGTGTAAAGAGAACATGTGGGATGGAGTGACAACAAAGACTTTTTGTGGCACCCCAGACTATATAGCCCCAGAGGTAATGTGTGCCGTATACTGACATGCAAGAACAGAATTACCATGGCTAACCAACACCAACAATAAATGGTTTAACCACTTCCTGCTCATAGGCCGTAAATATATAGCCTCAGGTTGAAGCTGTTATACCAGGATCAGGGCAGCTACAATCATGATCCTGGTATCCTCCTTTTCTGCCAGCGATTCCCTAGCTGGTAAAAGTGATCACTTTTACAGGCAGCAGAAGAGGGGGCCACCTTTACCAGGCTCTCCCATCCCATCAGGAAGCTTGGTACTGATGCGACTGCTATGATCGCCATTGCTGTGAAGAGTGGAGTGCAGGGAAGTTCCTTCCCCCTTTCTGTGATGTCAGAAACTGGTTTTCTTCAACTCAGTTTGTTTATTTACAAGCCATTACCGGCTTGTACAGCATCTGATCAAACTGATCCTGGTTTGATCAGATGCGTTGGAGACAAGAGGAGAGATCTGGGATCTAATAGACCCCAGATCTCTCCAAAAAAGAGGCCCCGTGACAGCCGATGCTATCACAAGGCATGTTCATTCATTCTGATAGCAATAAAGTTGATCCAAAAAAAAATGTTACAGTACAGTGTAAAAAAAATACTTTTTTAATCAAATAAATAATAATAAAATACATTTTAACGCAAACCCCCTCCACCTGTGCTCACGCACATATGCGAGCACACGCGAAAGTCCTACATGCATATGTAAATGTCACACCACGTGTGCGGTATCACCATGGACAGCAGAGTGAGAGCGATAATTCAAACACCAGACTTCCTGTGTAACTATAAACTTGGTAACCTGAAAGGCCTTTAATACGTTGCCTATGGAAGATTTAATTTATCACAGCTTGTCGCCATTTCACGGGCGTGCACAATTTTTAAAGTTTGGTATCTATTTAATCAACGTAACATTTGTCTTTTATATTTTACAAAAAATTGGGTATTATGTTGTGTTTGTGTTCAGTAAAATTCATTAAAGTGCATTTAAAAAAAAAAAGACTTTTGAAGTTTGAAAATCTGCTGCACAAATATGTTGTGACATAAAACATTGCAGCACCCACCACTGTATTCTCCAGGGTAGCCTTTCTCAACCTTTTCACCCCAGGGGCACCCTTGGGATGATTTTCAGGTCTCAGGGAACCACTGATAAAATTAATTTAACAGAAGAAATCCTCCTCAAGGATCGGAAATCTATTATGGCAAAGAAAAGTCTAGATCCACCAGCTCAGACTACTTCCCCCATACAGGACTAAGAGGCCTGAGAAGTTTAGGATGTTTTTGGTGTTTTTCTGAAATCAACAGAAATCTATTAATCGTTTTGTATTTCCCTGATCTAGATCATTGCTTACCAACCATACGGGAAGTCCGTGGATTGGTGGGCCTTTGGTATCTTACTTTACGAAATGTTAGCTGGGCAGGTAATTTATTTCATCTTTGGCTTTTTTATTATTTACTTTGATTAACATTTTACCATTTGTGTTGATAAAAAAAAATGGTCTTATTAGCATCATCTAGTCATTGTGTAATCTGAGGTCGAAACATGCTATTCAAATCTGATTGATTACTGTGGGCAGCTCCACCAATTTTGGTTTCCTCCAGTTTATATGCATCAACCTTCATTGCTGGCATTTTTGCGATTGTCTGGTCTATATAAAAAGCCAGAGCCTTGTAATTACCAAATACAGCCATACTTGAATGCTTTTGGCTATTACCAAAACTATATTACCACAACTATTTCTCATTACCAGCATTGCTTTTACCAAAACACTAAAAGCTTGGTTTGCTTTTGAAGAAACTGAGATTTGGTTTTCTTATTCACATACCTAGTGGTGACATGTTTAGGTGTCCGTTTATGAAGCAGTGGTCAGCGGTGATCCCAAGGATCGCCACCAATCACAGTCCATAAACAGTTTATGACACCGAGATAATCGGGGGGGGAAGTGTTTGAGCATGTTCTCCCGCCGATGATCTCTGCACAGTGAGAAGTCTCATTGAATGACACAGTAACGGCCAGCTTATGAAGCTGCGATCTCAGCACTTCACTGGCGATCTGTGTCAGAATTCACACTCCCCGATTCACCAGCTCAGAGCTGATGAATCGGGGAGTGAAGAGAGAATCCCAGGGGAACTGAGGGGGAAGGAGGAAGATTTTTAACTTCTTTCTACCTCGTTCAGACCCCCAACACTGTAACCATGTCCCCTGTCATATTTATGTGTGTGTTTATACATATATATATTATGAAGGGGGACTTTTTATTTTATTAACATTAACCACGCCGTCTGTCAGTGTACTGAGCGGTGATTATTTATCACTGCTTACTAAACTGATATCTGAGATGTTTCTGTGAATTTCTGGTACTGTAACCTCGTAAAGTCTCACGAGATTCCGGTATCAGGGGCCATTCTCCAGCGTTAGAAGCGTTGGTAGATCGCTTCACTCCTCCAAGGGTGAAGTGATCTACTCTGCTTCATAAACTGGCACCTAGAGGAGATAGATCTCCACTGTGAATGCCAGAGAATGAAGCAGTGAATAGATTTCACTGTTAATAAACGGACACCTATATAATACCAGTGTTCCGAAGAACTTCAAATGTGTTCAGTCCAAGGAGACTGTTGATATTTTAGACATAAGTAGTTGTTAAGGGTGTTCCTGCTTAAAAAAAAAAAACTGTATTAAAACACAAGCTTCTAAACGGACATCAAATATAAAGTACAACTGTGACAAATAAAAAAAGATACCACGCAAATGGTGAGAAATCATTAAAAATAAGCTGCGGCAAAAAATGTATAGAATAAACATACACAGGGCTTTTTTTTCTCAGAGAATAGGTGCAGAAACTCTCCCTTCTGTGTCAAATCTTGCCTCCGCCCCCTACCCACCTCTGAGCACCATCCCTTGTTTCCACCCCCCTACCCACCTCCCAGTACTGCTCCTATTAAAGAACACAGAGTCAAATGTCATTTTGTGGTGCAAAGTAATTTATTTGGAATTTGTTAATAGTATCAAGCAATAAAATAGACCCGACCCCCCCCCCCCAGAAAACAAAATACCAAGCAACAATAGACCCCCGGCAGCAACAACAGATCTCTGAGCAGCCAGCATCATAAGACTCCTCTCCTCGACAGTAGATCCCTTCCGGCAACAGTTGACCCCCAGCAACATAAGTCCCCCACTCAAAAATATATCTCCAGATACAATAGATCCCCCAGCAGCCATCCTCAATAGACCCTTTAGCACACCCCAGCACCCTTTGCCATTACCTACGTTCAGTAATGGAGGTGCTGGAACTGAGTTACCCCACGTTCCAGCTGAAAAAAAGCCCTGAACAATCCTAACATAAAACTTTCTCTGTTGGATGCCACACTAACCAAAATAATGAATTGAATACCATGTAAATTCAAACTGAATAAAAATAAAAGTATGTAAATGATGATTTACATAAATAGCATAAAAAGTGAAAAATTCTTATACCATAATAAATTAAATGTTCATGCACAGAATTGGAAACTAAGTCCCACTCCTAATATAGTGAGTCAGAATTGATTCCAGGATAAAGCTGCACAAGAAATTCTCTGGGTCCCAAATCAGATGTCCAAGTAGAGGAAAAACGTGTCCTTTTAACCCACTTGCATATATGCTTGCCAGAGCTAGGGTGACTCTTTGTGTAGAGAAAGCAGAAAACGCTTGTGTGAGTGAAATCTCACTGTGGTATCCAGGATCCTTCAGCAGGCCTCCACGGACAGATATTCCACTGTTTATCGTCCCCAGGAATGAAGAGAAACCAAGCACCAGGATTGCATAGTATAAAATCTCCAGTGGTACTTTATTAAAATACACACACTAAAGAGTGTATAAAACAATTGGCGTCTCGCCATCCAAAGGAACTACAAATCCCACAATGCAATTGCGGGACCACGTCTGGGTGGTGAGGTCACGACCTCCTGGTTCCGCCCAAACCGGAAGCTGGAGGTTGTGACATTAACACGCATGCACGGTCCTGCATTGCATTGTGGGGTTCATAGTTCCTTTTGGACCTCTCACTAACACCAATGATGGGACACTCTTCACTCCCATTGATACCAGGGCATTTTCTACTCACACTGGCCACAGTCTGGCCCCCGTAAAGTCTGAAGGACAGTAAACTTTCCCTTTGTTCAGAAAGTTTGGAGACCCCTGATCTAGAACAGTAACATTAGTCTAGACTAGAGTTTGGGTTGGTGGCACACCATGGGTTATTTGAATACCAATGTTTGTTGTTATAACAATCTAAATTGAAAGTATAACATTGTATGTGTAATTCTTGCTGCCCATGTAATCATTCAATGTCAGCATTGTCATATAGCGACGAAATGTCAACACACTGTATCCTGCAATACTCAGGCCATTTAAAAGGATATTTGCAGGATACAGAAGCCGATCTGACAATGAGCTACTAGTGCTGACCGGTGTGCGGTGCCCCTGTCCCCCTGTCAGAACACAATAGCACAGCGAGGGAGATTGCTGTACTAACATCGGATAGGTAGTGCAGCGAGTTCCTCAGTTTTTTGGGGTTTTTTGTTCAGCCTGCTGGGTTGAATGAGAAAAAAAAAAACTGCCGGTGTCCCAGGCTTGACACATCCCCTACACAATGACACCAATCAGATAAATTGTTTCAGCATGTAATTATATAGAAAAGCATTACTGCTACCACAGTATATAAATACAATGAAAGGCTAATAATACATTGTATCCAGATGATGAAGTTAGTGTTTACTAAAGCCTTGTTTTTAACAAAATAAAAATAACAAACATGTTATACTTACCTGCTCTGTGCAATTATTGTGCACAGAGCAGCCCTGATCTTCTTCTGGTGTCCCCTGCCGGTGCTCCAGGCCCCTCCTCTTCGGCAGGCGCTCCCATAGAATACCACTTTCCATGGTGCTCGCTCCCGAGTCCCGCTGCTGCATCCATTGACACAGACAGTGGGACTCAGCCCCGCGCCTGTGTCACGGCTTTTGGTTGACAGCAGTGGGAGCCAATGGCTCCTGCTGCTATCAATCTGTCCGATGAGGAGAGAGGCAGCGGCAGCACCTTGCTGCAGCACAAAATGTTTTTCACCTTAATGCACTGAATGCATTAAGGTAAAAAAACTTAAGGCTTTAGAACCACTTTAGAATGAACCTGTACTTTTTCATTGCAAGGCAAAACAGATCATCTTAAAGTGGTTGTAAAGGCATAAGCTTTTTTTTATCTTAAGGCATTCTGTGCATTAAAATAACAAGCCTTCTGTGTGTAGCAGCTCCTCCTAATACTTACCGGAGTCCCATCTCTATCGAATGATGTACAAGAGTGCCTTGGCTGTCTGGGACTCTCCCTCCTGATTGGCTGATACACAGCAGTGGTGCCATTGGCTCCCACTGCTGTCAAAGTCAGCCAATAAGAAGAGAGAGGAGGTGGGGCCGAACCACGGCTCCATGTCTGAATGGACACACGTAGCTGCGGCTCGGCTCGGATGCCCCCATAGAAAGCTGCTTGCTGTAGAGGCACTTGACAGGAGGGAGGGGCCATGAGCGCCGAAGAGGGACGCGAGAAAAGAAGTATCGGGGCTGCTCTGTTCAAAACATTGCACCGAGCAGGTAAGTATAACATGTCTTTAGTATCACTTTAAAGCTCAATGTTAGCCAAATTTTCTCTATAGCTTTAGTGATCGAAGTTACCTGTAATGAAGCATGCCCCACATTTTGCAAGCATTTGAACCTGTAGAAATCTGTGCAGGGATGCCTGGTCCTCTTCCTGGTGCTGAACTTTTGGCGGTGAGTGAGTTAATAGCTATGCCTCGTCTGTGAAGCTGAAGTGTACAAACTTCCAATGCTGGACTACAGAACACCTCAACCTCTTCTCCATAACATAAGGAGATGTGATCAGTAGTCCTAACATATTTCCTGATAACATTGGGGCAACACTGCAGAATTCACAAGATAGCATTGAATTTCGAGCAGGATCAACAGGAAAGAACATTCCCCAAACTATTGCACAATTGTCCGATATGTCTTTTTAGTTTGAACAGTACCCCTCACTAGAAATTGGAACGCAGTAATTTGATGGGTGTCCATAGTAGTGTATGCTTTACTTATTACAGGTATTTATATAGCACTGACATTTACACAGCGCCTTATGTATATATTGTACATTCACATCAGTCCCTGCCCTACAGTCTAAAGTCCCTAACTCACATTCATACATACACATATTAGGGCCAATTTAGACAGGAGCCAATAAACCTACCAACATGTCTTCGGGGTGTGGGAGTAAACCAATGCAAGCACAGGGAGAACATGCAAACTCCATGCAAGTTGTATTGGGTTGGGATTCTAACCAATGACCCTAGTGCTGCCATAAAGAAATCCTAACCACTAAGCCGCTGTGCTTTTTGCTTTCAGTCTGCTGTCTAGTTGCCTTTTTACAGGTTGTGTTTGGTTGCTACCCTGTGGGTTTTAAATCTCCTTGTAACTACACTATTTCCTTTTACAGGCTCCTTTTGAAGGGGAGGATGAAGATGAACTATTCCAGTCTATAATGGAGCACAATGTAGCCTATCCCAAGTCTATGTCCAAGGAAGCTGTGGCTATCTGCAAAGGGGTAAGGGCCTATCTTTTCACATCTTCCAACATTGTAAAATTCCCAAATACCTCAAGATGTCTGCACATAATACAAACTAATTGTACTATCTCCTTAGGTCCCTTTCACACCAACGTTCCGATCAGGTCCGCCTGTCAGTTTTTCAGATGGACCCGATTGGAACCTCCATTCAGATTTTTGGGTGGTTGGATGCAATTGGACCGCCTGTCTGTTTACACCCACGGACATCAAATCCACAAAAAACTGACGGATGGGGATCTGTTCCCCTTCCATCCAGTGGATCAGATCGGATAGCAGTCCAGTGTAAAGAGTTCCCATTCTCTTCTAGTGATGGATGGTCTTTGCTCCTGGACTGTTCGGCTCTTGCAGAATAATTTATTAGCGCCATTTCATCCAGAACTGTAAGCCCAAAATGGCACGAGGACAGGTCCACAGGGGTGTGTCCATTTTCTCCTGCTGAGCTCACTTGAAGTGGGTTAGATGATACTGGGGATCATTCAACCTGGAAGAGGACCTGTGATGAGCCTGCGGCGGACAGCTCCGAAGAGGAAGGAGGTGGGTATTTCAGGAAGAGCTGCTTTTTTTTGATTAATTTTTTATTCGAGTTGAGCTTTAAGTGTACATAATTCATGTAAAGCAGTGCTGTCTATCGTGGTCGATGTCCAGCTACAGATTAGAAAAATAATGTAGGGATTGCCTGAAAAAGATTATAGATTAGAGAACATTGTAATATCAGAACCAATTCAGAGGAATACCTCACTGCGAGTTTGTTTCTACACTCTAGTCCATTCCATGATGTGCCTATTCTGTGCAGCACCTGGATCCATCCCACCCCCGCAGTTGTAGAGAGGGGAGGGAGTCGGCTTGTCTATAATTGTCTGTGTGTGTTTTTCTTGTCATTTAAATGCCGTGTGAATCCAAAGTGAAATGACAGTGATCCAAACATCTGCTTGGGATGTCCCTGTGCTTGGGCTGACGCTCCTCCACCACAGGCAGTAGAAATAAGTGAGTGGGAGACGGTGATTATTGGCAGCCATAGGCATAAAGCAGTTCCTGTGGTGGGGCTATTAGCACAGAGAGAAATTCCGAACTCCTGCAGCATGAATATAGAGTGATTGCTGTGCTTCTTTCCAAAAGTGGGTTGATTATGTATACACACTTTATTTTATATTGCATTGTTGCAGACTTTGTACTGTTTTATGAATACATACAGTCATCCATACTAACACACACTTTATGGCAAGTTTGATCATATGTAAGTTCTGAGAAAAAAATAGAGCGTTGGAGAAATATACAGAGATCCAGAGAGAACATGCATACTTTTGCATCCTGCTGCTAGTGACTTAAGCGAGATGCCAGCTTAACAAAGAGACCTCTCCTGAAAGTCTGCTTTACCCACTGCCTGTCTGCCATAGACTAGAGATAAGTGACAACTAGTCTACAACATAGATGGTTTTGGCTGTAATGTCTGTTGCACCTGCAGACATAACTGACCAATCAGTGTTAACGGGAAAAGTTCTGTCTAACGAGTTTAAACCTTGTCCAACCACTGCCTTAAATTTATTTCATTTCTATTTAAGCTTGTGTTGGAGGTAATTACTCTCTGCTCCTTTTTCCTCACACCTCTTTTGATTTATTTTTGTGCCTGCAAGACCAGCGATTATCCAATATATATGGACAAGCCTACAGTGCAGGCTTCTTTAATCTTTGCAAAAGGGTTATAAGCCCACTGTGGGGGGCAAAACCAAGATGGGATTAATCACCTGTTTATCCTGTCTGCTAGATTGTCGTGAGTACAGGGCACCTGCATTCTCCCCCCAAGTGGCAGCTAGTGTGTCTGTGTGAACTGGGTTTTACTGCTCCTGCACCACCTCATTCTTGGAGTGGGTGGGGGCGGTTGCTGCAGCTGCATACCCTTCCTCTTTGCAGATGGGTCATTGGGCTGCCAACATCTCCTGGATCTCTCTAGGCGCCCAATACAACAGTTATTGTCGCAATACCTGGTTTACCGCAGTGCTTTGCCCCAAGGTTTTTTCCCTCCCTCTACTGCTAAGGAGGTTGTGAATACCCCTCTGAGGACATTTGCACAAGCGTGGCAGATCACTAGAGCAGGAAGAAAGGGTCAGATAGGTTTGTTAGCTCAGACTCAGTTTTTGGCTACATTGTGGGGTTCATCCTTTCCAGGCCTGAGTACTCCTTCTTCTAATGGTTGCCCCCACTTAGACTCACAGGCTTCCCCTGGCTATTCAGCTGGCCCTCATGGCTGAGGTTGCCACCTCATCCCTTTTAACCTGAACACGTATTAATTACACAGATTCTGTGGCTGATTAAGGTGGTAATTAAACTCGGTGCCTTATCTGCATTAAATTAGCCACAGAATCTGTGTAATTAATGTGTGTTCGGGTTTAAAGGGATGAGGTGGCAACCCTACGCATGGCAGGTGGATCTGCTTCCTGTTCCTCAGCAGCTCTTACTCAAGGGGTAATTACCCCTGTGCCAACACTTTTCAAGGTCTCTATTAAAACCTTTTTATGGTTCCCAAACTGAAAGGAGGCGTCCATCCCATTCTGGATCTGTAGACTGTCAATTTATTCCTATGAGTTCAAAAGTTTGTCATGGAAATGTCAGTGCCTCTCTCCTTTTGGGAGATTCATAGGCCTCAATAGACATCCAGGATGCTTACCTGTATATTCCTATGTTTTTGCGTCATCAGTGCTATCTGTATTTAGCAGTGGGCAATCGTCATTACCAACTTATCACTCTTCCCTTTGGTCCCCATGGGTGTTCACCAAGGTGCTTGCACTGGTTTTAGGTCAGCTCTTTTCTCAGGGGATTTATGTTTTAGGGTTCTTGAATTATCTTGCTTTTCAGCGGCTGGCTTTGACAGCAAGGCTGTTGAAGCCACAGATCTGAGGGACAGGGACCTTTCAGATTCAGTCATCCCTGCCCTCCTAAAAGGAATTCAGCTCCTCAAAAAGTCTTCCATCACACCTTGAAGGCCTACTTGCTTGTGAGTTGAGCAGTCTTTCTTAGAAAGTACTCCGTGAAACATACTGGGGACTATTTACTAAAACTGCAGAGTGAAAAATCTGGTGCATAGAAACCAATATGCTTCCAGGTTTTATCGTTGAAGCTTAATTGAAAAAAGCTGAAGTTAGAAGCTGATTGGCTACCATGCACAACTGCAGCAGATTCGGTCTTCCCTCCAATCCAGTCTGTAAAAACATCTGGCCTTGAATATTAAATGACATATTTCTGCCTTGGTAAATGTTTCAGAGAACCTTGGCCTCATTTACTAGTTAAGGCCTTTGTTCAGGGTGTAGCTCACATCTCCCCGTTTCCCTTCCAGTTCCTGTGTCCCCATGGAACCCCAATCTGGTTATCTCCGTTCATAAAGCTACTGTTTAAACCTTTTATTGATATTTCCTTTTCTCACCTTACCCATTGGATTGGAGGCTTTATCCTGTAATGAGTCTTTTAGTGTTGCACAAGGACGAAGTTGTCTTTGGGCCTAAAGCCTCTTTCCTCTCAAAGGTGGCGGTCTCTGCCTTCCACCTTAATCTTGTCCTCTCTTCTTTATGTCCTGCATCAAAACATCTTAAGGAAGTCTGGTCATGTTGCACATTGTAAGAGTTTACCTCTCAGCTACTGCCTCTTTGTAACACAAAGAGGAAAATTGAATCCTCCTTGTGTTTCCTAACGTTTCCCGTAAGGGTCTCCCTGTATCTTGGGTCACCATCGCTAAGTGGAACAGACAAGTTTATCATAAGAGTTTATAGTCTGAAAGATAGGGCTCCTCCCTTCCTTCTTATGGCATACTCTACAACAGTGGTTCTCAACTCCTGTCCTCAGGACCCACTAACAGGCCAGGTTTGCAAGATAACTGAAATACATCACAGGTGATATAATTTGCTGCTCAGTGATTGCAGTATTCTAGTCTGCATCTCCCCAAGGTAATACTTAAAATCTGGCCTGTTAGTGGGTCCCGAGGACCGGAGTTGAGAACCACTGCTCTACAACATCTGTTGGTGCTTCTTGGGCATTTCAGCATCAGCAATTTGTTTCTCAGATTTGCAAGGTTGCAACCCGGGCTTCTGTTCACGTTTGCCAAGTTCTACTACAGGGAATTTAAGGCCTCCCCTGATTCCGGTTTTGGGCATAAGGCGGTAGATGCTGCTTTCTCAGTCTGGGGAGCCACTTTGCCCTGTTTTATTAAGTGGGCCTGTTGGCATTGTTTGTGGTGTTACCCACCCCTCAGACTTCTTTTAGATGCCCCAGTCATAATGATTAAAAAAGCCAGTGTCCTGTACTGTACAACTAGGAAAACAGAATTTTTGTCTTGCCAATAAAATCTGTTTCCTGAAGTAAAGCAAAGGACACAATCCCTTCCCCTCTATTTTTGTGATCAGCTTATTGCTTGCTACAAAACTGAAGCCATTTAAGAGTGGGAGGGGCTATATAGGGAATCTCCCAGCAGATTTCTTTCGCCAGTGTCCAGTCACTTGAAGGTAGATGCATATATCCCGTCATAATGATTAAAGGATAAGTTCACATTTTGGATTCCAGCAGCTGCAGCCTCTCGCCCTCTCCACCACAGTGACGGCAAGCGTAATCTCCTTGAAGCGCCCGCTGTCACTATTTGAAAAGAACGCGGCTGTACGGGGCTCTGCCCACACAGCCACATCATTCATTCAAAATTTCCTGTAAATGACTTGAACTACAAGCACTGTCACCCTATTGAGGTTGATGGCTTGTAGTTCTGAATAGACTGCAAAGTCGCCGATGAGCAGCCTTTTAGTTCACAAGCCCTGCAGCTTGTAAACAGCCAGGACATATGCAGGTACAGGCTGAAAGCTACAGGGCTTATCTGCAGCAGTTTGGCATTGTTTTACCGATCACGGGTCCAATGCTTTCCAGGCTCCTTAGGGATAAAATAAACGCACATGCACATTTTTTTTTTCCTGCAAAAATATATGCATTTATTATTTTTTCACAAAAGGTGAACTTATCCTTTAAAGAAGCTTGTGCCGCTCTCCCCTATGGGGGGATCGGATGACGACGGACCGTAGAGTCCGTTGTCATCCGATCCGATCTGCAGACGGAAGGAAAAATAGGGTTTTCCTCCATCACACTTTTGCGGGTCGGATGTCAGCGGACATGTCACCGCTGACATCCGTGGCTCCATAGGAGGACATGGAGCATCCGTTCAGATCCGCCTAAAAAACTGACAGGCGGACCTGAACGGACCCTCCGTGTGAAAGAGCCCATACTGTACTCCAGGTAATGGATCTTACTGGTGAGTCAAAATCCTCTTTTATACTTTACTGTTAAGCTATTAATGCTGCCCGTGTTCCCGCTGTGGAGATTCAGTCTCCTTTTCTTCTTGGACTATTTATCACTGAGATAGAAAGTGATGGAAATCCAACATTTTATGACTATCGCCAGAATAGCTGGTGAGTGTAAAACTTCCTTTGACACCTTTTATGCCTGCCTTAGCTTGGACTCTCACTTTTTCTTCTTACTTGCACACTCGCTTGATCTTCAGAGTGCATGGGCACTTCCAAAACCCATGTGCTCTATTATGCAAATATTAAATGTAACTTGTGGCCAATATATTTCCCATCTCTATATTTAGGAAAGAATAGGAGAAGGTGGCCTCTACCACAGAACTTGTAGTTGGTGATTGAATACATCCGGGGCTACACTGGAAAAAGATTTAACCAGCCCCATAGCATTATTATACCAGCCCAATAGCATAACGTCGCAGAGGCTGTGCGGACATGGCACAGGAGATGTCCGAGGCTGTGCGGACATGGCACAGGAGATGTCCGAGGCTGTGCGGACATGGCACAGGAGATGTCCGAGGCTGTGCGGACATGGCACAGGAGATGTCCGAGGCTGTGCGGACATGGCACAGGAGCTTGCCACCACCGAGATGAGTGTCTCACATTTAATAATGGCGGCACCATTACATCACTGTGCATGCGTCCACCTGTCCGAAAATGGATGAGCGTGTTTACGTGCTTTCCCGAGTCCGGCTAGCTTTGGAACGCTGCCTGCGCCGTTGACATATCAGCCCACAGCCATATTCTTTACGTGCAACCCTAAAATAGGCCAAAATTTACAGGCTGTCCGTAAATTAACAGGCAGTTGGCAACACTGGGCCACTGGTCAGGTGGTCGCAGCCACAGCTAAAAGCAGCCCCAGGGCAAGCTGCCTATCGGGAATTTTTTTCTATCTGGGTAGGCCAGTCTGGCCCTGAATACAGCATCCAGATTTCAAAGTGCATATAGGGCCATAACTTTTTTGTTTATAGAGTAGAGAATCAGGAAGTCCCCTGTCACATTTTTTGACACATTGGGCAAATTAGGGGGATATCTCCTAACTTCCGGTCCCATGGACACAATGGGAAGTAAGAATATATTTCTCCAAAGCGATATCGGTGACCTCACATAAACCTGTTCACCATCACAGGTCTTGTGGTCTTTCAAACTTGGCATTTGCTCATAATAGTCCTAAACGATACCGTCTGAAGACTCTGTTGGTGTCACTCTGGCTTCAGTGGCAGATCGTGTGACCTATGCCATGGAATAGGTCAGCTGACCTGGACCAGAATATTGTAGAATGCTTTCATTCCAAAATAATCGGAACCTTTTACAATAAATTAATTGCAGGTCTATATATCTATTTTAGTTTTTTTTAAAGCTGACTTTTTTGATGAACCGGTTAGTGGCTCCTAAAAGCTTCAGCTTTGTATAATACTTCTGAAAGATTGCCATTTAGGTAGGTACAGAATTGGCAGCTTTTATATTTTTGTTTACAAAGGGACTGCACAAGCTATAGTGTATTTTTCCTATAATTGGGCATGGCAGCGCCTATTACCTTTCTACGGTTTCTCCAGTGAGAAACAATTTATATATGGAAGTTGTATGACTGCTTCTAATAAAACATTGTATTATATCTGTGAATCATTCTTGCAGTGTATGTACAGCATCACACCAATTTGCCTTTATTTTTCACGTTTATGTACTTTTCCTCCTTGGGCTGGGATTCTTAAGGGCAAACAAAACACTTGGTGCCTTGATATGTCCTGAAGCATTCAGCGCTAAAAATTAGCATAATGGGTGTGAAACGCACCGCGTAAATGCTAATCTATTCCAGCAAGGCTGCACCCTCAGGCTTTACACCTCTGCCATGTGGGGTGGGTAGCAGCACACATGTTGGGCACACATGAGCTGGCACGTGCCTGTATATTACAGACACACACACAGATTGATGCACAGAAAAGGGCTCCCAGCACAAGTGCTTGTGCAGGCTGATTGCAATCGATCTTCTCCGCCATTCAAAGCAAGCTAATAGGAAATGGCTGGGCATTGCTGGTGAGCCATAATGTCTCCCCAGAACTCTGCTGTAAGGCACTGAGTCACATCAGCTGCGTCAGACATCCGCATCCGTGCATCGTGCGGACTGACTTGATCAAGTCAAAGCATGGCATAAATCTGGCCTGTCCTCATCTTTTAATGAATAATGAATTGGTACACGATAGAATAAAACTTTTTAAAGTGATTTAAAGGTTTTTTGTTTTTATATCACAAATATGTTATGCTTACTTGCTCTGTGCAATGATTTTGCATAGAGCAGATATACTGCGGCAGGGCGGCTCTATTGCGCAAATCGATGTACCGGTACGGCCGTTCGTTTAACAGCTACAGCAGGGGCGCCCGCGTTGCCGGTTCTCGTGGCCGGCGGCCGCAATGTCCACCGGCCACCCGTGATCGCTCCACACAGAGCCAGAAAGGGGATCTGTCAATGTAAAAACAAAGCAGATCCCTGTTCTGACAGGGGAGTAGAGAGAGATCGTCTGTTTCTAGTGATCAGGAACCAGCGACCTGGGGGTGTGAGGAGGAGGGGGCCCTGTGTAAGTTCACCTTACAGATTTTTCTGTAAAGGTGAACTTACCCTTTAAAGTCTGCATCTTATTCTCCAGTGTTCGTTGCAATGCTCTGGGGACCGCCTTCCTGATGATAACTAGAGATGAGGTTCAGGTCCGCCACTATCATTGGTTGAAGTTGAATCCCCAGGACTCAAACAACAAAAAAAGCAAAGCATACCCTTCACCTCTGGTCATCTGAGTCACCAAGAGTCATTAATTTGAAGGTATGGATAACCCAGCACCCTTATATTTGGCTCACAGCAGAAATATTTTCAGCATATGTTGGTAGTGTTAGAGAGAACCAACAATTCTGTGTAGGGATAGAGACTGCTTTTTGTATGTGGGCATTGGTACATGTCCCTCATGGCAGTGTCTGGCTTCCCAGGCCTTTTGTCTGACAATAATTTGCCTATTAGCCCTACAAATGGCCAGAATTAAACAAGAAGATATGTCCCCCCCCCCCCCCCCCTGCAAACCTCAGAGGGGTACGTCACCAGATTTGCAAAATTGTTTACAAACTGAACCCAGGGGATTTCTCGCTCATCACAGGTGCAGTTTACAGATCACCTTGCATTTTTCTAAGTTAATGCAAAGCATTCTCTGCTTTGTCCAAATTGGACAGGAAGTACCTATACTATAAATTCCATTCCTAGAGTTCAGCTTTAAATCTGCAGATTAAAAAATAAATAAAAATATTTACATTAAAGTGGAACTAAACCCATCAATTTACCTGTTTCCCAAAAACCGTTACATTTAAGGCATGACGTAAATGACATCACAGTTGCTCATGGTCCAAACTGAACTGTCAAGCTATCAAATGGCTGTTGTCATAACTGATCACATGTGCAGCATCATAGCAACTGAAGATCAAACCGAGGCCAAGATGAGATTCCTTGGCTGTTAAGGTTAGGGAGGTTTAGTTCTGGTTTAACGTGTTAAAAGCTTTAACGAGATGTGAGTGATTCAGGCGACAGCGGGATAAAACCTGCTGTCGGCTGACGTCACACAGCGAGGCATAAAACCCACTAACGGCTGACGTCACAGAGCCAGGCTCTGCAGGAATCCCGACAATGTCAGGATCCGCCCAGATGCCTGACGAGCAGCTGACTCTGCTTCTCAGCGCGTCACTAAGATCATGAGCCAGCTGCTCTTGCCCCCTCCACAGCCTGGCACTCCAGTGAGTACTGGAGGGGTGAAGCATAGAGTCGGGTTACTAACAGTCACGGCTCTTAGCTTAGAGCAGACCAGAGAACTGATTGATCAGTGGTCTTTGATCGCTCGGTGTAGAGCCAGCAGGAGACAGCAGCAGCTCAGATTGATATTGTGGGTGTCTAGGAGAGTGTGTGTATGTGTCAAAGACCGCTTTCTGTTCCCACTAATGATCAGTAGATGGCAGAAATTGGCTCACGATCATGTGACCATGGTGATAGCCAATCACAGTTGTCATATGATCGCTGGTCCTTTCCGCTTTCTGGGTGTTCAGTGTCATTCGAAGGCCAGCCAGGGCATGTGGGAAGCGGTTAATATTTCTTATAATGTAACTATTTGGTTAAAGTGGAACTACACTTCATCTGAGCACCACAAACCAAAAACACTAATAAATAAATTTTTAATATTCAAAGCAAACTCCCCCATCTATCCATATCTCCGTGCTTTATTTTGCTGAGAAATTGCTTTGAAAAACACCCCATAAAGCATTTCTGGCTGCGGCCATCTAGGGTAAGAGCACATGATTCATGTAGAATTTACCTCCTGGAATCCATCTGTCCTTAGCTCAGGCGTGCAGGCAGGAGGGGTGTACTTAGCTGAGATGCTCCTCCTGAAGACTTCTGGGATGTACGACATAATTTGCCTAGACATCGAAACCAGCAAGGAACTAAAGAAATGTAAAAAAAAAAAAAGTATAAAACTAATAAATATGATATACTTTCTTATCAATTTACTAATGCTAGCAGAATAAGGATTAAAAATAGCCAATGTTGATTGAGAGTGTGACGTTCCACTCGAAGTGTTGCCTTAAAAAATATGACCCTGTGCTCCTTATCTAAATATTGTGACTGAAGAACAAGCAGTTGATTGACAGTATAACTTGTTTAAAAGATGAATAATCGAAATGCCAGTAAAAGCATTGCTGCAGTTACAGATGCATAAAAGATGGTTTCATTTTGTGTAAGCTTTACCCTTTATTTAATGTGCATTATGTAAAATAATAATAATTACTGGCTAACTCGCAGCAAGACTTTGATTTTTTATTATGTAAATCTGTGTAAAGTCACATTACCTGTGAATTCCGCAGCTTGTTTTTCGGGTAACAACAACCATTTGTACACAGCTGTGCTGCCTCCATGGACTGCAGTGACATCCACTAACGTCTGTAGCACATCTGCTCCACTCCAACACATCCCAGGCTCTCTTCTTTCCGTGTCACTAGCAACAGAATTGGTTGCTAAGCAGAAAAATGCAGCATCTCGTATGTGGTCTTGTTACTCATGCAGTGAAATTTATTCTGATTAAAGACCACAAAACTGCAGAACTTGCCAGCGGTAACTTGGGCTCATAAAAGGGAATTAGAACTGGTGTAACGTTTTGTTTTTTGTTTTTCTGGCTGAAAGTGTCTGGAGCTGCACTTAAATTTGCAGTTGTTGAGAGCTTGTATGGCATTCCTTCTGCATCTGCCACAAATTACCAGGTGATAGCGGAGGTGACCAGAGGATGTTGGAGAGCTTCAATCTGATGAGGGTCATGTACTTGTGTTCCATATATAAGTAAATATTCATTTAAAATGAGAAATTTGACAATCGCTTATTTTAACTTTTCATTCCTCGCTTACCTGTCATCATTAAATGAGGTTTTCTTACTTGGTAGCTTATGACGAAACATCCCGGCAAACGCTTGGGCTGTGGACCAGAAGGGGAGCGAGATATAAAGGACCACGCATTCTTCCGATATATAGACTGGGAGAAGCTTGAGAGGAAAGAGATCCAACCGCCCTACAAGCCAAAGGCGGTAAGCTGTCCCTGCAGTACCACGCCTCTATCTTCTACAACCTTTCGCTGCCGTCTGTGCCAAACTCGCTGTGTTCTGTGTGCTTGCGTATTTGTGGACACTGTGGTTGTGGTGCGTGTTTTATGTGTCATTGCGCTCTGTGTGTGTTCACTCTATGGCTCTGTGTGTGGCGGTGTGGTCAGTTTTGTGTATGTTTGCACACAGTATGTGTACATCGTGCATCGCATAGACTTTGTCTTAGTCATAAGGTTGTAAGTCGAAGGAGACTTTTCATTTGATTTAAATCATCCCCAATCCTGGCCAATTTTACCTTCCCAGCTGGAATAGCATTTTCTCTTTTTTTATATTTTTTCAGCTTCTATAAATAAAATCGATTTATACAGCAGTGTGTATCGTAATTGGACAGGCTTTTTTAGGTGGACCTGTCACAGCAAACGTAGTACCTTTTTTTTTTTTTTTTTTTTTTTTTTATATCTTGTTTTTCTTTAAAGTCAACCTCTGAGCAGATTATGCACACTAAAGTATTTACATATTCTGAACAAGCAGTGGGAGCACATTAAAAAAATGTCTTATTCACGTATGTAGCTATAGGCATTGTGGAGCAATTAATCTTTGATTTTGTCCAGGTTCACACTGAGCTGCGGGAATGAAGCCGTGCGAGTTCAGGTGAACTCGCACGATTTCACTCCGGCTTGTCAGTCCCGATTTTGGCGGCGAATTCACAGACATCTGTGTGGGTTTCTGCACAGATGTCAATAGAAATTGCACCCCAAAATTGCAAAAAGTAGTACAGAAACTACTTTTTTAAATCGGTGCGGTGCCCCAAATGCAGCGTCGCATCGATTAGGATGGTGTAATTGCCGCCAATTTTATCGCATGTCAAAACACACCAATGTGAACCAGGGCTTTACAACAGAGGCATGGAAATTTCAACTCCTCTCCCTTTTGTTTTTAATGGAAGCAAAATCTTGACAGCCTGACGGCTCTCCTAACACACGGCAGGTGCTGTTGGAGAATATAAAAACAGACTTTAGAGCCTTTGATTTCATCTTTAAGGAGGAATTGCTTCATGTTACAATCAGCTAGAGAGGTAGGTGAGGGCTTGTTTCAAAACTCTTTTACTGCTTGTTTAGAATATGTAAACATTTTCTTTTTGTGCTGCCTCCCACTTCCCATTCCTCCTTTCTGCCTTTTTCAACTTCCTAGTTACCTGATATATCTAAAGAAACTGGGTATATAGTGGCCTCATCTTGGCACTGGAAAACCTCTTCTGTTGTTTAAGCAGTTAAGTAAGGGCTCATAACACTAGACTTCATGGATCAGAAAATTTGAGGGAAACCTACTCGGACAGAAATTGATTCCCATAGCAGCAACCAATGGAACTGTCCCTTGTATTGATGCAGGAGAACAGAAGAAAGAGTTTGATTGGTCAGGACAGTAGTTTTTTTTAAGGAATCAGAAGTTCAGGCTGTAGTTTGTTAAAGCCTAAATCACTTTAAGACCCAACATTGTAGTATATATTTGGGAAGAGCAGGAAAGGGTATATAGGTTCTGCCAGTGGTTTACTGCCATCTATGTTCCCTATTCTCTCCAATGGGAGAGGCAAAAACACATATTGAGTATAGTGAGAAAAGAGGGCAGTATTTTACAGCTGTCCATAGCTTCCTGACCCAGTGAGTGCATACCCATTCAGTTGTCACATGGACAGGTAGTGAGGGAGATCTCCTCCTCAATGCTGTAACAGGTTAAAAAAAAAAACTATGGAAATTTTACCTCCGCCTCTAACAAATTAAGAAGTGTAGAACTAAAGGCAAAACTTTTTTTTTTTTTATTATTATTTTTTTTTTAAATTTTGGATGGAGCAAGGAAGAGTTAAAACCCCTGTCAGATTTCCGCCATCTGTGTTCCATTGCAGAGATTTCCCTTCACTTCCTGTCCCATAGCCAAACAGGAAGTGAGAGGAAATCATGCAAATTAAGGGAATTCCTTTGGGACCTCCCAGGTCACCAGAACTAGTGTCCCCATTGGAACATTTCCCCCTATTATTTTTCTTGGAAGAACCCAAAATTTGGGGTTTTCTTTTACTTTCACTTTCAGTGATAATGGTAAACAGGATAAATCTCCCTAACAGGGGCACAGACAGAAATAAAAACTGACAGGTGTTCCAATCCCTCTCCACTCTATCCAAAACCCCCAAAAAAAGTTTTGCCTTTAGTTATACTTTAAAACTTTCTGTGCATTTCTACTGCTAGTATTCCCCCCAATAATAGTAGTATAGATTACTCTATAAAACTTTATAAGGTTCATCCCTAGACCTAATCGTAAACTATTATTCTTATATTGTCCTATTGGCTAAATTTTGCAGCCACTCTTATTAACTGCATTGTCTCATTAAAAAAATAAAAAAGAAGAAAAACAAGGAGACCTTTTTCTAATAAGGCAAAGTGGGGTGAGCCATAGTGATTAATTATACATTGGCATTATCTAGTCCCACTGCGAAACTGAATTGTGGTTGCTGGGGATTTTAATTGCACCCCCTAGTGGTTATAGGCTCTGAACTTGTCACTTAACGAGACACTGTCACTTTGCCCATGCTGGGAAAGGTGACTGTGTCTATGGAAATGGCATCTTACACCTATATACATAGTTTACCTCTGCCTGCTTGCAGCTGTTTGCACTAAAACCATGTGTGTCTGAGCGGTGAGGGAACTTCTCAGGTCACGTGACAGTGCTTGGGTATAGTAATTGGCTGCTAGGCACCATCACAAAAGAGCAGGAAATCTTGCATGCTCCATAGGAGCAAAAACCTGAGGGAGTGCAAGGTAAGTATATAGGGGGGTTGAAAAGTGTTCCTTTTCCCCTTGTCCTGTCACTTTGCCCTGCATGGGAAAGAGAAGAATGGGGGAGATTTACTAAAACACAGAATCTGGTGCAGCTGCTGTGCGTAGTAACCAATTGGCTTCTAACTTCAGCTTGTTCAATTAAGCTTTGCCAATAAAACCTGGCAGCTGATCGGTTACTATGCATGGCTGCACCAGAGTTTGTGTGTACCAAGTTTAGTAAATCTCCCCCAATGTCTCTTGAGCCTAGGTTCACACTGGTGCGGTGCGGGTAACCGCATGCATGTTCACATCAATCCGATCCAATTCTACCACCCCATTCCTTTTTGCAAACCGATTTTGGGGTGTGATTAAGTTAACATTGACGCCCGCAGCGGTTCACATGAACGGGGCAATTGCTGTGCGGGAATTGCTGCGAATCTCACAGGAATTGCTGTGAATCCCACACTGCATCAATGTGAACCTAGGCTAAAGGATATTAAGACACGCACATTAAAATCAATGAACAGAAACCTAGAGGTGTTGCCTTTTTAAAGAGAGCCTACCACTAAGTAAAATACCTGTGTGTGAGTGCAGGTGAAACCTGCTACCCCCTGACTACTTATACTAGTTTGGAAGCTTCAGCGGTCAAAGAATGGCAGCTTATGCAGGACGCTGGTCACACAGGTATTTTGCTTCATGACTTACTCCCTTTTAAAATGGGCAGTAGAAAAACTGATGGAAGGGGATTTATTGCAGCGCAGTTGGAATCCTCTGTGCACCTTTCTGATTGTCAGCATTTGAAGGTCTACGGAATGCTGACATGGAGGGTGAGGAGGAGGAGAGGTCACATGACCGCGTTAACCCCTCCTCCCCCCCCCCGATTTCTGTTTGCCTTTCTGTGACCTATTTTAGTGTGAGCAGGAGAAGCTAAGGCATTCTGACAGTTTACAAGACAGCAGCAGTCTGAATAATTCAATCTTTGTAGTTTGCAGTTACATTTATTTAAAATGCACCATCTGTTTTGCTGCTTCTTCCTGAAAGGTATACGCTGCAGAGCGGTATGCATTTATTACATAACGCCCCAGCATACGGCTTGTGGTTTTAATCACATAAATGGCTGCGATAAAAAAAAAAAAAACATCCACATGATTAAAATAGAAATGTGTATCTGAGGATGTGACGCCTCGCTGAACCAGCTATCAAGTTCTAACTTATCCAAGAGTCTAACCAAAAAGTTGTCCCCATCTGTGCTCTTCACAATTTCCATTTTTCTTTCCCAGTGCATTATGAGAGAAAAACTGATTTCTAGGTTATACACAGACCAGCTTAGACAGAAGGTTGAATTTACAAAGCTACAGCAAATATTTTGTAGCACTAAGGCTTCATGTACACGGGACGTTGTTCAACCTCTCCTCAACGATTTAACTTGACAGCTAGAAACCGGCGTCTAAAAATGTCTGTTTAGCAGCGTTTACATGGCGCGTTTGCATCTAGAAGCGTTGGAATTTTTTTTAAATCTTTTTTGGGTTAAAATGAAAAAACGTCTGTAAACGAAATGCTGAGTTACTGCGTTTAGCCATGTTTAGCCATGTTTTGCCGCGTTTGGCGCTTGAAATGCCTAGAAACGACTGTAAATGACCCTGTGTACATGTAATGATAAGATAACAGAGGAGAGTTCAGGAGCAGTTGAAAAAAATGCCCAAATACTCCTAAACGTCCGTTTACCAGCAGCAGTGTACATGAGGCCTTAGAGCTAAAAATATTCACTTGATAGAAAAATAACAATCACCATGACAAATGACACGTGCGTTTTATAGCTTTATGAAACCAGCCCGATGTTTGCACAACTTTTAGATAAATGAGGCTTTGAATCTTCTTGCATTGCTTTTGCATCTGGGCCCTTTTAAAAGTCGCACATCTATGGAAGAACTTGAAAAGATTGGCCTGTCCCTGGCCGCATCCCCACCATAGCACATAAGTGACAGAGGCCTCCGTTACACAGGAAATTTTTATTTGCACAGTCACTTATTCACATCTTGATGGTTGTCACCTCCTGGTTTTCGTTTGCTGCAGCTGAGTCATTTGACCACAAAGGGTTGAAGGCAAAATTTAAAAATGAACGCAACCTGGGCTGTTACTATGGTGGACAACGCAATGCGTCGGCCTTAAAGTGATCCAGTGCCCAGGCTTTGCATACTGAAGTAATTACATATTCTGAACAATGCACTTTAAAACAAGCCCTCATTCATCTACCTATCTATATGCATCTGGGAGAATTTTTTTTTAAATTCATTGAAATCTCAGCTGTATTATCTGTATACTACAGAAGCTTTGCAGTCTGCCAGCCCTCTAATACAAACAACCAGCAGGTGTTTCTAAGCTGTTAGGACTCATGGATATGGCTACTGTACAGCAAAGCACAGCCTTTTTCAACATCCACAGTGAATCAAATTAACCATACTTTATGCATGAAAACATTCTAACGTTTACATGCATACAGAGAAGATGGTGCTCTATTGAAGAACAAGAGATTTCTGTGTCCTAGCAATGAAGGATGGTAGATGGCAACTGAAGTCTGTCTTAGCAACAGGAGAAGGCGATAGAAGCCATCTGCGTCCTAGCAACAGACACTAGGTGGCAAAAGTTGCCTGCATCCTGGCAATGAAGAACACAAGGTGGCAGAAGCCACCTGCATCCTAGTAACACAAGGAGGCTAGGTGGCACAAATCGCCTCCATCCTAGCAACAGAAAGATGCTAGGTGGTGGAAGCCGACTGTGTCCTAGCAAGAAGGGAACTAGGCCTCAATAGTCACTTGTATCCTATCATTTAAGGGCACTAGGAGGCAGAACACCCTGTATCCTAGTAACAAAAGGACACTAGGCGGCAGAAGTTATCGGCGTCTTAGCAACAGAAGGACATAAGGTGGCAGAAGCAATGGAGGACACTTATGCAAGACTTCAGGGCTTTTCATTTCTAGCAACTAAATGCAGTAAATGAAAACAGACTATCCAGTGCTGGAGAATGAAGAATTAAAGTGAACCTGTTGCTTTACCCTGTAGGGGCAAAGCAGTGGTTCACTTTAAAGTAGAACTGTGGCCAGGCTTTGAACATTCAAAATATACAGGTATATTTGAATGTGGTTGGGTAACACAGCTCTATAAAGCACCACATCCATGAAATAGCACTTGAAGAATAAGGAATATTTTGTGGGATTTTTACGGTGCTGTAGTAAACTCTTCATAATATAAAACACCATAATTTATTGATGGTTAAAATCATTAAAATTAAAATCAATATACATCTATTACATGGTCACTGGTGTATTCACATAGACAGTAATATTATGGTGCATGTTCCCAACATGTTTCGCTCCCTAGGACTTCTTCAGGGAGTTCGAAAACCATGAAGAAGCCCTAGGTGGTGAAACATGTTGGAAACATGTTCCGCGATATTACCAACTATGTGAATACACCAGTGACTATGTAATAAATGTACATTGATTTTAAGTCAAATGATTTTAACCATGTATCAATAAATGATGACGTTTTATATTATATAGGGTTTACTCACAATTTCTACAGCACCGTAAAAATCCCACAAAATGTGCTTTATTCTTTGAATTCAAAATATACAGTATACATATACACCTGAGAGTCTGGGCACAAAGGTTGCACCAATACCATTTTTTAAATGGCGAGTATGAGTACCGATACTTATGCTCAAGTACCCACTGAGTACCGATACCTTTTGCGGTGCAATTTGAGCCCATGCAAATTGCGAGTACTCATGCAAATGCTTGGTATCGGCATTGGTGCAACCCTATTGGGGACCCATTTTGCTTACCTTTTTGTGGAAGACAAAAAGGAGCCTGTGGTGGACATGTTTGGGAATGTATCTCCTCCATAACATACTAAAAACCTGATGATTCAAAGGGGTTGATTTAATAAAATTGGAGAGTGTAAAATCTGGTGCATTTCTGCACAGAAAACAATCAGGTATTATTGTCAAAGTTTAAGTGAACAAGCTGAAGTTAGAAGCTGATTGGCTACCATGCACAGCTGCACCAGATTCTGAGTGCTCGAGTTTTAGTAAATCCCCCCACCAATCAGCTTCTGACCTGCGTGGAAGTTTGAACCACAGTTGGTGATACGTTAATCACAGAGAGAGTAACTATGTGTACATCACATACATTCTTTTTTTCCACTATCCCGTGTTTCTTTAAAGTTGCACTCCAGGCAAATCCACTGTTAAACTACATATATGGGAGCAGGTTTACCTGCCAAAGGATTTGTATTTTTGTCTATTCAGTCCTTAATTTTGCACAGCATGGCACACAGGACAGCCAGACTGGTGACCTGACTATTCTCTATGGAAGTTATATATTAAAACCTAGTCACTTCAATGCCCCCAGCCTTTGATTTGACAGTGAAAGAGCAACAGTAGACTGATGAGCTTGGCAGCCTGCCCTTCTGCTCCTCTTACCATATTCCTTGTTATTTGCATGCAGTACACCTGATTGGTTCTTAGTGCTGCCTTTCCTTCTACCCTTTTGAATTCTGTTGTACAGGGAAGTACAAGAGGCTAATTTCCTCATAACAAATTAAATATGGACTTACATTAATTACATTTAAAATGCATGTAATGATTATTAGTGAATACCCACCTGCATTATTCAGGGTTGTTTTATATCTGCCTAGAGTTCAGCTTTAATGAAAGATAAGGCCACATAACATGCACCACTCTACAGGCAACGTGCCCAACATTCTCTGTCTAGTGGCTGCACATATTGGGTGAAGAAGCCTAAATCTAAGGTCCTAGTCCTTCCTAGTAAAACAATGGGGTTTATTTACTAAATTAGGAGGGTGCAAAATATGGTGCGCTCTGCATAGAAACCAATCGGCTTCTAGGTTTTATTGCTAAAGCTTAATTGAACTAGCTGAAGTTAGAAGCTTATTGGCTACCATGCACAGCTGCATCAGATTCTGAGTGCTCCAGTTTTAGTAAATCACCCCCAATGAGTTGCATTTATGTAGAGCCAGTTCTTGAAAAGAGTACAGCTGAGAAATGGAGCGTGCAAGCATGTTTGCAGTGATGTTCCCCTGTGTATTTATTACACTTGTGCTCTTGCTGTAAATCTTAAGTTTCATTTAGCACCTTCTGGTGTGTGTGAAGAGTGTCTGGGACAGTTTATCACAGGCAGATGAGCACAAACGTGCAACAAAAGGAGGAGCTAGACAGCCAAGTGCTAATGACCCTTAAATGGGTCACTTACACACAAAATCATTGCTGGAATGGGATTCCAAGTCTGGAAAATGAAAGTAACCCTTTTTTTCCTTAACCAGTGAAAAGCAGCAGCTGGTATGCTATCCAAACAGCAGCCCCTAACTTTTATTCCAAGTACAGTTCAAAAAGCAAACACCAGAGCCCTGGTATCGTAAAGCTGTATTTATCCCCAATTCAGCAGAGCTGCACTGTCACTGTTCACTGAAACCATCAGGCAAGGCTTCTGCTGTATACATAGGGGACTGTTGAATGCAGGTTGATGCAAGTAGCTGTAACAAGTACTATAGACTTTTACTACCTTGATTTGGCAGTGCCAGTGTACTCAGCAGGAGCACTACCCAAAGGTTCAGTGAACAATGCAGCCATTAAACTGTGCTGAACAATGATTCCAATGTACGCTAACCATATGGATGGCAGTTAATTTAGAGTGTCACCCATCTCAAATCTTTTTCTTGTATTCAGTATATTCATCAAATTATGACATTTTGTAATATAATTTTGCCAAAATGGCTTTCTCTTTCAGCATTACCTCTTTCCACAGAAATATTTGGCCTGACCCTCAGCTGAAAGTCTGTCCTAGTGACTATTTATGGTTTATGACTTGCTTGTCATACACTGTAAAATCTGATGGTACAATCTTCTACAGATTTCCCCATAATATTTAATTATTATTATACATGATTTGTATAGTGCCAACAGTTTGCGTAGCGCTACCATATAAAATGGAACGGTACGATTACAACACAGTTTGGTACAGAAGGAATAGGAGGGCCCTGCTCATTGAGCTTACAATCTAAGGGGGGGGGGGGTGGTACAAAAGGTAATGGCTGCAGGGAATTATTTGATGGTGGAGACTCAATAACAGTTTTTAAGGTGGAGGTGAAGTAGGCTTCCCTAAGTAAATTACTTTTCAAGGATCGCCTAAAAGCGGACAGGGTAGGAGCTGACTGTACATACTGGGTTAGGGCATTCCAGAGGACTGGAGAGGTTCTGGAAAAGTCCTGTACTAGAGCATGGGAGGAGGTAACAAGGGAGCCAGAGAGCAAGATGTCTTGGGAGGAGCAGATGGGAAGATTGTATAGCAGGGTATGATCAGCTTAAAGTGATGGTAAACTCTGTTACACCACTTGTACCTACAGGTAAGCCTATAATAAGGCTTACCTGTAGGTACTGTGAATATCTCCTAAACTTGCAGTTGCGCAGTTTAGGAGATATTCAGAGTGCATGCAGCTGATGACATCACCGGCGCATATGCGCTGAAGGTCCAGCTTGCAAACGTCAGCTCCTGGAAGGAAGACCCGGGGAAGATGTCAGTCGTCTCAGCAGTGACATTGTGGCGCTGTAGGGCTTCGTTCTAAAGTAAGTTCATCGTAATGTGCTTGTATGTGATGCATACTAGCACATTGACATTGCCTTGCAGTGATTTTTTTTTTTATCACGTGCGGTTTACTACCGCTTTAAAGGGGTTGTAAAGGTTAGTTTTTTTATTTTCTAAATAGGTTCCTTTAAGCTAGTGCATTGTTAGTTCACTTACCTTTTCCTTAGATTTACATTCTAAATGATTTTTTTCTTTGTCTGAATTTCTCACTTCCTGTTTCTCCTCGGAAAACTTCACACCATCATCCGAGTGGTGTGGAGTCAGCCAGAACAGCTTACTGAACAGCTTACTGAGGAGGAACAGGAAGTGAGAAATTCAGACAAAGAAAACAAAGAAAAAAAATATTTAGAAGGGAAATCTAAGGAAAAGGTAAGTGAACCAACAATGCACTAGCTTAAAGGAACCTATTTAGAAAATAAAAAACGAACCTTTACAACCCCTTTAAGGATGCGTACACATGCCCATGTTTGTCAAGTTACACAGTGGTCACAGCTTGCCTAATGTGAGAAGTGAGGACAGCATCAGTTGAGAAGCACTGTAGATGGCCAGACATTGCTGGTCATGATTACCCCTTTAGCATCCATCTTATGTGTATGGAAAATGGGCTTCACTAGCGTGCTCTATTCCTCCAGGTGTACTGTGCTCTTTTAAATAATTTAGGTGCCCATGTATACAATGTCCGAGATTGTTGCCAGTTTCAAAGTGCTGCAAATGTTCCACCATTGTGGTCTTAGACAAGGGTATTGGAGGATCATGTGCCCAATAGCTGTGGCAAACAGCAGCTTTACTAAGATTGTACTTGTCCCTTCTTATTACCAATTGAGGCATCACTGTACATATAGCCCACCAAGCCCTACCCCAATCACTGAAACCTCTCCAAGGTGGCATCTAGGCCTGCTGCAGGTCTTGTTACTTATTGTTCATAGTGGAGAGAGGTGGCTTTGGGTTCTGGGACAAGGTAAGGCTTCGGCTTCGGCTTCATGGTAACTTAAACATATCTGAGCCAAGAGGGTCAGCCTGCTAATGGAAGTACCAAGCCATGATTTTACTCTGGTGCTTTTTATGGTTTTAAAGATTAATCAGGGCAGCATCTAGGAAGTATGAAAATTCTTTGATCTTTAGGAATTGAATTTAAAAAAAAAGGGAAAAATCTCCCCTGCTGTTTTAATAGCACAGTGCAGAAGTGCTACATTTTCAGAGCCTATAACCTCTAACAATACAAAACACAACGATTATACAAAGGGTAGTTAAGTGACAGCAACATATAGGAGGTTTTCCATAACAGATTAATTATTTCCCCTTAAAATTTCCAACTGTGATGGGCCTTGTTGAAACAAACTACTGTTAGGAGTGGTGCTTTTAAAGATAATTGTTAATTTTTATGGGTCTCCATGACTGTACTTCTCTTAACCATCAACAAGTCAGTGATCACGTTGCACTTTACAAGTAGAAGAGACTCCCTCTTATAATACTTAAAATTTGTTTAACTCTTTCCTTGGGAAACACTTTAAGAACAGTTAAAGCTTAGGTAAGTCTGTCTGCCTTTTTAACAGAGATCATTTACAGGGATTTCCACAACCCTTAAGAGACTTGGAGCAACCCTAGGTTTTAAAGAACCATGCAACACAAAGCCAATATTTCAGTAGCATAAAAGCTCACTCATTTCTCTGTATCCTAGTATAAGCAACAATATCTCCCTGTTGCAGTTATGGGGCTTGTGTAAATTGGGTCACCTTTGTAAAGTCCAACGAGGGTGTCCCACTCTTGCGACTTCATTTTCCAGGATATAAAATAGAAGCATGGTGAATCATGGAAAAAATATTGTAATTTCCTCCGTTGGGGTTGGAGATCTCATCGCCAGAATCCTCAGGAGATACAATTGACTCAAAAAACATTTACTGAAATCTGAAATGTAAGGTTTTGGTAGACTTACACCTTGTATAAATGGTGGGCATTAAAGAAAAATATGTTCTTATGGCTGAAGCTATAACTCAGCCAAGAAAGTTCAATGTCTTCCAGCTGCTGAGGATCTGGTCAGATGATAACAGGAAAAGCCTTAACAATGCAGTTTTCCATTTTCACGATGTAACAAAAAGTCTGTTTTGTGATTTTGTAATTTAATTATATTTTCTGTAATCAGTTGAACTAAACCATAAAAACATTCAAACGGCAGCAAATTGTTAGGATTGTGTACACCATGGTATCCATTCTCCCTGAAGAATACTCATACTCTCTTCAACTGGTCAGCCCATCAGTCTGTCTTCATTGTTTTTGTCACAGAAAAGTTTAATGAAACATCATTACAATTGGGCGCCGTTTAAAAATGTTTCAGTGACAGCTAGGGTCTAATTAGTTGTAGGCAACAATTCAACATTTGGTTAAATACAGAGTACCTTTGTATCTACAGTAGATCTAACCATCTGGGTAGATCGGTTGTTTTTATTTGAAGCATACATCAAAATCTGCCATTCCCACCATTTCTTGGCAGCTTTTGGGCCCCAAAGTTTGAAGTTTTTAACTTCCTGTGACAGTCTATCCCTGAATCACACCATGTCATCACATGTACTTTCTGAATTCCCATGTCTTTTTATGTTGTCTCCATGTTCCGTTCATGTCTATGCTGCTTTCAATGTAAAGGAGTCTGAATGGCTTCAGATTTGAAGATTATCATTTGAACATAAAGAAACGATAGGAGCCCATTCATTACAATGCTTTTGACTTGTACTTTATGTGCATTTTTGGCATGCATTATTTGCCTTGGTCTTATGGGCTTTTTGTTTCTAGGTATGATTAGAACACAGTTCGAAGTCCAAATGTTTTAGAGCTTTTCCATTGAATAGCTGGTGGAATTTGTACATCAGTTGCTTTCTCTTATTACTATATTGAAAGTATATCCAAAGTCAAACGTTTTTCCTTTTGGAAAGAGTTAGAACCTCTGTCAGGGCTTTTTTTTTATTTTTTTATATCGGTATTTGTTCCTGCTTAGTTTTTTTCCTATTTGTTCCAATGGCAATTGACATTGGGACTGGAAATTATTGCAAATCCAAAATTTTGAGTGGTCACCGTAACAGGAACATCTTGGAAACTTGATCCGGTGACAACTGTTTAAGAGGGAATATTTCTCACTTTCAAGATACAGTATTACCTATCACTTCTGTTTTGTATACAGGACAGAAAGTGAAGGGAAAGCTCCCCAATGGGACAGAAATAGAGAAAAGAACCTAACTACCTTCTACGCTATCCAAAATTTAAAATAATTTGTGTCTTTAGATCTCCTGCTTCTATAATTAAAACAAAACATTTATAGCAGTGAAATCTGGATAAATGTACAAGTAGTGCTTAAACTTTAGAGATTAAAAAAATGGTAACATGTACATTTGTGCTGTAACTCAGAAATCTGCCTGTAAACACATATATTTTTCACATATGTTCAATGCACATGTATGCATTATTTTGAAGCTGCCTTAGCAACTGACAAAATTATTTTAGGCTTTCAGTCCTCACAATAGAAGCTGATTGGTTATCCTGGGCCATACCACTGGATCTCCTTTTTATACCTCTTTATTGAGCACCCCAGAGAAAACTTTTTCTGAAAATATTTTTGGTTATTTTTTTTCGGAGTCCTTGTCCAAATACGGAACCCAGGCAGTTCCTGTTGCCTTAAAGAAACCCTTGAAAAGGTTGTGCGCTGGAGAGTGGACATTGCCTCCTAATTGGTTATGGGGCAGCACACTCTGCAGGAGTTGGTTCTTTTTCTAGGTGTTTACCTAGCAAGCCCATTTAATTTTTTACTTAGGCCCTTCCACTACCTAGTGGTAAGTAAATCTAAAGTAGACTGTCCAATCCACGTGTAATCTGACTTCCCAAGCTTAAGAAGTAGAGAGTTCCAGAACAGTCCATGGTATGATTTAAAGAGAATGTTCTAATTCATTTCTTATCTGAAGCCATTAAAAATATCTCTACACACTTTCTCTATATCAAGTACCTCTCCTTCCTTCAGACTTCCTTTCTTCCACAATTTTTTGTTTTTATGATTATTGTTTATTTTTTTACATTTCCCATGGTTTGTTTTTCTCCCCCCCCCCCCCTCCTTCCATAGTGTGGCCGAAATGCTGAGAACTTCGACCGGTTTTTCACCCGCCATCCACCAGTGCTAACGCCACCTGACCAGGAGGTCATCAGGAACCTCGACCAATCAGAATTTGAAGGATTTTCCTTCATTAATGCTGAGTATGAGCAACTGGAGATAAAAGACTGATGAAATGGCTGCCTGTGTTTTCCCGAGTACCTACAGCTCTCAGCTGTCCCACTGTAATCTTCCCTAGGGTGGCCTGGCCACACTGCTCACCCCACCAACCCTTTTACTTTGCGTTATAGCAGCCATCTTGCTGAGTACTGTATGACTGATCCAGCATGTGTGACTTGGCCTTACTGTTTACAGAGGGCCTGTTGTCTATGTCTTGTTTATTCATCAGTAAGCCAAAAGACAGAGGCCTCCATGATGGAGTCTTTGAAGGTATAGCTTTTCTTGTTACCCTTAGTAACCTAGCACATTAGTCTTAATTCATTTTCCCATGCTGCAATAGAAACAAATAAGGGTATCCAGAAAAGTTTTTCCTTCATGCACGTTTCATTCTAAGGCCTAGAACGTGCGTTAATCTCTTGGATGCATTGACTAAGTTGAACATGAAGACTTGTGGCTAACAATTTAAGCCAAATTCCCCTGGCACTAGAGGACTGTGAATTTTTTTTTTGGACAAGCAAGTTACCTACTATTTGTATATCAATGTTGTAGCATTTGTTTTCCTGTTAAGTCCAAAGGATAACAACAAATATGTGTTTTACTCATAATCTGGAGCTTGTGATTTTATTGAATATCCCTAGAAAAAGAACAGAGATCACTTTGCAATCATTATTGAATAGATCTGTGCCCTAAGCATCTCGTTGCTGGTGTGCTTAAAAAGAACCTGTGACTAGGCTATGAACACGAGTGTGTATAATAATAATAATAAAAAAAAAAAAATATATATATATATATATATATATATATATATATACATTTTTTTCCTTATTAAGCACTCACTGACCTCTGTAGTTGCAGGCAATGTGATTCAATACATTCTCAAAGTTCACAGCAGAAGTTCTAGAGTAATTTAAAGTGATTGTAAACGATCGCCTTGTAAAGCAAAACATTCAGTCTAAAATAGAAATGAAAGGCTAAACATTTTATGTATAGATATGAAAAAAACATTAGTACTTTAAGTAATCACATTCTCGGTTCTCAGCTGTATAGGAGCTGGGGGAGGAGAAACTGCAGCACACTGAACTTCCCAGTGAATGGCTGTACAGGGGGTTTATCAGGACAAGTCTGATAATTGGAGGAGAGCAGGCTGAGCTCCCAGCATAGCGAGAAAACTGACAATGCTGTGTTCTCCTGCTTAGTGTGGCCAGTTTTTAATAGGAAAGCAGAGGGACTGGCAGGAACACCAGGGATTTCACACAAAGGAAGCAATGCAAAGAGAACATGATACTTTTTCATACAAGTACATGCTACAGCAGGCACATAGCAAGAATATTAAATGCTGGGGTAATAAACTCTTTAAGGTGTCATGTACACTACAGCCCTAAACTTGCGTTTTGCAGTTTTTGGTGTCTTTTTGCCAAAGCGCCCAGACTTGACTCCATAAAAGCCTATGTACACATAGTTTCAATGTACACATAGGCTTTTACTAGAGTTTAGGTGCTGCGGTTAGGGGAGCTTCAACCTCCCTCAACCACCCTCTCCTGAATGCGGAAGAATCGCATTCAGGATAGGGACATTTTGGCTGCAAAACCCGGCAAAATCATGCAGCGATTTTGCCGTGTTTTCCCGCGGCCAGTGGTCAAAGTAGGCTATGTGTACATGAAGCCCAAGTGGTTCAGCCCTTCCCACCCCCAACAGTGACTCTGCAGCCTTCTTATCTCTAATGTAAACACAGAGAAAGTTCTCTGGAGTAGGGGGGTGAGCTAAGCTAAGAGTTACTACTACTGCAAGGGGGAGCAGGAGCAGCTGAGCTGCAAAGTCATTATAGGGAAAAGGAATAGGTTAGCTGAACTGCTGAGAAGGACTTGATGATTTCAGTGATTCTGCTGTAAACTTTGAGAGTGAATCGCCCCACAGTACTTGTAGCTACAAAAGTCAGTGAGGGTTTATGTAAAACATATTTACTGCTTGTTAAGAATGTGTAAATAATTGAATGTCCAAATCATGGTCTCTTGTTCACTTTTAAAGCTAACCATTAAGACAAATATGGGGCTGCCATTGTTGACCTCCTAAAAATTCTACCTGGTTTTAATGCTGACCTGTTTTGGCTTTAGTATGCTTTGAGTCACACATCCAGATCAAATAGACATATCCAATAGAAAGGATAACTTGCCACAAGTTTGTGGCAGTGTTGAATTGTAAATCTGTTAACTTGTTGCACATTTTTCCTGGCAAGTTGTACATCTGCAGAGCACTTGAAGCACAAGTTCTAGTTGACACTTTTCCAATTTGTTGCAAATTTGCATGGCAAGTCTCTAGCAAGAGCAAAGTTGCAGTAGTGAGTTTACAGCAAGAGCCTCTGCAAGTCACAGTGACTATGGGATGACTATTGCACAACATAACTGACTTGCAGAATGTTTGCAAAAAGTTGATCTGGAGTCATGCAATGCAGACTTGCTGCAATTGTCTAACAAACTTGTGAAGACTGGCAAGTCTAGCAATAGCTTAACAAGTCCATTTCAAACTTGTAGCACAATTGCTTGCTATCTGGGTATGAGGACAGACGCACTGGCAGCTGCTATTTTTCTTTCAGAAATGGTTTCCTTTTAAGATGTAATTTCACTCAAGAGGTCTGAACTCCCCCATCACATAGGCGTCCTGTAAAGCTTCTGTATTTGGCCAAGCTACTTCTGTCACCAGCCTATAAGATCTTCAGGAGGAGGCGATGGGCACAGAAGTATTGCATCCCGTATCCTCTAGTGGATTCACCATAGCAATAAATGGGGAGCTTACTTGGGCTGGTAAACAGTAGCTTGTCTGACAAACCAAGCAGGGCTTCTCACAGCTGTAGTAGTAGTAGTAGTGTTTATCCATAGGGGGACGTCAGAAAATGTAGCTGGGCACTGAACCCTTGCTCTTTAAAGAAGTCCCATACTAAGTTTTTTTTTTAAGCATCCTAAAGGGTTGCATTACACTGCATACGGTCCCTATTCCTATGATCATCAAACATTTGAATGTGAAAATTTGGAATTCAGTTCATTAAGGGTTAGCTGGGCAGATCTGATCCAAGTAAAAAACAAATGCACCCATGATGCAATGTGGTGGATTTACTAAAGGCAGGTTTTCTTAAGTAAATGGAAATATGCTTTGTAAAGAATATCAAATCGGATGCAAGGAAAATAAAAAACAGCCTTTTCTATTTGCCTTTATTACATCAACCCCAGTGAAGGCTTTCCTTACACTCTGAGTTGTATGGTCTATCTGCATGATGTAGAAAAGGGAAAGTGAGCACAGAAACATCGTTTATAAGGGTGCCAGTCACTGATTTTGTATATTTGCAACTGCCCTGTCTCTTTTCAATTAGATTGGATCATTTCCAAAGCATAAACCTCCATTTTTTTTTATTTTTTTTTTGCCCAGTGTCTCTGTGTATTAGAGGAATGGGACTTCCCAGGTTGCACTGCTCCATATTCCTGTCCAGTAAAAGCCACAGCTGTGTTTAATCCCATCGGACTGCCAATTCCCTTTTGATATCAAAAGCTTTTTTTTTTGTGCTATATGCTTTCTCTGAGTTGCCCGGCACTTCACGTTCATATTTCCAAAGGGGCCAAAACATATCGATGTCAGATAACCCAGCAGATGTTTGTGTGTGCTAGACCCCCATCACCATCATCATCGTCATTTCTGCATGAGTGAAGGAGATAATGCACTAGCACAGCGAGTGCCCCAGGCTCCGCTACAAATTGGCCATTCCGCATGCAGCCTTAGCCAAGCATTAACTCATTACCCTCTTCACATTCTGGGTTTAGAACAGGGGGGAGCCCCTCGTTTCTCTGGAAGCTGCTTTTCTGTGCCTTTCGCTTGGACAGGAAGACACCTGATTGATGTAGGCAAGTCTGTTTTTACTGGGTAGTAGCCTATCAAAGACCAACATTATTAATGCCAGCTTATTCAGCAGAGCAAAAGGAAAACACTCAGGCACACCAGTCATGAATCATTTCCTAAAGAAGATCTAAAACCAGTTGCTAAAATTACCCATAAGCTCTAACATGAGTGAAACTGGAGAGTTGTGTAAAGGATGATTTTTTTTTTGAATATACCTGTTTAACCACTTCAGCCACGGAATAATTTACCCCCTTCCTGACCGGGCCATTTATTGCGATACGGCACTCCGTCGCTTTAACTGACAATTTCGTGGTCGTGCAACGTTGTACCCAAACCAAATTTGTGTCCTTTATTTTCCCCTCAAATAGAGATTTCTTTTGTTGGTAATTGATCAACACTGCGGTCTTTATTTTTTTCTCTATAAACAAAAGAAGAGCGACAATTTTTTACTTTTTGCTATAATAAATATCCCAATTTAAAAAATAAAAATAAAAATGTCTTCATCAGTTTAGGTAAATATGTATTCTTCTACATATTTTTGCTCAATAAGCGTATATTGGTTTGCGCAAAAGTTATAGCGTCCACAAAATAGGGGATAGATTTATGCCATTTTTATTATTATTATTTTTTTTTATTAGTAATGGCGGCGATCAGCGTTTTTTATCGGGATTGCGGCGGACAGATCGGACACTTTTGACATTTTTTTTGGACCATTGACATTTATACAGCGATCAGAGCTAAAAATAGCCACTGATTACTGTATAAATGTCACGGGCAGGGAAGGGGTTAATACTAGGGGGCAATCAAGGGGTTAAGTGTCCTACAGAGCTGTTTCTAACTGTGAGGGGATGTGACTGACTAGAGGAGGAGCCAGATCGTTGTTCCTACTTAGTAGGAACAGACGATCTGTTTCTCCTCCCCTGTCCTAACAGGGATTTGTGTGTTTACACACACAAATCCTCGTTTTGGCTCTCGTACCCACGATCGCGGGTGACCGGCGGCGATCATGGCCACTGGCCACGCTCATCGCCCCCCCCCGCCATGCAGCGTGCGCCTGCTATGGCTCTTAAGGGAGCCGCCGTACATATACTCCGATTTGTGCAGGAGAGCCATCCTGCCGCTGTATATGTACAGGAGCTGGTCGGGAAGTGGCTAAGTTGTACCTATTTATCTACAGCTTCTAAAACACACAGATCCAAGGCTATTGCTTGGCTCTTGCACAGCAGAAAGCTGGAGGGAAAGGACACACCCTCCTCTACACAGTCTCCTATGGAAACATGCACAGCTCATGCTGCCAATCAATCACCTTTGTGCAGTAGAGGGGGGCGGAGCCATCTCCGGAGATTGAGGTGTCAGGATAATCTTTCACAGGTGATGTATGCTGAGGGAAGAGAGAGGAGACAAGCCAAACTGCCTGCTTTGAATTGAGGTACATGCTATAGAAAGATATGCTCCGTTTATTTTTCATTTCAGAGGTTTACAAACACTTTAAAGCACATATTGCGTGGACATGGTCCATTGTTGCTGTCAGGGAACTGGTCCAGGGGAAATTGGCTCATTTAGATAGGAAGTGCCCATGTTCACCTGTCCAGTGCTGTGCTCAACCAAACTGGTTGTTCGCTCTTTGGGTCCCTGGCACTGGCATGTTTACTGTGGGCAGCTGGCTGTGATGCCTTGCAGCTTCATGGTTGGCTTCCCACTGTGCATGCACGGGCTACACTGCACTTTGTGAATGGTCCCGCAGCCTTGGGCCTTTGACATGTCCCAGGAGCTTCGAGGGGGTCCTGGAGAATTTCTGGTGGATCACCATGATGAGCTGACCGGAAGTGGTCAAAACCAGGTAAGTAAATAAAAACTTTTTTTAATTAAATAATGTGGATGCATTTTTTTATTTATGCTTGCAAAAGGTGGACTTGGCATTTAACACATGCTAAGATTTTTAATACATTTGTTCACAATCGAGTCCAATGTTTCCCCTGTTAAACCCAACTTACAGACACCAGTCTATGAAAATTTAATTGAATTTACAATTTAGTTTTAATGTCTAGTGGACCTTCATCTGGTCTGACATTAACAGATTGGGATGTACTGCACAACGCACATCTCTATTACCCTTACAATGCTTTGCATGATAAGCCAATGTGATTGTAGGTAAGTAAGTATATAACTCTTCCAAAGAGACGGGCAGTAAAAAACTCCCAATGCATCCGCAGCAGGGTCCCTCTGCACTAGGACGTAAGGAGGCCACATAGAATTCCAGCAAACACCTCTTTATGTCATTGGAATGACAGGTGTCACAACTAGCTCAGGGGATGTGTGGTGATCTATGGTGACATACTCAACAAGACTGGGTTTTATATTACTCAAGCCTAAAATTGCCAGTATGGGTATAACATTTACAGAAATACCTACTTAAAGCAGCCCTTACCATCCTGGCGTCTTGGAGAAAATGTAATATGATTTAATTGTATGTCTATGCATTAAAAAAAATGTAGTACATCTTTGTAATATATGGATGTTTCCCCATGGGCTGTCTCTTTAAAAACATTCCAATTCAGAAAAATATCTGTTAAAACTGCTACAAATTTTTTGAGCCCCTAAGGTCCAGTAATGAGCAGGTAGGGATCCTTCTTTAGTACTTAAAAACCAAGCAGTGTCATCAGCCCTGTTTGGGTTCTCCCCTGATGGACTACAGAACACCTCTTTCTAATGTACCATGGAGAGCTGACAACGCTGTTTGCAGATTTAGTGCAACAGAGGTCCTATGTTGTCATCTCAAACAGAAAATTATAGAGGAATTTCACCCTCCCTCCCTCCTATTTTTATTTATTTTTTCTTTCCCGCTGACCTAATGGTCAGTTCTGCACATTTCAGATATTCAGCTAGACCGTGAATCCAACGTCCTGCTGAGATCCTCTTCTCAGTGGCCGGCCGCGGCCAGGGTCCCATTCTGCCATGTTTCTCTTTGAGGTGATTGGAATGCTGCGTCAGCTCTTCTGGGTTCTGGAGCAGTCTTCTGATGATGCGTCACCAGGCCCGCCCCTTCCTCTGTTAGTAAATAGAGTGATGTGCAGGGCTCCCAGTGCCTCCTGGAATATAAACGTCACACATATCCCAGGAGGCACCAGGGGCACTGATGTTATTCGCCTAGGCGAACATTTATAGGTAAAGTTGCTCCAGGGAATATCTGATTGCCTCTCTGGGGGTCAGGTAGGATTTTTTTTCCCCTGCTGTAGAAAATTGGATCATGCTTTGCTGGGGTTTTTTGCCTTCCTCTGGATCAACTGTGGGTTTAGGACTGTGTATATGGGATTGTAATATTTTTTTCCTGGTGCCTCCATGCCACCTTCTTCCGCCCACAGGACCAGTGCATAGCTATAAAAAGTTAACACCCACACAACAGCCCGTTTCCATTTTTCGTCCTCCAGCACGCAATCACCTTGCAGTTCCTAAAGTTAATTCTAAGGTCCCCCTATATGGCTGGCCTGGAACCACTGAAAATAATTGCAGTACATTCCTCCAGAAGCATCTGAACATCATGGGCACCTTTTGCAGACTAAGGCCTTATAGGCTGAAACGCGTCAACTGTTCTCATTTGCGTTTTGTTCACTGTGGCTTGTCAATAAAAACAAAGATTTTTTTTCAAGAGCAAAAACCTGGAGTGTGGATCTTTTTTTCCTACACCTTATGCAGAGTTGTCAGCCAACATGACAGCCAATATGGTGCATTCTTTCAGCTGATGGGCTTAGTAGTACTCACTTCACCTGTCTTTGGCAGGAAGCCAGTAGCTTACTCACTATCTTATGATAGAATTTGCTTAAGCATGCCACCTTGATAGCTAGTTATTGATCTATCATACGTATGCTGCCATGGAGACACCAGAAAATTATATCATACTTACCGTAATTTTATTTTCCTGGTGCCGATCCATGGCAGCATACCGAATCCACCCAGTTCGTTCCTAGCGATGTACAGGAAAGGGGCTGTTGTCTGGGTGTTAACTTTTTATAGTTGTGCACTGGTCCTGTGGGTGGAAGTAGTCAGGGCTACTATCATACGTATGTTGCCATGGATAGGCATCAGGAAAAAAATTAAATTACAGTATGATACAATTACAATTTTTCTTTTATGGGTTGGACTGGATGGACTTGTCTTATTTCAACCTGACTATGTAACTATGAATAATGGAGAATGGGGGCAGGCTGAAACTAATTCTTAATAAAAATTGTTCGCTAAGGAAGAGGAGCCAAGTCAGTTTTAAGACGAAGAAGTGATTGCTGTGTTTTTAAAGAGACAAAACCATGATGAAATGTGCAGGTAGTGCAGAGATATAAAAATATATAGTCCCAGACATACACTTTAAATAACCTCTAGAGCCTGTGTACCTGTTAATGCTTTTGGTAGTGCAATAGGATGATATGCAGATGATAACTCTGCTTCCCAAAGCTGAGCACGTCCCTGCCCTCTCCCACCTCCCAAATGTATTTATTGGCCTAAAAGCATGATATGTAAGCTCGGTACTCAAAACACAGGCATGCATGAGAGGGGTCCATAAAGACATGGATGAGCGAGTTTGGCGTGGAGGAACTTGACTGGCCTGCAGAGTCCTGACCTCAACCCAATAGAACACCTTTGGGATGAATTGGAGTAGAGACTGTAAGCCAGGCCTTCTCGTCCAACATCGGTGCCTGACCGCACAAATGCACTTCTGGAAGAATGGGCAAACATTCCCATAGACACACTCCTAAACCTTGTGGACAGCCTTCCCGGAAGAGTTGAAGTTGTTATAGCCAACTCAATACTGAACCCTACGGACTAAGACTGGGATGTCATTAAAGTTCATGTGCGTGTAAAGGCAGCCGACCCAATACTTTTGACAATACAGTGTGTGTGTGTGTGTGTATGTATATATGTATATATATTATTTATATATATATATATATATATATATATGTGTATATATACACATACACACACACACACAGTATCTCACAAAAGTGAGTACACCCCTCTCATTTTTGGAAATATTTTATTATATCTTTTCATGTGACTACACAGAAGAAATGACACTTTGCTACAATGTAAAGTAGTGAGTGTACAGCTTGTATAACAGTGTAAATTTGCTGTCCCCTCAAAATAACTCAACACACAGCCATTAATGTCTAAACCACTGGCAATAAAAGTGAGTACACCCCTAAGTGAAAATGTCCAATTTGAGCCCAAAGTGTCAATATTTTGTGTGGCCTCCATTATTTTCCAGCACTGCCTTAACCCTCTTGGGCATGGAGTTCACATGAACTTCACAGGTTGGCACTGGAATCCTCCTCTATGACAACATCACAGAGCTGGTGGATGTTGGAGACCTTGCACTCCTTCACCTTTTGTTTGAGGACACCCCACAGCAGTTCAATAGGGTTCAGGTCTGGAGACATGCTTGGCCAGCCCATTACCTTTACCCTCAGCTTCTTTAACAAGGCAGTGGTCATCTTGGAGGTGTGTTTGGGGTCGTTATGTTGGAATACTGCCCTGCGGCCCAGTCTCCAAAGGGAGGGGATCATGCTCTGCTTCAGTATGTCACAGTACATGTTGGCATTCATGGTTCCCTCAATGAACTGTAGCTCCCCAGTGCCGGCAGCACTCATGCAGCCCCAGACCATGACACTCCCACCACCATGCTTGACTGTAGGCAATACACACTTGTCTTTGTACTCCTCACCTTGTTGCCGCCACACACGCTTGACACCATCTGAACCAAATATGTTTATCTTGGTCTCATCAGACCACAGGACTTGGTTCCAGTAATCCATGTCTTTAGTCTGCTTGTCTTCAGCAAACTGTTTGCTGGGCTTTCTTGTGCATCATCTTTAGAAGAGGCTTCCTTCTGGGACAACAGCCATGCAGACCAATTTGATGCGGCGTATGGTCTGAGCACTGACAGGCTGACCCCCCACCCCTTCAACCTCTGCAGCAATGCTGGCAGCACTCTATAAGTCTGTTTCCCAAAAACAACCTCTGGATATGACGCTGAGCACATAACTTCTTTAGTCGACCATGGCGAGGCCTGTTCTGAGTGGAACCTGTCCTGTTAAACCGCTGTATGGTCTTGGCCACCGTGCTGCAGCTCAGTTTTAGGGTTTTGCCAATCTTCTTATAACCCAGGCCATCTTTATGTAGAGCAACAATTCTTTTTTCTTTTTCGTACATCACGGGACACAGAGCGACATAGTCATTACTAATGGGTTATATAGATACCGTCAGGTGCTGGCACTGGCAACTTCCAAAACCGGAAGTACCCTCCCCTATATAAGCCCCTCCCATCCGGGAGCACCTCAGTTTTTTGCCAGTGTCTAAGGTGTTGGCCAAGAAGAAACATGTGTTTTTCACTGAGCTTGCGTACAGGTTCTTTTGGGCCTCAGTAAGCTATTCCGGATCCGACCAAAAAAGCTTCATAGCTAAACGGTCGGTACCCGGGCCTTGCAGAGAAGAGCAAGGTTTTGCCTGTAATGCTTCTCTTAGGAGAGCTGGACCCTGGGATCCAGAGCTCTGGTCATACCCACGACCAAGATGTTTTCTGTGCAGGGTGCTATACAGGTCCAGGGGAGTGGAATCCTTGGGAACCCGGTCCCTGAAGGTTTGATTACAATGCCTGCCGTGATAGGTGAAGTTTGGGCTTTTGTGGACCAAACAAAGTCCTGCGGCGGGGAACAGGTAAGTGGGGGCCCCCAGGAACTTGGTTCTATTGGGGGACCCCCAAGCCTAATTTGTCTTTCTGTCTGTTACCTAATGGTATTCCCGCAAAATTCTGTGCATGCCTGTAACTACTAAAAAAATGTAATAATTTTTAATGGTGGTCAAGAAAAAAAAAAAAAAAATGTTTTTATATATATTTAATATATTAGACTGCGGTACCTGTGTTTGTCCACTAGAGGCCGCTGTGGAATGTTTTCTTGTCATGTGGACTAGCTTCTTCTCAGCAGAGCAAAGTCCAGGCAGATGGTGAGTTCTCTTATAGGAAACTGCTTCCTCTGCCATGTTGCAGTGTTTGTCCATCCCCCGGCCTGCGGCAAAGAGGGGCCCTGGCTCCTGTCCCTTGTTACCATATTTGAAATTAGCGCCGAAGGCGCACGTGCCCGCGCGCGTGCGCGTGCACGCGCCTCTATATATAGAGGTGAGCCGGGAAAGGGGGCGGAGCCTGGGGGATGACGCTCTGTGCGCGCCGCAGCGCTTCTGCGCATGTGCGGGCGTCCCAGCAGTTTTAAAAAAAAAAAAAAACCACAATATTGTAGTGAGCTGGCTATGAAGTACAGAGACAGAGCTGGCAACATTTAAAGGCATACAGCAAGCGGTTGATACAGGCATCCCCTAGAAAGGCACATTAGTAGACACCAACTGTGATATAGCAGCAATTGTGCTAGACTATTCTCAGTAAAAGTGGTGTATTACGGCTGGAATACCTCAGCTTTAGGCTTAGGAATATGCCGTCCAGAAGCTCCGGAACTGAATCTTCCAGGAAGCGAAGGGGGTCTCATCGGGCTCTGAGGATCTTGGGCATACTTCTGCTGCACCAGTCTCCCCTGAAGTTCAGAGGTAAGTGACCGTAGAGACCCCGCAGGGGTACTTGGTACTGTGGCTGTCCTCAGTCACCTGCTCCTGTGTATGTAACAGAGGAGGTTTTTTTCCTCAGCTCTGGGAGGATTAGGGAGAGATTGTCAACATTTATCGCGGCCTCCCTGTCAGGGAAAGCACGCCCGATCTCCGTCTCCTCCTTCAGAGTGCCTGTTAGCAGAGCAACAGTCCCATACAGGGATCGACCTGCCTGAAGGGGATCAGGATGAGGTTGATTCTGTTATAGAGGAATCAACAGTGGGGGAACCTTTTCTCAGCATCTCAAGCTGAAAGATTATGGGTTCAGTCTCTGACTAACATGGTCCGATCAGCATTTAAAAATGCACCTTGCGGAACCATCAACCACTACTGTATCCTCGTTGGGGTCGCTAGAAGCCCCCAGACTGTCTGTTCTTTTCCACTTCACCCTTTACTGAAAGGGCTCATTTACCAGGATTGGGAATGTCCTGAGAAAATATTTATTCCCCCAAGAGATTTCCGGTGGTCTATCCCATGGAGGATAAGTTCATCAAAAAAAAAAAAAAATGGAAGGTCCCTACAGTGGACGCAGCCATCTCTTGTATGTATAAATCACTGACATGTCCAGTGGATAATGTCCAAATGTTCAAGAACCCAATAAATAAAAGATTGGAGTCCTTATGAAAATCTGCTTGGTGATACAACCAGCAGTAGCAGCTATTGGGGTCTGCTAAGCAGTGAAGGATCAGTTGAAACAGGTCTTGAGGGACTTGACAGATCAGCAGGCTTTGCCCTAGCTGATCTACCTAGAGCCTTAGGCTTTGCGGTTGACGCCATAGAGGATTCAGTCCATCAGGCCTCCCGCCTTACGCTGTCTATAGTACATACGCGTAGGCTCCTATGGCTCAAAAACTGGTCTGCTGAAGCTCCCTGTAAAGAATGGCTGGTTAGCGTCCCATTTCATGGTGAACGCTTATTCAGGGAAAACCTGGACAAATATATCCAGAAAATTTCCAGCGGTAAAAATACGCTCTTGCCGGTTAAAAGCAGAGTTAGAGGTCCCTCTTTAAGAGGCCTGCTTCTCCAGTCCCTGGGGCATCGGCTGTGTAACAGTTCCGACGGCCTCCTCGGTCAAATCCCGGGGGTAAAAAACAGGGACAGTAGCAGGGTAATGAGAAACCCTGGGTCAGGGGAGGTCCAAAACCTCCCCCAAAGTTAAATTCATTGAAGCCCCCACTCAGTCGGGTGGGGGGAGGACTCTAGTTGTTCGCAAGAGACCTGGCGGGACACGATCAAGACAGATAGGTGCTCTCCGCAGTAGGTTTGGGATACAGTTTGGAGTTAAAAGACTCTCCTCCTTCCCATTTTTGAGGTCAAACGTGCCAAGGGATCCCCGGAAGAGAGAGTCCCTCCTGTTGGCACTAGAACAACTATTGCTCCAAGGAGTAATTATGGAGGTTCCCCTGGAAGAATGAGGGTTCGGGTTTTACTCAAACCTCTTTACAGTCCCGAAGCAAACGCGGACGGGAGGCCCATATTAATTCTAAAAGGGCCATACAAATTCCTGTATATCAGGTCTTTCCGATGGAGTCGATCCGATCGGTGGCCACTGCCCTACAAGGGGAGGATTGGTTAGCCACGATCGACATCAAAGATGCTTATTTGCACATTCCCATCTTTCCAGTCCACCAAAAATTTCTACGCTTTGCAGTAGAAGGGCGCCATTTTCAGTTCAGAGCCTTACCCTTCGGTTTGGCCACAGCACCACGAGTGTTTACAAAAATTCTGGCCCTTTATTGGCCAATCTAAGAACACAAGGTGTAATGATAATGGCATATCTGGATGACTTGTTGCTGATAGACCACTCAGTGAAAAAACTAGACGTGGTCGTTCACAAGACAATCAAGTATCTGGAATCTCACGGTTGGATTATCAACCGAGACAAGTCAGCCCTAAAAACCAGTCAAAAGTCTGGAATACTTGGGGCTAAGGTTGGATTCAGGCCAGAGAAAAATATTCTTGCCTCGAGGAAAGGTGTTGTCTTTGAAAGATTTGATCCACTTAGTGGGTACAAAAAAAGACAGCCGTCCATACGCCTGTATATGAGGCTGCTGGGAAAAATGGTGGCATCATTCGAAGCAGTACCCTACGGTCAATTCCATTCAAGGAATTTGCAAGGGGCCATACTGTCAGCCTGGAACAAAAAAATTCAGGCCTAGACTTACAATGTCCTTGTCCCCTTCCGTTCGCAAGAGCCTCCGTTGGTGGTTGGTTTCCCAGAATCTGGAAAAAAGGAAATCCTTCAGTCCGATTTCTTGGGAGGTGGTCACTACAGATGCCAGCCTTATAGGCTGGGGAGCAGTACTGGAGCAATAGTCTCTCCAGGGCAGATGGTCGGATGCAGAAAAGGCCCTGCCCATCAATCTCTTAGAGATACGAGCAGCCCGGTATGCCCTAGTAGCATGGACATCCAAACTCCAAGGGTCCCCTGTCAGAATTCAATCAGACAATGCCACAGCAGTGGCATATATCAATCATCAGGGGGGCACCAGGAGTCGTGCAGCCCAGAGGGAAGTAAATTACATCCTGAAATGGGCAGAAAAAATATGTCCCAGCCATATCTGCGGTATTCATTCCAGGAGTGGAGAAGTGGAAGGCGGACTTTCTAAGTCGCCAGCAATTAGGCCCAGAGGAAGGGTCCCTTCACCTCGAGGTTTTCTGGACAATATGTCAGCGGTGGGGAACATCGGATGTAGATCTTCTAGCATCCAGATTCAACGCAAAGGGGGACAGGTTTGTCTCTCGGACAAGGGATCCCCTAGCTTGCGGCTCGGATGCCCTAGTGTTCCCTTGGGATCAGTTCAAGCTGATATATGCATTCACACCGCCACAATGGTTACCTCGATTACTCCGCAGAATCAGGGTAGAAAAGAAACCAATGATTCTGGTGGCTCCAGCGTGGCCCCGAAGAGCGTGGTACGTGGAGATTGTAAAATGTCAGTGGGGAGTCCTTGGACTCTCCCACATCGTCCGGACCTGCTTTCGCAAGGACCGATATACCACCCTTCCTTACCAGCCCTAGGTTTGACGGCCTGGCTATTGAAGCCCACATTCTAAAAAAGAGAGGGCTCTCTAATTCTGTGGTATCTACCATGATCAATGCCAGGAAGCCGGTATCCAGGCAGATCTACTATAGAATCTGGAAGGCGTACATCGCCTGGTGTGAAGCCAAGAAATGGCATCCACGTAAGTACGTAATAGGTAGGAGTCTGGACTCCCTACAATGGGCTGTAGATAGGAAGCTTGCCTTGAGTACTATCAAGGGTCAGATTTCGGCCTTGTCAATATTTTTTCAAAGGCCCTTGGCTTCGCATTCACTAGTCAAAGCCTTTATACAAGGAGTGATGCGTATTAGTCCTCCGGTTAATATTCCCATATGTCCATGGGATCTAAACTTGGTTCTGTCGGTTCTACAGAAACAACCATTTGAACCATTACAGCATATTTCCTTGGTGCTTCTCACCAGGAAATTGATTTTTCTAGTAGCCATTTGTTCGGCTAAAAGAGTATCGGAATTAGCAGCTATGTCCTGTAAGGAGCCATATCTGGTTATCCATAAGGACAGAGTAGTGTTACGTCCTCATCCAGCCTTTCTTCCTAAGGTGGTATCGAGGTTTCATTTGAACCAAGATGTGGTTCTTCCTTCTTTTTTCCCCAAACCTACTTCGGTAGAGGAAAAGTTATTGCATTCTTTGGATGTAGTAAGAGCAGTTAAAGCTTATCTAAAAGCCACTGCTCAGATTCGCAGAACGGATACTTTGTTTATTCTGCCGGAAGGCCCCAGAAGGGGTCAGGCAGCGTCAAAATCTACTTTAGCCAAGTGGATTCGACAGGTCATAATACAAGCCTATGGCTTGAGAAATAGACCGCCTCCGTTCAAAGTTAGGGCGCACTCCACGAGAGCAGTTGGAACTTCATGGGCAGTGCATCACCAGGCCTCCCTGGCTCAAATCTGTAAGGCCGCAACATGGTCTTCAGTACACACGTTTACTAGGTTCTACCAGGTGGACGTTAGAAGTCAGGAGGATGTCGCCTTTGGGCGCAGTGTGTTGCAGGCCGCAAAAGATCCTCATGTCTGATAGCGCTCAGCTTATATATGGTGTATCCCCCCCCTCATTTGGCATTGCTTTAGGACATCCCATTAGTAATGACTATGTCGCTCTGTGTCCCGTGATGTACGAAAAAGAAAATAGGATTTTTATAACAGCTTACCTGTAAAATCCTTTTCTTGGAGTACATCACGGGACACAGAGCTCCCACCCCTCTTTGGGGACACTTATTGCTTTGCTACAAAACTGAGGTGCTCCCGGATGGGAGGGGCTTATATAGGGGAGGGTACTTCCGGTTTTGGAAGTTGCCAGTGCCAGCACCTGACGGTATCTATATAACCCATTAGTAATGACTATGTCGCTCTGTGTCCCGTGATGTACTCCAAGAAAAGGATTTTACAGGTAAGCTGTTATAAAAATCCTATTTTCAGTTCCTCAGAGAGTTCTTTGCCATGAGGTGCCAGTACGAGAGAGTGAGAGCGATAACAAAATTAACACACCTGCTCCCCATTCACACCTAAACCTTGTAAAACTAACGAGTTACATGACACTGGGGAGGGAAAATGGCTAATTGGGCCCAATTTGGACAATTTCACTTAGGGGTGTACTCACTTTTGTTGCCAGTGGTTTAGACCTTAATGGCTGTGTGTTGAGTTATTTTGAGGGGACAGCAAATTTACACTGTTATACAAGCTGTACACTCACTACTTTACATTGTAGCAAAGTGTTATTTTTTCAGTGTTGTCACATGAAAAGATATAATGAAATATTTACAAAAATGTGAGGGGTGTAATCACTTTTGTAAGACACTGTGTATATGTATGTGTGTGTGTAATAAATATATATATATATATATATATATATATATATATATATATATATATATATTACAATATAATTTAGTGTGTGTGTGTGTGTGTGTGTTTTTTATTATTATTTCTGTCAAATCCACACTCCTTCCTCCAAGTTAAACTGCATTACCACTCTCCTTTTTTGAGAGCTGCACAGTCCTGTGGATTTGCCTGGACGCCCGGCCTTAAAGTGGTTGTAAAACTCAGACATGAAATATGAACAAAGCATATCCCTCTATAGTTTGTACTTTTCTCAATCCAGAGCACTGAGTGTAATTTTTGTCTGGTGCTTTGTTCCTCTGCTATCAGCATGAATCACTTCTGACAAGTTTTCCTGACACCAAGAGAAAAAAGGTGATAGGGGAGGGACCTCCAGCTGATTGACAGCCTCAGCTCTATTCCTGTGTGATGGGGGTGTGTTCCTTCCATCCAATCAAATCTCAGAGCTCTCCTCACTGCAGTGTGTTTTCAGCTACCCCTCCCCCCCCCCTTTTTTTTTTCGACAGCTCAGGCAAGCTTTATAACTTCTAGACTTTGAACGGCAGTAGAGAAAACTACTGATACAGGTGCAACTTATGTAGGGGGGTCTGTTTTCATCTCTGTGGCCTGAGGCCAGTCACGTCACTGGGTCTATGTAAGGCCCCTTTCACACAGGCTGTCTGATCAGGTCCACTTGTTAGTTTTTCAGGTGGACCTGATCGGACACTGCATTGTCTTCTGTAGTGGCGGATGTTAGTGGACACATGTCCGCTGACACCTGCCGCCATCCGATCCTGTCCGCCAAAAACAGAAGGGTGGTGGTCCTATTTTACATCTATCGATCGGCTCGAAACGGACAGGCAGTCCGTTTCCATCAGATTGCCCCATAGAGGAGAGCGGGACTGTGTGCGTGTCTGCTCTGCATAGCGGAGCAGACACGGACCTGTCATCCGCCTTGCTCAGCAGAGAGATCCCCTGCTGAGCAAGCTGATTCGGCAAAGTGGAGGTGCCTGTGTGAAAGGGCCTCAGGGTTTACAACTACTTTAAATAAATATTTCTCTAGCAGGCTGTAAACACCAGAGTAAACCACAGCTTTGTAACTTAATATATATATAAATAAGAAGTTGGGAGTACGTGGGGGTGTGCAATCTGGAGGATGTACTTTATTGGAAAAGTACACCTGTCCTTTAAAAAAAAAAAATCTCTATTTTCATAGAGAAGCAAAAAACCTCTACACTTGCCACCCGTTACTGATTAGGGAGTGTTCTGGTAAGTTTTTTTTTTTTTTTTTCAAAGCCAAATACATTTTCTGGCTCAACTTACTGACCAGCCTGCTAACCACTCGAATTGGACAATTTGGTTGGTTAGCAGGCTAGTCAGTAAGTTGAGCCAGAAATTGCCCTTCCATGTGCTCCTTGCTGCAAAGGCCAGTCATAGGTTCCAAGACCACTAATGTTCAGAACTGTTCAGCTCTGACCCACTAAAACTCATTTCCATTCAGTGGGATTCTGATACCTGCTTTACCCATGCAGTTTTGGGTTGCAAGCGAGAGATTATGAAGGTGGGTTACTGGTACTTTGGAGCCTAGTACAGAAGCAGCTGATCAGTGACTTTACCCAGTACCAGCCAAGGGCAAGCATGGAGACGTTTTCAATCTATGACAGTAAATATTTATTTTATATTGATTGAATATTTCCAGCCATGTGGAAGGAGTGAGTGATGCCTACATTGTGCTGGTCTAACATTTTTTTCATATTCCCCAAAAAAAATGTTTGTAGTCATCACAGGAAAAAATAACTGATCCCTCCAGTGTTGACTTTTTCTTATTTTCTTAAGATTTTCTGTAAATAACATTTTAAAACATAACTTTTAATCAATTGTATGTGGAAATGTAATGTGCCAATTCAATTTCCATTTCAATAAAATGGAGTAGCTGGCGATAAAAGAGCCCAAATCCTGTTTCAGTGGACCGACATTGAGCAATTCTGTCTTGCCAAGCACAGAGATTTGGCAGTTTTTTGTTTTTGTTTTTTTTTGTTTATTTTGTTTTGTTTTTTTACTAACAGAGAAAATGGTTTCCCATAATGAAAGCGGCCATTTTGTATTGAAACTCAAGCCTTTTGTACTGTGTCACAGTGATGTTCCCTGGTCTTTCATATATTGATAGACTGTATGGATTAAGCACCAAATTGTTTCTGGATTTGAGAATAAAAAACAGGAGCCTGAGTGACTCTGATAGTGTTTAATTAAAAGAAATAGATGAAAAGGGCAGATAAAACCAGTATTATCACATGTGTGTTCATTAACCAATATATAAATATATTAAATAACTGAAATGTTTTTTTTACTAAACTGAGGTTGTCTACACATGTTTCCTTGTCAGGAGGGAAGTTTCACTAGGCACAACATGACCTATGTTGGCCATGCAAACAGCAATTATTTGTGGAGTTATTGGGCCAGCTTGATGGATTTTTTTTTTTTTAGAGTCTAGTCGAGGTGAAAACAGTGGTGGTGTATGGAACAATTAATTTGTTCTGAAATGATCACTTTGGGTTTTTGTTTACATGTTCCAATAAACTTTTGGCATGGAAAGTGTCTATTGTTGCAGGGGAATGAAGCCTTTGGTTTGCAGCAAACTATAATTTCAAACATCTGGTTTAATAAAAAACACTTGCATTAATACACAAAGTATACTGTATATGGTCAGCATACTGTACAAACTTGTGCACATGCAGTATGCATTTGTGGTTTTGTACTGAGGCATCATCAAGGATATTACTGAAGCAGGCATGACCCGATGAGCCTCGTTGACGTATATTTAAAGCCAAAGTGTGTTCTTTGTAATTTTTAATAAAGTGAGGAAGAGTTAGAGAGGCAGACAGGCTTTCATTGCTGCCTGGGAGGTTCACAGTGTGTCCTGGTGGCCATTATTACTGAGACAAAAAGTGATGGAAATTCCAAAAATGTACAGTTGTTGAAGAGAAGTGGGGGAAATCTTTCAGTGAAGGCATCTGTTTGGTGACCAGACTGAGTTTCCTCTCACTTTGGAGGGATTTCCTCTCACTTCCTGTTGTGTTTATGGGACAGGAAGTAAAACTAAACCTCCACAAAACCTACTCTAAGTACTTCAGCATTGGCGTTAGATACTCCAAGGGCCAACTCCATTCAAGCACCATCTCCATCTTGTAGGCTCTAAGAGACCACATAGGTGCATGTTCCATGCATTGGTTTACATCTCATCCTACCTCCCCTAAGGCCATAACCATTGTAGACTGGTTTTACAAGCCACCAGCTACTGGCCTGAAGAGAACTTCAATCAACATTATTTACACCTAACAAATTATGAGTGTTTAAAAATTTAGCAAAATAGTTTTCTTGTTTTTTTTCATGTTGGATTTAACTTCTTATATTTAATCAGCTTTGTAAATGCTTCATCATTTTCCTCATAAATCCCAGGCTCATGTTTCCGTAGGAGCCTGTAATAAAGGGGTTAAGTAATGAGCAGAGCCATCTTTGAAGTGAACTCTTGTTTTAACCCAGGGGGCACGGCTAGAGGAGTGCCCCGCTCTGCAAAACTTGCATCCCTGTTTAGTGGAAGAGACTACCAGGGCCTACATTCCTACAGCGTGCTCTGTGCAGCATGGTAGAACTGTTGCTATGGTAACTGTTAGAACATGTGAGCTTTGGGCATCTTGGGGAGGGATGGGTGAAGATCTGCTTCTGCTGCAGGGAGTTAACCCTTGTGCTAGTGGAGGCTATAGATTACCGGGTGGGAATATCCTTCCATTCTTCAAAGCCTTGCTTGCAATGCAATTTACTCGAGTCTGAAAGGCTTATGTGATGGAGCCAAGTTGAGAGGTATAAACGCCAATCGATCTGTAAAATGCGCTTGCACTTTACTGCATTCTTCACATAATTAGCATTCTTCACACCATGTTTGTATCACTCTAAACATATGCTTAATGGAACTTGCGATTCTGTGAACCTTGGGTGGTGATGTCGCTGTAAAGGGATTTGGCCTGACTGTGTTAGAACTTGTATGTGTCCAACTAAGGTTACTCACAGGCCAAACCCAAATGGACTGACCGTTTAAAAAATCCTTTAAGAAACAAGGTCACTTAGGCCCCTTTCACACTGGGGCAGGCAGGTGCGGTGGCGGTATAGTGGCGCGATTTTCAGCCGTCGTTATTACCGCGGTATGCAGCCACTAGCGGGGTGAATTTAACCCCCGCTAGCGGCCGAAAAAGGGTTAATACCACCCGCAAACTGCGGCTATTGCCGCGGTTTGCGGGCGGTATTACCGCGGTGTCCCATTGATTTCAATGGGCAGCCGCGGTAAAGGAGCGGTGAACACACCGCTCCTTCACTGCTGTAAAGATGCGGCTAGCAGGACTTTTGGAGCGGTCCTGCTAGCGCACAGCTTCAATGTGAAAGCCCTCGGGCTTTCACACTGAAGACTGCAGGGCACGATTTTTTCAGGCGGTATAACAGCGCTAAACCGCCTGAAAAACGTGCCAGTGTGAAAGGGGCCTAAATGTACCTCCATCTAGATTTATGCAAGGTCTCATGTGCTTTTGGGGAAGGTGGCAGCCTCTTGTTATGATTCTGGGCTGTGCTCTTAAATCTGTGGTAAGCAAAGATGAGAAGCTGACCATTCAGATGACTCAGCTTTGGGGTGTTTCCATTACAGGGAGACATGCCGCTGCAACAGCTTCGATCTAAGGGTAAGTATTTCTAAATGAGCTAGTATGCGATGCAAACTAGCTCATTATGCCTTTGTCTTGCAGGGAGTTTTTTTTCCCCAGAGTTTACAATCACTTTAATGGGCAGATATAGGGGGTTATTTACTAAAGGTAAATCCACTTTGCACTACAAGTGCAAAGTGCACTTGGAGGTTCAGTCGCTGTAGATCCGGGGGGGACATGCAAGGAAAATAAAAAACAGCATTTTAACTTGCACATGATTGGATGATAAAATCAGCAGAGCTTCCCCTCATTTCAGATCTACCCCTCAGATTTACAGCGACTGCACTTCCAAGTGCACTTTACACTTGTAGTTTGCACTTGTAGTGCAAAGTGGATTTGCCTTTAGTAAATAACCCCCATAGTGTGCTTTAAGATCAGTTTGAGATGCTCTCAGCCACAGTCTATTGACAGATGCATTCAACGTCTTCTTGACCTCTTTCTAATCTGTGTCAAACTCCTTTTGGATCCCTATTGATTTGTATGGGGATGTATGACTTATGCCCTGTATACACGAGCGGAATTTCCGTCGGAAAAAAGTTGGATGCTTTTTCCGAGGGAATTCCGCTCGAGCTTGGCTTGCATACGTTAAGAACGCGGTGACGTACAACACTACGACGAGGCGAGAAAAAGAAGTTCAATGCTTCTGAGCATGTGTCGAATTGTTTCAGAGCATGCATGTTTTTTTCCCTGTCGGAATTCCATACAGACGAACAGATTTTCCGATAGGAATTTCTTCCGTGTGAAAAATTGAGAACCTGCTCTCTATCTAAGTCCTTCGGAAATTCTGACGGAAAAAGTCAGATGGGGCATACACACGGTCAGAATATCCGATGAAAAGCTCCCATCTGACTTTTTCCATCGGAAATTCCGACCATGTGTACGCGGCATAAGGGGAACTAAAGTCTGTAAATGCTACCCTCTTACCCTTGCCAACCCTGACATTTTCTCTTCGGCTTCTTCTTGGTGCCAGGTCATCTTCTGTCTCGATCGGCCGGTTTGGAATGTTGTAACTCCGGTGCACGCTCATGTGAGTTAGTTCATTCTGGAATCAAGGCATGCCAAGATTGTACGCTGAGCTGTGCACAAGAACATTCTAAAGAAGATGGCGAAAAGGAAGTCAAGTTGCTTTATTGTAGAAAAGATATAGCATGTCTCCTCTACAATAAAACAAATTTATCTACTTGTTCAGTTTTTAGGTTTATTAGGTGTACCTAAAGGAAAAATAAGTGTTTTGCAAGTGGTCGTGGCTCCTCAATGCCCCCAAGCCATAACTTTCCATTTTATTTATTTTTTTAATTCTCTATTGAGGCTTTTTTTGTATTGTTGAGTTACAAAACAGGGCCATAGGGGCATACCTCGGCCAATCATTGCACATAACCACGTGCAAAACAAAAAAAATAAGTTCACATCACACCTTAACATATAATATATATAATATGTCTAACTAAACACAACATAAACACCTCTCAGGTTACACATGATAGGACTACAACAGGAGTTATTGTTTCTTGTAGGACCTCATCTCATTCCTAGTTGTCTGAATTGAACGCTACAGGAGCATTTAGGAGTAGGTACGATTATTTTGTTATCTATGCGTTCACCTCCGTTTACCTATTCAGAGTATGGACCTCAGCTCCTAGCATTACAGGTGGATACAAATAAGATCCATCTGAGTTACTCCCCTGGGGGCTGGTCGTCTGAAAGAGCAATCACGTGTTGTTGTTTTTTTATAAACTTAAAATCTACAGAAAGTGACACTATATTAAGCACATGAAGTATTTGGAACAAGATTACCTAGGTAGCCATGTGTGTGTCTTGTGGAGCGTGTGAAAGAAGGTGCAAGATGGCAGCCAGTGTAAATGTATTTTATTGCTTTCATCATCTTCATAACATAAAAAATGTAAAAAAAAATTGTCCGTCTAGAAGAGCCAAAGCAGAATTGCAATAAACAAGCTTTTATTGCAAAATGGCAGCATCCCGCCATCCCATACATCTCCCTCCTCTCATGCTGTCCCCCCCGATAACAGAGAGTTTGTTCGCTTCTCCCATTCTGCAGAAGGACAAGAGAGACACGTGTAACTTTGACAAGGAGTTCACCCGGCAGCCCGTGGAGCTCACCCCCACGGACAAACTCTTTATCATGAACCTGGATCAGAACGAGTTCGTTGGATTCTCATACACAAACCCGGAGTTTGTTATCACTGTGTAGAACACAACGGAAGAACCCAACACCTATGCGAAGCCTTCAACCGTAAGCTGGTGGGTAGGGCCTCGCCTGGCGGGCCAAACCAGAACTGCTGGCATTTTGGTACCTGGTACTTAGGCAGCTGAAGAACTAAAGTGTGCCTATTTCCAGTGCATAGAGGAAGCAGCCAATTTCTGACCGGTGGTTGGCCAGTCAATTCAAGTGGATTAAGATGCAACCGAGACCACTTTATGTACTGTTCCTCGGGAGGCAGACATCTCTGACCGTAAAACCCTCAACGATTGGTTATTAAGTTAGTAAAATGACAACTAACCAGTTGCTGGTCACATGGTTGTCTGTTGCCAGGCAAGTGTTTTTGGCCAACTCTAAACCCAGTCCGCTCAGTTAACTAGAAGCCAGTGAGCTACCATATAAATTCCATCACTAGTTCCTAGTGTACTGTTATCTCGTAAAATGGCTGCTTCCACCTTGCACTGCACCTAAATAATTTTTGATGCAAAAAAGACAGGCTTGGCCTAATACTATGCCTAACAATCTACAACAGACCCCTACCTTAAGACATAGCTTAGTGTCCTTGGAGATCCCTTGGCTGCTGCTCAACTGATATCTGAACATTCAGCTACAGTGATGCTTACACATTACCACTGTATGTGAATGGTCAAGCTGTAATATCCAATGTCAACATCAGATGGCACTGCAGTTGGAAGCCCTGGTCTTGTTAAAACTTGGAAGGGGTGGAACACTTTATGGTGACAGTAATATAGATGATTCCTCATTTAAATGAGAAATCCCCCTTAAGTGAATTCACTGAAGCTGAATCTTTGGTCTAATGGGCTTCTTAATTCATGACCACCCTAGTTCACCAGTGCATAAATACACTATATTACCAAAAGTATTGGGACACCTGCCTTTACACGCACATGAACTTTAATGGCGTCCTAGTCCATAGGGTTCAATATTGAGTTGCCCCACCCTTTGCAGCTATAACAGCTTCAACACTTGGGATGCCATTAAAGTCCATGTGTGTATAAACGCAGGTGTCCCAATACTTTTGGTAATATAGTATCTATACATGTGTGTGTTAGGGATGCATCGATACCTGTTGTTTTTTAAGAGCGAGAATGAGTACTGATACATCTGCTCAAGTGCTCAAGCCGATACCATTTACCAATACCGTGCAGTACAAACAATAACATTTTAATTTTCGAAGGAATGCAGTGCGATTCCTGTCTGAATCACATGTGATTTCCCACACTGTGTGAACCCAAGCTGAACTCACTGATTAGCCTGGGTTCACACAGAAGCGGTACAGGGAACCCCCTGTGATTCAGACAGGAATCGCACCGCATTCCTGTTCAAATCATATGCGATTGCTTGCAGTACGATTTGAACCTATTAATTTTGTATGGGCTCAAATCGCACTGCAAATGTATCGGTTTTTAGGTATCAGAGCATTTGCATGAGTACTTCGCTTCAGCACTGATAATGGTATTGGTATCGGTGCAACCCTAGTGTGTGTATGCATACAAATACATGTATATTACAGATATATTTTATTTCAATGTGAAGATTGTGCTGCTATTTGTTTTATCATATTTTTTATGCTTCAATGCATATTTATTGTGTGAAATACCTCAGTGCAGATCCCAGGCCCAACTAGCACATTAGGTATAAATAATTTTACTTTGACGTTTATTCATATTTAAAGCTGAACTTCAGGCAAATATAAAAAAAGAAAATTGAATCAGCGATATATTTCCTAAAACCTCATTCAGCCCACGTTCACGCCGAGGGCGGGTTTTAAATCGTGCGAGTTCAGCGTAATTTGTGCAATTTCAAACCGGCATTTCAGTGCGAGTTCCGGGGCGATTTGACAAACATCTGTGCAGGTACATGCACAGATATCTAGTGAAATCGCCCCGAAGTCGCCAAAAAGAGTGCAGAAACTACTTTTGGGAATTGGTGCGGCGCCGCACCAATTCGGAAGGTGCCATTGCTGGCAATAGGCTCCGGTTTGGCAATGCGATTTGGCCCAATGTGAATGTGGGCTAAATGTCTGTTTAAATACAATTAGGAAGTATGTGTACTCAAATCTTTGTTTGCTGGTTTCCCCAAATCCTCTGCACCACAGACTGAAAGAGGGAGGAGCAGCAAGCTGTATTTCATTGCACAGTGCGGTCAGCCCAACTAGAGAAGCTTGCTGGCAGGGGAAGAGAGCAATGACATGACATCATTACCACCCCCCTGTTGTTCCATTGGGGGCTGTTCTGCTAAAATGCAACAGACCAAAGTAAGATCAGTCACCAAACTAGCTTCGCTGTTTCGCAGGGTTGTCTGGATTACAAGCCTAGCTAAACAGAAAGAATACTAAAGGCTTGTACACACAATCGGATATTCCGACAACAATTGTGTGATGGAAGGGTTTTTTCGGATAATCCGATCGTCTGTATGCTCCATCAGACAATTGTCGGAATTTCCAACAAATAATGTTGGATAGCCATGCTCTCAAATTGTCCGACAACAAATGTTTTTCCGTAGGATTATCCAGTCAATCGGACTAAAATCCAAAGTACAAACACGCATGTTCCGAACCAATGCTAACCATCAGACAACATTAGCAGAAGTTGCCCAAAGGGTGGCGCTAAAGAACAGAAAAACCACGTCGTTTCGTGAATGTTGGCTGAAAAAGTTCTGCCGTCTGTATGCAGAACAAGTTCACGGCCAACGCCCTTCGGACAAAAATCCACGGCTTTGTCCGATGGAAATCCGATCGTGTGTATGAGGCTTTTAGTCAGGTAAGGTGTGCACATATATGTATTTTAGTGGAGTATTAGGCGGTTTCGCCTGATGTGCAGCTTTAATTTACAGATTTGAGGTCCTTTAGCGAGTGAATTTGGGGTAATGATAGAAAATATTTGTTTATTTAGAACGATAAAGCGTGATATGCACTGCACAGTAGCCATTACCAACCTCTTGGTAGTCAATTTTCTTGCTTTGACGCCAATCTGATGAAAGGTTGACTCCAATTGTAGGGGTCACAGCGATTGTCGCTGCCATTTGCGCTCCCTTGGTGGATTAGTTAGTGGTGACTTTTTACCAAAGTAAGGACTGCTTGCATGGTTCTATATATTTTATGTAGTGTGTCTTTTCTATATGTGGTGTTTTGTTTGTCCATTTTAATTAAAAATTATGCAATACCGTTCCTATTCATGTCATGCAAAATGATCAGTTCACTGTAAAAAGATTTTTTTTTAATCAAAAATGATTTATGTTTTTAAACCTGAACCCGACACTTGTACCGTGACTTGTGTTCAGGGCCCTTATACATGCCAAGATTGGTAGGGGCCAATGTGTATCACATTTGTCTTACAAGGTCAACAGATTCTCAGATGTCATTACAGATGTGCTTCATGGTGACCTTCATGTGTGGATTGATAGGTCATGTTCTCCTGCATATTTTCTTTGTTCACATGATATCTAATCCCTCTGTAAACTTTACCTACACTGAAAATAACCCTCTCCCCATCCTGTCCACCCTGCCCCCTAAAATAAATCATTTAAAAATTAGTAAAAAGTCTTGTAATACCTTTGCTCCAAGAAACACTTTTTTTTGGGGCCCCCTAATGGCAAGTTATATGACCTTATGCCTAGGTGTGTGGTCATGTGGACCCCACGTTAAGAAGAGAACAGGTTAAAGCGGAACAGATTGGCCAACATTGGATGAATATCAGTTCTCAAGCTCCTTCAGCTGAGATCACATAACCTAAGGGCCCTTTTCACATGGGCTGTCCAATCAGTTCCACCTGTCAGTTTTTCAGGCGGACCTGATCGGATCCTGCAGTCTCCTCTATGGAGCAGCAATCACTTGCCGCCATCCGATCCGATCCTGTCCACCAAAACCAAACGGATGGGGGTCATATTTTTCATCCGTTCGGCAGACAGGCGGTCCGTTTCCATCAAATTTCCCCATAAAGGAGAGCGGGACTTTGTCCGCTCTGCTTAGCGGAGCAGACACGGACCTGTCATCCGCCTGCTCAGCGGAGTCATCCACCGCTGAGCAAGCGGGATCCGTTATACAGAGGCACCTGTGTGAAAGGGATCTTGGCGTTGGAGCTCATGCACACGGATTCATTGAAAAATCTCCTATTTTTTTATGCCGAACCTGCTTGCCAGAAGTTGGCAGAAAAAAATCCAGCTAAGAAAAACGCACGTAAAGTATTTGAGGTTTTCCGCATAAATGTTTGCGCAGTGTTTTCAGTGTAAGGGCTCATTTACACTTGCTTCAACTTTAACTCAAATTAAAGTACCTACCGCTTTCATAGACTTTTTGGTGCTTCAGTGGTGCTTCAATTATGCTTTTTTGAAGCTTTAACGAAGCTTGGCAAATGCCCTGTGTGTGAGTGTATTCATTTTTAATTTGTTTTTAAAGAGCCCAGTAGAACCCCAGGCTCAATAGTATCCCCACTCAACAGATCCCCGGCTCATTAGTACCCCTGTTCAGCAGATCCTCAGCTCTTTAGTACCCCTGTTCAGCAGAACTCAAGCTCTTTGGTACCCTCATTAAGCAGATCCCCAGCTCGTTGGTACCCTCGTTCAGCAGATCCCCAGCTTATTAGTACACTCTTACAGCAGATCCCCTGCTCAGTAAAACCCCCAGCTCTGCTGATCCCCCACTCAGTAGTAAGCCCCAGCTCCGCTGATCCTCCCCTCTCTCTCTCTCTCTCTCTTTCTCTCTCTCTCTCTCTCTGGTCCCTGCTTACCTCCCGCTATATTGCTGGGCACCACGTGTGACATCTGCTAGTTTCGCCTGCTCCAGTCCCCCAGCTCTGCTGATCTTTTGCCGCTTAGTCCTCTCTCTCTGCTCACTACTCCCCTTCTGCTATAGCATTCCCATGTTGCATGTTCGGTTGTTGGCCTGCTAGTTGCTCCACTCCAGTCCGGATCCTGCCCACTTTCCTGCTGCTCCATGTTGCACACCAGATGTGACATCTGCACCAGAATATATGCGCAGGAACCGGAAGTGACTGCTGATGACGTCTTTTTGGTTCGCTTGTTGGTTTCCTAGTGCATCCTGGGATCTTATGATCTCATACCTGCAATACCGCCAAAACAAAGCGAAGCTAACGCTGAATAAAAGCCTCTCGAAAGCTGCCAAGAAGCACCAAGAAAGCGACATGAAGTATCATTTTTGAAGCAAAGCAAAGACAGTGGGACTGGGCAGGACTGTAAGCTTACCATTTTATTTGGTAATTCTGCGTACTCACGATCGGTTTTTCTGATGAAAAAAGACCAATGGAAAAAAACGATCGTGTGTGGGCCCCATCTGTCTTTTTTCCATCGGTGTAAAAAAATAGAACATGTTTTAAATTTTACCGATGGGAAAAAAAAACAATAGGAAATTCCGATCATCTGTGGGGAACTCCAACGGATAAACAACCCATGCATGCTCAGACTAAATTACAAGACGGGAGCGCTCGCTCTGGTAAAACTAGAGTACCTAAGGGAGATGACACATTCGTCATGCTGTAACGGACTGAAAAGCACGGAAACTGAAAAGCGCGAATCGGTTAACACCAAACTTTTACTAACACGCGGTAACACGAAATCAGCAAAAGCAGCCCAAAGGGTGGCGCCGTTGGATTTGAACTTCCCCTTTATAGTGCCGTTGTACATCACGGCGTTTTGGACGGTCGGAATTTTGTCTGATGGTGTGTAGGCAAGACTGATGAAAGTCAGCTTCATCGGAATTCCGATCGTGTATACAGGGCATTACAGGCGCTTTAATTGACATTCAGAATGCTTTAAAAAGTGTGTCCAATGCCCCATTTTGAAGTGTAAACAAACCTTAATACTTTCTTTTTTTTTTTTTTATCAACTACATGTGTATATTCCTAAATTACATGAAAATACTCTTCTCAAACCCAGGATTTGGGCCTTTTTTTATTTTTTTTTACGTCACTGTATGCTGCTTTATACCATGGAACTAAACGTACATGTGGACAATTTGGCTATAAAAGTGTCATTCAAATCCTTTTTTTTTAATGCCAACTTCTAAAAGCAAAAAGCATTTACATGTGTATCCTCCTAAATTGCGAGAAAATAATTGTCAAATGCAGGATTTTTTATTTTATTTTTTTAAACCACTATACGCTGCTCTAGGTTACGGAGCTAAATGTGCAAAGATACATTGGCTATAATGGAACTGCGTTCAGATCCTTTTAAAAAAAAAAAATGCGAATCTGAAAGTGCTGAACCCGAGGGAACAAGCCCTTAAAGGTTTTGGTCAGGGTGCTTAGGATGGGGAGATGTTGCCTAGTCAGCATAGATCTGCCTTAAACAGAAGCTTTAGGCAAAACAAGCAAAATGGTAAGTATATTATATTTTTTAGTTTCCTTGGATTTGAGTTCTCAATCCTAAAGGCACCTGAGTGAGACTGCAGCATCTTGCCCCCTGGTTTTGTGTTGTGTAACCTCCCTCTCATACTCCAATGTTTGGGAATGGCAGCTTTGGTCTTAGGCTGGCCATAATAGAGCAAATTTCTTTCCTGCAACCACGGACAGTGTTGACAGGGGAATCCCTCCCGCCAAGCCATTGTATTCTCCCAGCAGGGAGGGGAGGCGGGCTCGGCCAACTTGGGTGCAGTCAGCCTTGCCCATACACGGTTCGAATCTCAGCCAGTTCTTGTTGAACGGGGCAAGATTCGAATCGTCTACTGCTTGCCTTAGACCCGTTTCACACTGGGGCAGGAGGTGCGGTGGCGGTAAAGCGCCGCTATTTTTAGCGGCGCTATACCGTCGGATTTGCGGCGGTATTTGGCCGCTAGCGGTGTGGTTTTACCCCCCTGCTAGCGGCCGAAAAAGTGTGAATACCGCCGACAATGCGCCTCTGCAGAGGGGGTGGAGGGGGGAGGAGCGGTAAACACTTCACCGCTCCAAAGATGCTGCTAGCAGGACTTTTACCGTCCTGCTAGCGCACCGCTCCAGTGTGAAAGCCCTCGGAGACACAGCAGCTGCTGTTTCAGGTCGGTTTGCAGGCGCTATTTTTAGCGCAATAGCGCCTGCAAACCGCCCCAGTGTGAAAGGGGTCTTAGAGAAATGGCAGATATGGCTATGCTAGAACCAATGACGTTTGTTTTTAAAAGATCAGGTTACAGCCAATCTTGGGGCTCCAACGTGGAGGGCATGAGGGTGCTCAAGAAATCAGGATGAATATGAGATGACTGGAAAGGTAGTATATGCAGAAGACGGTTTCAATTCCAAATGTATGACTGGGGCATTTATTTTTATTTTTTTTAGAAGAAATGAAATGGGAAAAAAGCGGACATGACAGTGACCAATGTTAGTCCTTGTTTCCGTTGCCTATAAAATGAAAGGTGACGCTTGACTGGTCACTGTTGGTCTATGACATTTTACTCCATTTCTGTCCTCTAATTATTTTTATAAATTTCCTCTATGACTTTTAAGGGAGAACCAGAAAGTTCAAGAAAAAAACTGTTTTAGTAATGCTGAAAATGAACAAAATTGACAGGTAGCTCCATAAGGACACTAGCATGCTATAGTAATGTTTGCATGTCACCATTATAAGAGCAGACTTGAATTACCATTGACAGGTCCACATTAGGGCAGATGCAGTAAAGGTAGTCATGCTACGATTAATAATTTAAAGCTTTTGCATTACATGTTTGCGACTGTTGGCAGTCGGAACAGAAGGCATCTAGGCATCTCCATCCATTTCCAGCGGGCCTTTTCATTTCTAGTTAAGCGCCAAGGTCAAATGCTGGGCCGGTGTATTTTTCATTACGGGTTTTCTTTCATTGTATGAGTCTTCACATTTTTACAACATTTATCTGATCGTTCTAGAAGATAGGACGCTTTGTAGACTATTGAGAAATGCAGGTAAACATGAAGCTTTTGAGGTAAGTGCCAGCACAAAAATAGACAGTTGTTATAGCTGAGTGTCAGGACCAGGAATGAGCAGTTATATGTCAGAGGAGTAAAGGAGAAAGATTTGAAAAATATATATATATATATATATATATATATTTTTTTTTTTTTTTTCGTAGCACTGAATATCAGAAATGGCTATATTGCTGTCAATTCATATGGCTGCACACAAACACTGGGATTTGTAGACTTCATTGCAGTGGACAGCTAACCAAGAGTGGACCAGAGCCACCACCAATGTAAATGTTACACATAGGTCAGGCACTGATGTTGGATGAGAAGGCCTGGCTCACAGTCTCCGCTCTAATTCATCTCAAAGTTGTTTGATTGAGTTGAGGTCAGGACTGTGCAGGCCAGTCAAGTTCCTCCACCCCAAACTCACTCATCTGTCTTTATGGACTTTGCTTTGTGCACTGGTGAGCAGTCATGTTGGAACAGGAAGGGGCCATCCCCAAACTGTTCCCACAAAGTTGGGAGCATGAAATTGTCCAAAATGTCTTGGTATGCTGACACCTTAAGAGTTCCCTTCACTGGAACTAAGGGGACAAGCCCAACCTCTGAAAGACAACCCCACACCATAATCCCCCCTCCACCAAATGATTTGGACCAGTGCACAAAGCAACATGGATGAACGAGTTTGGGGTGCGGGAACTTGACTGACCTGCACAGAGTCCTGACCTCAACCCAATAGAACACCTTTGGGATGAATTAGATCGGAGACTGCGAGCCAGGCCTTCTCTCCAACATCAGTGCCTTCCCAGAAGAGTTGAAGCTGTTATAGCTGCAAAGGTGGGCCAACTCAATATTGAACCCTACGGACTAAGTATGCCATTAAAGTTCATGTGCGTGTAAAGGCAGGTGTCCCAATACTTTAGGTGATATAGATAGATATATATATCTATGTGTAAATGAAGGTACATATAGCTACAATTTCCCATTCCCCTATGTATTGTGAATTTTGGGACACCCTGTATTAAATATATATATATATATATATATATAAATACACACACATATATACACACAAATATATATATATATATATATATATATATATATATATAATTTTTTTATTTTTATACAGGGAGGGTGTCCCAAAAGTCACCATACATAGGGAATGGGAAAGGGTAGCTATATGTACCTTCACCTTCATTTACAAAATATTCTATATTATAACATGCCACCTCTTTCTACACACACGCACACACACAAACAATCTTCTCCCAAACTCATGGCGAAAATATTCCAAGATATCTGTTTTATGCAAGTATATGAAGAAAAATCTGGTAATGTACTCCCTAAGATAGTAAGAAACAAGCGTATCAGTAGCAACTCCAGCAGTGAGGCAAAGGCGTCTATCCAAACAGTGTGCAGTTGAAAAGGCCAATGTGTTTTGGGTGTCATACCCCCTTCCTCAATGCGGGGATTGGCTCTGAGGAAGGGGGGAAGACCGAAATGCGTTGGCCTTTTCAACCGTGCCATGTTTGGATAGACTTCTTTGCCTCGCGGCTGGAGTTGCTACTGATGGCCTTGTTTCTTATTACCTTTGTGAGTACATTACCAGATTTATATGTAATATAATTTAATGGTGGTAATGCACTAGGCGTTTGTGCCTTCCTGTGTGTTTTTACAGTTTATGAAAGATTGCAATGCCAAGCTGCGGTTTCCAAAGCAAGCAAAGTCATTTCTTGTATTGAGAGGTATGGACTCCAGAGAGAGGGATATAATTTTGCCCCTGTTCAATGCCTTAGTAAGACCTCATCTGGAATATGCAGTTCAGTTTTGGGCCCCAGTTCTCGGGGAAATCGGGGAACTGGAGAAAGTGCAGAGAAGAGAAACCCAACTGGTAAGAGGCATGGAGGAGCTCAGCTATGAGGAAAGATTAGAGGAACTGAATTTATTCACTCTTGAGAAGAGGAGATTAAGGGGGGATATGATCAACATGTACAAATATACAGTGGGGCAAAAAAGTATTTAGTCAGCCACCAATTGTGCAAGTTCTCCCACTTAAAAAGATGAGAGAGGCCTGTAATTGTCATCATAGGTATACCTCAACTATGAGAGACAAAATGTGGAAACAAATCCAGACAATCACATTGTCTGATTTGGAAAGAATTTATTTGCAAATTATGGTGAAAATAAGTATTTGGTCAATATCAAAAGTTCATCTCAATACTTTGCTATATATCCTTTGTTGGCAATGACAGAGGTCAAACGTTTTCTGTGAGTCTTCACAAGGTTGTCACACACTGTTGCTGGTATGTTGGCCCATTCCTCCATGCAGATTTCCTCTAGAGCAGTGATGTTTTGGGGCTGTCGCTGGGCAACACGGACTTTCAACTCCCTCCAAAGGTTTTCTATAGGGTTGAGATCTGGAGACTGGCTAGGCCACTCCAGGACCTTGAAATGCTTCTTACGAAGCCACTCCTTCATTACCCGGGCGGTGTGTTTGTGATCATTGTCATGCTGAAAGACCCAGCCACGTTTCATCTTCAATGCCCTTGCTGATGGGAGGAGGTTTGCACCCAAAATCTCATGATACATGGCCCCATTCATTTTTTCATGTACACGGATCAGTCGTCCTGTTCCCTTTGCAGAGAAACAGCCCCAAAGCATGATGTTGCCACCCCCATGCTTCACAGTAGGTATGGTGTTCTTTGGTTGCAACTCAGCATTCTCTCTCCTCCAAACACGAGTTGTGTTTCTACCAAACAGTTCTACTTTGGTTTCATCTGACCATATGACATTCTCCCAATCCTCTTCTGGATCATCCAAATGCTCTCTAGCAAACCTCAGACGGGCCCGGACATGTACTGGCTTAAGCAGGGGGGACACGTCTGGCACTGCAGGATCTGAGTCCCTGGCGGTGTAGTGTGTTACTGATGATAGCCTTTGTTACGTTGGTCCCAGCTCTCTGCAGGTCATTCACTAGGTCCCCCCGTGTGGTTCTGGGATTTTTGTTCACCGTTCTTGTGATCATTTTGACCCCACGGGGTGAGATCTTGCGTGGAGCCCCAGATCGAGGGAGATGATCAGTGGTCTTGTATGTCTTCCATTTTCTAATTATTGTTCCCACAGTTGATTTCTTCACACCAAGCTGCTTGCCTATTGCAGATTCAGAATGCCCAGCCTGGTGCAGGTCTACAATTTTGTTTCTGGTGTCCTTCGACAGCTCTTTGGTCTTCACCATAGTGGAGTTTGGAGTGTGACTGTTTGAGGTTGTGGACATGTGTCTTTTATACTGATAACAAGTTCAAACAGGTGCCATTAATACAGGTAATGAGTGGAGGACAGAGGAGCCTCTTAAAGAAGAAGATACAGGTCTGTGGGAGACAGAAATCTTACTTGTATGTAGGTGACCAAATACTTATTTTCCACCATAATTTGCAAAAAAAATTATTTCCAAATCAGACAATGTGATTGTCTGGATTTGTTTCCACATTTTGTCTCTCATAGTTGAGGTATACCTATGATGACAATTACAGGCCTCTCTCATCTTTTTAAGTGGGAGAACTTGCACAATTGGTGGCTGGCTAAATACTTTTTTGCCCCACTGTATAAGGGGTCCATATAGTGAACTTAGTGATGGGTTATTCACTTTAGGGTCATCATAGAGCACAAGTTTGTTAGTTTTTCCTATCTGTGCAGTCTTTTGGGACACCCTATACAGTAGATTGCTGGTGTCAGACACTAAAGGAAGGTTGCTCATGTCACAATGCTCAGGGCTAGCAACTGGCTGCTATACATGAGCACTGTCACATGTTCCCCCATACCCAGGAGCACTTGGTTGTGTCACCAACTGCAACGGAGGCAGGAGTAGAAAGAAAGCCCAGGTGGGCAAGTATAATTAGGGTGGGGTTACTTTTGCAAAGATGCTGTCTCTTGCCCAGAATGGGTGGGTTAGTGAATTTGGAAGTGCACGTTGGATTCATTTGTGATTTTTCGCAGTGTATGTATCCTGAAACTGTCTTATTTAGGCAGATACAATAGTTTCTATCATTCGCATTGTCCATCAAGGATTTACATTATCCACCACTGCTCACATGTGGAAAATCTATTTGGCCCTCCTAGACTCACCAATAGGTTGAGTGCCAATTTACTGCCCAACCTTCCTAATTAAACAGGGTACAATAATACTATACAATGATTATTTAAACTTGTCATTTCAGTTGTCATGTGATCATAGTTTTTATTCTCTACTAGATGTGAACTGACAGCTCTTGCAAAAGCTTTTAATAATAAGTTTTGGAGTACTCAGGGGTTCTCACCCATGTACAAGGCCTAATGGGCAATGCATTATACACCCAGTGTTCAGAAGCCAGGGTATTAAACACCCACAAAAGACAATCAGTAGTCACATGTGACTCCCAAGACACCAGCTAGGACCTTTGTAACACATGTCCTGTTGATCCTCCTATCGTTAGCACAGGATGTGATAATGATCACCAGGGTCGGTGCTTGTTGGTATCTGTTGGTTTGAATGCATCTTGTATAGTTCTAGCTCCACTGATGAGGCTGCAATGTTCCACGGTAATAAATTCTCTCTACTGTTGGAGATCAAAGTTAATTTGTTAATCACTGCCTAATTAGAGAAATCCCAAACCATTCCTCTGTCAGCAATCCTGAAGGTCTTTAGTGAAAGCCTGTCCTTGTGGATTAACCCATGTATAAACAAGATAAACTACTGATGTAAAAAATGCAAAAAAAGTGTTTAAAGTGAACCTGTGGTGCTAAAGAGGAAACAAACAGTAGTCTTTTTCTAGGAGGATGCATAGATCGCCCAGCAATTCAAATTTTTCGGGAGTAGGTAATTTGGGTGGCTGAGTTGACCCCCAAAGCAAGGTAATTCTTTACAGAGCCCTGGTACCCCAACACCACCACCATCACTTTTGTTACTCACACAAACTAATGCTGCGCCAATCTCTTTAAAACTGGAGGTTCTTGCTCTTTGTTATAGATCAGGGGTCTCCAAACTTTTTTTAAAAAAGGGCCAGTTTAGTGTCCTTCAGTCTTTAGGCCGAACTGTGGCCATTGAAAGTAGAAATTGCCCTGGTGGTAGTATGAGTAAACAATGCATCTTTGGTATTAGTGGGAGTAATAGTGCCCCAATATTGGGGTCAGTGGGCGGAAAAATGCCCCATCCCTACTATCAGTGTGAGGAATAGTGCTCCATCATTGGTTTCAATGGGAGGAATAGTTTCCCATCAGTGGGAGGAATATTGACCCACCACTGGTATCAGTGGAAGAATGGGTGCCCCATTGTTGGTGTCAGTGGGTGGACTAGATAATCATAGTTGGTGTCAGTTTGAGGAATAGTGTGCCATCCTTGGTGTCAATGGGAGAAATAGTGTCCCGTTGATGCCACCACCAGAAATTATACCCCTTTGTTGTCAGTGGGAGGAATAGTGTCTTGTATCAGTGGGAGGAAAAGTACCACTCAGCTTATTACATATGCAAGCTGTGCTTCCTACATACTAATGCCCCACAGGGATTTTAGTCTACTTCTGTATTCTTGTCCATACTAAATTAAAAACACTTCAATTTATAGGTGGCTTATCCTGTTATCTCAACAGTTGTTTTGCAGGGATGCTTATATATATATACTGCCAAAATACAGACCTAAAGTAAGATCTAAGGCCCGCCATACACGGAGCAAATTTATTTTCTGCAACCACGGGTTTGGGGGCCGAAAAGGCCCGAGGACACCTCAGCAAACCTCGGAAAGACTTTGTTCCCGAGATTTGCAGAGGTCAGCAGAGCTGTCCTTTGGGCCTTTTCATGCATTTCCGAACAGCGGCGATTGGCGATGTTCGGCTTGGCTCGGCTCCGGCGCCCCACCTCAGGCCAAACGCGGTACTGCACACCGCTTTGGCCTGAATCGTGCTCGTTTTGCGAGACAACACTCGCAAACCGAGTCACGATTTTTAAAAATACAGTGCTCGTATTGCGAAACGCTCGTTAACCGCGTTACTCACAAACTGAGGTTCCACTGTATAAGCTTAGTTTACTGGTAAAAAGAAGTGTGAAATGCAAGACTTCCGTGGGTGTAAAAAGATGTCCGCTTGTCGCCTTCTCACTGTATCCTTACTGCAGCCGAGTGGGGGGTGTACCAAGATGGTCATGACGGAACGTTGCTTCCATTACAAAATCTGACGGGTCGCCTAATCTGACGAATAGCCTACAGACTTCGGGTCCGCAGGACCTGCTAATCAGCTCCCTCTGTGTAAAATCACAGCGGGAGCGAGCCGTCTCCGGCGCACACTCGCGCCCAAAACCTGGAAGTGCAGGATCGTGTGCGTGTGTATATATGTATGTGTGTGTATATATATATATATATATATATATATATATATATATATATATATATATATATATATAGTGTATGTATGTATGTATGTATGTATGTATATATATATGTGTGTGTGTGTGTATATGTGATTCTGCACAGCACGGCTGCCATGTAGCAGTACATCTGCTATGGGGCAGTATTGGCAAGTGATTAAAAGCTTCAACAAAGCTTGCTTAAAGTTCTGCAAATGCTTTTGTATAAGAAGCTTGCTGTTCACACACACTCTTATACAGGTTGAGGCCCATGTGAAACAGGCCTTCAAGAGGAGTGGAGGATGGTAAAATGGCCAACTCCATACCATTGCCCAACAAGCTCTTCATTTAGGTGTGATGGTCAGGTGTCCACAAATGTTTGGCCATAATAATGTACAGTATATGCATATAGAACAGAAAGTATGTTAAAATGTGAAAGTCACATCAAAAGTTATTCTCAGGAATGTGTTGCAATAATAACTCAAAAAACAAGATCTGAACTCATCAATGTAGTCTCAAACCCTTAACCTGATTAATAAATGAAAAAAATATATATACATAAGTCCAGATGATCAGCATTCAAAAATGTATTAATGTGTGGAGATCATGCCTTCATTTCAAAATGTGTTGTGTTGTTTAGAATTACAGTTGGGGTATGATTAATTCCTGAGATATATTAAGGTTCCTTTCACACAGGCTTTTCCGATCAGGTCCAGACCGGATCGAACGTTCCATTCACTTCTATGGAGCGGTGGATGTCAGGGTCCGCTGACACCCGCTGCTATCCGATGCAATCCTGTCTGTGAAATCCAGACGAATGGTGACCCTATTTTCCATCCGTCTGGGGGAGCGGATGAAAACAGACTGGCGGTCCATTTTCATCTGATCTCTCCATAGAGGACAGCAGGGCTCTGATAGGTCCATCTCTGCGCAGTGAGCGGAGATAGACCTGTCATATGCCTGCTCAGTGGGGTCCTCTGCTGAGCAATTCGGAGTCCGCCGGGCAGACCGCCTGTGTGAAAGGACCCTTAAAGCATAACTATACTTGCCTTCAGGCCAGAGATACGACGTCCTGGAGCTCCCCTCCAGCTGCTGACATCATCGGGTGGCCAGCTTCCAGGTTTCCATCGCCGGCCGCTGTCATTGACCGGGCTGAGATGACATCACTCTTGTGATTGCGGGGGAGTTCTGTCAGCTTTGGCATTGCCAAATCTGTACAATGAGCTGCACACTCATTGTACAGGTCTGAATAGGCAGGTGTACGACTTTATAAATCCTGCTTGTTCATCCATTTTTATTTTTTAGCATAAAGTTCCACTTTAAAGTGGTGCTAAAGGCAAAATCCAAAAAATGACACAATGCATGTAATGAGGTCTGTATTTAATATTTACAGTTCAGTCTTTGTTTTTCTGAGTCCCCCTGTAACTTTTTTTTATTTGTTTTGAGGCTGGGTCCACACCATTGGGAATTGGTTGTGGATTCCCCGCTTCCAATTCGCAATAGCAGGAGATTTTGACCGGCTCTCTATGGAGCCGGTTCACATATCTCTGCAGCAGGTCCGGTGCTTTTTGCAGAAAAACGCTGTGCATCTTTTGGTCCATTTCAGGTCCTTATTCAGCCTGAAATTCGGGCTGAAATCGGATCAGAAACAGTGAACCAGGAGGCACCGGACTCTTGCTGTGAGCCACATGCGGTTCATATGTGAACCCAGCCTTACCTGGTGATCCTCCCAGGAAGGGCTTTCTTACAGGAGGTGGTAAAAACCAGGCAGCTTAGCTGCAGTTTTACTGCCCCAGGATGGCCAGATTCTACCCCCAGGTCTTGTGTTTGACACGTGTTCTTCAGCAGTGGTTCTCAACCTCAAGTACCCCCAACATGCCATGTTTGCAGATTTTCCTTTATCTTGCACAGGTGCTTTAAATCAGAGTCAATAGCGTGGTATTTTGGACAGCTTTTTTATCTAAGAGAAATTCCCAAAACATGGCCTGTTGGGGATTCTTGAGGACTGAGATTTGAAAACCACTGCTCTACAGCATTATGATTCAGAGTGTATCAGGGTCTCCCCTAACAGTCTGAATGTATTGAGAGATCATAGGAAATGTAGTTGTGTTTCTAAATGCAGAACCGCTGGACTGGTGACCGCGTCCACCCCTCATTTCTGCGCTCAAATTCTCCATTTCCAGCAGTCTGGGTGGAAGCTGGTGTTGGATATCTCCAGAAACTGGAATCTGAGATAAATTTTGGAAAATTCTGTGTATAACAGAAGGAGAGGAGTTAAACCAGGCTGTGATTTCACTATATAAGCTCTCAGTGGAGTGATAAAGCAATATTTTCTGGCGGCTCTTTTCAGAAAAGAAGAATCTCTTTCACTCGCTAACCTCAGCCACCCGCTGTTTTACACCGAGGCTTTTTTTTTTTAAGTTATTCATTTAGAGATGTGCTGCAAGTGTAATGGGCACCTGGGGAAACCAGATCCTTGGAAGACAGATATCGGAGACCCTATAGGGGTGCTTTATATGTCCTGTGCTTGTAATGTTCCACTCTTCTGGTAGTATCACACAATCTGGCATTAATGATGCGTATTTCTTTGTACAGTGCTATTAATTATGCAAGTTACAATGTCAGCCCAACTCTGTCTACCTCTCATGTTCAATGGACATTTACCATTTTTTTTTTTTACAGGGCTTTAAGTGATTCTTGCAGAGCTAAGCCATAAAATGATAAAAGTCCCACTTCTCAATGTAACCTTGAAATGTTTTAGGAAGTCAGAGGTGGCAAACTTCAGTCTGTAAACCTCAGACATGAAATATGAACAAAGCATATCCCTCTATAGTGTATACTTGTCTCAATCCAGAGCACTACGTGTCATTTCTCTCTGCTGCCTGGTTCCTCTGCTATCAGCATGAATCAACTCTGACAAGTTTTCTTGACACCAGTAGAAAATTGGTGACAGGGAGGGACCTCCAACTAATTGACAGCCTCAGCTCTGTTCCTGTGTGCTGTGTGAAGGAGCGGGTCTCTCTTCCCTCCAAACCGCTTTTAGAGCACTCCTCACTGATCGCTGCAGAATGTAACTTCAGCTCTCCGCCCCCTTTTTTCTGAACTCTCAGACAAGCTTTAAAATTCAGCACTTTGAATGGATGTAGAGAAGAGAAGCCTGCAGATAAACGGGTACATCTTATGTAGAAGGATTGGTTTCATCTGTGTGTCAGCTGAGGCTAGTCACCGGGTAAATGTAAGTTTACTGTGAAAGAACTCGCAAGGGCTTTTGTGCAGCTATAAAAGACAATTATGTACTTTCTATTGAAATTTTTATTTATTAATCCAATTACCGTAATATATAAGGTCAATTAAAAACGGCAACAACAAATCTATATCTCTATGGATCTCTAGCCCAGGTATCTCTAAGCAATAACATCCATAGAGATATAGATTTCTTGTGTATGGTCTATTGCTAGTGTCCATTTGGACATTTACTATGTTTGTGAATTATGCATGCCAGAGCTCATGATGTTGCTGTTTTTAATTGACCTTATATATTGGATTAATAAATAATTTTTACAATAGAAAGTACATAATTTTCTTTTGAAGCTGTGCAAAACCCCTTGAAGTTATTTTTCTTCTTTCACGTTATGTATTTGGGCTAGCAGCACATTGTCCATAACCAGGGGAGGTGGATCCCAGTTTTAGTCTATGTAAGAGGTTACAACCACTTTAACTGCTTGGTAGCCTCAGATTATAATGGATCTTCACGTCCAAATGAAACCACCCCCCCCCCAAACTACGCAAATTGTGCTTTTTATTTTGTCTTATCCTTTTTTTTTTTTTCTTTTTTTTTTTATGCACACCATTTGGTTATTCCCCCTTGCATGTCACTCACCCAGGTGAACGACATGCACTGTACCTACTGGGCTATGCACATAACACATCCCAGGAGACATAGTCTTCCATTCACGAGGGGGGGGGGGCTAGTGGTGCGTCAAAAAGCCCACCGACAGAGCCCTGAAAAGCCGTCAGCCTCCAGATGATGACACAAAAAACATGGCGGTGTGGGACACAAATGGTGGCAGAAAAGAAGAGGGTTCTGCAGGAAATAAGCCCCCTTGGGTAGGTGAGTATCTGAACTTTGCAGAACTCACAAGTCGTTTAAGTAGGGGTCCAAAAAAAAAAGTGGGTGGAAGGTGAAGATCCGCTGTACATCAGAAACTGTTTTGCGTCTTTGCTGGTAAATTGAATTGCAAGTTTCATGCTCATTGGTTAGCTATCTCCATGAGATTTCCTAATTTTGCCCAGTTTCCCAACAAATAATGGTGCAGTGCCTTTCTGGTAGCTTCATGAAAAGAGAACGCAATTCTCAGAACTTGTGAAAGGATGCCCAGACACACACATGACCACTGAAAAAACTTGTCCTTCTGAGTGTCTGTTTAAAATTGACGCAAATGTGTGGAGCTTCGCCCGGAGATCTGTGATTGAGTAAACTGTAAGTCCTATTTGCCCCTGCACCACGCAGACGGCTTGTAGTTTCAATGGACTACAAGTGTGGTAACCATGCACTCCTAGCCCATGGAATTTTCTTTGTTAAAACCCATACAAAGGTACAGGTAGAAAGTTAGAGGAAGAGTTGCAGGAGCCTGACATTGCACCCATTATCTGCTGGTCATAAATACACATTTATATTCCTGCAACAATTTGTGAATTTTTATTTTTTTTCCATTAAAGCGTAACTCTACTTTTGTTGAGAAAAAAAACATTCCCCTCTGGGTGATCTGTGTACATTGTAAGGACTTTAACAAACTTTGTTGCAGATTCCTACCTTTTGTTGTTCTGAAAAAATCCCTGTGAGTTTCTCTGTGCCCCTGTGAGTCTAATGGGAGTGGTTTCATAATTATCAATCAGCACCTGCAGGGCACTAATGAGGAAAGCGGCTGGGCCTGAATCCCTTTAGGCATGTTCCTATTGGGAGTATATCACCAAAAATGACATTTTTGTTGCAGGAGATGCCTAAAATATGACTTGTATCTTAGTGCAGACCCCAGTGAGCCAATCGCAGAAGCAGGAAATTATGTTTCTGGGGAGTGGTCAGTGCACATTCACACAACTCCAGGTGGCCATATTGCATTTTCAGAAAATTACTGCGGCTGCAAATTAAAAAGAAAAGGTAAATTCTAATAACATTCAATTACAATATGACTTGAAACATACTGCTGCCGGAACACAGCGTGACTTACTGTATGTAGCTAATAATACAGCACACATAAAGGCCACATTGTTTTGTAATGGAAATAGTTCATTTGGGCCAGCTTGGCTCGATCAAACTAGTTAAAGTGCATTGAAACTTGGAAGTAAAATAAAAGCTGTCCCTGTAACGATGATGGTGGATACTTTATTCTCCCGGTTCCTGTAGCATTAATCGCCTCTCCATTGCAGTGATATCCTCCATTGAAGTCTCTGTAGGAGCCAGAGAGTGTCAATCTCCTGGTCCCTCACTGTGCTCAGTGGCTTCTTCCCTGCCAACCCCAACATCACTACAGTACATGATGGTGACATATGTTTCTTAATTTCCCCTCTAGGCACTTTAACTTTTCAGAAGCATATATCTTCCCTTTGCTTCTTGCCACTCATGCTGAGAGAGGGAGTTAGCATGCCTTTCCATACCCATCATATCTATTTGCTCCCAGAGGTTGAATGGAGTGGGTGGGGAATACGGTATTTATATGTCTCCAGGTTGGGGGGAAAGTTAAAACGAAACTCTTGGCAAAAAAAAAATCTTTCATTTAAATATAGTCTTCAATAGCCACAAAGTGTAAAAATCCACTTCATGTGCACCAAATGACTTTGCAAACCCCAGATATTATCTTTTAAATATAGCAGTGACATTATCACTGTGCCGTACATAGTTTGAACAAAGCCATGGGAGGGACCCAGCAGGCCCCACCCACTGCGGCTGTCTGCAGAATACTACAGGAGGGGGCGGAGACCAGACCAGTTTCCCTGCACAAAGAAAGAGAGCAGCAGTGACTGGTCTGTATCACAGGAAGCTCCTACACAGAGGAATACTGTTCTTACTGGATTACTGCACAGATCTGGAAGAAATACACAAAGCACACCAAGATCCCAGTATTAATACACACAACACATTTATACCACTGTATAATCACTCCATCAGGAAGACAAAACACCATTATTTGCCCTATAAAAGTACAGAAATGGTATGGGACTTTACATGTACCTCTTTGGGTGTAATGCAGACAAGGACAGACTACAGTATATATATAAAAAATATAGCATTTTAGAGCTATCACAAATATAGAAAAAAAGAGTTAAAAACATCTCCATAGGTAACCCATCCAAGATAAATCATTCTCTGGCCTTAGGATCCTTATTGGGCCAACGCGTTTCACGGGCAGTCCCGCTTCATCGGGGCTTTCGGATTTTATTGTAGAGTACTGTAATGATATACATAGATACACATAAGCCATCGGCATAACATATTTTTCCATTTCGGTTAAACCGCAAGAAGTATAGATCTATGTAATTCCTGCCCTGAATACAAAGAAGGATGGACAGTCCATACCATATGATCAAATATTAATCACTTGCCAACTGCCGCACGCCGATGTACGTCGGCAGAATGGCACGGGCAGGCAGATTGGCGTATAGGTACGCCCCTTTAAATCTGCCACCCTGCGGGCGCGCACGCCCGCCGCGTCCCTCGCGAGTGCGGCCGCGGGTCCCAGGAACTCGATGTTCCCGGGAGTCCCGCGATTGCGGTCAGCAAGAGCAGAAAAGGGGAATGAATGCCTTTGTAAACAAGGCATTCCCCTATTCTTCCTAGTGACACTGTCACTGATGACCGTTCCCCGTGATCGGGAACGGTCATCAGTGACGTGTCACGTGTAGCCACGCCCCCTCACAGTAACAATCACTCCCTAGGAAACACTTAACCCCTGCAGCGCCACCTAGTGGTTAACCCCTTCACTGCCAGTGTAATTTTTACAGTAATCGGTGCATTTTTATAGCACTGATCGCTGTAAAAATGACAATGGTCCCAAAATGGTGTCAAAAGTGTCCGATGTGTCCGCCATAATGTCGCAGTCACGATAAAAATCGCTGATCGCCATCATAACTAGTAGAAAAAAAAAACTATTAATAAAAATGACAAACAGTCCCCTATTTTGTAGAAGCTATAACTTTTGCGCAAACCAATCAATAAACGCTTATTTTTTTACCAAAAATATGTAGAAGAATACGTATAGTCCTAAACTGTGGAAATTTTTTTTTAATATATTTTTGGGGGATATTTATTACAGCAAAAAGTTAAAAATATTGAATTTTTTTCAAAATTTCACTCCATTTTTGTTTATAGCGCAAAAAATAAAAACTGCAGAGGTGATCAAATACCACCAATAGAAAGCTTTATTTGTGGGAAAAAAAGGACGCCAATTTTGTTTGGGAGCCACGTCGCACGACCATGAAATTGTCAGTTAAAGCGACGCCGTGCTGAATTGCAAAAAGAGGCCTGGTCCTTTAGCTACAAAATGATCTGGGGCTTAAGTGGTTAATATCTGACAAAAATATAACAATAAAAAGATGAAGGATTAGTCATCTGTGCATGAATTGTTTGGTGGTAAAAGCATACCTCCCAACCTGCACGGATTCTGCGGGACTTACCCGCACTGCCACTTACTGCGATCGAGCGCATATTCCCGCACAGGAAGAGAGGAAGAGGAGGCAGCCTGGCCGGACGGGTAAAGAAGGAGGTAGGAAAATTACACTCCGTCCCCCTGTTATAACTGTTAGAAACGCCGCCCCCCCCTGCATATCCTCACGAATGCACCGGTTCACACCCCCTCCCTCAACAACTTTTCCATGTTTCGGCGGCACAGACGAACCCCCCCCCCCCCCCGCTCAACAACTTTGAAGTTTTCTTCTCTTTCACCCCCGCGCGGCACAGACCCCTGGCTCAACAACTTTGTAACGCAAAGGCTTTTTCAAAAGTTGGGAGGTATGGTAAAAGGCCTGTGGGGAGACCAACCAAAGCCCCTTGAAAATACTCCACATACCCCCTTTTGCCCCCCCCCCCATTTTGCTTTCCCTCCCCCTTTCGAGATTCACTCTAAAACCTTGGATTCTATTACACAGAAAGATATACTATTCCCTGTTCTGGATGTGGAGTATCTTCAAGGGCTTTTGGTTGGTCTCCCCGCCAGCCTGGTGAGCTTTTTACCATCAAACAATTAATGCACAGGTGACTAATCCTTCATCTTTTTATTGCTATATTTTTTGTCAGATATTAATATTTGACCTTATGGCGTGGACTCTAGGTGGGTATGACATATATCTATACTTCTTGCTGTTTAACTGACATGAAAAATATATGTTCTGGTGATGTATTATACATGTTCAATAACTGATGGCTTATGTGTATCTACATTGGGGAAAATAATTATTTGATCCCTGCATATTTTGAAAGTTTGCCCACTTACAAAGAAATGAAGAGTCTATAGTTTTTATCATGGGTGTATTTGAAGTGATAGAGACAGAATAACCACCGAAAAAACACACAATACAAATGTTATAAACCGAGTTGCAGTTCAGTGAGTAAAATAAGTATTTGATCCCCAAGCAAAACATGACTTAGTATTGGTGGAGAAACCCTTGTTGGCGAGCACAGAGGTCAGACGTTTCTTGTAGGTAGTTACCAGGTTTTCACACATCTCAGGAGGGATTTTGGTCCACTCTTCTTTACAGATCTTCTCTAAATCCTTAAGGTTTCTTGACTGTCGCTTGGCAACTTGAAGTTTCAGCTTCCTCCATACATTTTCTATAGGATTAAGGTCTGGAAACTGGCTAGGCCACTCCATGACCTTAATGTGCTTCTTCTTGACACTCTCCTTTGCTGCCTTGGCAGTATGTTTCGGGACATTGTCATGCTGGAAGACCCATCCACCACCCATCTTCAGAGTTCTGGCTGAGGGAAGAAGGTTCTCATCCAAGATTTTACAATACATGGTCCCATCCATTGGCCCATCAATGCTGCAAAGACGGCCTGTACCTTTAGCAGAGAAACAGCCCCAAAGCATCATGTTTCCACCTCCATGCTGGACTGTAGGGATGGTGTTCTTAGGGTCATCGTCAGCATTTTTCTTCCTCCAAACACGGCGAATCCCTTTCCTCAAGAAGGCCATATAATTTCTGTACTTTTATATGTGTAGCACACGGACCCTTTTTCCCTACCTTTTGGCTCACTTGTAGGAAAAAGGGCACACCGTACTATATGCCCGTACCCTCTTGTGAGAAGAGGTTGAGCGGTGTACATATAACTGGGTCTCCATAGCTAGGTTCTCCAGAGAATGGTTCTCGTCTCTCATGCAATAAAGACAAGTCTCTATTTCCCCCAATAACTCCAAGGTCCACACCAGTTGCAACTCCAACGTAGAGTTTATTTTCTCATATGCACAGTCACTAGATAGAAAAAGGGTGGATGGAGAACAGGACAGCAAAAGTTGTTGGAGTAGGTCCAGGCACAAACGAATGTATGATTCACTACCTGTCTCTCGTAGGTTTAGCTCACCCGGATAGTCTCCCATTAGAGTGGATCCTAGCAGTCGGAGTGATGCTCGAATTAGATTACACACAGTCTCTGCACAAACTATTACGGGTGAACTTTGGGTCTCTGCCACAGACCTGGTGAACTTTGGGTCTCTGCCACGGACCCGGTGAACTTTGCTTGTGGTATTAGGCCTCTTTCGGGGAGATGACATCCCTCCAGAGAGTTACCGGGCCCCTTCCTTCACTGTGATCTCTCACCAGTCCCTCGGAACGGTCCTCCCCCAGCCTCCTCTTCCAGATACGGGTCTCCTCGCAAGGCAGCACCCTGGGATTCTTCCTCCATCCGTGGGTCCCAGCCAAAGGTGCTGGACCCAAGGCCTTCAGTTGCAGCCCCAGGGCTAAAGGTGCCTGGGACTGAAACGCCAGTGTACCGGGCCAGGAAGACCCAGTACTCTCAAACCTGGAACCCCACCCTCGGGCTGAAGGTGCCCGGGTGGTCAATGAACAGACAGAAGCACCCTCCCCGGGGGTAGGACCCCTGGGAACAGAACACCCCACAGGCAGCGTCTGCCCCTTTTTATATCCTCCCCTGGCATGCACAGTAGGCTGACCACGCCCACCATACCACTGCCAAGAGGGGACATACAAGGCACAGCACTATACCAGCGGTTCAACCCTAGCCCCTGATGGCAGCGTCACCCACAGGCCACATGGAACTATACACCAGTATCCCACCTGCAGTATAAAATGGTTAGCAAAGCCCTATCAAATAAGGTGTTTGAGTACAACTACCACTCAAACATTCCCCTAAATTTAAAGACCCCGCTACATATGCCTTACTCTGGGGATGGTACCTTCAAAGGGTTAAGATTTTAGAACACTCTACCCCCGCACACAAAACTACATTATGTGTACTAGTCAAGCCTATAGCACGGAACAGGGAGCACGAGTGGGGAAAACTTGGTACTGCAGGCTGTAGAACAAGTAAACTGTACTGAGCACCATTTAATAAGTATAGATATTAAAATGAATATATCTTATATATGTGACTTTGCTTTGATAAATGATAATTGACGCCGGTCCCCCTCTGCACACTGTGGTTCCATTCACTAGCAACCGTACATCCCATCCTGTACTGGGTGAGGGATTGAACCACAGTGGTGTGGGTGAGGGGACCGATATGTCATAACCCTTTTCTTTACAGGCCCGGAGGTTCTTATTTTGTGACATTATCAAAAAAATAAAAACACAGATCACTCCATGGATTGCCAAGAAGAAAACTCTTGGGCCAGTGGTGGTTGCCGTAGGGCATTTTGGGTCTTGCAGTTCTGCAAACACTGCGGTTCTACCCCAACCTGTCCCACAGTTACAAATAACGGAGGATGAAACCACATCCAGTCTTATGTAACCCGTTGTGCAGCTTATATCCATATTCCTAATGTAAGCGTCTAAAAAAAACTATACAGGTCCTTCTCAAAAAATTAGCATATTGTGATATAGTTTATTATTTTCTGTAATGTACTGATAAACATTAGACTTTCATATATTTTAGATTCATTACACACAACTGAAGTAGTTCAAGCCTTTTCTTCTTTTAATATTGATGATTTTGGCATACAGCTCATGACAACCCAAAAATCCTATCTCAAAAAATTAGCATATTTCATCCGACCAATAAAAGAAAAGTGTTTTTAATACAAAAAAAGTCAACCTTCAAATAATTATGTTCAGTTATGCACTCAATACTTGGTCGGGAATCCTTTTGCAGAAATGACTGCTTCAATGCGGCGTGGCATGGAGGCAACCAGCCTGTGGCACTGCTGAGGTGTTATGGAGGCCCAGGATGCTTCGATAGCGGCCTTAAGCTCATCCAGAGTGTTGGGTCTTGCGTCTCTCAACTTTCTCTTCCCAATATCCCACAGATTCTCTATGGGGTTCAGGTCAGGAGAGTTGGCAGGCCAATTGAGCACAGTAATACCATGGTCAGTAAACCATTTACCAGTGGTTTTGGCACTGTGAGCAGGTGCCAGGTCGTGCTGAAAAATGAAATCTTCATCTCCATAAAGCTTTTCAGCAGATGGAAGCATGAAGTGCTCCAAAATCTCCTGATAGCTAGCTGCATTGACCCTGCCCTTGATAAAACACAGTGGACCAACACCAGCAGCTGACATGGCACCCCAGACCATCACTGACTGTGGGTACTTGACACTGGACTTCAGGCATTTTGGCATTTCCCTCTCCCCAGTCTTCCTCCAGACTCTGGCACCTTGATTTCCGAATGACATGCAAAATTAGCTTTCATCCGAAAAAAGTACTTTGGACCACTGAGCAACAGGCCAGTGCTGCTTCTCTCTAGCCCAGGTCAGGCGCTTCTGCCACTGTTTCTGATTCAAAAGTGGCTTGACCTGGGGAATGCGGCACCTGTAGCCCATTTCCTGCACACGCCTGTTCACGGTGGCTCTGGATGTTTCTACTCCAGACTCAGTCCACTGCTTCCGCAGGTCCTCCAAGGTCTGGAATCGGTCCTTCTCCACAATCTTCTTCAGGGTCCGGTCACCTCTTCTCGTTGTGCAGCGTTTTCTGCCACACTTTTTCCTTCCCACAGATTTCCCACTGAGGTGCCTTGATACAGCACTCTGGGAACAGCCTATTCGTTCAGAAATTTCTTTCTGTGTCTTACCCTCTTGCTTGAGGGTGTCAATGATGGCCTTCTGGACAGCAGTCAGGTCGGCAGTCTTACCCATGATTGCGGTTTTGAGTAATGAACCAGGCTGGGAGTTTTTAAAAGCCTCAGGAATCTTTTGCAGGTGTTTAGAGTTAATCAGTTGATTCAGATGATTAGGTTAATAGCTCGTTTAGAGAACCTTTTCATGATATGCTAATTTTTTGAGATAGGAATTTTGGGTTGTCATGAGCTGTATGCCAAAATCATCAATATTAAAACAAGAAAAGGCTTGAACTACTTCAGTTGTGTGTAATGAATCTAAAATATATGAAAGTCTAATGTTTATCAGTACATTACAGAAAATAATGAACTTTATCACAATATGCAAATTTTTTGAGAAGGACCTGTATATATTTTTTTCCCCTCATTTTCCCCTTAAACACATTATCTGCTCTGATAAGCTTGAATTGCACCAGCCTCTTAGGAGAGGCGAATGCTACTGTCCCACATTTCCCGAATAATGTCTCCCTTTCTCCTCTGAGTCAGCCAACACTCATTAGTGCAAGGCGAGTTTAATGTAAAGACTTCCCGGGCAGCAGCTGGAATGAATCTATTAATTTATGGGCCGCAATATTCCCTAATAAGCTGTCATAGAACGAGGAAAGCATCAGTAGGCGATGCCGGGTGACGGCTGTGTACAATGTGCTATCGGGGCTTTATTACAGGGAGGTAATGTAACGTGCTCCATATCCTTCGCTTTGTCTGAAGATACAAAGTAAATGAAGTCCTGGAATAGACCACATAAGTCACAAACCGTGAAGTCGCCGGAGAGGCCTTTATCTAATTAACATCTAAGCGTTGCCTGAACGCAGAGAAGCCCGCCATATTCTACAGGCAGCCAAAGGCTTATTCAGAAACCCAAAAATCATATGCAAACTACACAGCAACCAATTAGAATTAATCTGCTACTGATCCGACAAGTACGCCAATATCTGATTGGCTGCAGCAAATTACCGCAGATGACGATCTTTGTACAGCCTTAGTTCAATTGGAACCCCAACCAAAAATATGGAAGGGTTGGTTAATCTAGCAGGTTTTTATTGCTGTGTCCCCATTGGACAGATTTCACTTCCTGGCCGTAGCTGCTTGCAGGCTTCAGCACTACTTAAAGAGAAACTGCAGTCTGCTCACATAATTTGTAATAAAAACATCTTTGCCATTCTGAAGCTTCCCTCCAACCACTTTGCATATTATTTCATATATACTGTGATTCTGTACTTGCCAAATATGCTGCAGAAATCCCCCTCCACTAAGTCTGGCTGCAGCCATTTTAACTGTGGGCAGCTGAAGCTCCTGCCTGTTCACTTCCTAGATTTACACAGAGGCACACCTCCAGCTCTGTAGCTCTCATTGGCCCTCCTATGACTCATTCCCTCTCTCTTCCTGGCAAACGCTCACCAGAGTGAGAGAGAGAGCTGTGCATGATGTCATAAACCTAGATTAATGACCAGACAGGAAACAGGAAGTGGGCTGTATAAGGTATTTACTGGCAGAAAAAAAATGTTTTACTATCCAAAGTTAAAACAACAAGGGCAGAATATTTAATAGATGGAAAAATGACTGAAGTTCCGCTTTAATTATGTAGAGAACCTGCTAATAGCTTGTTTAATGTGACAGCCAGGACTCCCGTTAAAGCAGAAGCACAAACCAAAATGCTATAATTCATATTGAAAAACGCCCCCTAGCGTTTCTGGCCATGGCCATCTTGAGTAAGGGCAAATTATTCATGTAGCATTTACTTTCTGGAATCCATCTGCCTTTAACTTGGGTATCACACCAACAAATAAAACAACCTACCCCTGCGCACGAGTGAACTGACTCTATAGTGCTGTAATACTGGGTCAAAGAATGGATCACTTCTTAGATGCCTTGCTGCCCTCTAGGACTGGGGTCGTCCTGGCCGTGCTGTAAGAATATAAGAAAAAAAAGAGGGCACACTGATATTATCCAACAAATTTAGTAAAAATATCTGATAAGACCAAAAAGATGTCTGCTCACAAACATAAACTTGAAAATCCACTCATTGAGCCACGTGTCACAAGTCTCTCACAAATTGCTTGAACTACCAGATAGAGGGAAGGGGTCCTGAATAGGACCTTGCTGGCTGACGCGTTTCAAAGGACCGGCCTTCAGAGGCTCTGAAGAAGGTCAGTCCTTCAAAACGCCTCAGCCAGCAAGGTCCTATTCAGGACCCCCTCCCTCTATCTGGTAGTTCAAGCAATTTGTGAGAGACTTGTGACACGTGGCTCAATGAGTGGATTTTCAAGTTTGTTTGTGAGCAGACATCTTTTTGGTTTGATCAGATAATTGTAATAAATTAATAATGCACTAGGCCAGTGTGCCCTCTTTTTTCTTATATATTTAACTCAGGTATGCAGGCAGGTATGAAGACTCCTAGGATGTATGACATCATTTTTGCCTAGGCCAGAAACCAGGAAGTAAATGAAAAAAAAAACAGTAAATATAATATACTTTCCTATCTATTTACTAAAGATAGCAGTATAAGGATTAAAAATGGTCAATATTGATTGAGAGAACGGAGTTCCACTTTGAAGGATTAGTTCACCTTTGGAACATTTTCCATGTTCCACCTGTTGTTCCAGCTCCTGGACCTTCTCCCTTCAATTCCCTGACCCCCCCCCCCCCATGACAGCAGGCAGGGGCTCCTCTCCCAGTTCCCACTGTCACCTTTTAATATTAGTGTGCCCATGCAGGGTTCTGCCCACGCAACCACGTCAGTCATTCATTCACTGTCTCCTGTGGATGAATAAACTACAAGTACGGTACTTCCAGCCACTGCAGCAGACATACTTGTATGTTTGAATGAACTGCGGGTGCACTGATCAGCACGCCCGTAGTTCATTCACACTGCCTACAGCTCTGCCATGGCAGCCAGTACACAGGTACGGGCACAGAGCTGTAGGCAGTGTGTGCAGGAGCCTGACATTGCACTCGCCATCTGATTTTAACCTGGCGAAAGATGTGCGTTTCTTATTTTTTTTAATGAAAAGGTGAAATTGGCCTTTAAGATTTGGGTTTACATTCCGGAAACTGGAACTCAAGTTTGTCTTATAGGGTTCAACAAAGCTGCCTGAAACTTGCAGAAGGTAAGATAAAACAAATATCCAAATAACTTCTTTCCGCCCACATAACTGTGGAAAAGAGGGTGGGTTTTAATGCTAGAAAAAAGAAGGCGGGGCCTCAAAAAAACATTGTATACACCACGTTTCACATTCCTGTTCCTGCCATGATCATTAAGGATAGCCGTAGACGCTGCTGTTCCATCCTCCTGGCAGATCCGGTTCTTTAGGTGTGTGATGGCTGCTGCCACTCTGCAAATACTGCTGTCCACCTACAAAACACATCATTTTTCCCTCCACATTCAAGCAGCACTTCTTCTGCCCCAAGTAAGTGTGGATATTTGATTTTAATAAATGTTACAATGGATTTATTAAACCCTGCGCTTTGGCTGCCTTATGTTTTTTTGCTGAGAGCGCGCTCACTTCCTGCTCCAGCCACGGTGACCGAGATTTCAAATCCAGATACCGGTCTTGAATAATGATTGAGAACTGGCAAGACCGGCTCTTGAAGATGTGACCACCAATCACAGTGATCATGTGTTTAGGCAGACCTTCCCGATCACTCAACGTAATAGCCCAATTAGGGGGATGCCAGGGCTGGGTAGGAAGGGGTTAAGTTTGACATTTCAAAACCCGGACAGCCCAATCCTCTCCTGGGTTGCACGACATTCTTGACTTTTCCTGTCTTCTCATCCACGGCGCAACTGCGCCCACATTTCTCCATCGGAAACTTTAATCTTACAATCGGACTGCAATAGGTTACAGAACAATGACAATTATCATATGCTTGCGCAGGAGGTGTGCCCAGACACACCCTATTTGCCGCATGTGATGCAGATTTACCCTGTTGCCCGGGCCCCCAGTCCCCCCCCTCCAAAGCCCTGCTGGCTTCTCTCCTCTCCCACCAGTTGCTGTGGGGATGTTTCAGTAAATATGTAATTTACCAACCCTTTGTTTTCTGAATAAACACAGTGAGTGATTTGTACTGATCACTCACTCTGTTTATTCATAACTGAGGTATAGCAAACTGTGTTTACTATGCTTCAGTATGTGAATGAACAGGACACCTCCTATTCATTCACTGTGCAGGGCAGCTGAGGCTGCAGAGAAAGGTACTAGGGAATCTCTGTCCTCCCCAATAGGGCTCCTAAAAATAAATGGTAAACCAATAATAATACAAATAAAATTGTAAAAATAGAATTAAGAAAATAGAATAATAAAAATAACAAAACTACTGACACCATCCACTGCTCTACTGACACTGTCTTCTGCCCTACTGATAAAGTCCTCTCTCTGCCTTACTGACACCGTCCATGTTTTAATACATTTTATTTTAAATCATTTTTATTTGTTTAGTAAGAATAAGGGATAACAGATATTACATTTAGGAAAGGGTGTTACAAATATTAGCTTGCGAATACATTTTAAAGTGTTTGTTTACATTTATTTATAAGTGCCGGTTCACACAGGGGCAACCCGACTTACAGCGCGACTTTGCAAGGCGACTTCAGTGCAACTTACAACGCGACTTTAAGTCGCCTCCAGGACAGGCGACTTTGGCTGTGGCCAATCACAGAATAATCAGCTCTGTGGGAGGGAGGGGTTTGCCTGGGTTAACTATTTTCTCTTCCTGTAAAGTTGCTTGCACTAACATGAACGTCTGACTTTGGAGGCGACTTCCATTGAAATCAATGGGTACAAGTCGCCTTGAAGTCGTACAGGAACCTTTTCTGAAGTCGGAGCGACTGCAGTAGTGTGCATAAAGACGGCTCCATTCACTTCAATGGTATTTCTAATGACACAAGTCGGATCCCAAGTCGCTGTAGTGTGAACGGCCACTAAGGGGGTGTGTGTATAAAATACATACATGTGTGTTTGAGCTTTGGGGCGCACACCCTAATACAATAGACACAAATGATCATTACATGCAGAGGAGAGATCCAGATTCATGACTCTCAGCTATATTAGAAGACTGAGGAGCCGAACTTCCCATCATGTATGCTTAGAAATATTCTTCCATAGTATAATCAGGTTTTAGTGGTTTATTTGTGACTGATCTTCAGTAATTGGTCTGATTTCAATGAACCAATAAGCTGCACCGACTAATGTAAGTAAGTCTCTGGAATTTCAGCACCACGGAGAGCTCCTTGCATACATTTCCTCCTTGTCGGTTAGCTAGTTGTTTAATATAAAACCGTTATTGTGGCTAATCGATTTATTGTCCTATTGGAAGTACAATGCACCATAAACTTAGGCTTGGATTCCACTAGTGCGACTTGGGACTGCAAAGTCGCATGACAAGTCGTACCCCATGATTTCCAATGAGTACGTTCATATCTGTGCGACTTCAAAGTAGTCCCTGCACTACTTTAGTCCCACTTTGATGACCTCAAGAATATACAGGCATTGCTTCAAGTCGCATCAAATCGCGGCTAAATCGTGCGACTTTAGGGTTGCAATAGTGGAAACAGAGCCTAAACAATCATATCGAATGATCTACTTTCCTATTATGGCTTTTTCTGTCCAGAACAATCAGAATCATTTCAATTAACTACTTCCGGACTTCTACTGTAAGTCGCTGGTCACCTCCATCAGTAGTATAAACATTTTTTTCCATATATATATACACACACACACACACAGTATATATATATATACACATACACACACACACACAGTATATATATATACACACACAATGTATATATATATACACACACTCACACAGTTTCAAAATTTTGTTTAATAATAAAAAAAAAAACAGTGGTGATCAAAATACCACCAAAAGAAAGCTCTATTCATGTAAAAAAATGATATAAGTTTCGTATGTGTACAGCATTGCGTGACCGCGCAATAACCAGTTAAAATAGCGCAAGGCTAAATTGAAAAAAATAAAAAAAATAATGGCCTGGTCATGAAGGGGGTAAAACCTTCCAGAACTGAGGTGGTAAAACTGGTAAATTTTTCTCAAAATCCATTGGTGACACAGTGGAGTTGATTTACTAAGACCCGGTTCACACTGATGAGACAATCGCTCCTGACTTTGGAGCACTTGTTGCCTAAGAAGTCGGACCCCATTCTGTGCAATGGAACTGTTTTAATTGGTGCGTCTTGAGTCGCTCCGACTTAAAGGTTCCTGCGCTACTTTTGGTCTGACTTTGGTATGACTTTCATTGACTTCTGTTAAAGGAGTTGCTGCTGAAATCATGCTGGGGGTCCTCAAAGTCGCCTGCAGTGTGAACCCAGGCTAAGGCCCCTGTCACACTGCCGCAACTTAACCGTGATTTTGCGGCCACAATTTTGCCACGATTTTGATCCGATTTCAGGGAATGCCTGTGTAAAATTTAGGTCTATGTACCCCAACTTGCATGAAAGTCGGACCAAAGTAGTACAGGGACTACTTTGAAGTCAGCATGACTTGAAGTCGCACATATAGGCTACTTTCACACTGAGGCGCTATAGCACTAAAAATAGCGCCTGTAAAGCGCCTCTCCTCTCTCTCTAGTGCGGAAGCCCGGGTGCTTTCACACTGGGGGGCTGCGCTGTCAGGACGCTAAAAGTCATGCAAGCAGCATCTTTGAGGCGCTGTAGGAGTGGTGTATACACTTCTCGGAAAGCGCCCCTGCCCATTGATATCAATGGGCGGCGGCGCTTTGTGGGTGCTTTTAACCCTTTTTTGGCCATTAGCGGGGGTTAAAAGCACCCCGCTAGCGGCCAAAAAGCGCTGCAAAAATGACAGTAATGCGCCGCTAAAAATAGCGGCACTTTACTGCTGACGCCCGCCTGCCCCAGTGTTAAAGTGCCCATATGAATGGTTATCATTGGAAATCATGAGGGAATGACTTGTCATGCGACTTTGCAGTCCCAAGTCACAGCACAAGTCGCACAAGTGTGAAAGGGGCCTAAAGCTTGAGAGTGCAAAATCTGCTGCAGCTCTACATAGAAACCAATCGGCTTCCAGATTTAGCTTTATTGAACAAGAGTTGCACCAGATTTTTTCTCTTTCCAGTTTTTAGTAAATCAACCCCAGTGTGTGTCTTTTTAGATAATTCAGAGACCCAATCCTAGTATCTGATTCTGAAGAAACGGTCAATCAGATTGTTACGTGTATGGCCATCATTACACCTTCACAGATTGCTGTGTATCAGTTACAGACGATGATGTAATTCTGTTTTCCTGGGAACACTTGCAGCCTGTAAACCTACCAAAAATAATGGAAGTGATGCTAATTGATGTCCTTATTCTCTAAAATGAATCTCTACACATTTACTTCCTAATAGCCCTGTAATCTGTTTGTCATTAAAAATAATATTTTCAGTTTTTCTGCTTTTTTTTGTAACGTCCTCCATAAGCTCCCAAACCTCTTCTTTTCTCCCCTCCCTTCCATTTGTTTGGAATGAGCAGTGCACGTTAGTTGCAGTCATATACAACGCTCTATGCAAACTACACAACCTACAGTCCATCTCAGGAGGAGCAAGAGAAGGGTGGCTACGTTCCCGCATACAGTGGGACCATGGAGAGTGAATGTAGTCACCTTCTAACAGGAAGTGACATCACAGCAATGAATAAAAAGGAAGCTGGAGATTTGAAGGAGGCTGATAGCAATAGAAGTGATTTGTTTGAGTTATAAATACATATATGAACATCATTTAATTTTTAAATCAGAGTTTAGTGTAATTTAAATGTGTCTCACATTTTCAACTATTCAACATGAAGTAGCTTAAAATTTCATTTTTTAGTTCTGCAAATAAAGAATTTACAAAAACTGTTGCAAGCATTTAGAAATAGAATATATTGTATGCGTGTTTCTGGTTCTGATGGGTAAACTGTGTGCTCCTGTTTCTTTTATAGGCAGTTTTGGATAGGGTGGGGAAGGGTCTCTTTTTAGCCAGCTGTGACTCCATTGGGGAAATGTCCTCTTTTTATCCTGTGACACCAGGACAGGAAATGGGAGAACGGGGTCATTGGGACAGGAGGGATCTTTTGTCTCTTTCATCTGGCCTGGTTCACACCTATGCATTTTTTAATGCGTTTTCAGTTTTGCAGGAAACACACTACAGTCCATATAACATGGTTTCCTATGGATGTAGCTCACATCTGTGCATTTTATGGAAAGGACCAGGGACCTTTTTTCTGGTTTTTGGTTCCATAGACTTCAATGGATCAAAAACGTGTATTGAAAAACGCAAAATGCACCTGCAATATGCAAACTGCAACCTGCAACCTGCATGGGTGTGAACCAGACCTAAAAGGTGTATTTGTTAATGTCTCAGTCCCAATTGGAAAGACGAGACAGGAAGTGATGTATAGATCTCCACAATGGGGACACAGCTCTATACAACCCTGCTCTATACAAAACAAAAAATGGCTGTTATTGGTCTTTATTTTACATTTTCTGTCTTTAAAATGTACGTTATTGGAGTTTAACAATGACGAATTTCTCTGCTCCATTCATTGATACTGGATTTTTAAATATTGTGCCAAATTCACGCTTTTTTTGTCACGAACAACCATCAGTATTTAAGCAATAGCACAGCAATGTCATTTTATTGACTTTTTGTAAGAATTGTGATCTTCAGCCATTTAAACGTGGTCAGCATTCACCATATGACTTGCCTGCAGCTTCACCTTCACGTGGGGTAACTGCCCGAATTTCCAGCTATAATAGTGCCCTATGACCATCGTTCTCTCCATGTGTTGGGTTTAGTAAATGTGGCATGAGGGGGGGTCTTCCTATGATCCACATGTGAGGATCCCTTCATTTGGTAAAAAACTAAAGTGGAGGATTCTGATCTCCTCCCGGCCAGCTTGGGATGCCCTCTAAATATAGTGTTGCAAACCATCAGAAATAGACATGAAGGACATATGGGATTCTGACAGTTCCCTGGGAATGATATCAGGGGTTGGCTTGCACCTTTTTCCAGATAAATAATAGATATTTCAGCATCCGGGATGTAAGAAATTGTATAGAATGATGAATGATGTAACAAAGCAGCAGAAGATTAAAGCCTAGCAGGCCATGAGTTGAAAGAGCCTGGCTTGGGATCCAGCAGCAGACAAGGGATATGTCATGATCAATTGTCTTTAGAAAATGTTCATCTTCAGGGTCTGTCCATGTTCTTCCTACACGTTCTGTGTTCTAGAAACAAATGTCTGAAATTAGAGCTTTAATTCTGTGGCCTTCCATGTATGCAGATGGCAGATTCCGCCATTGTCTTCCATTGTCAGCTGACCTATTTATTCCCTGGCCTCCTGTACTAGTTCTGGAAAATGCATGTATATTATCAATAAAAGATCAACTTTTAAAAGATTATATGTGTGGTCATTGAATCAATACATGAACTCTGAAAAACCTGCCTGGTTTTCATCGTATGCAACCATGTTATTGTGAACCTGCCAACATTCAAATGCTTACATATTATTAATCAGCAATAAAAGAGCCTTAAGGAAAGCCCTCACTGACCTCTGCAGTGCCAGGCACTGTGGAGCAATTCATATTCAAAATTCACAGCAGAAGCAGCTCACTCTGCTCCACCCTCCTTCCAATGACACAACGGGCGGCTCTGCTCCACCATCCCAGCGGTAATTCAGCAACTCTGCTCGACCCCCCCAGCAGTGACTCAGTAGCCCAGCTTACCCTGTCCCCAACAGTGACCCAACAGCTCTGCTCCACCATCCCAGCAGTAATTCAGCAGCTCTGCTCCACCCTTCCAGCAGCTCTGTTCCCCCCCCTCCCAAATTTGGATTCCCAACCGCCAAGGATGAATAGGGCCCAAGACCTAAATATAACATACAAAAAGCAAAGTTTTATCAGGTTTAGGGGTGTCCAAGAACAATGATGTTTCCAGGGACAAATGTCTGAAGTGTAGGAAAGCTCATGAAAAATTAGGCACATCTGGGAAATTTTTTACTTGAATGTTGAGAAAGTGACATTTGCTGACTTCTGCCGCGTACACAAGATCAGAATTTCCGTCGGAAAAGCTTGTCTTGCATACACACGGTCACACAAAAGTTCTCTGAACTTTCGACCGTCAAGAACGCGGTGACGTACAACACTACGACGAGCCAAGAAAATTAATTTCAATTCTTCCGAGCATGCGTCAAACGATCGGAAAAATAGAGAACCTGTTCTCAATCTTTTGTTGGCGGAAATTCCGACAGAAAAAGTCAGATGGAGCCTACACATGGTCAGAATTTCCAACGAAAAGCTCACATCGAACTTTTCTTGTCGGAAATTCCGACCGTGTGTACGCGGCATTCCTCTGCAAATGCTAATTGCTGGGCTTTCATGCTGATTAGGGCTTAAGTACTTTAACGGCCCACTTTGATCTATGGGTGTGCATAAGGGAGCATTGTCATGTTGATTTCTTTTGTGCTTTGGCATGCATTTTGATGGTCATTTTCAATGCATGTTTGAATTTAGACTTTGGGGTGGATTGAGTTAACAGCCATTGGCAAAGGCTACTTAAAGTGGTTCTAAAGGCTGAAGGTTTTTACCTTCATGCATTCTATGCATGAAGGTAAAAAAACTTTCAGTATGCAGCTCCCCCCCACAGCCCCTCCTAATACTGTACTTGCCAGATCACGATCCAGCAATGTACATAAGAGTACTTGCTCTTCCGGGTCTCTTCCTCCTGATTGGTTGAGAGACAGAAGTGGGAGCCATTGGCTCCTGCTACTGTCAATCACAGCACAAAGCCAGTGAGGAGGGAGCAGACAGGAACACACAGAGTGGAGTTTGGGAGTGAGCATGCACGAGTGCCCCCATAGCAAGCAGCTTGCTATGGGGGCACTCAGAGAAGAGGGGGAGCCCCGGCGGGAGACCCGAGAAGAGGTTCGGGGTTGCTCTGTGCAAAACCATTACACAGAGCAGGTAAGTATCACATATTTGTTATTTTAAAAAAAATAATAAAAAAAATACTCTTAATATCACTACTAAGACAAAGGCCTCGTACACACGGCCGGTTTTCTCGTCAAGAAATGACAAGTAAACTGCCGGGAGAGCTTTCTTGCCGAGAAAACCGGCCGTGTGTACGAGGCTTTCAGGTTTCTCATCAAGAAAACTGGCCAAAATCTCGACGAGAAAAATATAGAACCTGCTCTCTATTTTCTCGTCGGGATTCTCATCGGCCTGTTTCCCGACGAGAAACCCGAGGGTGTGTACGCTTACCTGTCGCCGTGGAAACCCGCGCATGCTCGAAATGACTTTGACGCATGCGCGGTAGCTTCCTAGGCATAGGTAGGGTGTAGCAAGATGGCGGCAGCATCGAATGTGACGAGCGCACGCTCGTCGTAGTCGATGACGTCACCGCGTTCGTTCCATTCAAAAGAACGGCGGTTCTTTTGAATCGAGCGTGTGTACACTCGGCCGGGACAAGATTCTTGTCAAGAATCTCGTCAGGAAAAACGTTGTGTTTTTTCCTGACGAGATTCTCGGCCGTGTGTACGAGGCTTAAGCCTTTTCTGATACGTTCTGTTGAAATATATACACAGAAGAGAGCAGGGCCATCTTTAATATGGTTTGGGCCCTGGGCAAACATTTTTTTTGGGCCCCCCCAATGCAATTGTGCTCTTTACCCCAACATCTGAAAAAACAGATACACACATAGAATTATCTAAAAAAAACACTGACGAAACCTGCACCTGCAGTGTTTTAAAAAGTTCCGCCATTTTACACATGGCATGGCATGGCATGTGGTCCCCTGGCCAGACCGCATGCCATGTGTAAAATAGAACTTTTTAAAACACTGACCAGACCGCATGCCATGTCACATGGCATGCATTGCAGGTGCAGGTCTGGTCAGTGTTTTTAAAAAGTTCTTCTATTTTACACATGGCATGGCATGTGGTCCCCATGCCATGCCATGCCATGTGTAAAATAGAAGAAGTTTTTAAAACACTGGATGGCATGGCATGGGAATAGGATAGGGAGCGGGAGCCAGGGGAGGAGAAAGAAGACCCCCTTACCTTGTCGTGTCCTGGCAAGCTCAGCTCCAGCCTCAATTCTCCACAGTGCCTGACACACACTGCTCTTGCTAGCTTAGCCATTAGGCAGCTGCACTCCACTCTGTGGGCTCTGATCTCTCACTCCTCCGGCTCCTTCCCGGGTCCTCCAATCAGGTACACTCACTGGTGACTGTGGTCACTAAACACTTCGCACGGCACGCATAGCAAGGGGTGGGGCCAGAGCATCAGTGAAACTCAAGGCCCCACCCACCCGCAGCCCGGTCCGCTCCAGCTCCTATCTAAAAAAAACAAACAAGACCTGGCACTGGCTGAGCGCGGCGCGCCGCTGATGACAGACACTGTCTGTCTGTTTGGGGATTTTCTGCGCCGTTTTGCGGGCATAACAGGCGGCTCTGCTTTGGGCCCCTAACAGTGACAGGGCCCTGGGCAGCTGCCCCGTTTTGCCCTGCAGTAAAGACGGCCCTGGAAGAGAGCCAGATGGGAGTCCTACCTATTATAACAATAGTGCTCACCAAGATATATCGGGTGTGTGGTCAAAATGACATAATCACTTACAAAAAAACAAATAGACCTCCACACGCCTAAATGAGTAACACTATAAAGTTTAATAGCCTATAATGGGCACAATACATGAATAAAACACATTCCTATAATACCCCAGGTTTCTATAATGGACCAAAAGAAAAACAAAAAGAAGGATATCCAATCACTGCGAGTTCAACCATCCGGAGAAGACACAGTGATTGTACAGCTGGCGGACCCACTCCCTCCCCTAGTGTGAAGAACACCCCCTATGTGTACCTGATATACCCCAGAGACCACCCATAAAGACCCCACAGAAAGTTCCTAAATCAGAGCAGTGTGTACCTGTAACAGGTTAATGTCACTGTCCTGAAATGGGAAGCATGCCCGAGCTGGATTCTACACTCCCAATAAAATCCCAGTCATATGTCAGTCAGTCAAAAAAAGGGGGGGGGGATGGGCATAAAAAATGCTTCCAATATTGTTGGATGGGAGTCCAGGGAATTCCAGATGAAGGATATATGGTATTCCTGACTCAATGGTCAGTAAACGGAAGCAGGAACCGCTCCAGACACTATAAAGATGAAAAGATAAATGTATGTATACCGTAATAGTTGATGCAAAAGATTAGCTTCATGGAAGATGTGAATATATAGCCAATCCCCAATCCCCAATCCATGGGTGAATCTATATGAAAATTCATACGCACATGCCCATGTCCTCTAGATTATAAAGATCAGGCGGTGTTACATACTTGGGTCCTGCAGCGAGTTGCTTCCTTCTTCTGGTTCTCCCCTCTATATTTATAGAGGCGAGTCTTCATCTTTCCCAAATGAGGTCAATGTCCACACAACGTATCAACTCCAACGTGAGTTTATTTTATCTTGCTTTCAGGAACCAGAGAGTTGAAGTGAGAAAAAGGTTAGCAGATAGAAGTGGATTCAGGCACACTCTTGGCTTCGTCTCCACTCGGTCCCAAGTGGGTACAGCTCACCCGGATAGTCACTCAATAGCACTAGCAGCCGGCGTGATGCTGGAACAATGACCCAGTCCCCTCCAAGGACCAAGTCAAGGAGATTCCTCCTGAACTTTCAACACTCCGCAGAGGCAGTCTGCGAAGCGAGGAATCCTTCCCTCCGACAAGTCACCAGGCCTTTCCCGAGTCAGCAATACTTTATTACTAGCCCTCTTGTTATGGGATCGATCCTCCCCTGGTTTCCTCTGTGTCAGAGCGGTTACCTTCACGGGGGTTCCCTGGGACTCCTCTTTGGTTGTAGACCCAGTCAAAGGTACTGAGCCTACCTGGAACTCCGTAGCCTCGGGCTGAAGGTGCCCGAGACTACTCGATCAAGATGGGGCGCACCCCCCCCTTGAGGGGTAGCTCCCTCCGGGCATTGGCCCCGGGGATTGAAATCACCTAAATAAAACCTTGTGTAATGGCGTCTGCCCCTTTATATATCCCCTCCCGGCATGCACAGCAGGCCAGAACCGCCCACCAACGGCAGCCGAGAGAGGACATCCAATACCTACTCCATCACCTGTGGTTCAACCCCAGGTATAAATGACAGCACCACCTATACGCCCAAAGGGGAACTGCACGCCAGGTGACACAGCAGTAAGGCAGAGTCCAAATAATTAAGAGACCCGAGCCAACTATTGCTCTGGTCACCCCTAAATTTTGGTATAGCAGGGTTAAATTTGGGGACCCCGCTACATATGAAATACGGGTTACCACACAAGGGATAAGTCCTCAATATTCCAAGTATATCAATTGATGCAATAGTTGATCCAAGGCATAATCATATTAGTAATTCGTATCAACCGTGCGGTAAATCTCAGAGCTATATAGAACAATGATCCCAATGCTTCCGTTGTAACCACAATTAATGTTCCTGCAATCTGCAGGTAAGTCCTATGATAATTGCTTGGATATTACAACCAGCAATGTGGGGTTTTACTCACGGATCCGCAGGGGTCACCAACAAATGACAGTCGGGTTCAGTCTGTTCATCTGTGATCTGGATAGATGAGTGAGCTGCTAATTGGGCAGAAATCTCCAAATATGGGATCGGTCTGTGTATAGACATCCCCAGTTGATTGTTCATAAGCCGCTAGAGACAAGCAGTGTTCATAGTGTCAGTTTTAGAGGTCCTTTTCCAATATCCTATTATATGAATCCCGTTTCCAGAGTCTTTTGTCGGGGATATGTAGGAGCCTTGAATCCAATGGAGTATATCCAGGTAATGCTTTGCGGGAATGATTTGAAAGTCCTTATACAAAGTGGGGTTTACCCGGATGGGTATCAGAAGGGGGTGCTCATCCCAGCATTAAAAGTTAACATGTTTCATTCCGATACACCGGAACTTCGAAGTTTGATTTTCTATTCTATTTTATTCTCTTTGGAAATTGGAAAATAAATTGAAAACTATTGGAATTCGAAAACATCAAATTGATTAGAATCGAAATTCCGTCCGAATTTTTTTTTCCGTTATTTCAGATTCGTTTCAATTCGGTATTATTGTAAGTCTGAAATTTGGATACATCCGAATTTCTGAAAATGAAAAATGTGTCCGAATTTCAATTCAGAACAAAACAAATTGCATATGTCTATCTCTGTCTGCTGGGAGCTGAGGATCAGGTAAGCATACACACAGACATATGAAAAAATGCTTCAAATATGCTGCCAGAAAATGGCTCTAATGTGTTTTTATGCACGTATGTATGCCTGATGAATGGGAGTGTAACCTGCTTCTCTTGGCTAGAATATTAATTTACTTTAGCCACTAGAATAAATGTCAATGCATAAGCTCTCGTTTCGGCACATATACAGGCGTAAATTATGCTGAAAAACTTTTCTCTGAATGCAGGTTTGGGGCTTTTTTTTTTAAATACTCCTGTAAGCCCTGGTTTACAGTGCAGCAATTTGGCATGCGATTTGACATGTCAAATCGGCGGCTATTCCCGGCAACGGCACCATCTGAATCGGAAGTGACGCCGCACCGATTCCCAAAAGTAGTTTCTGTACTACTTTTGGCGACTTTGGGGTGCGATTTCAATAGATGTCTGTGCAGGAACCCGCACTGATGTTTCTGAAATCGCCTCCGAAGTCGGGAATGAAATCAGCTGAACTCGCACGATTGAATTCCCGCTGTCAGTGTGAACTGGGGCTCAAAGATATAAGGGTTGATTTACTCAACTGGAGAGTGCAATGTCTGGTGCAGCTGTGCATGGTATCCAATCAGCTTCTAACTTCAGCTTGTTCAATTAACCACTTGCCTACTGGGCACTTTTACCCCCTTCCTGTCCAGGCCAATTTTCAGATTTCAGCGCTCACACTTTGAATGACAATTGCGCAGTCGCTGTATCCAAATGAAATTTCTATAATTTTTTTCACACAAATAGAGCTTTCTTTTGGTGGTATTTAAAGGTGTTGTAAAAGTTCCTGTTTTTTCACCTTAAAGCATCCTATGCATTAAGTTGAAAAAACATCTGATGATTATCGGCCCCCCAGCCCCCCCCCCCCCGTTTTACTTACCTGAGCCCTGGAAAGTCCTGCGTTCTCGGCTCTTTATTGGATAGATTGATAGCAGCGCAGCCATTGGCTCGGGCTGCTGTCAATCAAATCCAGTGACACGGGCGCCAGGGGGCGGGGCCGAGTCCTGCATTCAGCGGCTTTGGACGCCGAATTCAGAACTCGGGAGCGCGCCCGCATGGTAACCCCCTTGGGAGAGCGCCTCCCAGAGGGTTTGATCTGAGGTATGGAGGAGCCGAGAGAGCCGCCGTGGGACCTCAGAAAACGCCGTTCGGGGCCACTCTGTGAAAAACGAGCTGCACAGTGGAGGTAAGTATGACATGTTTGTTATTTTAAAAAAAAAATTATCAAACCTTTTACAATCACTTTAATCACCATCACTTTAATCACCACTGTGTTTTTATTTATTTTTTTCTAAACAAACAAAAAACAAAATTTAAATTAAAAAACACAAAAAAAAAACATTTTTAAAAAAAAAGTTTGTTATAAAATTTTGCAACACGTAACTTTTCTCCTGCAGTGGTGGGCACTGATCGCATTGATAGGTGGTACTGGTGGACACTGATGAGGCGGCACTGCTGAGCACTGATTGGTCGCACTGGTGGGCACTGCACTGATAATCATTGCTCTGATTCGTTTGCTTTTCTAACACACCTGGGTGGGCTCCGAGCGCAATGCTCTGCTCCACGAGTCCACCCTATTCCGAAGCCTATTAGAGCCTATGACGTCTATGGTGCTTCAAAAAAAATAAATAAACATCCCGACGCTGTAATTAATGCGCCCGGCATCCTTAAAGGGAAGGGGCAGGACGCATGAATAGGGGGTGGCTGCGGCGACCATGGATAGATTCATGCTTTGCATGAATATATATATATATATATATATATATATATATATATATATATATATACATAGGGTTGCGTAGATGGAGGGGATGGCACCCGTGCGCCTTTAATGGAAGGGCCGCCCTTGTTCCCCACTATATCCTAAAGTGCTGTGGGATGCAGGGGAAAGTAAATGAACTGGCACAAACAGGACCCAGAACAGAAAATTAAAAGATCGTTGCTCAACCAGGGAGACCAAAATACATAATTTTAACATTAGTAGCCCTAACAAAAAGTTCTTGAGCCCATAAGCAGAGTATACTGTGGCACCAAAGAACAGGGGAGGGGTAAAGGTAATTAACAAATGAACATAAAAAAACGTGGCGTACGGCATAATGATTTCCATAGAAGAATAGATTTAGAACAAGAAATTACACTGATAAACAACGAGACTGGCATTAAGCCTGGCAAACATAGTCACACTGTCAGGCCTCCAAAAATAATTTATACATATATGTATTTGAATTTAGGGGAAGCATCTGGGTGGTAGTGTAACCCAGATGCACTGATTGCTAGGGAATCTGAGACCCTTTTATGGTTCTTGGAGGACTCTGGTGGTGTGAGGTTCCCTGCGGCCTATAGGTGGCGTTGTTGCCCGGGTCCGGGTTGAACTCACACCGCAAGACTGTGCCTTTTTGTCCTCCCCTGGCGCTGGTACAGCGGGGCGGGGAACCCGCCCGCTGTGACGCAAAGGGAGAGGGGATAAAAGGGGCGGACGCCCTTACCACGGGGTTCAGAGTCTGGAGGACGCAGCCGCACCCAGGCACCTTCAGCTTGGGTGCTGGCGTTCCGGTGTTCCGGGCCCAGGTGCCCTTGACCTGGCCGGAGCGGGAGATGGAGTCCATCTCAGGCACCTTTAGCGAGGGTGGAGGAATCCGAGGGGGCCCTAATTCCTTGGGTGCTCGTGTCTGAGTTCGTGAGGACTGGTGAGCAGAACTTCTCTGGAGAGTCCGGCGCAGCATTGCTGGTGACAGAGAGGCCTCCGGTACCTCCCTTGGACGGATATCCTTCCCCTGACAGGGGCCGTGCTAGCGAAGGTAATTCATGTTCTATTTCACATAGTCAGTGGCAGTGACTATTCGCCACTGGTGACACCACAGTGGTTAGCTATATCGGGAAGGATTGTGCCTCATCCTACTCCCATTCTGTTGCAAAGGTCCCAACTTGACTGTGCTGTATGTTTATTCGCTGAGAAAAATAAAACTGTGTTGGACCTATTCAGTGTGTGGAACTCTGGTTACTAGGAGCAAAGGGGGAGTCAAGGAGGAAGGACAGGACTTGACTCTAGGACACCTACACAAAGCCCGATCTTTCTGGCCTTCACCTCTTCACTATGGAGGACATGGGCCGTAGTGTATCTCATCCCTCCCCCCGGTACTAACACCCCTAGACAAAGACAGACAAGCCGAGCATGAGAAGGGGTGAGAGGGGTGAGGCCAATACACATATATACACAATCCTAGCAAATCTAGCTAAGATCATAACATTATCTATACAACAGTCTGCCGAGAAGTGGCAAACGATGAGCAGGTAGAACAATTCTGCCAAAGTAGTATCTTCTTCCTGGTAGTATACCTCTCTCAGCCCCCTGCTGGTCACTGGTTTCCCGACCAGGGATTGGTTGGATGAGTAATAATATGCAGGCCAGGTTCTAGGTTCTTCCACCCACTTTGTCCCATAGTACCGTGGGATGCAGGGGAAAGTAATCGAGCCTGCACCAACAGGACCCAGAACAGACACTATCAAAAGATCATTGCTCTCCCTGGCTACAGGGAGCCCAAAAGACTAAACTTTAACCTAATCTATCCAATCTATCTGTAGCCAATCAAGCATGCCCTTGTACTATATTTAGTAACTCTAAGGCCGTGTTGAGGGCATGCCGCCTGGTACAGCGCCCCCCTCCTGACCTGAAGGGCTGCATGCTCGGATAAGGAACTGGTATGCTCTTGGAGGGGGGACCCATGTTGTTTCTTTTTTTTTTATTTGGCGTGGAGTTCCCCCTAAAGATTCATACCAGACACAAACTGCCTGGTATTGTCGGGATCAAGGTCAGATCCCCGTTCATTGAAGTCACAGGGCAAAGTTGGAACCACAGTGGTACGACTGTCGTGTCGTACCAGTGTGAACCTGGCCTAAAGGAGATTGTACAATCAGATTGTATAGTGTATGGTAAATCGAAGACTGCCTTCCTTCCCTTCAAGACCCTTCATTATATGTCACAATGCAGCTGCAAGCACCGTGATCTCCAGGTAAGGCTATAAAACAAGTTCTGGGCACCGATCAAACAGGTATGAGGAGTTCAGTTTTATCACAAGATTATTGGGTATGAAAACTCCAGATAACTTAGTTGGTCATTTGACGATTACTAAATCCAGTTAGAGAAGAGAAATCTCAGCACTGGACAATGTCACACAACATTCTCATCTGTAGGTAAAATGTACTTACATCCCAAGTAAAGTTTAAAGCAGAACTTCGGGATAAGCGCATATTGTCCAAATACAACAGTCATGTGTGTTCTTCTTTGAATCTTTGGTGTACTTTGTGTATTTCTTCTAGATCTGTGCAGTATTCCAGTGTGACACTTTACCTCTGTGTAGGAGCTTCCTGTAAGTAAGACCGGTCACTGCTGTTCTCTCTCCTTGTGCAGGGTGGCTGGTCTTGTCCCCGCCCCCTCCTGTAGTTCTTTGTAGGCAGCCTGAAGTGGGTGGAGCTACTGGGACCCTCCCACAGTTTTGTTCTCTGCACAGAATATGTACAGCACAATGATGAGTACAGTCTAAACAAAAAAGCCTGTCCCCTGCCAGCATGCTGCAGAGAAGGACCCTTGTGGAAGCAGTGATCTCTCTGCAGAGATTAAGGTAGAACTATAGGCAAACCTTAATTTTTTTTTTTCATTTTGGATAGAGCAAGGGAGGGTTATAACTCCTGTCAGATTTTTTTTTCGCCATCTGTGTCCCAGTGCGGCAATTTTCCTTCACTTCCTGTCCCATAGCCAAACAGGAAGTGAGAGGAAATCCCAGCAAATTAGGGGAATCTCTTTGGGACCCCCAGGTCACCAGAACTAGTGTCCCCATTTGAAGATTTTCCCTCTATTACCTTTCTGAGGGCAACCCAAAATTTGGGATTTTCTTTTACTTTCACCTTTAATGATGATAGTAAACAGGACAAATAGGATGAATCTCCTTAACAGGTTCATAGACAGCAATAAAAACTGACAAGCGTTCTAATCCTTCTCCACTCTACTGAAAACTAAAAAAAAATTGCCTTTAGTTATACTTTAAGCAAAAGCCCTGCTGAGTTAAAGCTAAAATTCTCCTACTGTGTGCTGTTCCCCCTACAGCCCCCTAATACTCACCTGAGCCCCCTCTCGATCGAGCGATGTGCACGAGAGCCTCGGCTGTCCCGGGACTACCTCTCCTAATCGGCTGAGACAATCACAGACTGTCAATCACAGACATTGTGCCAATGAGGAGAGAGCAGGGGTCGGGAGCAAGCACGCACCAGTGCCCTAATAGCAAGCGGCTTGCTATTGCGGGCACTGGTCAAGGGGGAGAGGGGCCAGTAGTGCCAGCGGGGGACCAGAGAAGAGTAGGATTAGGGCTGCTTAGTGCAAAACCACTGCACAGAGCAGGTAAATATAACATGTTTGTTATTTCCTTTTTACAAAAAGAGCCGAACCTTTAATACCACTTTAAGTGAATATCAGGGCCTGGACTTGAACCTGCAACCTCTGCTGTGACCAGCAACAACTCTTCCTGCTGAGATACCTGAGATGCTGAACAGTACCTTTTCTGATCCATTGGACAACCCTGCCCTTTGCCTTGACTCCTGCTGAACCTTGAACTCTTTGTTCCTTCCATGAACTTCCTGATTTAAGCCATGTCTCTGCACTTCCTGTTTGCCAGATTGTTGTGCTCTCTTCAGCCAGTGTCTTGCTCTCGTCTTCCCTGCTGCCATCCATACTTTGCTACCACTCATTATCGACCTTTGGCTTGTTCCTCCATTACGCTTCTGCCTTAGCCCAACCTGCAACTACTGACCTTTGGTTTGTTTACTGACTACACTTCTGTTTGATCCTCTACCTGCTTATCCGCTACTGAACCCTTGCTTGGTTGGTGGGGTGATCCTGATGGCCACCACCTGGTACTAACACAGCAAAATCCATCTCCACCATCAAAAGCTCTGGTGAACACCGGTTAGTACTTACTTAGACTCCACTCCTAGGTTGGCCTGCGCCATTCGCCAGGGTAACTGCCCATGTCCTTCTAGTCGGTGGTAGTCCTGCTACTGCTATAGCAACTGGTCTTCAAGACCGCTATAGCCAGGGGCGGATCAAGAGTCTAGTCTCGGGAGGGGCACTGCCAGAAAATAAGTTTTTTTGTCTGCAATTTATCGGGGAAATGGCTGGTGTTAGCGCTTCAATCATCACGGAACCATGGTTGTTATGGTGTCAGGATGATTGAAGCCCATTATTTCTATTATTACATTGTAATATAAAATGAAATGGTTCAACTCACCATAATGCAGAATCAGTGGGAGCCCTGAGCGTGTCACCTGCCACCAGATGCGGATTGTCACTTTCCACGTCACCTGCCACTACTTGTGGATTGTCACTTTCCACGTCACCTGCCACACGTTGCGGATTGTCACTTGCTAAGGTGGTGTTTTGCTTGTCAGACTCAGAGTACAATTTTCAATAGCAAACTTCCACCCTTTTTCATCTTTTTTTTTCTTGATAACCCCATAATTTTTCAGGTAGAGCTTCAAGAGGAAGTAAAACCCTCTCGGTAAAATAAAAATACATCCTGCAAGACAAAGGCATAATGAGCTAGTATGCATATCATACTAGCTCATTATGAATTACTTACCTGAGATTGAAGCGGCCCTCGTTCGCCTCCTACGCCGCCATCTATCCCGGAGTGACTATCGCGGCTCCAGCGCTGTGACTGGCCGGAGCCGCGATGATGTCACTCCCGTGCATGCACGCTGGTTAGAAACGGCACGCTCAGTGAGCCTGCGCCCGATGTCTACAGCGCATGCGCCGTAGAAATCGGTGCCGCTATTTCTGCAAATATCTCCTAAACCTAAAGGTTTGGGAGATATTGCTTGCACCTACAGGTAAGCCTTAATCTAGGCTTACCTGTAGGTTAAAGTGGTTGTAGTGGGTTTACAACCACTTTCAGAGTCAAGCAGCAGAGAGATGATGTAATCTCTCTGCTGCCTGCACAGTGAGGGCGGAAGTTACTGCAGGGATGCAGGGCGGGCACGGGGCGGTGAAAGATGATGTCATCTCTCTACTCCCCCGCCCGCCGGCTCGTTGATTGGCCAGCCGCCCACATAGCCGCCCAGCTGACCGCCCACTCTCTCACCCGCCGCCAAGGCCGAGACGTCCGCCCGCTCACACACCGAGCCACCCGGCAGCCCACGCTGTCACCCGTCCGCGGAGCCGCCCACTCTGTCACCCGCCCGCTCAGACCCGCAACTAATCACAGACCCGCAACTAATTTCTAGGGGGTGGTAATTGCCCCGTTGCCCCCTCCCCTGGATCTGCCCCTGGCTATAGCAGGCAGCAAATTGCAGAGCTGCAGGAGTTCGGTGTTACCTACCAAGAAAAATTTGCTGGACTGGAAAGTGTGGTGAAAGGGCAATAGGAGGAAATCTGTGCTCTGAAGAAACAAGACAGTGCCACTCTGAATAATTTTGAGACTTTTGTGACCATGATGAATCAGGTTTTTGATGATCCCAACCTCTGCACTACTGCTGAAGCAAAGTTGCATAGCCTGCAGCAGGGTAAATGCTCTGTTGCTGAGTACTCAGCTGAATTCCGACATTGGATCGCATATGGAACCCCGCAGTGCAAAAGAGCCAGTTCCGTCAAGGGTTTTCTGAACAGGTAAAGGATGAGCTTGCCAGAGTATTGACTTCTATGATCTCAAGGCCTTCATCCAACTATGTATCCAAATTGATCAGAGACTTACAGAAAGGAGGAGGGAGAAACTGGGAACATTTGGAAGTAATGTGGCATACGTTTCTCTGCTAGTCAATTTTTTAATAGGAGTTTCTCTTGATTCTGACACTCCTGAACCTATGCAGGTTGATGCTATTAAAATATCTATTTCTACTCGGGAGAAAGAGTGAGGACGTTCGGAGAACGTATGTCTTTATTGTGGGGACTCTGGTCATTACGCAGTTAATCTGTCCTCCGTTTTCCATCCTCAGTCTAATGGTCCAACCAAGAGGATCAATCAAACCTTGGAGCAGTAACTTTGTACTGATGTTTTGTCAGTTATCTTCAGGATGACTGGGTGGATTATCTTTCTACAGCAGAGTTTGCTTATAACAATTCTAAACATAGCGCCACTTCTTAAAGTCCTTTTTACTTAAACAACGGGTATCATCCAGTTTTTATTCCTGATCTCCCTATCTCAACTCCAATTCCTTCTTTTACAAGCAGATTAACTACATTGCAGGAGATTCACTAGAAATTAATTGAGGCTTTGAGGGAGGCTCAGGAATGTTACAAGAAGGTTGCTGTCTCACTCTTCTTCCGTGCTGCCATCCATATTTTGCTACCACTTGTTATTGACCCTTGGCATGTTCCTCGACTACGCTTCTGCCTAATCCCAACCTGCAACTACGCAATGCTGACCCTTGGCTTGTTTACTGACTACACTTCTGTTTTATCCTTACCTGCTTATCTGCTATTTGCCCATGGCTTGCCCACCTCCTGGTGGGGAGATCCTGAGGGACACGACCTGGTACTAACAAACAGTAAAATCCATCTCCACCATGAGAAGCTCTGGTGAACATTGGTTAGTACTTAGACTCCACACTCCAGGTGAGCCTGCATCATCCGCCAGGGTGACTTGCCTGTGTACCTATCCTGCTGGTCAGTGGTAGTCCAGCTACTGCTTTAGCAACTGGTCTTTGAGCCTGACCCCTGATGGTGACAGTGAACCTGTTGCTTTAACCAGCATTGATGTGGCACAGGTTCACGTTAGGGCTATTTTTTCGAGTATAGGGTCAAGACTGGTTTAGAGTGATAGGTGTTCCTGGAGCCGCACATCAAGTCAAAGCCTGCTGTGTGATGGTGAATGGCAGTCTCAGCCTGGACACCCACCAGGCCATGCCCCCAATGCGTTTCACTCAGAGCTTACTCATGTGGATAGCATGGGGAGCGGTGGGCACATAACTTCATTCCCATACAGCCTGAGCGGCTCACACACATATCTTGGTTCCTTAAGACTGATTTGCTATAGAGCTTCAGGCAGATATAAAAGACAAAAATTAAAGCCCAACTCCGAGCAATTAAATTATTTTTCCCATGTGGTGGGGCTGCTTCAGTTTATAAATGAACAGAAGCCTCTGTTTCCTGTTCATTCATCTGCAGTGCAGCTGAGGCTGTAGAGAAACACAACAGCATTGTAAAAAAATATATATATAAAAAATGAAAAAAATAACTAATTGTAAAAAAAAAAAAAAAAAATGTAAAACGTAAAAGAATAATTAAAAGAAAATTAAAAAAAAATATTAAAAGAAATTAAAGGCTCATTCACACAGGTTTTCTAGCCTATACAGTGAGAAATGAGCAGTTGGCTGGAGACACCTGTCACTCTATGAGGATGCAGTGGCTGTATGACCACAGCCACAGGTCCCGAATACACACTTTCTGTGTTTGGGGCAATTAGGACCTGCAGCTGTGTTCATACAGCTGCTGCATCCTCATAGAGTAATATAGGCTGCCTGCACCCAGCAATAGCCACATTAACTGCTTCCATGGGGGGCCAATTCTGGCACTCTTCTCCTACATGTAAAAATCATCATTTTTTGCTGGAAAATGACTCAGGATCCCCAAACATTATATATAATTTTTGTAGCAGAGGCCCTAGAGAATAAAATGTCGGCCATTACAATTCTTTATGTTACACGGTATATGTGCAGCAATTTTTCAAACGCAGTTTTATTGGGAAAAAAAAAATGTTCATGAATTAGAAAAAAACAAAACAGTAAATTTTTTGGTATAATGTGAAAGATGATGTTACGCTGAGTAAATAGATACCTAACATGTCACGCTTTGAAATTGCGCAGACTCATACAATGGCGCCAAACTTCGATACTTAAAAAATCTCCATAGGCTACACTTTAAAACTTTTTACAGGTTACCGGTTTAGAGTTACAGAGGAGGTCTTGTACTAGGAATATTACTCTCGCTTTAACGTTTGCAGCGATACCTCACATGTGTGGTTTGAACGTTGCTTACATATGCGGACGGGACTTACGTATGCGTTCACTTATGCGTGCGAGCACGAGGGGACGGGGATGCTTTAACTTTTTTATTTTATTTAAAAAATATATATATATATATATTTTTTTTTTACACTTTCCCTTTACATTTTTTTAATCACTTTTATTCCTATTACAAGGAATGTAAACATCCCTTGTAATATGTATAGGGCATGACAGGTCCTCTTTATGGAGAGATGTGGGGTCTATAAGACCCCACATCTCTTCTCTAGGCTGGAAAGCCAGAGATCAAAAAAAATAAATATATGATCTCAGGCTTTCCAGCCGAACACATGGCAGTGTTTACATCTGCTGGGGCCGGACGTGATGTCATAACGCCGCGCCCGGCCTCCGAGAGTCATAGAGATGACCAGGGAATATCTGGTCCTCGGTCAGCTCTATTGTAGTCTTCCACCACTGGCAGATTCCTTCTCCGGCTCTCCGATCCCACGGGTGAGCCGGTAGAAGCTGAACTGCCACTATGATTGTTTTTACTGTGCAGGAAATCGCTGGAAAAAAAAAAAGGTATCTGAATGATGCCTGTAGCTGCAGGCATCATTCAGATATCTCCACTGAAAGCCCAAGACGTCATATGACATTCAGCGCTCAGCGGTATGGAAGTGATTAAAATTCAGGTAGGCTGTACAGGGCCCCATGATTTCCAACAACAGCCCTGAGTGTGGTGGGTAAAAACTTTTTTTTACTTGGAGTTGGGCGCTTTTGTAATAATTAATACATCATTAAATGTGTTTTTTGCAATGCAAGAACTGTAAGTGCCTGAATGTGACTTGATATCAGCGTCTTTCAGGAGATGTAGCATAAAGAGGCAATCAGTTCAAGCTGACAGGAGGAGAAAGCAGAGTGAGGGATGAGCTCATCACTGTGCTGCTCCTCCTCCGCTGTCACAGGCTGGGGTGGGTCTATGACGGCCTCGACTATCATGTGACTTTAATGATGCTGGCCACCAGGCTGAGGACATCTAGTGGTGTAAAAGAAGAATTGCAGGGAACAGCTTCTGAATGAAGATGAGCAGCATAAGCTACATTTTAATTTATCATTCAATGGGCTACGCATTTACTCAACTGGAGTTCTGCTTTATGACCCAGCTAGTGAAAGCATTCCCGGTCTATTAGCGTATGCTTATTGCTCCAGGTCAAACTTGGTGTACTCACGAAAGTGCTAACATAAGCGTACTGCAATGACATGTCTGTAAGCAACTACAAATCATTACTGAATTTTTTTTTACTAACATCTGCATACACATCTGCTGACCCTGTATTGCCCCGCAACCACCAAATAAGACCCTCGTTGTTTTTTTTCAGAAGAGCTCCTGCTAAGTAACACCTTTCGGAAAAAAATGAATTCCATAGGGGGGATGGGAGGTGATGTCATCATACAGAAACAACACTTTCAAGTATTCCGCTGAAAGACAGAACTGGTTTATCGGAATCTGCCATGGCGAAACAGGGCTGTCAGCTCGTCAGATTATCAAAGCGGATGTGTAGACGGAACGCTCATTAGAGATAGCGAGCCGCGGCCTTACTCCCCCATCCGCCGCTGACCTTCAGCCGGATTCCCCCTCCAGGCCATCTCATAGATGTTTCATCCACACTACCATGCTATTCCACTCATTATTCTTTATTTAACTCCCCCCCCCCCCCCCTCACCCTCACCATCCTTCAATGCGCCGGCTTGGAATCAATTAAAAAGGTGGCACGAGAAGCCTTTTTACTCATTAGTTGGACCTGGGCGCACTTCTTCGTGCACTTGTTGGTCGCGTGTCATCGTGACGGAAAGTCTGCAACTGGGGAGTGGAGGAGGCAATAAAATGTCAAGATATTAAAAGATTCCTCTTCCTTCAAAATCTGCCCATGATTTGCCGGGAAGGCGGTGAATGCCAAATGACAGCAGGCTGCGCCGTCCTCAGGCAGTCCCAAGTAAAAGGGAGAGATAAAAAAGCCACGGAAAAAAAACATGAAATATTCTGATTTAGGCGTAAGACGTCTTTTGGGTGACTTGAGGCACTACAAGCTCCAGCGTGTCTTTAACGGAGTTCAATCGCAAAAGTAATCGTGTTGAAATCGCTTGTGTTATTTTTTTAGTATTTTTGTGTAGCGGGCACCCCAAATTTGGGGGTCGCTATGTTCTAAATTTAGGGGTAGTATGAGCCATAGCTGGCTCAGGTTCTCTAATTTTGCTAGGTATGGACTCTGTTCTGCTATAGTGTTGCCTGGTGTATGGTTCCCCTTGTCCTGTGGTGTCGCTGTTGCCCAGGTCTCGGGTTGAACCACGGGTGGCATTGTGGTGTGATTGGGTGTCCTCTCTTGGCTACCGTGTGGTGGGCGGGGTTTCACCTGCTGTGCATACCGGGAGAGTGTCCTTTATGTACCGACGCCATGATCTGGGAGGAGTGCGCCCCATGGGGGTGGTGTGTCGGGAGTGTGCCCCATCGGGGGTGGCGTGAACTGGCCGAGGAGTCTCAGGCACCTTTAGCCCGAGGCTACAACGTTCCAGGTAGGCCCAGTACCTTCAACTGGGTCTACGGCCAACACACTGGAGTCCCAGGGAGCCCGCGTGAGGGTGGCCCGCTCTGAAAGAGAGGAAACCGGGGGGGGGGGAGGACCTGTCCGATGGATTGGTGATGGAGTTCACGGTGAAGGAGAGGCCTGGTTACCTATCAGAGGAAGGATTCGTGAGTTGCAGTGTAGCCCCTGTAGTGTGTCCCACTGACACCTATGGTCTCTACTAATCTACGGGGTTTTGTTCAGAAGTCATAATTCAATCATTAGAGATTCTGTGGCAGAGGATCTCTAGGACTTGTCCGTGAAGGGGACTAAATTCAAGTAGCAACTGTTCGTGCTTCATTCCGGCTGCTAGAATTATGAGAGGGATCTATCCGGGTGAGCAAAATTCATACTCAGGCCTGAGTGAAGAATAGGGTAACTGGGTGCCGCGTGCCTGAACCTATCTACCTACCTACTTTGTCGCTATCTTCAACCTGTTCCCAAACCTGTTTTAGTAAGATAAAAATAAACTTGGCTGTTTGGAGTTTAAATACTGTTTGGACATTGAGTTTCTTTGGGGAAAGAACACAGACTTTTCTCTACATTCTAGGAACGAGAACCAGTGAACGGGAGGTAACTCGCTGCAGGACCCAAAATTGTAAGAACACCGCTCAACCTTCTAGACCAGGAGGATCCGGGCATGTGGCACGGTGTGCCTTTATCCCTGCAAGGTGAAGGTAAGCAGGAGAAAAGGGTCCGTGTGCTACATTTGCATTGCAGATATTCTCAGATTCTGCAGTTTTGTGGATAGGGCTTCATGGGACAAAAAAAATGTTATAAAATATACACAGATCAGCCATAACATTATGACCACTGACAGGTAACATTGATTATCCCTTATCAATGGCACCTGAAAGTGGATGTGATACAGTGAACATGTTGTCCCTGAAAATTATGCATTGAAAACAGAAAAAATGGGCAAGCCTAAGGATTTGAATAAAAAAGTTCTACGCTATTACAAAACTTTGATACAGTAGATTAAACAATGAAATACTGTATATCAAACATATAGTAAAAGTAAACAAAAAAATGCATGATAAACGCCAAAAAAAAAAAAAATCCGCACAGCATCAGTCTACAATCATGGAAAATAGGTGGACTTTGCTGGCAGTGTCCTCCTCATAAAAGTGCAAAGCTATGGTAAAGCCCCTCAAACTGTGAACCACATCGCCTATGTGTTCCTCCGCCAAATGTCTCATCAAGAAGGCTTACCAGAAAAATTAGACCCTCTATACCAGAGATGTCAAATATCGCTTGAAGCAAATCCAATCCAATAAGGTTATGTCTTTGAGTGCAATTATCACTCCCCTTGGGTATGATGGTCCCCCCCCCCCCGACTTTCAAATATGCTCATGGGAAAATAGGAAATCAAGGGCACCACATAGCGTAAAACAATTGGCTAATATTTTATTAAAATACAAAAAGGTACTCACATATAATTTAAAAACAACAGCCCTATAGAATAGAAGTCAGTCCCGGGATAACGCAGACTCCCAATGTGTGGTGACGTCATGAGCGTCGGCTCCATCCTACGTGTTTCGTCATAAATGACGTCTTCCGAGGCAAGCAAAGTCCACCTGTTTTCTATGATTGTGAACTGATACTGTGTGGACATTTTCTCTTTTGGATATTATGTGCAAATATCACCATGCTACTATTTGTGATGAAAAAAAGGATGCCAAAAGAAATAATGGGCTTGCTGGTAATCACTGAAATAAGTTCCCACACCAATACTGAAAAAAAAAAAGTGTAGTGCTACCTCCTTCTGCTTTAGTACTAACCCCTTCTGCTTCATTGCTGGTAAAGCAGACAATATCCTATACCAGTGGGTTTTACCCCCAGTGCGGGGAAGGTGTGCAGTGACCTATTAAGGTCTAACATGGAAGTGATAGCATAGGACTTCTGGTGGTGGACATCAAGTGGTGCAGTGTTATTGGATATGTATTCACACAAACAGCACAATTTTAGGTGGATCACTTCTGGATACATATCTTATATGGTTACACCTTATCTTTGGAGAGACTGTTTTTTTTTTTTGCATTGGACTTTCATATTCACTTTAAGGAGGCTCTCACCATCATTCACAATTTATTTTTATATATATATATATATATATATATATATATATATGTATATATATACACACACACACAGTATTTATACTGTATTTAGTGCTTGGGCTTAGATACAACTGAATAAGCCATTGCACATAAAGTGTTAACGGGCTTCGGGTGAGCCAGTTCCCTTAAAGATCCTAAGCGACTTAGACTGACGTCTCTCCTCGGCCTCTCCAAGCTACGACGAGATGGAATTTGCTTTACAATTTCTGTCAATTAAGTCTGCCATGGTGTCACTCATACTTGTGACAGCTCTGTTTACATAGATCTGAAAACCCCAGAAAAAAAACGCGAATCTGCGTCATTCTTAATTGTAACACAGCCCAGTTTGAGCAGCAGAGATATTTACACTCACTGAACTGCCAGGAACTGGGGATGGAGATAAGCAATGGGTTAAGGTAAACATCCAGGAATCATGTTAGTCTTTTGGGTTGAATTTCAAATGTGGTCAGACAATACCACAGCAGGGCCGCAATTGGCGCTCTATAGTGTGTGCTCAGAGGACACTTTTTAGGTGTAACTTATTGTTAGTACAAATAACAAACATTAAATCATGTGACTGAATTCACTATATAAAGCATTGCATGTAGGCAGGTAGCCTACTGCATATGTAGTTAGCACTCGGCTGCCCAGGTCAGGGGGAAAGGGTTAATGTTTTGTTGACTTTCCCTAGTGTGTTTGTGGGCTTTAGCTGGGGTCCAGCCTCCCTCCCTCCCGTGTTCTATAAAAGGGAAGAGGTCCAGATCCTAAGGGGCCCTGGGGAACGCTTGAAGAAACGCATGGGGAACATACACAACTAGAGAGTTACTGGGACCTGTGGTCCGCTCTGGAACGCTGATTTACCAGAAGACCCCAAGAACATGGACTTCTCTGTTTGAGCATTGCCAAGCATGGAACTTTCCCAAAGAGACTTCACCTTTGCAGGAAACTTGGGGCAGCCACAGTTAGGTTTAGTTATAGAAAGTTGTTATTGCAAGTCCTGCAAATCCTGCCCAAAATATACTGACCCTGACCTTTGACCCTTACTTGACTCAAACACTACCACTGGCACTGACCTAGATCAAACCTTGATCTAGCTATTTTTTTTAATTGATTTCTTGTTTTATTTTTATTATTTATTTAAATATATTTTTCTACACACAGTTGTTTTTTTTTTCTCTCTAAAAGGAGAGAGCGAGATCCAATGTATCTCTCCTCTCCTTTCCATTCAAAGAGAGGGAAACATAGGGGCGGGCTTCACAGTGACTAATCACTTTGATAGTCAGTCAAAGGCTATCACAGTGATCAGCTGGCTTGGGAAAGGGAATTCCAGCTATCGATTGTTAGTAGTGCTGGGAGTGCGCTGAAATGAGCAATGAGTAGTTGCAGGTTGGGATCAGGCAGAAGCGTGGTCGAGGAGCAAGCCAAGGGTCAATAACGAGTGGTAGCAAACTATGGATGGCAGCAGGAAAGACAAGAGCGAGATACTGGCTTAAGAAAGCACAATAATCTAGCAAACAAGAAGTGCAGAGACATGTTTTAATTTAGAAAGTTTATGGGAGGAGCAAAGAGTTGAAGGTTCAGCAGAAGTCAAGGCACAAGGCAGAGTTGTCCAATGGATCAGACAGGGTGAGTCCAGCATCTCAGGTAGCTCAGCGGGAAAAGTCATTGCCAGACACATGTCAAACAAAATCAAAGAAAATTCCCAGCTCAACTCACCAACTAGCCTGCAATCAACCAAATTATCCTGTCTAACAGTTTGCTTTAAAAACCGGGGTTTAGTATGCACACATTTGCAAATACATGCATAAGCTGCAGAACCAGGTCACGGCACCCCAGTATTATCTGCAGTCCTAACTCTAAACATTTTTGAAAGCCTCCACAGTGGAAACACATGCATAATAATGGATAGATAGAGAAAAGGTAAGCCTGGAGGGACCCCACTGCTCAATAAAGGCACAGGGGCGCAATGGGCACCCAGCATATAGCACAATGGCAGCAAAGGTATCCAGTGCCTCCCCTCACCAGTATTCCAACAGTACAAACAAATGACCACTGCCCCCACCTAAAACTTTCTTTTGCTGTAAAGAGCACATGGAAGTGCGACACATGTCAAACAAAAACAAAGAAAATTCCCAGCTCAACTCACCAACCAGCCTGCAAGTCCAGGCCCTGACAAATAGCTTCTAGCAGGAGGTGTTGAGGTAGAGGTCCCCAACCTGTGCACAGGTATGGAAAAGGAAGAGTTAAGTGAAGTGCATGCATAGAGTCAGCGCTAGGTGCATACTGTTACTGGGAGTGAGGTAGCAGTGATACGCTGTTTAGGTGGAGAGAGCATTGGGTCTGCGTGTCCCTCCTAAATGCATCAGTGACCGTGGTGGTGTATATTGCATCGAGAGAGTTTATTAGAGTTCAGTCGGCTGTTCAAGTAAAGGCACCCCCTGTGTGAGACAGTGACCCTGTACAAGGTGCCTACAGTAGCCCAGAGAACCAACTCTCATGTGACCCTTGCTTGGTTCCCAACTAGGAGGGAAACATGGAGGATGTGACAACCATCTCTTCACCCCACTTTGGCACCCAACAAGGGCATACACCTACTGCCCACACCTAAAGATTGCCTCTGGTTACCTAGTTAGAACTTGTCCAGGCTTGCCCAGCAATAGTCCACATGAACTACACATGTCTGCTTCCTGATTTGCTCCTACATGAGGTTCCAGCACCAGATTGGCAGATATCCTGACAAGGGGTGTATATAGCAACCGGACCCAGAAAACATTCTCCACGTGCGTTGCTTCCTGGCCACTATGGCCAGCCCCCTGCTCCTGTGGAAACAGATTCCTCCTTTCTCCAATACAGGGGAACAGTATCAACCGGTGTATGGGTTTTCCCTCTGCGGTTCAGGTACCCAAGCAAAGTTTAGAATCCTCTGCTCTACATGCAAGAGGAGCTTGGCTACACCTGCCCCTCAAGCTTGCTGTCATGTCTGTGATAGGGCCCTATTCCAGCTTGTGTTCAAAGAAGAGACCATCAGTGAAATCGGTCCTAATTACCTGCCCATGGTTACTCCCAGCGCCGGAAATACAACTCCAGCTGAACCTCCAGCATAGACTGTAGAGCCAAGCCGAAGCTACCGCTCCAGGATGGTCTTGGGGTCCAGCTTCCATCCCGCATCACCAGCATGAAGCCCAATAAGGAGGGAAACATGGAGGACATGTCAACCACCCCATTTCCCTACCCTAATTTGTTGGATAATTTTAAGTTTTCAGTTGTCATATTGTCATCAGCAACAAATGATTATGAACTCTTTTGAAAACCGTCTTGTGCTCTTTTATGTTGATTTAAATTAGTTTTCTCAATTTGGGAGGCCATGTCCCCTTAAGGAGGCTCCTGCTTTAAAGGTAAGTCATCAAGCCCAAACAATACTCCCCAATTGATATAAGTCAATTGCTTTGCATCCACTTATTTTTGGATTTATGCTGCTGGAGATGGTAAGAGACTGGTTAAACAGCTGATGATGGTCAGAGACTGGTCACACACTGCTAAAGATGGTTAGGGAGTGGTCACAAACTGCTGGAGATGGTCAAAGACTGGTCACACACTACTTGAGATGGTCAGAGACTGTTTACACACTATGTTTGGATTGTAAGTGACTGGTCACACACTGCCAGAGATGGTCAGAGACTGGTTGCACGCTACTGGAGATGATCAGAGAATGGTGGCATGCTACAGGTGTAGTTGAAGGCTGGGGATTAGGGATGAGCTCCGGCGTGTTCGCATTGAACACGTGCAGAGCCCGCCAGGAAGTCGGCACCGCACTGCGCTAATGACAGGCAGGGAGACATTTCCCGATGCTCTGCTGCAGAGATCGGGAAATGTCTCCCTGGCTGTGATTAGCGCAGCGCGGTGCCGACTTCCTGGCGGGCTCTGCACGTGTTCAATGCGAACACGCCGGAGCTCATCCCTACTGGGGATATGTTGCAAGAGACTAATACAGTCTGGAGATTGGGGATATGTAACATGAGACTGCTAGAGAACACTGACATTACAGACCCTCTACAAATCATTGCTCTTACTATTGGCTGCTGAAACCTGAGGGCCACACAGTAAATACCAATGGTTTACATGCAGCCCTCGGGCCACAAGGTGTACACCAGGATAAATGGGATTTGGAAGCATGACTGCTAAGGGCTGGAACAGACCATTTAATTGGTTAACTTTTAGCCAACAATCCATGGAAAACAATCCGCCCACCAAAGCAGATCCCAGGTTCGGATAGGTCACTGTTGCAGAGAATCCACAAGGTTCTGCGTTTCAGTGTCTCCAACCATAAAATGTTTCTCTCAATGCTTCACTTTTATAAGATGCAATTAACATGATTAGTAATAATTTACTTCTGTTTTTATTATTCCAGATCATTACATCCAATGCAGATTCCTTCTGATATCCCTTTAATTAACTTTCCCCCTCACCACCAGAGACAACCTTATCTGTCTCTTAGCAGTGAATCCCTCGCACCGCCTTCAGCCCAATGGGGGAAATGTATCACCAATTCATTCCCATTTTGCACAGTACATTAGTTTTAGTCTTCTGAAAATTAGGTGTGTTATCTTCCTATACCTTGAAGCGTTTCTCTCTCCTTGAAATAGCAATAATAATTTGATGGGGAGTGTAGAATTAATATCAACTTGCATTGCTTGTCTACCTATTTCTGTCCATGCAGAATTAATGGCAAACGCCACACTGATGGAAAAGGAAAACTATCATTTTGAGAAACATTTTTTTAGATATTCAATATATGTGGATTGTAATAATAATAAAACACCAACTGAACTTTCTGTTTAGATAAGTTAAACACATTCCAGGTGTATCAACATAAAAACTATGCATAAGATTTTAGTTTATTTTCTTTAAAAAGCAGCCATAGTTTGCGTAGAAAAGCCTGTCCCCTGCCAGCTTCTTTCAGAGAAGGACCATGCTTTTTGTGGTGAAGCATTGTTCCCTCTGCAGAGATCCTACACTCTACACTCAGTCAGGACCAGAGCTCTGCAGTCAGCAGGGAACATGAGCTTTGCTGAAGGCAGAACTCAGAGTCTGACTTAGGGGGCAGAAAGTCCACTGCTTTCCTACGAAGAGCAAGAGTCCTGCTCTGCTGCTGCTGGCAGGGAGCAGACCTTTTTACTAGCTGCTTTAAAATGAAATGAACTGTGAGCCCCTATTCACATCTGAGCAATTTGTTGTGCGTTTTTTCTAAACGTGACAACATTCAACAAGGAGATTCCCTTTACATTTAGTGGTGCTCAAGTATGGAATTGCGTGCTGTTGGCCCCATGGCCCTGATCGAAAGAGCATGAAAGCACCCAATACAAGCATTTAAGTGCTTTTTTTTGTGTACTATAAGCGTTGTTCACATGGGTGCTGATGCCAGTACATGCTAAACAGGCTATTAGTTGCTCCATGCAGGCAGCTCATTCAGGTCAATGAGGAGGCACCACCGCTCGTCCTAATGTGACAGGCACGTGGGTGCAGGTGAGTGGCCTTGGACATTCGTCTGCATTCGGGGGCCACTCACTCACACCTGCAATAGGGTTGCCACCCGGACAGTTCGGGCTTTGAATTATGCATCTGGGTTTCAGTCTGCCTAAAAAAAATGTGATTAAAAAAAAAAAAACCCATTGAAATCCATGCGTCCGGCGCCCCGCATGTAGATTAGGGGGCAGGACGCATGGATAGGGGGGGCAACGTCCATGCGCCCTAAATGAGCGGCTGCCATTGCCCTAAACCCAGAAGCATGCAGCGACTTACCAGTACGTCCCTTTGAATGCACGTGCCACCTGTCCGCAGTACATTGCAGATGGGCAGTCTGCAAGTGGTTATACCATCTATGTTCAGAATGCCTCCAGGTTTCCATATTACATTGAACTTTTTGACAGTTAAAGTACAGTACAGCAGTTTGCGATTAAAACAGAAAGGTAAATTTTAAAAAACTACATTGCAAAATGGCTTGTGTGGTTATTTTATACAATATAGATACAGTGTGTGTGTATATATATATATACAGTATATATATATATATATATATATATATATATATATATATTGTGACAGCAGGAAGGTAAAGTCACCTGGTTGCATCCAGGGGGGTAGATATATTTCGCCCAGATTCAGGCTTTACGCCGACTTATACAACTAGGTGGAGAGTTGTATAAGGCTAGTGGGCTCATGGATGACTCATACCTCTAGGGAGAGTGTGGGGCGTCGTACAGACAGGGAGTTGATGAGGCCAGCTGAAGCTTGTCAGCTCATTTAGGCCTCTATAAAAACTCCCAGATTCATTAGGTGTTTGCTCATGCCTGGAACCAGACCTGTGTGGACTGTCTAGGGAGAGTGAACCCCTGTGCGGTGAGACAAAGCCTGTGTGGCTATTTGCTTGGACATTTAAAACCAGGGACTTAGGGACTAGGACAGCACTAGGCTGATCCCAGTTGTTAGTTAGGAAACCTGTATGTTTAGTCAGAGGTCAAGTTGACCGGGATTTATTTTGTTTATGTTTCTTTTGCTTTGCTGTGTTTTGTCACTGTAAATAGAAAATAAACCGCACCTTTTTGATTTTGAAAACCACAACCTCCGTTTGCTGGGCCTGTTTTTGTGTGGGGAGCCCATCTCGGGGGTCACACACACCCGCTGCCGAGCTAACCCCCTCACAGTTGGTGGAGAACCAGTGGCAGTTTTTTTTTTAAGCCAGCATGGAGGAGATACTGAAGCAGCTGGCTCTAGCAAATGCCAATCAACAGCAGACAAATGCAGGTTTGCAAAAGAACTTCGCAGCCCAGCAGCAAGCTCATCAACAGAGCCTTGCAGCCCAGCAGCAGACAAACGCAACTTTGCAACAGAGTCTGGAGGCTCAGCAACAAGCCCAGCAGCAATCTGAGGCCCGCTTCATAGACCTGTTGCAGAAGCAAGAGCAGAGACTACAACAACAGATGGAAGCAGTAATGCAGCAACGTCCGCAGACCAGTGAGGAAAGCCATCCCACTAATACCGCGTCCTTTGGGGTGAGTCGTTTATTGACAAAAATGACTGGAGAGGATGATCCAGAGGTATTTTTGACCACATTTGAAAGGACCGCTGAAAGAGAAAAGTGGCCTGAGGAGCAGTGGGCTGGACTGGTGGCTCCTCTGTTAACTGGTGAATCGCAGAAAGCTTACTATGACCTAGAGCCTAACCAAGCAAAAGACTATGTGATGCTAAAAGCTGAAATATTGGCAAGGCTGGGTGTCACCCAGGCTGTCCGGGCTCAGCGTGTGCATAACTGGACTTTCCAGCTTGGAAAACCCCCCAGGTCTCAAATGTATGATCTCATTCACCTGAGCAGAAAGTGGCTACAGCCAGAGACTTTGTCCGCACCAAAGATTGTGGAACGTGTTGTAATGGATCGGTTTTTGAGAGCTCTTCCTACTGCCATCCAAAAGTGGGTAAGCCATGGAGACCCAGAGACGGCCGATGGTCTTGTGGATCGTGTGGAGAAATACTTGGCTACAGAGAACCTGACGGCCTCTTCCAGAGACACTCGGACTTTCCACCCTAAGACCAGACCATCCCCAGGGGCGGATAAGAGGATTCCAAGGGGTGAGGGTGGAGAGAGTGAGAGGGTGGGAGCTCTACCCCAAGTTTGGCGAGAACAGCCTGGGAAATCAGCGGCTCAAGAGGCCGCAAGAAGGATCGTTTGCTTCCGCTGCCGGCTAGCGGGACATATTGCAGCCAATTGCCCGGTTGTGGAGGAACCCATGCAGTGTGACTTTCTGACGGGCAGACGTCAGTCGCTGTGTGCGACAGTCGCATGCACTGCCATTCGAGGAACTGAGAAACATTTATGCAAAATGTGTGTTAATGGTAGAAATGTTGTGGTATTGTTGGATTCAGGTAGCCTTGTGACCCTGATAAAGGCTGAGTTAGTTAAAACAGAGGTCTCTGGGAATAGCAAGGTAGCTGTTATTTGTGTGCATGGGGACACCCGAGAGTATCCAGTGACTACAGTGTGTTTCGAGACCCCCAAAGGTACCCTCTCTCATCCAGTGGGCTTAGTATCTCAGTTACCGCATGACGCCATTGTGGGAAGGGATTTTCCGAAGTTCTGGGAACTGTGGGATGATCCTGAGCCCCCCACTGGTGCCCCTATGTACCAGGAATGTGATAGCCAGAACTCCCCTGAGAGTGGTGAGGACTCTCCGGAATTTCCCTTATCAGTATTGGCAGGGGAGACTCAAGAAACTGGAGAGGAGCCCACCTCCTCAGACGAAAACCTACCGTCTGTGGAGTTTTCTGATCTTGAGGTTCACAGGGAAAACTTTGCCACAGAACAGTTGAAAGACCCCGCCCTAATACAGGCACGGGAAAACGTAGTGAAAATAGATGGCGAGTTAGTGAACCCAGATAATACCTGCACTTACCCATACTTCAGCGTAGAGAAGGACCTACTGTATCGGGTGGCAAAAAGGGCAGAAGAAACCGTTGAGCAGCTTGTGGTGCCCAAACCTTACAGGAAGTTGGTGTTGGAGTTGGCCCATGGGCACATTCTTGGAGGTCATCTGGGGACAGAGAAAACCCGAGAGAGGGTATTACAGAGATTCTATTGGCCGGGGGTGATGAAGGACATAGAAAATTATTGTTCCTCCTGCCCTGTGTGTCAGAGGTCGGCCCCGATGCCACATTTCCGTAGCCCGCTGGTCCCTCTACCCATCATTGAGGTCCCGTTTGAGAGGATCGCCATGGATTTGGTAGGTCCTATAATCAAGTCCGCTAGGGGGCACCAGTACATATTAGTTATAATGGACTATGCCACCCGTTATCCAGAAGCGATCCCTCTCCGAAATACCTCGGCCAAAACCATAGCCAAAGAGCTATCTCTTGTGTTTAGCCGGGTGGGTATTTGTAAAGAACTGCTTACGGACCAAGGTACACCCTTTATGTCCCGGGTTATGAAGGAGCTGTGTAAATTGTTCAAAGTGACGCAATTACGTACATCTGTGTATCACCCCCAAACCGATGGGCTGGTTGAAAGGTTCAACAAAACCCTAAAACAAATGTTGAAGAAAGTGGTGGATAGAGATGGAAAGGATTGGGACTGTCTACTTCCTTATCTGATGTTTGCTATTAGGGAGGTGCCCCAATCCTCTACGGGATTCTCCCCCTTTGAGTTACTGTATGGGAGACACCCAAGAGGGCTGTTGGATATTGCCAAGGAAACTTGGGAAAGTGAGAGTTCTCCCCACAGGAGTGTGATTGAGCATGTCGCCCTGATGCAAGACCGAATTGCACAGGTAATGCCCATCGTGAAGGAACATTTGGCCCAAGCGCAGTTAGCACAGCAGAGAGTGTACAACCGTGGAGCCAAGACCCGTACCTTTTCCCCGGGGGATAGGATACTGGTACTTGTCCCTACGGTTGAAAGTAAATTCCTTGCCAAATGGCAAGGCCCCTACGAGATAATGGAAAAAGTGAGCGAAGTGAATTACAAGGTCAGACAACCAGGAAGGCGAAAGCCCGAACAGATCTATCACGTTAATCTGTTGAAAGCCTGGAGGGATAGAGAGTCCCTAGTCGCAGACACTTGGTCACCAGCTCAAACTGGTTGCGTGATTCCTGAGGTTGGAATAGCAGCCACCTTGTCACAACCCCAACAACAGGAGGTTAAGGAGTTTGTGCTTCGCAACAAGGAGGTATTCTCTGAGCTGCCGGGACAAACATCTGGGGTAGAGCATGACATCATTACCCCGCCCGGTGAAAGGGTGAAGTTAAAACCCTATCGGATCCCAGAGGCCCGACGGGAGGCAATACGGGAGGAAGTACAGAAAATGCTGAACTTAGGGGTGATAGAGGAGTCCCAAAGTGATTGGTCTAGTCCCATTGTGTTGGTGCCTAAACCGGATGGGAGCTGGCGATTTTGTAACGATTTTCGTCAGTTGAACAAAGTTACAAAATTTGACACCTACCCCATGCCACGTATAGATGAGTTGATCGACCGGCTGGGAACAGCCCGATACATGACGACTCTTGACCTCACAAAAGGGTATTGGCAAATCCCCCTGGCCAAGTCGGCCAAAGAGAAAACCGCATTTGTAACCCCAGACGGGGCGTTCCAATATAAAAGAATGCCGTTCGGGTTACAGAATGCGCCGGCCACATTCCAGCGGAAAATGGACCAGATGCTGAGGCCCCATCGGAAGTATGCTGCGGCTTACCTGGATGACATAATTGTCCATAGCACAGATTGGGCCTCACATCTGCCAAAAGTGCAAGCAGTCCTGGACTCTGTTCGGGAAGCGGGGTTTACGGCTAACCCCAAGAAGTGTACCATTGGGCAGGAGGAGGCCAAATATCTTGGGTACACCATTGGGAGGGGAGTAATAAAACCCCAACTCAACAAAGTCGAGGCCATCCAGAGTTGGCCACGTCCCAACAGCAAGAAGCAGGTACGAGCCTTTCTGGGAATCGCTGGGTATTATCGGCGATTCATTCCCCACTTTGCTTCTAAGGCTGTGCCCCTAACCAACCTGACGAAGGGGAAAGGGTCGGTCATGATTAAATGGACCCCCGAGGCTGAGGCAGCATTCCAATTCTTGAAACAAGCCTTATGTAGCCAGCCAGTGTTGTACTCACCCGACTTCTCTAAAGACTTTGTCGTACAAAGTGATGCGTCAGATGTGGGGTTAGGAGCAGTATTGTCCCAGGTCTGGAACGGGGAAGAGCACCCAGTCATTTACCTCAGCAGGAAGTTGAAGTCCCATGAGGTAAATTACGCCACCGTTGAAAAGGAGTGTTTAGCGGTGAAGTGGGCTCTAGATTCCCTTCGGTACTACCTGCTAGGTAGGCACTTTGACATGGTTACGGATCACGCTCCGTTAAAGTGGATGGCTCAAAACAAGGAAACAAATAGAAGAGTGAATAGGTGGTTCCTGGCCCTCCAGGAATTCAACTTCACAGTAAAGCATCGCCCTGGCGTTCAAATGGGGAATGTGGATGCTTTGTCTCGAGTACATGAATGCCTGATTGCTGGTGTTCCAACCCCGAGGTTAAAACAAGAGGGGGGGTATGTGACAGCAGGAAGGTAAAGTCACCTGGTTGCATCCAGGGGGGTAGATATATTTCGCCCAGATTCAGGCTTTATGCCGACTTATACAACTAGGTGGAGAGTTGTATAAGGCTAGTGGGCTCATGGATGACTCATACCTCTAGGGAGAGTGTGGGGCGTCGTACAGACAGGGAGTTGATGAGGCCAGCTGAAGCTTGTCAGCTCATTTAGGCCTCTATAAAAACTCCCAGATTCATTAGGTGTTTGCTCATGCCTGGAACCAGACCTGTGTGGACTGTCTAGGGAGAGTGAACCCCTGTGCGGTGAGACAAAGCCTGTGTGGCTATTTGCTTGGACATTTAAAACCAGGGACTTAGGGACTAGGACAGTACTAGGCTGATCCCAGTTGTTAGTTAGGAAACCTGTATGTTTAGTCAGAGGTCAAGTTGACCAGGATTTATTTTGTTTATGTTTCTTTTGCTTTGCTGTGTTTTGTCACTGTAAATAGAAAATAAACCGCACCTTTTTGATTTTGAAAACCACAACCTCCGTTTGCTGGGCCTGTTTTTGTGTGGGGAGCCCATCTCGGGGGTCACACACACCCGCTGCCGAGCTAACCCCCTCACAATATATATATATATATATATCTTTCTTTCATTCTTTTTTTTTAGTGTGTGTTAAGGCAAAACTTTTTAGTTTCTTCTTGTTTTGGATAGAGTGAGTAAGAGATACGTATTGATCAGCCATTACTTTATGACCCCCTTCCTAATATTGAGTAGGTCCCGCTTTTGCTACAAAGACAGCCCTGACCCATCAAGGCATGGACACCACTAGACCTCTGAAGGTATACTGTGGTATTTGGCCCGTTGACAGATCCTTTAGGTCCTGTAAGCTGCAAGGTGTCCATGAATTGAACTCATTATGTTCCTCAAACCATTCTAGTGTGGCAGGGCACATTATCCTCCTGAAAGAGGCCACTGCCATCAGGGTTCACCGTTTTCATGAAAGGGTGTACTTGGTCAGCAACAATGGATGGTAGGTGTTACGTGTCAAAGTAACATCCACATGAATGGCAGGATCAAGGTTTCCCTGCCGAACATTACCATACTGCATCCTGGTGCCATCTCTTTCCCAGGTAAGTGACGCACACACACCCGGCAATCCACGTGATGTAAAAGAAAACGTGATTCATCAGACAAGGCCACCTTCTTCAGTTGCTCTGTAGTCCTGTTCTGATGCTCATGTGCCCATTGTAGACACTTTTGGCGGTGGACACGAGTCAGCATGAGCACCCTGACCACTCTGCAGCTACACAGCGCCATACACAACAAACTACGGTGCCCATTGTTTTCTGCTTTTAACACATCAGCTTCAGAGACAACATGTTTACTTGCTGCATAATTTATCCTACCAATTTCCAGATGCCATTGGAACAAGATATTCAATGTTATTCAATTTACCTGTCAGTGATCTTTATGTTATGGCTGGTCAATGTATTTCCTGTGCCCCAAAGGTGGATATTAATCACCACTATTTGTATTGGTGATCATTGTCGTCAGCACAGAAGGTGATGGGAAAGCCACATTTTTTGGCTTGTCACTGACACATACATTGAGGGGAAATCTTCCTATGGAAACAACTGTTCTGGAGACAACTGTCTAAAAGTCAATATTCACACACTTTTGAGAGATCTCCTCTTACTTGTTGATCTGTCCCTGGGACATGAAGTGAAGGAAAATCTTCCAGAGGAAAAAAAAATGTAACTAGGGTTATAACTTGGGGCAAGCTTGGGTTTGATCTGAACCCATGTTCAGCAGACACTGGTAGGAAGCTGTCAGTGTTGGCCCAATCAGCAGATTGTTCCCAGCCCTGCAGATACACATACTCAAAGGGGATACTTGAATTCATTGATCAAATGTGGCCATATGGCTGTAGTCCATCAAGGACATTGATCTAATCCATCAAAAGCATCCTTCCCAAGCTCCTCCCTAGTCATGACCTATTCCTACTCTATCTAAAACTCGAACAGTGCCAAAAGAGGGATACATGACTAAAACACACATCCCTTATGGGAATGCTTAAGTTAAGATCTAATAACTGCTTATATGTTTTTTTAATCAATTACTTAGGAATGATCTTGGGTTCAACCTAAACCCATGTTTGGCTGAACTTGGAAGGAAGCTGTCAGTATCAGCCCAATCAACTGCAGTCAGTGCATTACGGCCCTGCAGGTGCACATACACAAGAAAGGCCACGATGCTCAAGACATCATTGACCTACTATAGCCAATAACATTGACCTAATATGCTGACAGCTTCTTTCTGGGTTTGGACTGATGTCCCTAGTCATTACCTTTCCTTACTCTAACCAAAACTCGTGCTAAAAGAAGGACTCATGACTGAAACACACATCCTCGTCCATCGTGTTAAAGAGTTACTAAACCCTTGTTTAAAAAAACTTTCCATCGTGTTAAAGAGTTACTAAACCATCATTTAAAAAAAGGTTCAACTTCCACTACAATCACTTCTTGTAGTTCTTCAACCCACTGAGCTCCCAGTCTCTCTCACTAGACTAGAAGATTCACTGCCACTGAATTCCTTGAGCTCCTCCAATCTTCACTGTAGTATCTTCCTCAAGCGTCACCCCTGTTTCTCTGCTGGGTCACTAGCTTTGCACTCATGATACTTCTCAAGCTTCACCCCACTGGCCTGCTCGGTCCCTGGCTTGACACACAAGGCTGCTCTGCAAGTGTCACCTCCTCTGGCTGGGTCCCTGGCTTGACACCAACTGAAGTTTCCCGATTCTTCACCGTCCCTGGTTGGTGAGAATACTGCTCCGGTACATGCTTCAGCTACTCACTGGGGTCCCTGGTAATAAGGTGGTTGGTCCCTTAGTGGTGTCAGCTTCCCCTCTACCTCCGACCACGACAGATTTTCCGGCCGGCAGAACCATCACTTCTGGTTGGACTGTGAGCTGCGATCCCAACCCTGCGCTGCTCTCTTGCTTCTGGATAGGCCCTCAGACAGCCTAGCAGCCAGATGTGCCCGGGATAGGCCCAATCTCCAGCCTAGCAGCCCAGGCAGTACAACACACATCCACCCAGACAGCTGTCCAGGTGGCACAGAACAGTCATCACCTGACTCCACCCAAATTAATAGGTTCTCCCAGCAGGCCAAGGGATCCAAGAAAACCCCTGTCCATTGGCTGGGACCCCCATATACCCATAACCTGACCTTGCATTGCCCTTCTCGTATCTAATGCCACCAGGTACCCGGCCGCCCAGCGGCAGAAGAGAAAAGTGCAGCAATGCCAGACTTAGGGAGAAACCAATTGATCCCTAACAATTAGCCAAGGTAGCTACTCCTGTCAGGTAAATTTAGAAGCAACCCTGCCTAAACTCCAGGGTGCTACATTACAATCATCTTAGTCATGGGAAAGCTGAAGTGGAGTTTTGATAATTGCTTATGTGTTTTATTAATCAAATATTTAGGATAACTAGGGATGAGCTTGGGTTCAATCCAAACCTATGTTTGGCTAAACCCCCGAAGGAAGTAGTCAGTTCCGACTCCATCAAATGAGACCAGTGCATTCCCCGCCCCGCAGCTCATGGGGTCCACATGGCCATATTGGATCAATAACATTGACCTAGAGAAAGTTATTATATTCCTTTGAAAGTGGGTACAGGTTGCCACCATCCCTCATAAGTCTAAATAGAATTTGTTTGAAAACCTCTTATGATCATGGAACTTTATCGGCAACCAAGTTGAAGCGCACTGTGGAAGTGGCATCCCAGTTAGCGGCAACAACTGGTCATACCACTATCTGTCAAGTATAATTTTGCATCATTGATCCTGTTATTTTTGTGAATGTACCAATTATGTTTTTAATAAGATACCACCCACCAAAGTGGTGATTTTTATGGAAATGTTATCAATAAAGAAAATCATTTTTGTTTTTTTTAAATAAGCGTTTATTTTTGTATGGTTGGTTGCCGAAAAAAGTAAGATTGACCTCATGCACTGATAGCTTCCTTCCAGGTTCGGACTGAACCCAAGCTTATCCCTGGCACTAAACTTTCCCTAATCTACCCAAAACTAGAATAGTGCTAAAAGAGGGACTAATGACTGAAACCCACATAGCCGTTCATCGTGTCAGCCCATAGCAATCTAATGCGTAATTTAACATTTTCACAACACAACCCTTTGCAACGTTGATTGACAATTTAAAATGGTAAGCACAAAAGGCTTTAAATGCCCATGGGATATTATAATCTCCTTTAATCATAGGAAATCTGAAGTTGAGTTATGATAATTGCTTATATGTTTTATTAATCAAATATGTGGGTTAGAAGAAGCCACTTCTAAACTTGGTAGATGTCACTCTTAGTGCCCGAGGCTGGGTATGGGAAGTGGGGGTCGATGGAGGGAGTGAATGGTGGGGAGGGGTGGAGGAGGAAAGCAGAGAGAGGAGCAATGTGATGAGGAGATGGAGAGATAGGAGAGGGCTGGGGTGGTGAGGATTTAATGTATATAGATGAAAGCAGTTTGTCTGTTGGGTGACAGATAGGAAAGAAAAGATGGAATGGAATGTAAAGAAGGCAATTCATTCTCACGCTCAGGTTACAGTTATGCATCCCAGGAGCCCCACAGACAAAATGTGGCTTCATTATTAAAACCTGGATGGACAACACATAATAGCACCAAGCTGCTAATTTTGGCCTGGAGACCTTACATACCACACAGATATGCTAAAATCAGTCCACAAAAGTTACTTTTTAAAGTGGGCCTTTCAGTAACTTTTAAGCCCAACTTAGGGTAATGTAAAGTGGGGACTGTGCTTGCTGAATTGCTGGTGAATTGATAATTTAGGTCTAGGGGGCATAGAAAAGAAGATTTACTTACCTGATCCTCCATGCTGCTAGACTGGTCCCCACAACGTCTTCTTCCCCAAGCTTCAGCTGTCTAAGGTGCTGACATCATCAAGACCAATAGCCCTACAATGGACATGATGATGCCAAGGGGTAGTCCACCACCAGAGCATTGGGGGCGCCATCTGCCAGGTTAATGGAGGATCACATAAGTAGAAGTGCTTCTCTCTCCCCTAGAATTAAAGTGGTTCTAAAGTCAGAAGTTTTTTTTTCCCTTTATGCATTCTATGCATGAAGGTAAAAAAACTTCTGGGTGCAGCTCCATCCCCCCCATACTTACCTGAGCCCCATCTCGATCCAGCAAAGTGCACGTGAGCATCGGCTCTCCTGGGTCTCTCTCCCTCATCGTCTCACACAGCGGCGTTAGCCATTGGCTCCTGCTGCTGTCAATCACAGCCAGTGAGCCAATGAGAAGAAAGCATGGGTGGAGCCAAGTCACAATGTCCATTCAAAGGAGCATGGCTCGAGAGCAAGCCTGTTCGAGTGCCCCATAGCAGGGACCTTGCTATTGGTGGCACTCAACAGGGAGGGGGGGGCCAGGACCACCAATGGGGACCCAAAAAGAAGAGGAGGTAAGTGGGACATGCTTGTTATCTTGAACAAATTAAAATATATACCTTAATGCCACGTACACACGACCGTTTTTAATGTCATTGAAAAAAACAACGTTTTTCTCAACGTGATTCTTCTCAAGCCTGCCTTGCCTACACACTATCGTTGAAAAAAATGCTCGAGTAAAGCGCGGTGACGTACAACACATACGACGGCACTATAAAGGGGAAGTTCCATTCGGATGGCGCCACCCTTCATGTTAGTAAAGTTTGTTGAGCGACGATTCGCTCTTTTCAGCTTCGTGCTTTTCAGTCCGTTACAGCGTGACCAATGTGCTATCTCCATTACGAACGCTAGTTTTACCAGAACGAGCACTCCCGTCTCATCACTTGCTTCTGAGCATGCGCATTTTTTTTCACGTCGTTAAAGCCTACACACGGCTGTTTTTCATGACGAGAAAAACGACAACGTGAAAAACAACGAGAAAAATTAGAGCATGTTCCAAATTTTTTCATGGCCATTTTTCACGTCGTGAAAAATGCTCTGAAGCCCACACACGATCATTTTTAATGACCATTTTAAAAAATGCCATTTTTCTCGTCATTAAAAACGGTCGTGTGTACGCAGCATTAGTATCACTTTAATGAGCAAGTAGCCCCTGCAGTGCGGGTGCAGGGCCAATGCAAAGGATAATTTTTACATTTCCCTGAGTTGGGCTTTAAGTTTGCATGGATACATTTCTGACTTGTCACAATATACAGCAACAGAATAATTTAAAAACCTCCGCCTTTTATCAAAGAAGGAATCCTGGAGTGCAGTGATTTTGCTTAGGCTGAGATGATGTCAGTCTGCTGCATGCAGTTGGAAGCATTTTCTCAGTCTCCTCTCCCCAAGTGATGCAATTTAACAAAGTGAGAGGCGGCAGTAGGAGCGTGTCATCACAGCCTAGAACAGTACAGGCACCAGGATTTACATGTAATCTCTGAACCAGCATCTCAGTTCAAGGAAGCAGATGGAGATCCTGCATGATGTCTGAACAAAGATGGCGCCTTGCTGGAGTGAAAAACAAAGGAGGTATTGTCAGGGGGAGTACTGTGATCTCTGCGTCCCCTATTATCTCTCCACTGCTTCAGGTTGCATGACCCTAGATTACAGAGAGCACATTAAATAAAATTGACATGTGTACGTAGCATATTGTTCCATCAACAGGGACCAGCTCTCTTAGCAAATTAATAATAATAATAATAGGTCTATTTCTACCTTTGTCCTTTTTACCACACTGCTACCCTTTACTATCCGACGCATTTCAAATCAAAGCAGTATGCCGCGTACACACGATCGAAATTTCCGTTGGAAAAACCTTGGATGGTTTTTCCGACGGTATTCCGCTCAAGCTTGGCTTGCATACACACGGTCACACAAATTCTCTGAGCTTTCGACCGTCAAGAACGCGGTGAGGTACAACACTACGACGAGCCGAGAAAATTAAGTTCAATACTTCGGAGCATGCGTCAAATTGTTTCTGAGCATGCGTAGGAATTTAGCACGTCGGAACTGCTACAGACGATCGGAATTTCGGATTGGAATTTTCTTGGTCGGAAAATTTGAGAACCAGCTCTCAAATTTTTCTTCTCGGAAATTCCGACAGGAAAAGTGCGATGGAGCCTACACACGGCCGGAATTTCCGACGAAAAGCTCACATCGAACTTTTCTTGTCGGAAATTCCAACCGTGTGTACGCGGCAGTAGACTTCTGCCTATTAGACTTGTGCACGACGGAAAAATTTGTTTAGTTTCGGTTCATTTCTTTTCGGTCCTGTTGATTCGTAATCGTTCGTAATTTTGCTAGGCAGGGTTTTTCGTGTTCGGACTAATTCGTATTTTTGCAAGCGACATTTTTCTATGAATCGGAATGATTTGTATTAATGTAAGCCTTATTTTTAGTTGATTCATAATTCGTACTTTCGGTAGAGTACATTGTTTTTCGTTGATTCTGGACACATATATAGTGCCGTCGTACATGTTGTACGTCACCGCGCTTTGCTCGAGCATTTTTTTTCACGATAGTGTGTAAGCAAGGCAGGCTTGAGAAGAATCACGTCGAGAAAAACACAGTTTTTTTCAATGACATTAAAAGCGGTCGTGTGTACGCGGCATTATTGTGCTCCGAATGGATTCGTACATTCGGAAACTTTTTTCATAACGAATTATGCCGAAGACATTCGGGCATTCGCTATTTGCGATATAATTTATTTCGGATTCAGTTTTATTCGTAATTGCTTTGTTCGGAAATTCGAATGCTTCCGAACGTCCGAAAGTTGCTAAATTCGGACGAATTTCGATTCGTTACGAAACGAATTGCACAAGCCTACTGCCTATACAGTAGGTGCTGGAGGCAAAGAGGTGACAATTTCCTGTATAGTTATCAGCCACATATTTTTTCCCATCATCAGCAGAATTACAGTATGTTGATTTACACATTGTATGCTGCAGATGGCCATATGCTAGTAGATTTTTGAACGAATGTTCAAATGAAAATTCATAAGAAACTTTATTTGCTTTTAACATTTGATTTTGGAATGAACAGACTTTCCCAAATGAGAACTAGAAATTTGTTAGTTGGAGAAAAAAAATTCCATTCTGCTCCTTCAAATCTTGACAACACCAATGATTAGAAAATCAAACAAACATTCTTAAAGTGGAACTTTACCCATAAAAACTTGATAAAAAATAATGTTCTTTAGCAAGGAACATACATTCCACATTAATAATTCTGCTACCAAAATTAGTGTTCTGTAAATTGCCTTCAGCATTGCTTCTGTTTCTTCCAGCTGGAGGCTGCTGAAGCCCAAAGCCCAAGACATGGATGAGCGAGTTTGGGGAGAAGGAACTTGACTGGCCTGCACCTCAACCCAATAGAACACCTTTGGGATAGGGTGACCACATTTTTAAACAACCATTCAGGGACACCCCTTCCCAAAAATCAGCTTGTGCTGTAACGAATCACAGCACAGTGATTGGACACAAGAGGTGGGATTTATGATTTCTCCAATCACAAGCAGGGGGCGGGGATTGTGCTCCTCCAGGCATTCCCGGCCAGGACAAGTACTGTCAGTGAGTAAAGCAGTGATGTGGCAGCCTTTTTTGGGGGCATCAGATTGGCCTGGGGGGTGGCTGTGCCAGATTAATTCCGGGACACTGTATTGTCCTGATATGAAGGTTCCCGGGACAGACCTGCAAAATGCGGGACTGTCCCGGGCAATCCGGGACACATGGTCACCCTACTTTGGGATGAATTCGAGTGGAGACTGCGAGCCAGGCCTTCTTGTCCACATCAGTGCCTGACCTCACAAATGTGCTTCTGGAAGAATGGTTAAACATTCCCATAGAGACACTCCTAAACCTTGTGGACATCCTTCCCAGAAGAGCTGAAGCTGTTATAGCTGCAAAGGGTGGGCCAACTCAATACTGAACCCTACGGACTAAGACTGGGATGCCATTAAAGATCATGTGTGTGTAAAGGTAGGTGGCACAATACAATTGACAATATAGTGTATGTACAACATATAAAAGTAACATTCCACATCAAAGAGTATGGATATCCAAAAAAAAAAAAGAAGCTGATTACAAGTTATACTAAAAAAAAGTTATAGGCCAAAACTGGTCTTAAAACACAGGAAAATCTTAAAAAAAGTATTGGCAATAACGAGAGTCCAAAAAATAGTACAAAAACATGAATATCATTCTCAAGATTACCAAAACCCAACAGAAAGTTTCAAGTACAGTAGTAGCAGAGCAATAAGGTGATTTTCAACTCTGGGTGACCCCTACCTTCTCAAGGGGTAACCTTGTTTTGTGAAAAGCTCCAAAACGAGATCTATTGTATCCACTGATAATCTAAAGCAGAGGTCTCCAAACTTTCTAAACAAAGGGCCAGTTTACTGTCCTTCAGACTTTAGGGGGCTAGACTGTGGCCATCAAGAGTAAAAATTGTCCCAGAGAAATAGGGCCCCATTGTTGAGGTCATTGGGAGGAATAATGCCCGATCCTTGGTGTCATTGGGGGGGAACTGTACCCCGTCGTTGGTGTCATTGGGAGGAATAATGCCCGATCTTTGGTGTCATTGGGGGTAACTGTACCCCATCGTTGGTGTCATTGGGAGGAATAGTGCCCGATCTTTGGTGTCATTGGGAGGAATAGTGCCCCGATCTTTGGTGTCATTGGGAGGAATGGTCCCCCACATTGGTATTATTGGGCCCCATTATTGGTGTCATTGGGAGGAACTGTGCCCCTTCTTTGGTGTCAGTGAATAAAATACTGCCCCAAGCGCCAGATAAAAGCAAGCAACGGCCCACATTTGGCCCCCGGGCCACAGTTTGGAGACCACTGTTCTAAAGTATAGGTAGACCCTCACCTTCTAAACCAACCCATTCAGTTTAAAATACAAATAAACATTTGTGTATATACTTTATATACGGTATAAAAAAAAATATATATTTTTTTCTAAGTGATCACATACCCTCTGTTCTCAGCTGTATATGGAGCTCAGAGAACTGGGGGAGGAGAAACAGTAACACACTGGGGTTCCCAGAGAATGACTGTAGAGAGAGGGGGGGTCTCAGCACAAGTCTGATCATTGGCGGAAAGCAGGCTGAGGCTCCATTCCCACTTGTGCGACTTGTCGTTCCTCATGTTTTCCAATGATAACCATTCATTTATGCGCAACTTAAAGGTAGGTGTTCAAAGTTCATGCAATACTTTGGTCCAACTTGAGGGCCATAGATTTCAATGTTAACCCTCAAAAGTTGCAGGAAAGTTGTACCTAAATCTTATACAATGCAGCAGTTGTCCATTATCACTGGTCAAAGCCAAAGTCGTATCCAAGTCAAGCAATTCACCCATCCAAAGTTGCATTAAAGGTGCATTCCAAAGTCGGAATTGTACAAGTGTGAATGGAGCCTGGGTTTCCAGCACAGCCAGAAAACTCACCAGGTTGTGCTCTCATGCCTAGTGTGATTCGTTTTAATAGGAAAGCAGGCAGGGACACCAGGGATTTCACACAAAGGAAGCAATACAAAGAGAATAGGATAATTTTTCCATACAAGTACATGGTACTTTTTAATTCATTTTTTTTTTACTCTTTAATTTACCTACTGAGAACTTTTCTCCACAGCCTCAATTAACACTTTTCCTGGGTATAGGCGGTGACACTGGCTGAGGGGTTTGGTTTGGGTGCCAAAGACTGTGTGCCTATAGGTGTCAATGATGTCGATTTGACCATGACTGCATTGCTCAGTGCTGGAGATGAGGAGGTGACACAAATGCTTGCACTGGTGTTGCCCTGTGGCCTATACTGTGGCCAGTATGTCAAAATTACAAAAGTGGCTGAAGGGCTCAAGAGACTGACCAGACGCCATAGGGGCGCGAGGGTGCCGCCCCCCTAGTTTGCATGCGGGGATACATGTGGGGTATCTATGAGTTTTTTTTCCAAGTCACATGAATAGAGCCTGAGGCTCTAATTAGCTTGAAAAAGGTTGGGCTGGGGGTGCAGAGCACTGTACCCCGAACCCACCCAGTTGTGACACTAGCGAATCAATATTGGCTATTGTCTTCCAGCTTCTCCTCCCGGCCAATCAGGACAAGAGGCGGATCGGGTTGGCCGGAAGGAGACTGTGGAGGGGTGAGTGAAGCAAGAAACTGGAATGAGAGGATTTTATTGGGACACTGAAGGCAGATAAGAAGAGCAGTACAGAGAGGGTACTGGAGGTAGACAGAAAAAAGTGGGGCAGTATGGACTGGTGCCATTGGAGGTGTTCAAAAATTGAATTACAGAGTGAGGTGCTGGACAAGGATAACAAAATCAGTACAGCAGGGTGCTGGGGAAAGACAAGCAAAGCAACATAGGGTGAGGGCTTTGGAGGCAGTCAAAAACAGCAGTACAGGGGAAAGGCTTGACAAACATGACAAAAACAGCAGTACAGGGGAAAGGCTTGACAAACATGACAAAAACAGCAGTACAGGGGAAAGGCTTGACAAACATGACAAAAACAGCACAAATGGGATGCTCGAGGCGGATGGGAGGAGCAGAATACATTGGACCTTTGTAGGTGGATGAATTGAGCAGTACAGAGGAGAGATGGAACCTTGACAGAAACTTCTCAAGCAATGGGAGAAGAGAAGTGTAGGGTTGTAATCTGGCAATTAGCACAGCGGCACTCAGTAGAATATCAGGAGTGCAGACCGGAGAAACATTAAGGGTCAGTTCACACCATAGAAATGCAATCCGGATGCGTTCCAGGTGCTTTTTTGCTTGCGCGTTTATGATACGTTTTTGATGCGTTCCAGTGCGTTTTTGGTACGTTTTTAATGCAGTCCAGTGCTTTTTTTCACCCCTCTTTTTTATTAATCTTAGATAAGAGCAAGTGTTCCAGTGCGCTTTTGTGCATTTAGGTGCGTTCCAGTGCGTTTTTGACGCGTTTTACAGTGTTCCAGAACAGTCCAGTGCAGGTAAAATGCAGCATGTTCTACTTTTTTTTCTGGAACTGGAACGCACTGGAACTGCAAGCACTGGTGTGAACTATGCCATTGAAAACCATATAACCTACTTTCTATGCGTTTTTGATGCAGAAAAAAAACGCACTGGACTGCATGTGGTGTGAACTGGCCCTTAGAAAAAACAAGAACTGTAGGTCAGAACGGAGACAGCAAAACTCAACAGGTGTACTGATGATGGATGACATGGCTCAAAAACTTGCTTCTAGGTTTCATTTCCTAACAAAAAGATTACAGAAAATGATTGGACTTCATTAATACCAGGCATGGAGGGGTGTGTGGACATGGGGGGGGAGGGGGTTTGCCATCACCCCCAAAAAGTTTAGCACCAGCCGCCACTGAAGCTGACAAACATTTAGGCCCGGTTCACACTTGTGCGATGTGAGAACACCGCAAATCCACCGCGGGTTCCCGCATCGCACCCGACACGCACGGCAGTTCACACTGCCATATGCAAACTGCTGGGGAGTGTCATTATATGTTAACGACACCCCCATTTCAGCTCGTGTATCGCAGTGCAAACTGACAGTTCAGACATGAATCGGATCGCATTGGTGTGAACACACATGCGATCCGATTCTGGTCCGAACAGAAAAAAGGGTCCTGTGCGTGTTTGGACCGAATGTGTTGCGATATCAGCCATACTATCTGTATGGCTGATATCGCACTGCACAGACATTGCATGTAATGTGAACAGCAGTGGGCTGCGAATTACATCCAAATTACATGCGATGTCTGGCAACGCACAAGTGTGAACTGGGCCTTATGCGGCGTACACACGATCGTTTTTCATGCTATTTTTTAAACCAACGCTTTTCACGTCGTTTTTTTTCATGTTTCCTCTCAAGCCTGTCTTGCGTCCACACGATCATTTTAAAAAACGTTCAAGCAAAGCGCAGTGACGTACAACACGTACGATGGCACTATAAAGGGGAAGTTCAGTTCGGACGGCGCCACCCTTCATGTTAGTAAAGTTTGTTGAGCCTCGTGCTCTTCAGTCCGTTACAGCGTGACGAATGTGCTATCTCCATTACAAACACTAGTTTTACCAGAATGAGTGCTCCCGTCCCATACTTGATTCTGAGCATGCGCGGTTTTTTTCACCTCGTAAAAGCATACACACTATCGTTTTTTACGTTGTTAAAAAAAACGACATGAAAAACGACGTGAAAAAATAGAGCATGTTCGAAATTTTTAATGCCCGTTTTTCACGTCGTTAAAAATGCTCTGGAGCATACACACGATCGGTTTAAATGCCCATTTTTAAAAATGGCATTTTTAACGGCATGAAAAATGATCGTGTGTATGGGGCATAAGGCCCCTTTCACACTTGTGTGACTTCAAAGTCGCGCGATTTTGCCGCGATTCGCGGCCGCGACTTTGCCGCGATTTCAAGGAATGCCTGTGTAAGTGGCATCAAAATCGGACCAAAGTAGTGCAGGGACTACTTTGAAGTTGGAACGACTTGAAGTCGTACAAATATGAATGGTTGCCATTGGAAAGCATGGGGAATGACTTGTCATGCTACTTTGCAGTCTCAAATCGTGGGAGAAGTCGTATAAGTGTGAAAGGGGCCTAAAGGTACAGTCAACCTATATGCATTTCAGACGTGTATTTGTGACGTTTGGTTTGCTTTCATATCCAGCAATGCCGCAGAAGAGAATTAGAGAGATGAGAGAATAATAGAATTCATCTGCATCACCTGCGCCTGATGTGTTATGTTCCTGACAGACAGTTGTGACAGGATCCGCAGAGATTCTGCAATCGCCTTGATAAGATGATCGCACCACTGCAAGGAGGAAGTGGAGCATCACAAAACAACTAATGCAGCCAGTTCTGCTCAGCGTGAATTGTTTCCCCGAAGAGAAGAATCTGTTTACCTGGAAGTGTCAAGACATGTCGTCGCTTTTCTCTTCCAAAGGTTGCAGGGAACCCAGTAGACATTTTCTTGACAGAGTCCTTGTTCCCTGGCCTTGTTATGATCGCTCCACCACATGTTAGAACTGAAGGAAAGTACAAAATACATTCATGAATATGTAAAATGGAAAGCCGATTGCCCTTGTCTGCATTGTGATTTTAGGTGCTCTTTTTGAAAGGATCACCAACGTCCATTAACCTTTAAGACAGGGCCGTCTTAATAGCATCGTGGGCCCCTGGGCAAAGTAATGTGCTGGGGCCCCTACTATCTTGCCCCAATTTACACACCTACTTTCAAGAAATAAAGTATAAATAGTTGATAGAATTAAACATATATTCATTAGTACTTTCAATAAAATCTATTTTACAAAAGGAAAACATTCCATAAATCAAAGACTAGTCAACACAAAGGGCACAGTACAGGGGAGAATGCAGAAGGGCACAGTACTGGGGGAGGGGGGTCAGGAGGGCACAATACTGGGATCAGGAGGGCACAGTATAGGTTCTGGGACACTTCCTGGGACACGACCATATCGAGCATGACTGTCCCAGCAAATCCGGGACAGTTGGCAAACATGATGTAATGCAAGATTATTGTGGGGCCCCCATGTACCTGGGGCCCCTGGGCAGTGCCCTTGCATTAAGATGGCCCTGCTTTAAGACCTATGGAAATGAAGACTGTGTGGCACAGGGTGCTGCTTCTGTATATGTTGATAATGTAATATGAGGTAGGCGAGGACTGGGCTGGGAGGTGTGTGGGGGGGGGGGGCATTTGCCCTGTAGACCTATACAACTAGCATTTTTTTGGGGGTTTGGTGGCCCAGAGTGCAGAAATTCCTTCATCCAGAACTCAATAAGTGTAGAAACTGCAGTCAGAGACAGATAGTGTGTTTTGACATCATGGTATTTTTTTTTTTAGTATTCTATTTAGGTGAGTCCATGACATTTTAAAGGAGAGGCAGGATTCTTGTTCAGCTCATAAAGTAGTTCATTCTTTACTCACAGATGTCCAAAAAGGTGTGTAGGATAGGTGGGATGGTTGGTCATGACGTCCTCCATGTTTGCCTTCTTGTTGGGTGCCAAACCAGGGTCACATAAAAAGGCCTACCCCAGGGAGGGTTCTTTTGGGCTATGCTAGGCACCTGTGACTAGTTCACTTTATTACACATGGGGTACCTTTACTTCTGGGCCATTTTCATCAATGCACTGGGACAAGCTGAGGCTGTCATGGGGAAATACTCTACCCAGAGGCGGCTCTAGACTTCGTGAGGTCTTAGGCAAAACTTAGACATGAGGCCCCACTCATGCCACAAAGATGCAGGAGATGGTCAGAGACTGTGCAGACAATGATACAGGAGATGGTCAGAGACTGTGCAGACAATGATACAGGAGATGGTCAGAGACTCTGCAGACAATGATACAGGAGACGGTCAGAGACTGTGCAGACAATGATACAGGAGATGGTCAGAGAGTGTGCGGACAATGATACAGGAGACGGTCAGAGACTGTGCAGACAATGATACAGGAGACGGTCAGAGACTGTGCAGACAATGATACAGGAGACGGTCAGAGACTGTGCAGACAATGATACAGGAGACGATCAGAGACTGTGCAGACAATGATACAGGAAATGGTCAGAGACTGTGCGGACAATGATACAGGAGACGGTCAGAGACTGTGCAGACAATGATACAGGAGACAGTCAGAGACTGTGTGGGGACAATGATACAGGAAATGGTCAGAGACTGCATGTGGACAATGATACAGGAGATGGTTTTATTATGGTAATGCCAAGAAAACATTTACCTGGCTAACACGGTATCAAACTTTGAAGCCACAGACAGGGTGCTAACAGACAATCACGCCACAAAGATGCAGGAGATGGTCAGAGACTGTGCGGACAATGATACAGGAGAAGGTCAGAGACTGTGCGGACAATGATACAGGAGATGGTCAGAGACTGTGCGGACAATGATACAGGAGATGGTCAGAGACTGTGCAGCAATGATACTGTAGACGGTCAGAGACTGTGTGGGGACAGTGATACAGGCGATGGTCAGAGACTGCGCGGCCATGATAACAACAGAATGAGCATTATTGATAACTTATCAGTGTAATGCTTCTTCATTATCAGCAGGTTTAGGGAGAAGGTAAATAACACTGCTGTATTACTTAACTGTCTCTACCTTAAGGCGTGCCTATGCTCTCAGAGATTAACATACCCCATGTACACTTGCACTGCAACTGTTCCAGACTAGTTAACTCTCAGTTCCCCATGACAATGTACACCATAACTTGCATTTAGGAGGGACATGCTAAGCCTTGTCAATATCCACTTGACCATCGTTTTCCATTATCTTTCCTCAGTAGCAGATTGGGTCCCAGCGTGCACCTCATGAGGGCTCCACATGTGCACTTAACTTAACTCTTGAACTTCTGTACCTCTGTACAGGATGGGAACATCTATGGCGTAAATTCTCTCCTGTTGTTTTGGGAGACAGACTGCTGGTGGAAGGAGTGCTGAGAACATCTCCCTTGCTGCTAGAGGCCATTCCACCTGCCACAGGCATTCACTACAAACAGGCAGTTTGTTTCACTCCCAATGAAACACTTGTGTCCTCACCCTGCCTTACCCATGTACTGATTTCTTCATACCCCAAGTACCTTAGTCACCTGACCCATGAGCGGGTGTCGGTTACTTGCATTACACCCCTTTAGAAACTTCAGACCAGGTGGGAACAAGGTTTCAAAACTTTACTTGAAAAAATGCAAAAGGCAATTTAAAGTCCAACATTCAGAGACACAATTCTTTCCTACATCCCTGACTCTGGCTGTGTGCTGCCCTGGCATACCTGCAAAGGTAGTTTTTATGTCATTACAAAGTCCAACAGAGACATTCTTTAGCAGCTGGTGTCTTCAGGGTGAACCCCGAGTTCTGATGCTGCTACATCCAAGTAGCAGTGAGCGACATCCTTCTGCTCCTTTCAAGTGTTGCTCTCTGTCTCACTCCCTTACGGGCACAGGACCTTCCTCTAGAACTTGAGCCCCCACTCCGGACTACTGTCTATGTTTTACATCACAGGATCAGTGGGTCGGACCCAGAGAAAATCCCATCAAAAGAACTGGGAAAGCATATTTTCAACCTGCTTACATTCGTGTAACAATAGACCATGTTCTTAAGAACACTATCGCTAATCAAATGATCTGGTGCACATAATCATGAATAAACATAGTGCTAGAAAATGTGATAGAAAAAACAATAAACTATATAATGTTTACACGAACAAGTATAAACTGATGACTGTCTATAGGTAAACCAGGGGATGATACACCAACGGACAACTGAATGTCTATATTGTGATGGATGAAAGTTCAAAACTTAGTGATGACTTCAAATATAAAAAATTATGAAGGTGAAGACATGTTGAGGTGAAGAAAACCGCCACCAGTGAGTAGAAGGCTTACCGGAATGTTTGAACCCAAAAGAACATACGTTCTGTGGGTCAAACAGGCTTTGTGTGGAATGACCACTAAGGGACTGGATCATCAGTTGCACTCCAAATGGCCAAACCGAGGATGGTCAGACGTTAACAGGTTAAACCCAACCACTGAGGGGAGGATGTCCTTGTACAAATGTTCTCATGAGGAGCAATGGTCCAAACAGTCCCAAGGTGATGTGAAGGGATGTGAATCAAAAAATAGAAGGAAAGCGAGGGCACATAGCGTAATACTGTATAAATATGGAATTTAATGTAGTAGGAACACTTACATTATGGAAGACAAATAGCGCTTTTCAAAGTAGTAGTGGCAACAGTGGAGTACTCCCGACGCGGTTTGTATCATAGTACATTGTCTGGGGTGTCCCTCCACTGCTGCCCTCCAGAAAGCCTGTTTGACCCACAGAACGTATGTTCTTTTGGGTTCAAACATTCCGGTAAGCCTTCTACTCACTGGTGGCGGTTTTCTTCACCTCAACATGTCTTCACCTTCATAATTTTTTATATTTGAAGTCATCACTAAGTTTTGAACTTTCATCCATCACAATATAGACATTCAGTTGTCCGTTGGTGTATCATCCCCTGGTTTACCTTTTTTTGCTCCACTTGTTTTGCTATTTGTCTACTTGTTGTGTTAGCTGCTTATCTGAAGGGCAGCGCGGAATTATTTCCTATACCATACTTAAGAACACTATCCACTTTTCAACAAGCCCATCAATCACTGCTGCATCTCATCATACTGGCTGTAGTTCACTTTTTTTAGCCCACAGCAATTGCTGCTACTACGAAAGGCTCAGTGTTTTCCCACCCAGGCTAAAAGTTCACAGTTCACCCCAAATACAAGGGGAGAATTTGTTTCGGCCAGATACTTGTACAAGACATTGTGCTACTAAAATAACAGCGTAGCACCCTCCTAGTTCAGAGTAGGCTGCTAGGTAAATGTGCATGAACAACAAGAGAGAGTACTTACTGTCCGTGTGTGGCCCAAAAGAACAGGACAGCGCTCCACCCCGTGGTACTATGGGGTCCCAATGGCTGCTCCATCCCTACAATAACTCAGGACGGAGCCATCGCTGGTTGCAAAGGTTTAGAAGAAGCTTCTTCTAATGGCAGTTGTGGGCTTTACAGAACGGGAGCCCTGGCTAAAAGGTAGGTTTGGAACACTATACAGTACTTGTGGGTGGGGCTTACCACACCCATTACTCATAACTTATGAGTCATAAGTTATGAATAAGCACTTGTAGTGTAAAACGCGTTAACTGCTTTTATGGAACTACAATAAAGTTTTTTGGGGTGCTTCAACCTTTGAGTGTGGTCATCGGCTTTCCTTCTATCCTGTGTTTCACTAACCAGACCGGGACCTTGCGGCGTACATTATCGTATACTATCGTACATTATCTCACCTGGAGTGGTGTTTTCTGCTTGCATTGGGCTCTCACAGAGCCTGGTTAAAGTGGTAGTAAACTCTTTTTTGCAATTTTCATCTACAGGTAGGCTTATAATAAAGTCTATTGCCGCGTACACACGATTGGAAATTCCGACAACAAATGTTCCATGTGAGCTTTTGGTCGGAAACTCCGACCGTGTGTAGGCTCCATCTGACATTTGCTGTCAGAATTTCCGACAACAAAAATTTGAGAGCTGGTTCTCAAATTTTCCGACAAGAAAAGTTCTTGTCGGAAATTCCGATCGTCTGTATGCAATTCCGACGCACAAAAAAACACGCATACTCAGAATCAAGCAGAAGAGCCGAACTGCCTATTGAACTTCATTGATCTCGGCTCGTGGTATGTCTTGTACGTCACCGCATTCTTGACGTTCGGAATTTCCGACAAGAACAACACAAGTTTGAGCCAACATTTCGTCTGAAAAAATCTACCGTTTTGTTGTCGGAATTTCCGATCGTGTGTACGCGGCATAACTGTACGTAAAATGAATAATCCCTAAACGTGCACCATTTAGGAGACATTCTAGTGAGCAGCAGTGGGTGACATCACATGCACTCTGAAGGGACGGCATACCCCTGCCGTTCCTTCAGAGCTCTGTGCTGTGCCCGCGGCATGCGTGTGAGTGATGTCATCATGGCTCGGCCAATCAGAGGCCCGGAGCCCACGAACCTGGAAGAAGACCGGGTGAAGATCAAATCCCTGTCAGCAGTGACAAGGTGGCACTGGAGGGATCCATTTTAAAGGTAAGTCTGACATAATGTGCTAGTATGTTTTTTTTTTACTTTACTACTGCTTTCAGTGCAAATAGTGGATCCTTAGCGGCATACTTGTTCTGTTGATGAGGAAACCAGGAACTGAACCTCCAGCCATCTTACCAACTGCAGCACCACCAAGACGTGGTTGCCTCCCTTTTTACCTGTTATCCCCAGAAGAGGGTGCTACTTCCCCAAAAAAAGCCCAGGAAAACCATGCCAAAGGAGTTAACTCTTACCTCTCAGGGAGTACCACCTCAGCAGGGGAAACACAAACAGTGCAACATACTTACACTACCATACAGAAATCAACTACATACCTCAACTAGGAAACAGGTAGACATCTTCAACAAAACATAAAGCATTTAACATCCACCTACTTACATACCGCTTCACCCATATGGGATGGCATAGTGTGCTTTTTGGTAAATGTGAACTTAAACTTTAATGATGATTTTGGTCTGGTGCAGGGGTCTCCAAACTTTCTACACAAAGGGCCAGTTTACTATCCTTCAATCTTTAGGGGGGCCGGACTGTGACCAGTGGGAGAAGAAAATGTTCTGGCGTCAGTGGGAATAAACAATGCTCCATCATTGGTATTAGGGGGAGTAATAGTGCCCTATCTTTGGTGCCAGTGGGAGGAATAGTGTCCCATCATTGGTGTCAGTGGGAGGAATAGTGCCCCATCATTGGTGTCAGTGGGAGGAAAAGTGCCCTGTCATTGGTGTCAGTGAAGGGGAATAGTGCCCCATCATTGGTGTCAGTGGAAGGAATAGTGCCCCATCATTGGTATCAGTGGGAGGAAGAGTGCCCCATCATTAGTGTCAGAGGGAGGAATAGTGCCCCATCATTGTCGTCAGTGGGAGTAATAGTGCCCCATCATTGGTGTCAGTGGGAGGAATAGTGACCCGCCATTGGTGTCAGTGGAGGGGAATAGTGCCTGTCATTGGTGTCAGTTGAAGGAATAGTGCCCCATCATTGGTGTCAGTAGGAGGAATAGTGCCCCATCATTGGTGTCAGTGGGAGGAATAGTGCCCCATCATTGGTGTCAGTGGGAGGAATAGTGCCCCGTCATTGGTGTCAGTGGAGGGCAATAGTGCCCGTCATTGGTGTCAGTGGAAGGAATAGTGCCCCATCATTGGTGTCAGTAGAAGGAATAGTGCCCCATCATTGGTGTCAGTAGAAGGAATAGTGCCCCATCATTGGTGTCAGTGGGAGGAATAGTGCCCCATCATTGGTGTCAGTGGGAGGAATAGTGCCCCGTCATTGGTGTCAGTGGGAGGAATAGTGCCCCATCATTGGTGTCAGTGGGAGAAATAGTGTCTTATCATGGGTATCAGTAAGCAGACTAGTGCCCCATTGTCAGTGTCAGTAGCAGGAGCAATGCACCACTGTTGCTGATAGTGGGTGGAAAAATGCCCCAAGGGCCGGATATAAGCAAGCAAAGGGCCACATATGGCCCCCAGGCCGCAGTTTGGAGACCACTGGTCTAGTGCATCTAAAATCACACCTACGTTAGAGCCAGAGACTGAAATAGAGACTTTCGATCTAAACGTTGCTCATTATACCTGCATGAATCAACGTCTTTCTTTTATTCTGGAGTGCCCCTTTTAACTGTTACCCAGCACCAATTATATCAGCATTTTCCTGTATAATAGAGAATACCGGATCTGTTTACAGACTCAAATATATCATCAGCTATAGATGTAGTGCAGATCATAAAGAGCAGTCACTTTCATGGTCCATCCACTTTTACAAGGAACTTATTATAACTGTCTGTTACACAGATACTGATTGCTTTGTTCAGGTACAAAACTCAAATCTTGGATGGACAATAGAGCTGAGGATTTGTTTCAATCCTCACCAGCTGAAGGTCATAGTGAAGTGCTGTGATGGAAGGAGCCGACAGAGGGAGAGAGAACTAGACTTCAGCTCTCCAGCCTAGCGGAACTGCAGCACATATCCCTATGATGCTTGACAAAGGGCGCTCAGCGCTGCAGATAATCAGGAGCAACCGACTTTTCTTGAAGAACCACCTACAAATCCGCTGTCTAGTGCTTCAGCTTTCAATGAGTCCATATCAAAGAGATATAAAATAATTTCAATAAAATGAGGCTTGGCTGTGACAGGCAGTTAACTGTAATAAGAATTTATACCAGAGAATAAACAATTCTTGCAGTTTTTCTGGCCTATACAAGACAGCGCTTCACTTTTTTCACATTTTTTTATGTTACAGCCTTATTCCAAAATGGATTAAATTCATTATTTTTCTCAAAATTCTACAAACAATATCCCATACTGACAACGTGAAAGAAGTTTGTTTGAAATCTTTGCAAATTTATAAAAAAAAAAAAATCACATGTTCATAAGCATTCACAGCCTTTGCCATGACGCTCAAAATTGAGCTCAGGTGCATCCTGTTTCCACTGATCATCCTGGAGATGTTTCTACAACTTGATTGGAGTCCACCTGTGGTAAATTCAGTGGATTGGACATGATTTGGAAAGGCACACACCTGTCTATATAAGGTCCCACAGTTAACAGTGCATGTCAGAGCACAAACCAAGCCACGAAGTCCAAGGAATTGTCTGTAGACCTCCGAGACAGGATTGTATGGAGGCACAGATCTGGGGAAGGGTACAGAAAAATGTATGTAGCATTGAAGGTCCCAATGAGCACAGTGGCCTCCATTACCTGTAAATGGAAGAAGTTTGGAACCACCAGGACTCTTCCTAGAGCGGGCCACCAGGCCAAACTGAGCGATCGGGGGAGAGGGGTCTTAGTCAGGGAGGTGACCAAGAACCTGATGGTCACTCTGACAGAGCTCCAGCGTTTCTCTGTGGAGAGATGAAAACCTTGCAGAAGAACAACCATCTGCAGCACTCCACCAATCGGGCCTCTATGGTAGAGTGGCCAGACGGAAACCACTCCTCAGTAAAAGGCACATGACAGCCCACCTGGAGTTTGCCAAAAGGCACCTGAAGGACTCTCAGACCATGAGAAACAAAATTCTCTGGTCTGATGAAACAAAAATGTAACTCTTTGGCCTGAATGGCAAGCATCATGTCTGGAGGAAACTGGCACCGCTCATCACCCGGCCAATACCATCCCTACAGTAAAGCATGGTGGTGGCAACATCATGCTGTGGGAATGTTTTTCAGCAGTAACTGGGAGACTAGTCAGGATCGAGGGAAATATGAATACAACAATGTACAGAGATATCCTTGATGAAAACCTGCTCCAGAGAGCTCTGGACCTCAGACTGGATTGAAGGTTCATCTTCCAACAGGACAACGGCACTAAGCACACAGCCAAGATAACAAAGGAGTGGCTATGGGACAACTCTGTGAATGTCCTTGAGTGGCCCAGCCAGAGCCCAGACTTGAACCCAACTGAACATCTATAGAGAGATCTGAAATTGGCTGTGCACGGATGCTCCCCATCCAACCTGATGGAGCTTGAGAGGTCCTGCAAAGAAGAATGTGTAGCATCATACTCAAAAAGACTTGAGGCTGTAATTGATGCCAAAGGTGTTTCAACAAATTATTGAGCAAAGGCTGTGAATACTTCTGTACATGGGATTGTTTTTCGTTTTTTATTTTTAATAAATTTGCAAAGATTTCAAACAAACTTCTTTCACGTTGTCATTATGGGATATTGTTTGCAGAATTTTGAGGAAAATAATGAATTTAGTCCATTTTGGAACAAGGCTGTAACATAACAAAATGTTGAAAAAGTGAAGCGCTGTGAATACTTTCCGGATGTACTGTATTTCAAATGCCTTTTTTTGCATTGACACATCTTCTTATGCCGCGTACACACGATCATTATTCACGGCGGTTAAAAAACCGCCGTGAATAATGACAGGAAAAACGAGGGAACCACTTGGTTCCCTACACACGGTCGTTTTTCCCGTCATTTTTTCTCTTGACGAGAAAAACGACCGTCTGTGGGCTCCGCGGCAGTGTTTCCCTATGGGAAAACTGCCGCGGAAAAAAATGCTGGAAAAAACGACGAGAAAATTTAGAACATGTTCTAATTTTTCTCGTCGTTTTTTATGCCGTTTTTCTCGGCGAAAAGAAAAAATGCTGTTTTTCTCGTCGAGAAAAGCGGTCGTGTGTACGCGGCATTAGACCTGGACTGCCCAAACAATATGGTCACTTGCTGACTGGCACTATCCACAGGCAGCTTAACTCTTCAATAAGATAGAGATGTTAAATCCATCACAACTTTACTTCAGCTAACGACAGTATGTGGCCTTGTATTTTACAGAAGATAGCTGAGGAAACTGATTATATTGTTTAAGATTTCATTTTGTCCAAAGAAAGTTACAAGGGCACATAAGTAGGGAGATTCTATATTCTCTGTCAGCTTTTTATAGTTGTCTGTGTCCTTGCTACAAAAATGTAAAACCTAAAAGGGGTTCTAACCGTTTCACCTTAAAAAAAAAAAAGCAAATGTTTTGGGTATAGATGCTTTTTTTTTCGTTGAACAAAGGTTTTTATTGAAATACAGTGCATACATATGAGGCACAAGAGCATGCAAGTGATCAATATAGAAATATTAACGATAATGGTCATACATTGCAATATGAAGCTCATCTGTCAAGTGATGGCGATCGTTGCAAGTGTATACAGGGCATATGTGCTAACCAATGAGGTGGTGATAAAGCAATAAAACAGTCCATGACCTATGTAGGAGGTGGCCGTCCCATATTCATATGCACGTGTCCGAGTTCTGTAACCAGCGTTCCCAAATTTTTTCGTATTTGGTTCGGGCATCCTCTGTTAATATAAATGCATTTTTTGTAAGGCATAGTAACATTAATTTCCACCTTCCACTCCATCAGGTTAGGGGGTGACGGTCTCATCCATTTCCTGGCAATAGTTTTTCTGGCCGAGAACAACGTCTCCTGAAGAAATATTTTAGTATATTTGTCTGGAACATCGGGAAAAAATGCAAGAAGACACTGCTTTGGGTCTAAGTTTAGGGGTGAACCCATATCGTCATACAGAAAATCCACTACCTGTTTCCACAAATCCTGGATTTTGGGGCATGAACATATAAGGTGGAAGAACGTGCCCGTTTATATGCCACACATTGGACACAGGGTAGATTGGTTTCTCTTATATCTGACCACTCTAAGAGGGGTAAGGTACGCCCTGTGTAGGATATATATTAGAGACAATCTATCTGATAGTCTGGGGGACACCTCCCTGCAGGTCTCCAAGGCCTCCTCCCATTCCTCATCCTCTAATGGGCCTACCTCCCTCTCCCAGCGGGGTTTCAGAGCATACGCTAGTTTACTGGAAACAGGAGTGGATAACATGTTGTAGAATGATGAAATTAGGCCTTTCGGGTCTGTGCTCCTGGCTATGGCCATGATTGGGTTAGGAGTAGGCTGTGGGAGTGACTGTGGAAACTGTGTTTGAGTCGCGTGTCGTACCTGAAGGAAGCGAAAGAACATGTGGTTCTGGAGCATGCATTCCTCCCTGAGCACATTAAAGGGCTTGAGATTTCCATTAGAGAGTATGTGGCGCAAGTAATATATACCCCGTGAGCTCCAAATCCCTGGGTTCTGGATGTGTTGGAATTCTAACATGTGCTTGTTATGCCACAATGGCGTATAATCATTATGAATCGGGATCCCCAGTTTAGTGGATGCCAGGCCTCATATATGTCTATAATGGTATAGGAGGGACTTTGTATCTCCTTCTGACCCTGCACTACCTGTCCACAGTACTATGGCATATAGTGGGTCATTGGTTCGCTGCGCCCACTTTGGGCACATTAAGATTCCAAAGCGTTTGCTGTCTGTTTTGTCAATATGTAAAAATTGGGAAAGCTGGGCTGCAATGTAGTAGTGGCTGAAGTCCGGTAAAGCCGTGCCCCCCATATCCGTCGGGTTTTTGAGTGACTGCAATGAGAGTTTATGTCGGTTGGTTCCCCAAATAAAGAGTTTAAGGAGGGCTTCATGAGCTTTAAAGTATTTTAGCGGGAGATAAATTGGGGAATGCCAGAGGACATATAGAACCCTGGGTAAAAGAACCATTTTTATGAGGTTTATGTGGCCCCATACCCCTAGGGGTAGGCGGGTCTATGTGCTTATTTTGGCCTTGACTAGGGAGAATAGGGGCTCAATATTAAGGGCAAGGTAGTCTGCAGGGGTTCTAGATATGTGTATCCCTAGGTATTTTATAACCTCAACTCTCTGTAGTGGTAAGTTAGCTTGGGACTTCGGAGGAGGAAAACTATCTAGTGGTAGTATCTGGGACTTACTCCAATTAATCTTCAAGCCAGAGAAGAGTCCAAACTGCTCAATGGTCTGAAGGGCCTTGTGTAGGGAGGGGCCTGATTCTGCAAGATACAATAGCGTATCCTCCGCATAAAGGCTATTTTTTTCTGTGAAGGGCCCCAGACTCAATCCCCTGATCTCCGGATCTGCCTGAACAGCTATGGCGAGGGGCTCTGCAGCTAATGCATACAGCAGTGGGAAGAGCGGGCAGCCCGGTCTTGTGCCTCTACTGAGGCCAAACACCGGAAAGGGCCATCCATTCGCCTACACCTTAGCTGTCGGAGCCTGATAGAGGAGTCGAGTCCATCTAATGAATTTTGGCCCAAACCCATAAGCTCTCCAGGCACCTCCAGAGATAACCCCACTCCACCGAGTCAAACGCTTTTGCGGTGTCAAATGTCACCACTACTCACGTTCCAACATTATCATGCATAGCCTGTAAGTTGATAAAGAGTTTCTGGAGGTTAAATGAGGTGTTACGGCCAGGCATGAAGCCTGCCTGATCTGAGTGTATGAGAGATAGTATAACTTGGTTGAGGCGCAGGGAGAGAACTTTGCCCATAATTTTTATGTCCACTTGCAATAGTGTTATGGGACGATAGGACTCTGTGTATCCCGGGTCCTTTCCAGGTTTAGGAATAAGAACAATAGTGGCCTCTCGCATCGATGGTGGCAATGTAAAGGTCTCAAAAATGTCATGATAGAGTGCCAGTAATTTGGGGGTGAGTATTTCACTAAACTGGAAGTAGAACTCCACAGGTAGCCCGTCTGAGCCCGGGGACTTGGATCTGGCGAAACATGCGATAGCAATGGCTATCACGCCCGTAGTAAGGGGTGCCTCGAGGAGGGTGACCTGGTCCTCCGTTAACTGCGGAAAGGAGACATTCTCTAGAAAGAGAGTCATGGGTTCACTATCAACAGGAGCTGTTCATTTATACAGGTCAGCAAAAAAATCTTTGAATTTGGAGGTTACTGAGGGTGGGTCTGTAATCTGGTCCCCCCCGGGCCATGTAGGGTGATTACAACTGGGGGTCTGTCCTCACTGTGTATTAGGTACGCTAGTAATTTGCCGGCCTTTTCCCCATAGTCAAACGGTTTCTGTCTGGTGAAAAATAATTTTTGCCTGGCTTTCTCACTACCCTGGTCTGGAGCTTAAGTAAACTCGCATTTGATGCGGAAGGGTCAGTCGCATAGGCGTGCTCCGATGTAGAGAGTGCCGCCACCACCTTTTCAAAGGCCTCAGAGGAGTCTGTCTTAATTTTATTGATGTGGGCGATTAAGTGAGCTCGGGCATGGAGCTTGAAGAAGTCCCAGACTGCCGAGGGGGATGCGGAGTGGTCATTCTCTGCAAAGAATCTCCTCCACTCCTCCGTGAGCTCGTCCTCCTCGGGTAGCAGTGATAGCCAGAACGGGTTCAAGCGCCATGTCCGTGGTGGTTTGTCAAGGGGAACACTCAGAGTGATCCAGTAGGGGCTGTGGTCAGATAGTAATCTGGAGCCAAAGGTCATGTCCTGTAGTCGTGGCATGAGTCCCTGGGAGACGAAAATGAAATCAATTCTAGACATTGAGCCATGGGCGGATGAGAAGCAGGAATAGGCCCGAGTGAGGGGAACCTATGTCTCCAGGTGTCTATGAGATGGAAGGAGGAAATTCTTTTGGAGAACTTAGTGTCCCTAGCAGGCCCTGACGCTGACTGGGAGGTTTGCAACTTGTCTAGATCAGTGTTCAGCACAGCATTAAAGTCCCCCAGCCATACCGCCTGTGTTGTGGGGTACTTGGCCATGAACGAGATACCTTCAAGGATTATAGAGACACTGAATGGGGGAGGAACATAGAAGGCTAAGATAAGGAAGGGTTCCCCATACAACATGGTAAACAGAAAAACATAACGGCCTTGTGGGTCAGTTGAGATCTCGCCTAGTTCAAAGTGCACAGATTTTGCAATGAGCCCCGATACGCCCCTGGAGTGGGACGTATGGGTCGAGTGGTATGTCCATCTTCATCTGCAGCCTCTCCTCTAGGCTTGTGCAATTCGTTTCGTAACGAATCGAAATTCGTCCGAATTTAGCAACTTTCGGACATTCGGAAGCATTCGAATTTCCGAACAAAGCATATACGAATAAAACCGAATCCGAAATAAATTATACCGCAAAATAGCGAATGCCCGAATGTCTTCGGCATAATTCGTTATGAAAAAAGTTACGAATGTACGAATCCATTTGAAGCACAATAACACTCACTCTGCTCTCTGCTTCTCCCTCACCATGCTGAACTCCCTCTCAAAATGGTGTACAGGGGCGGAGGCTATAGCCGCATGAAAAAACGAAAGTAAAATACGAGATTTCGAATCCATTCGAAGCACAATAACACTCTGCTCTGCTCTCTGCTTCTCCCTCACCATGCTGAACCCTCTCAAAATGGTGTACAGGGGCGGAGGCTATAGCCGCATGTAAAAAACGAAAGTAAAATACAAGATTTCGAATCGTTACAAATAACCGCTATGTATTTAGAAAAGTACAAATCCATTCGAAGCACATTAGGCATAATAGGCAGCGTCGTTGTGAGAGAGACACGGAAAATTCCAAATCAACGAACCCAAAAAAAGTTACGAAAGTAGGAGTTGTGTCCAGAATCAACGAAAAACAATGTACCCTACCGAAAGTACGAATTATAAATCAACTAAAAATTCAACGAAAAATGACGCTTGCGAAAATACGAATTAGTCCGAACACGAAAAATCCCGTCTAGCAAAATTACGAATGATTACGAATCAACAGGACCGAAAAGAAACGAACCGAAACTAAACGAATTTTTCCGTTGTGCACAAAAAACGAACCGAAACTAAACAAATTTTTCCGTTGTGCACAAGTCTACTCTCCTCCACGTGTGTCTCCACCAACACCCCCACATCAGCCCTTTGTTTTTTCAAGAATGTGAGGGCAGCCGCGGACTTCATTTTTTCATGCAGGACGCCATAGGGGTTGATTTACTAAAGGAAAATCCACTTTGCAATTGAAAGTGCACTGAAAGTGCACATGGAAGTGCAGATGCTGTAGATCTGAGGGGGACATGCAAGGAAAATAAAAAACAGCATTTTAGCTTGCACATGATTGGATGATAAAATCAGCAGAGCTTCCCCTAATTTCAGAGCTTCCTCTCCGATTTACAGCGATCTACAGCGACTGCACTTCCATGTGCACTTTCAAGTGCAAAGTGGATTTTCCTTTAGTAAATCAACCCCATAGTGTCTTGTCCCTAGCATAACATTCCCACAGTTTACCAGTACCTATCTATGATTCTTCTGTGGGCTGGGCCCCAGCGACCCTCTGGTGCACATAAATCATTAGCAATAATGATCGAAGTATAACATAGTAATACCAATTTAGTACCAAGCAGTTTTGCATAACTTGTGTCAGACATATAGCATACACTGTTGCATTCCCCGCCCTGTGCCCCTTCAAACTAGCGCAGGCATCTTCCCATAACAAAACTCGAGCTGCCATCCAGAAAAAAAAAGTGGCTTGAAACATTAGGAGAAGAGTGAGCCCGCGGATCCTCTGCAGACCCACCACACAGCAGGGAATCATATAATACAGACAAAAGAGCAGAGTATATAGCATAGTACTGTATCCCCAGATGTGTATGTGTGAGGTGGCGCAGGGGTCTCCGCTGCGACTCCGGGCAGTTTGTCTATTTTTCTTGGATGGGCATGGGGGAAAGTCTTGCTGCACTGTACATGCGGTTAGTAGGACTTCTACTGTCCCAAGGCTCCTTCTACCTTTGTAGCATAGGATATTGATGAGCCCCCAATGGGGCGCCAGGAGTGCATTTAATAACACAGTCAAGTAGTATACCACAGGTTCTGGTGCGGACATAACTTTTGCTGGCAAGAAAGGTGTGACAGAGCATGGCGCCAAAGTGTTAGGCCCAATAAAGTTCCACAACAAGAACAACAGGTGGGAGTCTGGGCAAAAGAGGTTAGAACGTTAACAAGTAGTCTGGCCAAATGTCTCTGCATAAATGAAGTGCTGGGGAGTTTGTGCAAATATAGGAGAACAAGCATCATACTCACAAAGTCATCATTTCTCAGTCCCCGGGACAGCGCAGCGTTCTAGCCAGGTGATTGCATCATCAGGGTCTTCAAAGAAGGACACTTTCCTATCGTGTTCCACTCTGAGCCGGGCGGGGAACAGCATGGCATATTTGTAGTTATGGATCCTCAATCTGCGTTTGGCCTCCATGAAATTCTGTCGACGACGCTGGACCTCTGACGAGAAGTCAGCGATTTTGACATTTCCAAGGGCGATGTTACCCTTTATCCTGGCCATTCTGAGGGCTGCATCTCGGTCCTTGTAGTTGAGCATTTTCGCTATGAACGTGCGCGGCGGGGCTTCCTGTGGCGGTGGTCTGGCCGGCATGCGGTGGGCCCTCTCAACTGCCAGCATGGGGGAAAAGGCCTCCCTCCCATAGGTTGTGATGAGTAGCTGTTCAAGAAACGTGGTGGGGTCCTTACCCTCAGCTCCCTCCTGCAGGCCGATCAGTCGCAGGTTGCATCGCCTGAGCTTGTTCTCCATCTCGTCCTGCTTGGAGAACAGCTGATGTATCTGTTGTTGCATGTGGTCAGCTCCCATCTGCAATGGCGGGAGTGCATCCTCTACAGTGCTCAAGCGAGTCTCCGTGGTCTTCACCTGGTCGCGGTGGTTTTGCAGATCCTGCCTGATGTGGAAGATGTCCACCTTCACCTCCTCTATCTGTGTGGTTAGGGATGTGCGGCAGAGCGTTATCGCTTCCAGGAGCTGGGCCGTGTCTCCCTCTGGTCTCTCTCCCCCTCCTTTACCGCGCCGTCATCTTCCTCAGACTCTCAGGGATCTTGATGGCAAAATTGCGCTAGTTTTGCCGCGGTGGATTTCTGCGATTTCGATGGCGACATGGTGTCCGGAGCTCAGGGCTTCTAGATGGGTGAGCTTGATGCTTAGATGCGGGCTGTGGATCACAGGATGCGTTGGATTGTAGGATCACAGGCTGGAGCTCCTCGGAAACCGTCCTACTCCATATACCGTCAGGCCACGCCCCGGGTATAGATGCTTTTTAACCAATTAAGCTCCAGAAGGTTTTACCCCCCTTTATGACCAGAGCATTTTTTGCTATTCGCCATTGTGCTACTTTAACGGGCAATTGCGCGATCATGCAACACTGAACCCAAATTTAATTTATAAACAAAAAAATCACACAAATAGAGATTTCTTTTGGTGGTATTTGATCACCAATGGGTTTTTTATTTTTTATTATATAACCATAAAAAGACCGAAAAGTTTGAGAAATACCCCCAGATATTTTCTACTTTATGTTCAAACATATCCAATAAAAAAAAATGAAAAAATCGAATTTCTTCATAAATTTAGGCCAAAATGTATTCTGCTACATGTCTTTAGTAAAAAAAAAAAAAAAATCCTAATAATGTACATGAATTGGTTTATGTGTAAGTTGTAGTGTCTACACACTTTGGTATATATACTGCAATTTTTATAATGATTTTTTTCTGTTTCTACTTTTCTTTTTATACTAGTAACGGCGGTGATCTTCATCTTACAGTGGCCAGTGATCCAAGGACAATCTGACACTAATTGACACTGGGTGGGAACTGAATAACTGCCACTGACATAACCAGTAACACTAATACAGTGATCAGTGCTCATGCTATACACTGTCACTGTACTTAAGGGGTAACATCTCAGGACAATGAAAGGGTTATTTGTGTGCCTAACAATGTGTAGTGTGTGCAATATGTGCTGCTTTGACTAAAGCCCTGTACACACGATCGGATTTCCTATGGATTCTAATCCGATGGTTTTTTCCATCGGAAATCCGATGAAGCTGACTTCCATCAGTCTTGCCCACACACCATCAGTCAAAAATCAGACCGTCCCAAACGCCGTGACGTAAAACACTCCGACAAGCAGAGAAAAATTAAGTTCAATGCTTCTGAGCATGCGTCGACTTGATTCTGAGCATGCGTGGGTTTTTTGTCCGATGGAGTTCCACACAGACGATCGGAATTTGCTATCGTTTTTTTTCCCATCGGATAAATTTAAAACATGTTCTATTTTTTCTCACCGATGGAAAAAAGACCGATGGGGCCCATACACGATCGGTTTGTCCGATGAGAAAAGTCCATTGGACAGTTTTCATCTGTAAAACTGATCGTGTGTACACGGTATAACAGATATGGATGAGTTTTCTCCCTGCAAAACAGCCACATTGCTGCTCTCTGTTAGCCCTGTGTTGTTAGTGAACACAGGGCCCTGTGCTGTGATTCGCTAAGCCAAACAGATGGTCCTGGTCATAAATCATTCGCCAAGACCCGCTCACCGACTTGAGTTGTACAGAATGACACCACAGATGGGGCGGGGGGCTTGCGTGCCCTTATACCTGTAAATGCCAGCTCACGTACATGTACGTGATCTGGTGCAGCGGAGCTGCCCGTCTGCAGTATATATACTGTGGGCGGCCCTCAAGCGCTCAAAGATCTAAAAGCTTGGGTGGTACATTGCACTGTTATTGCACTTTGTAACCAATACATCCCCAAATTGAACCTTGCAAATGATTCTGAACAACACAAGCTGCCTATAGAGTACTATATATACTGTAATCCTGCTTCAAAGAAACAGCTAGACAAGTAAGAATTATTATTTATTTTTTAAATATTCTTTATTTTATTAAAAAAAAAATGCTTTTTGTACAAACACACGGGAAAAACAATTGCATATATACATGAGATACAGCTTAAGCGAGAGTAATTTCTTAAATTGGCACATAAAGTCAAAAAATCATATTCCTTACTTTATAATAACAGTGTTAACAGACACTTAGGTCTCTGTCGTCCTGACTAAATGGTAATCCAAAAAGACAAAACAACACTATAACAAAAACCTATATAAAAAGAATGAAAAGGGAAGAAAGGGGGAAAAAAAAGTGTAAGAGAAGAAATATAAATATAAATAAGACCCCTATTTCCCCTCCACTGGAGCACGGCCATAGTCCTTGGAACAGGTAAGGAGGGACCAGTTGATCCGTTTTTGTTAAATTTCTCCTCTTTACCTTGCATAGTTTACAATATTTTTCATGGCATGTATGTCAGCTATTTTAATAAGCCTTAGCGAAATCGGGGGAGGTGATTCCTGCTTCCATAGGGCCGGAATTCAGAAGGTAGGCCAACAATGAGTTTTTATATTTATGCTTTGAAAAGTCTGAGAAGCGGAGAAGATATCTGGCCGGGTCAGATCCCAAGTCATGGTCAGGGAGCTGTTTTATGATATCTCGCACTTTAGACCAGAACCTCTCCAATTTCGGACAGGACCAGAAAATATGCATCATTGTACCCTCTGCCTCTCTGCAGCGCCAGCAGATGTTCGTTGCATCAGGATACATTTTCTATAAAAGAGATGGGACCTTATACTACCGTGTGAGGATCTTATAGCTCAGTTCTTGATATTTACTAGCCACTGAAGAATAGTGAGCAAAGTAAAGGATATGTTCTCACTGCTCGTCGGAAAATGTGGTGCCCAGATCTCTTAAACATTTCCGAAGAAATCCAGGGACGAATCCCTCGGGAAGATGTATTAGCCCTTTATAGGCCCTCAAATACCCTGTTGGCGGAGGGAGCCTCTACCAGACATAAATTTTCTAACGGTGAGTTAGGACAATTTGACCAACCCCCCCGCAGGGGAGACAGCTGAGGAAATGGGTAAGTTGCTGTAGCCGCCACGGGTGGATTAAGCATCAACTGTATTTAAGCTCTAGTCTTCAACATGGAGTCTACAAGGTAGTCACATAGACGAAACGTACCTTGCCCGAAAATTTGTTTAAAGCGGCTATCAGTATGGCCGGGGGAATGCTGGATTTCCCAATACTGGGTAAAGCCCAGAAACCCCTCTTCTGACTTTAAGAAAAAATGGTTTTGTTGGACTACTGTAAGGGTTGCCCCTATGAGGGGATGGTGCCGTAAGGTTCCAAGAGATCTTGGGCGTAACCATGGCAAACATTGTAAAGGGATCCCAGTACAGGATTGTTCAATCGTTACCCACGCTTTATGTCCCTCATCTCTACACCATGCTTGTACCCTGGTGAGGTGGACTGCCTGATAGTATCGAAGAGGGTCTGGAAAGACCATGCCTCAGTGAATTTTAGCCATGGCCAAATATGAGTGAGACAGGCGTGAATGCATTTTCGCCCAAACAAATCTGATAAAAACACTGCGCACTGACTTCAAGAAAGAGGTCAATGCGAGTATTGGCAAAGTCTGAAATAGATAAAGTAACCTCAGCATAATATTCATTTTGAGAATAGCATTTTGACCCATCCATGTGAAATAGCCCTTATTCCAACTTTCCAGGTCAGAGGCAAGAGCACAAAGCATTGGCGGAATGTTGGCTGAAAGTATTTTATCCACAGAGGAAGTCAGTTTGACCCCTAGATATATCAGGTGGGAGGATGCCCATGGAAAAGAAAATGATGATCGAAGAGCCTGAACTCGTATAGGGGCCAACGTCATGTTAAGCAGTTCAGATTTGTGAGGATTGATTTTAAAATTTGAAAGGTTACTATACCGATTCAGCTCACATAAAAAGTTTGGTAACGTAATTTCCGGGGACGTGATAAAAAACAGCATGTCGTCCGCAAAGGCTGCAATTTTATGATCCGCCTTGGCAATTGGAAAGCCCTGAATGTCTGCACTTCCTTGTACACATCATAGAAATGGCTCCAGAGTTAAGATGAAAATCATCTGAGACAAAAGACATCCTTGTCTGGTGCCATTGGTCAAATTAAAGTATGTAGAAGTTAGGAAGAAAAGAACGGCTGCACACCACAGGAACGTTCCAACGATTTTATTCCAAAAACAGCAAATGACAGCGAACAAAGACAGAGTGTCCGAACTCAGGAGGTGACACGTGCATTTCACACTGACTTCAGTGCTTCTTCAAACTTCGAAGTTACCTCGTTGATTCTGACAGCTGCGGACGGGGCAGAGTATAAAGGGTCTATCCATTTGCTAAAGGCCTTTCCAACTCCAATACGTGTTAGTGTCTCCTTCAGAAATGTCCAATCCACCCTGTCGAAAGCTCTCTCTGCGTTAGAGGGAAGCATACAAAGAGTTTTTTTTACAAGAATGTGCCAAATGAATGATTTCAAGGGTTTGGGTAGTGTTATCCTTCACCTCCTTGGTAGGCATAAACTCGGCTTGATCAGGGTGGATGATATTCTGAAGTTGAGGTTGAAGTCTAGACGCTAAAATCGGTGTAAGAATCTTCAGATCCACATTTAGGAGATAGGTCGATAATTCATGCACTGGGCATGATCCTTACTCTCCTTATGGATCACTGTGATATATGCCCTCAACGTATCTTTCGGTAACGGCTGATCTGCCAGGATAGAATTAAACGCGTGTGAATCTCGGAGCCAAAATGAAAGCAAATGCCTTATACAGTAGTAGGCTACCATATATCCATCTTGGCCAGGAGCCTTATGAGGTTTAAGTAGCTTTATAGTCATCAAATATTCCTCTGCATGTCCATTCTGTACGCAGGGGATGCAGCTATGGGGTTGAACTTTATGTTAAACTCTATGTATTTAGGTTGATTGATTTTTGAGTTTGTTCCTGACTATGGCAGACTGTCTGTGATACCATGCTTTGTTCAAAACCTTTGCAAACAATCTTTTGTATGTTTGTACTCCACTTTATTGTGTTGAAGTGCATATATATATATATATATATATATATATATATATATATATATTGTGTGAGGGGGTTGGCTCGGCAGCGGGTGTGTGTGACCCCCGGGATGGGCTCCCCACACAAAAAACAGGCCCAGCAGACGGAGGTTGTGGTTTTCAAAATCAAAAAGGTGCGGTTTATTTTCTATTTACAGTGACAAAAACACAGCAAAGCAAAAGAAACATAAACAAAATAAATCCTGGTCAATTTGACCTCTGACTAAACATACAGGTTTCCTAACTAACAACTGGGATCAGCCTAGTGCTGTCCTAGTCCCTAAGTCCCTGGTTTTAAATGTCCAAGCAAATAGCCACACAGGCTTTGTCTCACCGCACAAGGGTTCACTCTCTCCAGGAAGTCCACACAGGTCTGCTTCCAGGCATGAGCTAACCCCTAATGAAGCTGGGAGTTCTTATAGAGGCCTAAATGAGCTGACAAGCTTCAGCTGGTCTCATCAACTCCCTGTCTGCATGACGCCCCACACTCTCCCTAGAGGTATGAGTCATCCATGAGCCCACTATCCTCAGCTGGGCTTATACAACTCTCCACCTAGTTGTATAAGTCGGCGTAAAGCCTGAATCTGGGCGAAATATATCTACCCCCCTGGATGCAACCAGGTGACTTTACCTTCCTGCTGTCACATACCCCCCCCTCTTGTTTTAACCTCGGGGTTGGAACACCAGCAATCAGGCATTCATGTACTCGAGACAAAGCATCCACATTCCCCATTTGAACGCCAGGGCGATGCTTTACTGTGAAGTTGAATTCCTGGAGGGCCAGGAACCACCTATTCACTCTTCTATTTGTTTCCTTGTTTTGAGCCATCCACTTTAACGGAGCGTGATCCGTAACCATGTCAAAGTGCCTACCTAGCAGGTAGTACCGAAGGGAATCTAGAGCCCACTTCACCGCTAAACACTCCTTTTCAACGGTGGCGTAATTTACCTCATGGGACTTCAACTTCCTGCTGAGGTAAATGACTGGGTGCTCTTCCCCGTTCCAGACCTGGGACAATACTGCTCCTAACCCCACATCTGACGCATCACTTTGTACGACAAAGTCTTTAGAGAAGTCGGGTGAGTACAACACTGGCTGGCTACATAAGGCTTGTTTCAAGAATTGGAATGCTGCCTCAGCCTCGGGGGTCCATTTAATCATGACCGACCCTTTCCCCTTCGTCAGGTTGGTTAGGGGTACAGCCTTAGAAGCAAAGTGGGGAATGAATCGCCGATAATACCCAGCGATTCCCAGAAAGGCTCGTACCTGCTTCTTGCTGTTGGGACGTGGCCAACTCTGGATGGCCTCGACTTTGTTGAGTTGGGGTTTTATTACTCCCCTCCCAATGGTGTACCCAAGATATTTGGCCTCCTCCTGCCCAATGGTACACTTCTTGGGGTTAGCCGTAAACCCCGCTTCCCGAACAGAGTCCAGGACTGCTTGCACTTTTGGCAGATGTGAGGCCCAATCTGTGCTATGGACAATTACGTCATCCAGGTAAGCCGCAGCATACTTCCGATGGGGCCTCAGCATCTGGTCCATTTTCCGCTGGAATGTGGCCGGCGCATTCTGTAACCCGAACGGCATTCTTTTATATTGGAACGCCCCGTCTGGGGTTACAAATGCGGTTTTCTCTTTGGCCGACTTGGCCAGGGGGATTTGCCAATACCCTTTTGTGAGGTCAAGAGTCGTCATGTATCGGGCTGTTCCCAGCCGGTCGATCAACTCATCTATACGTGGCATGGGGTAGGTGTCAAATTTTGTAACTTTGTTCAACTGACGAAAATCGTTACAAAATCGCCAGCTCCCATCCGGTTTAGGCACCAACACAATGGGACTAGACCAATCACTTTGGGACTCCTCTATCACCCCTAAGTTCAGCATTTTCTGTACTTCCTCCCGTATTGCCTCCCGTCGGGCCTCTGGGATCCGATAGGGTTTTAACTTCACCCTTTCACCGGGCGGGGTAATAATGTCATGCTCTACCCCAGATGTTTGTCCCGGCAGCTCAGAGAATACCTCCTTGTTGCGAAGCACAAACTCCTTAACCTCCTGTTGTTGGGGTTGTGACAAGGTGGCTGCGATTCCAACCTCAGGAATCACGCAACCAGTTTGAGCTGGTGACCAAGTGTCTGCGACTAGGGACTCTCTATCCCTCCAGGCTTTCAACAGATTAACGTGATAGATCTGTTCGGGCTTTCGCCTTCCTGGTTGTCTGACCTTGTAATTCACTTCGCTCACTTTTTCCATTATCTCGTAGGGGCCTTGCCATTTGGCAAGGAATTTACTTTCAACCGTAGGGACCAGTACCAGTATCCTATCCCCCGGGGAAAAGGTACGGGTCTTGGCTCCACGGTTGTACACTCTCTGCTGTGCTAACTGCGCTTGGGCCAAATGTTCCTTCACGATGGGCATTACCTGTGCAATTCGGTCTTGCATCAGGGCGACATGCTCAATCACACTCCTGTGGGGAGAACTCTCACTTTCCCAAGTTTCCTTGGCAATATCCAACAGCCCTCTTGGGTGTCTCCCATACAGTAACTCAAAGGGGGAGAATCCCGTAGAGGATTGGGGCACCTCCCTAATAGCAAACATCAGATAAGGAAGTAGACAGTCCCAATCCTTTCCATCTCTATCCACCACTTTCTTCAACATTTGTTTTAGGGTTTTGTTGAATCTTTCAACCAGCCCATCGGTTTGGGGGTGATACACAGATGTACGTAATTGCGTCACTTTGAACAATTTACATAGCTCCTTCATAACCCGGGACATAAAGGGTGTACCTTGGTCCGTAAGCAGTTCTTTACAAATACCCACCCGGCTAAACACAAGAGATAGCTCTTTGGCTATGGTTTTGGCCGAGGTATTTCGGAGAGGGATCGCTTCTGGATAACGGGTGGCATAGTCCATTATAACTAATATGTACTGGTGCCCCCTAGCGGACTTGATTATAGGACCTACCAAATCCATGGCGATCCTCTCAAACGGGACCTCAATGATGGGTAGAGGGACCAGCGGGCTACGGAAATGTGGCATCGGGGCCGACCTCTGACACACAGGGCAGGAGGAACAATAATTTTCTATGTCCTTCATCACCCCCGGCCAATAGAATCTCTGTAATACCCTCTCTCGGGTTTTCTCTGTCCCCAGATGACCTCCAAGAATGTGCCCATGGGCCAACTCCAACACCAACTTCCTGTACGGTTTGGCACCACAAGCTGCTCAACGGTTTCTTCTGCCCTTTTTGCCACCCGATACAGTAGGTCCTTCTCTACGCTGAAGTATGGGTAAGTGCAGGTATTATCTGGGTTCACTAACTCGCCATCTATTTTCACTACGTTTTCCCGTGCCTTTATTAGGGCGGGGTCTTTCAACTGTTCTGTGGCAAAGTTTTCCCTGTGAACCTCAAGATCAGAAAACTCCACAGACGGTAGGTTTTCGTCTGAGGAGGTGGGCTCCTCTCCAGTTTCTTGAGTCTCCCCTGCCAATACTGACAAGGGAAATTCCGGAGAGTCCTCACCACTCTCAGGGGAGTTCTGGCTATCACATTCCTGGTACATAGGGGCACCAGTGGGGGGCTCAGGATCATCCCACAGTTCCCAGAACTTCGGAAAATCCCTTCCCACAATGGCGTCATGCGGTAACTGAGATACTAAGCCCACTGGATGAGAGAGGGTACCTTTGGGGGTCTCGAAACACACTGTAGTCACTGGATACTCTCGGGTGTCCCCATGCACACAAATAACAGCTACCTTGCTATTCCCAGAGACCTCTGTTTTAACTAACTCAGCCTTTATCAGGGTCACAAGGCTACCTGAATCCAGCAATACCACAACATTTCTACCATTAACACACATTTTGCATAAATGTTTCTCAGTTCCTCGAATGGCAGTGCATGCGACTGTCGCACACAGCGACTGACGTATGCCCGTCAGAAAGTCACACTGCATGGGTTCCTCCACAACCGGGCAATTTGCTGCAATATGTCCCGCTTGCCGGCAGCGGTAGCAAACGATCCTTCTTGCCGCCTCTTGAGCCGCTGATTTCCCAGGCTGTTCTCGCCAAACTTGGGGTAGAGCTCCCACCCTCTCACTCTCTCCACCCTCACCCCTTGGAATCCTCTTATCCGCCCCTGGGGATGGTCTGGTCTTAGGGTGGAAAGTCCGAGTGTCTCTGGAAGAGGCCGTCAGGTTCTCTGTAGCCAAGTATTTCTCCACACGATCCACAAGACCATCGGCCGTCTCTGGGTCTCCATGGCTTACCCACTTTTGGATGGCAGTAGGAAGAGCTCTCAAAAACCGATCCATTACAACACGTTCCACAATCTTTGGTGCGGACAAAGTCTCTGGCTGTAGCCACTTTCTGCTCAGGTGAATGAGATCATACATTTGAGACCTGGGGGGTTTTCCAAGCTGGAAAGTCCAGTTATGCACACGCTGAGCCCGGACAGCCTGGGTGACACCCAGCCTTGCCAATATTTCAGCTTTTAGCATCACATAGTCTTTTGCTTGGTTAGGCTCTAGGTCATAGTAAGCTTTCTGCGATTCACCAGTTAACAGAGGAGCCACTAGTCCAGCCCACTGCTCCTCAGGCCACTTTTCTCTTTCAGCGGTCCTTTCAAATGTGGTCAAAAATACCTCTGGATCATCCTCTCCAGTCATTTTTGTCAATAAACGACTCACCCCAAAGGACGCGGTATTAGTGGGACGGCTTTCCTCACTGGTCTGCGGACGTTGCTGCATTACTGCTTCCATCTGTTGTTGTAGTCTCTGCTCTTGCTTCTGCAACAGGTCTATGAAGCGGGCCTCAGATTGCTGCTGGGCTTGTTGCTGAGCCTCCAGACTCTGTTGCAAAGTTGCGTTTGTCTGCTGCTGGGCTGCAAGGCTCTGTTGATGAGCTTGCTGCTGGGCTGCGAAGTTCTGTTGTTGAGCTGCAAGGCTCTGTTGATGAGCTGCAAGGCTCTTTTGCAAACCTGCATTTGTCTGCTGTTGATTGGCATTTGCTAGAGCCAGCTGTTTCAGTATCTCCTCCATGCTGGCTTAAAAAAAACTGCCCGCATTCTCCACCAACTGTGAGGGGGTTGGCTCGGCAGCGGGTGTGTGTGACCCCCGGGATGGGCTCCCCACACAAAAAACAGGCCCAGCAGACGGAGGTTGTGGTTTTCAAAATCAAAAAGGTGCGGTTTATTTTCTATTTACAGTGACAAAAACACAGCAAAGCAAAAGAAACATAAACAAAATAAATCCTGGTCAATTTGACCTCTGACTAAACATACAGGTTTCCTAACTAACAACTGGGATCAGCCTAGTGCTGTCCTAGTCCCTAAGTCCCTGGTTTTAAATGTCCAAGCAAATAGCCACACAGGCTTTGTCTCACCGCACAAGGGTTCACTCTCTCCAGGAAGTCCACACAGGTCTGCTTCCAGGCATGAGCTAACCCCTAATGAAGCTGGGAGTTCTTATAGAGGCCTAAATGAGCTGACAAGCTTCAGCTGGTCTCATCAACTCCCTGTCTGCACGACGCCCCACACTCTCCCTAGAGGTATGAGTCATCCATGAGCCCACTATCCTCAGCTGGGCTTATACAACTCTCCACCTAGTTGTATAAGTCGGCGTAAAGCCTGAATCTGGGCGAAATATATCTACCCCCCTGGATGCAACCAGGTGACTTTACCTTCCTGCTGTCACAATTGTGAGGGGGTTAACTCGGTAGCGGGTGTGTGTGACCCCCTGGATGGGCTCCCCACACAAAAACAGGCCCAGCAGACGGAGGTTGTGGTTTTCAAGATCAAAAGGTGCGGTTTATTTCTCTATTTACAGTGACAAAAACACAGCAAAGCAAAAAGAAACATAAACAAAATAAATCCTGGTCAGCTTGACCTCTGACTAAACATGCAGGTTTCCCTAACTAACAACTGGGATCAGCCTGGTGCTGTCCTAGTCCCTAAGTCCCTGGTTTAGTAAATGTCCAAACAAATAGCCACACAGGCTTTGTCTCACCGCACAGGGGTTCACTCTCCCTAGACAGTCCACACAGGTCTGGTTCCAGGCATGAGCAAACACCTAATGAAGCTGGGAGTTTTTATAGAGGCCTTAAACGAGCTGACAAGCTTCAGCTGGTCTCATCAACTCCCTGCCTGCACGACGCCCAGCACTCTCCCTAGAGGTATGAATCATCCATGAGCCCACTAGCCTCAGCTGGGCTTCATCAACTCTCTCCCTAGTTGTATAAGTCGGCATAAAGCCTGAATCTGGGAGAAATATACCGACCCCCCTGGATGCAACCAGGTGACTTTACCTTCCTGCTGTCACATACCCCCCCCTCTTGTTTTAACCTTGGGGTTGGAACACCAGCAATCAGGTATTCATGTACTCGAGACAAAGCATCCACATTCCCCATTTGAACGCCAGGGCGATGCTTTACTGTGAAGTTGAATTCCTGTAGGGCCAGGAACCACCTATTTACTCTTCTATTTGTCTCCTTGTTTTGAGCCATCCACTTTAACGGAGCGTGATCCGTAACCATGTCAAAGTGCCTACCTAGCAGATAGTACCGAAGGGAATCTAGAGCCCACTTCACCGCTAAACACTCCTTTTCAACCGTGGCGTAATTTACCTCATGGGACTTCAACTTCCTGCTGAGGTAAATGACTGGGTGCTCTTCCCCGTTCCAGACCTGGGACAATACTGCTCCTAACCCCACATCTGACGCATCACTTTGTACGACAAAGTCTTTAGAGAAGTCGGGTGAGTACAACACTGGCTGGCTACATAAGGCTTGTTTCAAGAATTGGAATGCTGCCTCAGCCTCGGGGGTCCATTTAATCATGACCGACCCTTTCCCTTTCGTCAGGTTGGTTAGGGGCACAGCCTTAGAAGCAAAGTGGGGAATGAAGCGCCGATAATAACCCGCGATTCCCAGAAAGGCTCGTACCTGCTTCTTGCTGTTGGGACGTGGCCAACTCTGGATGGCCTCGACTTTGTTGAGTTGGGGTTTTATTACTCCCCTGCCAATGGTGTACCCAAGATATTTGGCCTCCTCCTGCCCAATGGTACACTTCTTGGGGTTAGCCGTAAACCCCGCTTCCCGGATAGAGTCTAGGACTGCTTGCACTTTTGGCAGATGTGAGGCCCAATCTGTGCTATGGACAATTACGTCATCCAGGTAAGCCGCAGCATATTTCCGATGGGGCCTCAGTATCTGGTCCATTTTCCGCTGGAATGTGGCCGGCGCATTCTGTAACCCGAACGGCATTCTCTTATATTGGAACGCCCCGTCTGGGGTTACAAATGCGGTTTTCTCTTTGGCCGACTGGGCCAGGGGAATTTGCCAATACCCTTTTGTGAGGTCAAGAGTCGTCATGTATCGGGCTGTTCCCAGCCGGTCGATCAACTCATCTATACGTGGCATGGGGTAGGTGTCAAATTTTGTAACTTTGTTCAACTGACGAAAATCGTTACAAAATCGCCAGCTCCCATCCGGTTTAGGCACCAACACAATGGGACTAGACCAATCACTTTGGGACTCCTCTATCACCCCTAAGTTCAGCATTTTCTGTACTTCCTCCCGTATTGCCTCCCGTCGGGCCTCTGGGATCCGATAGGGTTTTAACTTCACCCTTTCACCGGGCGGGGTAATAATATCATGCTCTACCCCAGATGTTTGTCCCGGCAGCTCAGAGAACACCTCCTTGTTGCGAAGCACAAACTCCTTAACCTCCTGTTGTTGGGGTTGTGACAAGGTGGCTGCTATTCCAACCTCCGGAATCACGCAACCAGTTTGAGCTGGTGACCAAGTTTCTGCGACTAGGGACTCTCTATCCCTCCAGGCTTTCAACAGATTAACGTGATAGATCTGTTCGGGCTTTCGCCTTCCTGGTTGTCTGACCTTGTAATTCACTTCGCTCACTTTTTCCATTATCTCGTAGGGGCCTTGCCATTTGGCAAGGAATTTACTTTCAACCGTAGGGACAAGTACCAATATCCTATCCCCCGGGGAAAAGGTACGGGTCTTGGCTCCACGGTTGTACACTCTCTGCTGTGCCAACTGCGCTTGGGCCAAATGTTCCTTCACGATGGGCATTACCTGTGCAATTCGATCTTGCATCAGGGCGACATGCTCAATCACACTCCTGTGGGGAGAACTCTCACTTTCCCAAGTTTCCTTGGCAATATCCAACAGCCCTCTTGGGTGTCTCCCATACAGTAACTCAAAGGGGGAGAATCCCGTAGAGGATTGGGGCACCTCCCTAATAGCAAACATCAAATAAGGAAGTAGACAGTCCCAATCCTTTCCATCTCTATCCACCACTTTCTTCAACATTTGTTTTAGGGTTTTGTTGAATCTTTCAACCAGCCCATCGGTTTGGGGGTGATACACAGACGTACGCAATTGCGTCACTTTGAACAATTTACACAGCTCTTTCATAACCCGGGACATAAAGGGTGTACCTTGGTCCGTAAGCAGTTCTTTACAAATACCCACCCGGCTAAAAACAAGAGATAGCTCTTTGGCTATGGTTTTGGCCGAGGTATTTCGGAGAGGGATCGCTTCTGGATAACGGGTGGCATAGTCCATTATAACTAATATGTACTGGTGCCCCCTAGCGGACTTGATTATAGGACCTACCAAATCCATTGCGATCCTCTCAAACGGGACCTCAATGATGGGTAGAGGGACCAGCGGGCTACGGAAATGTGGCATCGGGGCCGACCTCTGACACACAGGGCAGGAGGAACAATAATTTTCTATGTCCTTCATCACCCCAGGCCAATAGAATCTCTGTAATACCCTCTCTCGGGTTTTCTCTGTCCCCAGATGACCTCCAAGAATGTGCCCATGGGCCAACTCCAACACCAACTTCCTGTAAGGTTTGGGCACTACAAGCTGCTCAACGGTTTCTTCTGCCCTTTTTGCCACCCGATACAGTAGGTCCTTCTCTACGCTGAAGTATGGGTAAGTGCAGGTATTATCTGGGTTCACTAATTCGCCATCTATTTCCACTACGTTTTCCCGTGCCTTTATTAGGGCGGGGTCTTTTAACTGTTCTGTGGCAAAATTTTCCCTGTGAACCTCAAGATCAGAAAACTCCACAGACGGTAGGTTTTCGTCTGAGGAGGTGGGCTCCTCTCCAGTTTCTTGAGTCTCGCCTGCCAATACTGACAAGGGAAATTCTGGAGAGTCCTCACCACTCTCAGAGGAGTTCTGGCTATCACCTTCCTGGTACATAGGGGCACCAGTGGGGGGCTCAGGATCATCCCACAGTTCCCAGAACTTCGGAAAATCCCTTCTCACAATGGCATCATGCGGTAGTTGAGATACTAACCCCACTGGATGAGAGAGGGTACCTTTGGGGGTCTTGAAACACACTGTAGTCACTGGATACTCTCGGGTGTCCCCATGCACACAAATAACAGCTACCTTGCTATTCCCAGAGACCTCTGTTTTAACTAATTCAGCCTTTATCAGGGTCACAAGGCTACCTGAATCCAGTAATACCACAACATTTCTACCATTAATACACATTTTGCATAAATGTTTCTCAGTTCCCCGAATGGCAGTGCATGCGACTGTCGCACACAGCGACTGACGTCTGTCCGTCAGAAAGTCACATTGCATGGGTTCCTCCACAACCGGGCAATTTGCTGCAATATGTCCCGCTTGCCGGCAGCGGTAGCAAACAATCCTTTTGGCTGCCTCTTGAGCCCCCGACTTCCCAGGCTGTTCTCGCCAAACCCTGGGCAGAGCTCCCACCCTCTCACTCTCTCCACCCTCACCCCTTGGAATCATCTTATCCGCCCCTGGGGATGGTCTGGTCTTAGGGTGGAAAGTCCGAGAGTCTCTGGAAGAGGCCGTCAGGTTCTCTGCAGCCAAGTATCTCTCTACACGATCCACAAGTTTACCGGCCGTTTCTGGGTCTCCATGGCTTACCCACTTTTGAATGGCGGTAGGAAGAGCTCTCAAGAAACGATCCATCACAACACGTTCCACAATCTCCGGTGCGGACAAAGTCTCTGGCTGTAGCCACTTCCTGCTCAGGTGAATGAGATCATACATTTGAGACCTGGGGGGTTTTCCAAGCTGGAAAGTCCAGTTATGCACACGCTGAGCCCGGACAGCCAGGGTGACACCCAGCCTTGCCAATATTTCAGCTTTTAGCATCACATAGTCTTTTGCTTGGTCAGGCTCTAGGTCATAGTAAGCTTTCTGCGATTCACCAGTTAACAGAGGAGCCACCAGTCCAGCCCACTGCTCCTCAGGCCACTTTTCTCTTTCAGCAGTCCTTTCAAATGTGGTCAAAAATACCTCTGGATCATCCTCTCCAGTCATTTTTGTCAATAAACGACTCACCCCAAAGGACGCGGTATTAGTGGGACGGCTTTCCTCACTGGTCTGCGGACGTTGCTGCATTACTGCTTCCATCTGTTGTTGTAGTCTCTGCTCTTGCTTCTGCAACAGGTCTATGAAGCGGGCCTCAGATTGCTGCTGGGCTTGTTGCTGGGCTGCGAAGCTCTGTTGTTGAGCTGCAAGGCTCTTTTGCAAACCTGCATTTGTCTGCTGTTGATTGGCATTTGCTAGAGCCAGCTGTTTCAGTATCTCCTCCATGCTGGCTTAAAAAAAAACTGCCACTGGTTCTCCACCAACTGTGAGGGGGTTAACTCGGTAGCGGGTGTGTGTGACCCCCTGGATGGGCTCCCCACACAAAAACAGGCCCAGCAGACGGAGGTTGTGGTTTTCAAGATCAAAAGGTGCGGTTTATTTCTCTATTTACAGTGACAAAAACACAGCAAAGCAAAAAGAAACATAAACAAAATAAATCCTGGTCAGCTTGACCTCTGACTAAACATGCAGGTTTCCCTAACTAACAACTGGGATCAGCCTGGTGCTGTCCTAGTCCCTAAGTCCCTGGTTTAGTAAATGTCCAAACAAATAGCCACACAGGCTTTGTCTCACCGCACAGGGGTTCACTCTCCCTAGACAGTCCACACAGGTCTGGTTCCAGGCATGAGCAAACACCTAATGAAGCTGGGAGTTTTTATAGAGGCCTTAAACGAGCTGACAAGCTTCAGCTGGTCTCATCAACTCCCTGCCTGCACGACGCCCAGCACTCTTCCTAGAGGTATGAATCATCCATGAGCCCACTAGCCTCAGCTGGGCTTCATCAACTCTCTCCCTAGTTGTATAAGTCGGCATAAAGCCTGAATCTGGGAGAAATATACCTACCCCCCTGGATGCAACCAGGTGACTTTACCTTCCTGCTGTCACAATATATATATATTTATTAATTATAGAGATACTCATACATATAAACTCTGAGAGAAGAAAATAATATACTCCTGAAGAAGCGGTTCGACCGCAAAACTTGTAGATGCGTAACTGACAAGGGACGAATTACCGCATCCCCCCTATATGGAGGGCTCTACGTTAATGTTAACAGTTCCTTCCTTCAGTGTTAAATAATTTGTGTTTTGTACCTTCGCTTTAAAGGACTAATTTTAACCCTGTCTTTGTCTTAATAAATTTATACATTTTTATATACACTGTTTATGTGAGTCTTTACCGTACCATGAAAGTCCAAAGTTGCCTCAAAGCTTCTGCTCCTTCTTTCTTGAATTGACAGGACGACGGTACTATTATTTTTTCTAATAATTTTATAGCAGCACCAATTAAATCAAATATTCCTCGATTGAAATGGAAGCATTCATTAATTTGTGCGCATCCTTGGGTATCGATGGAAGACCCGAAGAGGAGAGATATTCCCGTATTAGCTGTTGCTTTTCCAGTAGTTGGTCAGTAGATACAGGGCCCGATAGATTTTAAAGGGAGGAATATTATTCTTGGAAAACCTCAGCTACATCACGGGCAACGTTTACCTCTACTGGAATCAATATGTGGGATATAGCTTCTATGAGAGGTTTCCCATAGCGAGTGGGCCAGCAATTTACCTGGTTTATTCCCATGTTCATAGTAACTGTTTCTGACCCTGTGTAACTGTGTCTTAGTGTCATACATAAGCAAGGAGGCCAATTTTTCTCCCTGAGCCCTAAGGTCTGCTGCTACAGTGTGAGAGAGAGACTTTTATGCATGGATTCTAAGTTTGCTATCAATTTTAACTGGGTTCGGAGTATAGCTTGCCTATTTTTTTGCAGTTCTGTCGCCTTTTGAATCACTAGACCTTGCATGACACATTTGTGGGTTTCCCATAGTGTCAGCGAAGGAATATCCTCTGTATCATTATCAAAGAAGGTTCTGGCTAGGGCCAAAGAGAGGTAATTGCCAAGTGGACATTCCTGGAACAGAGATTCATTAAGTCTAGTTGTGGGAGTGCCCAAGCGTAAATCTATAGAAGTCGGAGCATGAACAGACTCTGTCTGTATGCCAATTGAAGAGCTTACTACATCTGGTAGAAGAGACTGGGAGACCATTACATAGTCAATTCGATAGTAGCTGTCATGTGGGAATGAATAAAAAGTATAGTCGCAGTCACTTGGATGATGGACCCGCCAGATGTCTACCAAACGTGCAAATTTTTCTGAATTTCCAAAATTCAATTTGAAATTCTAATCAAACTTTACATCGAATCCCATTCGAATTCTAACTGTAAACATATTTCTGAAATTTAAGATTGTGTGTGTTATTACCATTTCGAAATAATGCTGTTTTAGTTAAGCCAAAGGTGATTTAAAGAGTCATTGTAATCAAAATGCACTTTTTAAATGTAAACATTTTGGCTGTCGCATTCAAAATTTCTCAATTTGAACGTTTGGAATAAAAAGAAAATTGGTAAATTCAAAGAAAATTCGATAAAATACATAAAACGAATTTCGAATACGAACTCCAAATACGAATCCTGATTGTGAATTGAACGAATCAACCAAATTTAACGAGACTAAATAACTAGATTACCGAATCTAAACGAAACAAAACAATTTTTTTCGGCATGAATATGTCTATTTTTTTTCATTTTTAATATATATATTTTTTCTACATAATTTTTTTTAACATTTTTTTTTTAGGAGCCCGCCATGGGGTTTTGGTGATATATCAAGAGTCTAAACAGACCCCTGATGTCTCACTTTTCCCCAGTACCTTTCTCTGCAGCCTGCAGTAAACATAGTTTACTATGCTTCAGTTAAGAATGAAGACAGGAGCAATTGGTAGCGAATACTCACTGTGTTCATTCAGAAAAGGAAGGCCAGTTAATGAAATATTTACCCATCCCCTTCCCCACTCCTGAGAGGAGAGTAGGGAAGCTGGCAGCACTGCAGGTAGGGGGGAGACGAGAAGCAGGGGGAATCGGCACCACACGGGGGGATTAGGGTGTACCCAGGCACAACCGGCACACCCTGTGCGCACGCCTGTGACTGCAAAAGTTAAAATACCATTTAAGGTTAGGAGAGAATGAATGGAAGCAGGGCCGGCACAAGGAGAGGCAGGAGCCCCAGGCGCAGAGCTGTTAGTATGATACATCCGTTCTACATCATGCATAGGGGGCGCAGTTTTGCATCCTCGCCCTGAGTGCTGGATAACCCTGGAATGAAGGAGCACTTTGGTGTGATGGAAGTTTATCTTATATTTATTCTTCTTTTTTTCTTTTTTTTTATACGGCTCAGATAACAGAATGCAAATAATAATTTAGTGAAAACGGGAAGATAAGTCAGCCAGTTCTTAAACAGCTCAAGTTTGTGGAAAGATAATGGGGATTTCTTGGTGCGTGGCCATTGTGTTTTACAGTAGAGATACCGCAGAAAATCAAAAGTGAACCCTACGCGCTTTACAGCGCAGCTTTATAACACAAATTATCACAGTTCAAAGTCACACTTCTCATATCGCTGGGGATGGAGAAGCTGAGAATACAGTGTTCTTTCTGGACCATCGGATAAAGAGGATCTGTCACAAAGCACAAGGCCTGTGTCAAACATCTTTGATGGAAGCTGCAAATAAAGCGTAACTAAAGTCAAGAAACAAAAAGGACATATATGCTTCAACTTTCATTCTCAATTATTTTATCGCTTTTCTTTTAACCACTTGCTTACTGGGCACTTAAACCCCCCTCCTGTCCAGACCAATTTTCAGCTTTCAGCGCTGATGCACGTTGAATGACAATTGCGCGGTCATACAACGCTGTACCTGTTTCCCCACAAATAGAGTTTTCTTTTGATGGTATTTGATAACCTCTGCGGTTTTTATTTTTTGTTAAAGAAAAAAAAAAAAAGACTGATTTTTAAATAAAATATATATATATATTTTTATATTTTGTTATAAAATTTTGTTAACAGGTAATTTTTCTCCTTCATTGATGTATGCTGATGAGGCTGCACTGATGGGCACTGATGAGCTGCACTGATGGGCACCAATAAGGCGGCACTGGTGGGCACTGATAATTCGGCACTGGTGGGCACCGATAAGGCGGCACTGGTGGGCACTGATAGGCGGCACTGAGAGGTGGCACTGATGGGTGGCACTGAAGGGCATTGATAGGTGGCACTGGTGGGCACTGAGAAGTGGCACTAATAGGTGGCATTGATAGGTGGCACTGATAGGTGGCAGTGATGGGCACTGATGGGTGCCAGTGATGGACACTGATGGGTGGCAATAATGGGCACTGGTAGGTTACACTGATAGGCAGCATTGCTAGGTGGCATTGATGAGGCACTGATTGGCGGCACTTGTGGGCATTGATAGGTGGCACTTGTGGGCATTGATAGATGGCACTGTGGGCATTGATAGGTGGTACTGTGGGCATTGATAGGTGGCACTGTGGGCACTGGCAGGTAGCATTATACTGGCACTGATGAGGCACATCTGCCTCCTTCCTCTTCGGGACCGATGTCCCTTGTGAAAGAGCTGGTGATCGGCTTTTTTTCCAAGTCTTTGTTTACATCACGTGATCAGCTGTCATTGGCTGACAGCTGATCACGTGGTAAGGGGTCGGGATCGGCCCCTTACTCGGATCGGTGATCACCCGAGTCTCAGTGACTCGGGTGATCACAGCGCGCGACGCGCGCGCCCAGCATGGGCGCGCACGGAGCGCGCAAAGGGGAGGCCGTCTATTGTCGGCCTCCCGGATTTTCAGGTCCGCGCTGAAGCCATCATTTGGCTATAGCGCGGGCCTCAAGTAGTTATATTCCGTGTACATTAAATTTCCATAAACATCTTAGGTTTTGGTTCCGTAAATTCCCGTCTGAATTAATTTCCTTTTTCCCTTTGTCTCTAATTCTTTCTGCTGTCTCACTATCTCCCTTTGTAGCACCCAATCCAGATATACTGAAAGCAGAGAGTGTAAGTGCTAACAAGTAGACATGTGTGGATCGTTTTGTTCCCAATTGAAATTCAGACAAATTTTTTGTTATTCGGCAATTCGTATGTATCCGATTATAGTAATAAATATAAATTAACCAGATATAACAAAACAAAATTTGGGACAAAATTTGAATAGTTTTCAAATCGAACTTGAATTGTTTTAAAATCCGAATAGTTTTCACATTAAATAGTCTATTTGAAACAAAATTTCAGACGAAATTCTAATAGTTTTCAAATTTAATTTGAATAGTTTTTAAATCCGAATTATTTTCAAATCGAATTCAAATTCAAATTTTTGAAGAGAATAAAATAGAATACAAAATAATAGAATATAATAGAAAAGAAAACAATAGAATAGAGTAAAACAGAACAGAATACAAAATAAACTAATAGAAGAAAAAACAGAATGGAAAATAGAATAAAAAATAAAGGGATAGAATAGAAAATTAAAGAATAGAGTAAAAAGGAACAAAATAGAATAGAAAATAAAAGAATAGAGTAAAAGGGAACAAAATAGAATAGAAAATAAAAGAACAGAATAAAATAGAATAGACAATATATAAATAGACTAGAATAAAAAATAGAATAGAAATAGAATAGAAAGAATATAACCATGTTCTGAAATTCCAATTTCAATAGAATAAATTAGAATTTTAATACAATAGAAAAGAATAGAATAGAAAAAAGAATAGAATAGAAAAAAATATATAATATAACCTTCTTCCAAAATTAGAATAGAATAAATTAGAATAGAATAGAAAATAATAGAATAGAAAATAATAGAATAGAAATAAATAGAATATAATTAAAATTCGAATAGAAAGAATATAACCATTTTTCAAAATTTTAGTAGAATAAATTTGAATTAGAATAGAATAGATTTGAATAGAATAGAAAATAAAATAATATAATTGACTAGAATAGAAAGGAATAGAACAGAATAGAAAAAAACAATAACATAGAATAGAAAGAATATAACCAGCTTCCGAAACTCGAATTTCTAATAGATAAAATTTAAATTTGAATAGAATAGAAAAGAATAGAATATAAAAGAATAGAATAGAAAATAATAGAATAGATTAGAATAAACAATAGAAAAGAATAGAATAAGATAGAAAGAATTTAACAATATAACAGTTTTCTGAAATTCAAATTTCGAATAGAACAGAAAAGAATCTAATATAACAGAAAAGAAAAGAATAGAATAGAAGACAAAAGAATATAATTGACTAGAATAGAAAGGAATAGAACAGAATAGAAAAAAAACAATAAAATAGAATAGAAAGAATATAACCAGCTTCCGAAACTCGAATTTTGAATAAAATAAATTCAAATTTGAAATGAATAAAAAAGAATAGAATATAAAACAAAGTAATAGAATAGAAAATAATAGAATAGAATAGAATAAACAATAGAAAAGGATAGAATAAAACACAAATAAGATGACAATATAACAGTTTTCTGAAATTCAAATTTCAAATAGAATAGAAAAGAATATAATATAATAGAAAAGAAAAGAATAGAATAGAAAAAAACAATAGAATAGAAAGAATAGAACCATCTTCCAAAATTCGAATTTTGAATAGAATAAATTTGATTTAGAATGGAATTCAATTTGAATGCAATTCAAATGGAATTTGGTTACAATTCAAATGCCATTCGAATAGAATTCAAATCGATTTGAATTTTCCGAATTCATTCGGATTGAGTTCATTTTTACTGCATTTGGAATCAATTCGACATTGAATAAACAAAATTAATTCAAATTAAACAAATTTAACTTAACAAATTAATGTAAATAACAAAACAAAACCAATTTTTTCGTTCTGCACATGTCTAATAGCAAGTGATGAGCCTGAGTGAAAAAACACATCCATGGCATCCCTTTAGATAAGTATATCCCTCCTTGCTGGACACTGGGTGCAGGGCCGCCATCAGGAATTTTGGGGCCCCTTACACAGCTTCAGGCAGAGGAGAACCGTGGGGGGGGGGGGGGTGGTGCTGCCGCCGCAAATTGAGTAGCGGGGGGGCTGCCGCAAATTGAGAAGCGGGGGGTCCTCTGCCGCCGAGAATTGTTGAGGTCGGGGGGGCTTTGGGTGCTGACGAACAAAAAAAAGACAAAAGAACAAAAAAAGGGGGTTGTCATTTGGGGCCTTGGGAACCTCCGGGCCACTGGGGACCTCTGGGTCCCTTACCAAAAAAAAACAATTTTATAAAATAAATTTTAAAAAAGAAAAAAATGTATACAAAAAAAAAAAAGGGGGGGGGTTGCCATCCGGGGCCCTGGGGACCTCCAGGCCTCGGGGACCTCTGGGGACCTCTGGACCCCTTACAAAAAAAAAATTAAAAAAAAAAAATTTATAAAAAAAGAAAAAAAAGGGGGGGGTTGCCATCTGGGGCCCTGGGGACCTCTGGGCCCCTTACAAAAAAAAAAAACATAAAAAAGAAGGAGTTGCCATCCGGGCCCCTGGGGACCTCCGGGCCCCTTACAGGTGTACTGTCTGTACCCCCCTGATGGCGGCCCTGACTGGGTGGTGCCGACTTTAGTTGTGCCGTACTGATCAGTTGTTCCAGAAGCAGTTCTGATAGAAGGTAATCACACAACTGATTGGGCAGACTCTATAGCTACACATGTGGCATGTGTATAATCCTGAGCGGCTGCATACTCTTGTTAAAGTGCACAGTTGGATGGGTGGTAACACTGCAGCTCAACCAACCACCTGCTTTTACTGCCCCCTCCCTGGCTGCACAACCGTAATGTTCACACTGCAACTCTCAGAGGGCAGCAAGAGAAAGAAACAAGAACTGCATGTGGCAGTGTCCTTGATTTGCCTTGATATAGTAAACGTACTTTACAAACGAGGCCGAGCCCACTAGAGCGATGGCGTCCCCTCGGCTCCCATGTCTTAGTGCCCATACTACCCTGGTGACTGGGGATACAGGTGTCCTAATACTGCATCCTGGCAACACAAGAAAAAAGTAGAAGATCTTTCCTGGTAAAGAATTCCGCTAGGTACAAAAAATAGGTTAATGGGGAACGCTTCCACATGCGATCACACGTTTAATATTCATTAAGTTAAAGTGGCGCAAACACGTCTTGTTTGTTTTTCATTATAACGCTCGGTTTCATTCCTAATTATAGGACAGCTTTTAAAACCTATTCATGTTTAATTCATTATAATTGGTAAACAATATACAGTACACAGCCAGTACCGGAAGGGAACAGCTCTCTGGTCACACTACGCCTATTGTAACGTATTAATACAAATTAAACACAATTAACCGAAGAAAACCTCGCTGGGATTTCCTGGAAGCGCAACCCCACCACCAGACCAAATCACGATGTTTGGAGTAACGCTGGCCAGACACTCGTAGATTTTTGAACGAACATTTGTAGGAAATGTCATTGTATGTTCAAGGACTGGACGAATGTCTTCCAAAACGACTTAGAATTTTTGACTAGCCTACAATACAGGTCTAGAAACTTTTTGAACTATTTTATTTTCTACCTTCTCGATCTTTGCCTTCTATTTTTGAAATAGTGATTCTGCTCTAAATACCATCATATTTCCTTGTATAGAAATGTATTGTTTAAACTCAGGAATAAGTATGTAATGTACCCGAAACTTGTACAGTGGAACCTTGGATTACGAGCAGGAGAATTCTCGTAATCCAAAGCACTCTCATATCAAAAGTGAGTTTCCCCATAGAAGTCAATGGAAACGAAAATAATTTGTTCCGCATTGACTTCAATGGCATGCAATACCGCATGTGGCCAGAGTTGGGGGGGGGGGCGCCGGAGAGCCTTGGAAACACTCGGAAAGGCTCGGGGACAGATTGGCTGACCTCGGGAACCCTCGGAAAGGCTCGGAAACACCCGGGACCGGAGTATTTCCGAACGGCTTCGATCGGCTCCGCTCGGCTCGGCTCAGTTATGGCGCCCCCCACACCTCAGGCCAAATGCGGTATTGCAGGCCCATTAGCTTGAATTCTGTTTGTTTTGCGAGAGTCAGAATTAAAAAAAAAAGTTGTTCGTCTTTCAAAATGCTCGTTAAACACGTTACTCGTAAACCCGAGGTTCCACTGTATTTACTTGATACCAATTTGACCTGTTTTTGTTCCTATATACTTTTGAAAAATAAAGAATAAAAAATAAAATGTATTTTTGTTTTGGAAGGAATTTTTTTTTTTTTCCTTTTTCTTTCTTTAATAATTTTTTATTAATATGCTTTGAGCAAGGCTATATAGGGGGACAGATGTTCCATCAGGATCTCTTTAAAAGATCTAAAGGCTATCCCTTAGGCCTCTTTCACACTGGGGCGGGGAGGTGCGCTGGCGGTATAGCGGCACTATTTTTAGCGCTGCTATACCGTCATTTTTGCCACGATATTTGGCCGCCAGCAGTGAGGTTTTAACCCCCGCTAGCGGCCGAAAAAGGGTTAATACCGCCCGCAATGCACCTCTGCAGTGGCGCATTGCGGGCGGTATTATTGCGGTTTCCCACTGCTTTCAATGGGCAGGAGCGGAAAAAGAGCGGTATAGACACCGCTCCTTCACCGCTCAAAAGATGCGGCTTGCAGGAGATTTTTTTTCCTCCCGCCAGCGCATCGCCTCAGTGTGAAAGCCCTCAGGCTTTCACATTGAGAATGTTGGGGCAGGATTATTTCAGGCGTTATTTACGCGCTATTTTTAGCGCTAAAACGCCTGAAATACGCCTCAATGTGAAAGGGGCCTTAGGCTAAGGGTTTTTTCATCTTCAATAAGTCATTTTCTTACCATTTAAAGAGGAAGTAAACCCTGATGGGTTTTACTTCCTCTTTGTTTCCCTGCAAAGGTAAAGCATAATGGGCTACTATGCATCGCATAGTAGCCCATTATGTGTCACTTACCTGAAACCGAAGCCTGCAATGTCACCACTGTCCCCTGTTGCCGGAAGCCTCCATCTTTCACCCTCTTCCTTCAGGGTATCGCGGCTCCGGCTCTGTGACTGGCTGGAGTCGCGTGCGGGAGCCGCCAGTCACGGCATGACCCCAGCTAGAAACGGCACAGCGTGCCCTTTCTAAAGTGTGCATGCGCCGAATACATCAGCGCATGCGCTTGCGCGGAAGACATCGCTGTACGGGGAATTGCAAATATCTCCTAAACCTTTTAGGTTTGGAAGATATTTCCGGCACCTACAGGTAAGCCTTAATCTTGGCTTACCTGTAGGTGAAAGTGGTCTGTAAGGGTTTACAACCACTTTAATATGTTTTTTTGCATTACTCTTTTAGATTCATATAGCACAATATTTATGAGATATATGCCCCTTTCCCTCTTCGTCCATGCCAGGTGATCCCAGCGCACCCCCCTTGATTCACCCTTTCTGTATTTTTACTTTGCTTCACATATTCATCACCTTTTATTGACTGACTTCCACTGCGTCAGCTGTTTTTATCCCATTGCTGGCTGTGTGCTGACAATTTTCATCAAGGCATTGTAAGTGCCCTTATCTTTGTCCCACCCGGACCATGTCTCACATATGTGAATGATGATGAATGCTCTAATGTATGTTTTGTTTTATAGACCATATGTACTACGATTGTTAAAACCGACCCTGAAGAAGGAGCTTTAAGGACTCTGAAACGCGTTGGCGATTGGTTTACATATAACATTTGTACTCACATTTTGTGTTTTTTTTGCCTTGTGGTCACAGACCACATTTTTCATGTCTTGTGTATGTATGTTTTATACTGTTAATTTATTTTAAATACTTTTTTGATACTAATAAATATAATATATTTAAAGGGGTTGTAAAGGTTAGTTTTTTATTTTCTAAATAAAAGCTAGTGCATTGTTGGTTCACTTAACTTTTCCTTAGATTTCCCTTCTAAATGTTTTTTTTCTTTGTCTGAATTTCTCACTTCCTGTTTCTCCTCACTAAACTTCACACCATCATCCAAGTGGTGTGGAGTCAGCCAGAACAGCTTACTGAGGAGGAACAGGAAGTGAGAAATTCAGACAAAGAAAACAAAGAAAAGAAATATTTAGAAGGGAAATCTAAGGAAAATGTAAGTGAACCAACAATGCACTTGCTTAAAGGAACCTATTTAGAAAATAAAAAACGAACCTTTACAACCCCTTTAATACTATTATTCCCGACCTTTGCACATTCCTTGAGCCTAAAAAGTCCCAATTTTTCAAAGAGGAGAGTTTTTTCTCTATCTATACTAGGGATGTGGCCTTTTTAAGCAGATACACACAACCTAGTCTATTTTATATTTTTAGTGGGAGGAATAGTACCCCATCTGGTATCAATGGGAGGAATAGTGCCACCATATTGGAGTCAGTGGAAGAAATAGTGCCCCATCATTTGTGTCAGTGGGAGGAATAGTGCCCCATCATTGGTGTCAGTGGGAGGAATAGTGCCACATCATTTGTGTCAGTGGGAGGTATAGTGCCCTATCATTGGTGTCAGTGGGAGGTATAGTGCCCCATCATTGGTGCCAGTGGAAGGATTAGTGCCCCATAATTGGTGTCAGTGGAAGGAATAGCGCCCCATAATTGGTGTCAGTGGGAGGAATAGTGCCCCGCCCATCATTGGAGCACAGGTGTGTCAGGAGGAAGGTGCCTCTGAAGCTGCTCTGTGAGAAGGGAGTGGTGGTGAAATCTCTCCCAGCTCCCTGGCCCCCTTTCTGGGGAGGCCATGGAGGCCAGCGGGGCCTCTCCTGCTGGAGGCTCCCAGCCATCTCCTGGGCCATCAGGTGAACTGCCTGCCTCTGCACAAGCTGATCTCTCTGCCCCTGGTGAGGATGAAGGCTCGGAGGCCATTCGGGAGCGAGTGGTGGCCGGGATTAAGGTCCTGAACAGGGAGAGGGACAAGCTCTACAAGTTGAGAGCGGAGTTGAAGCGCCTGCGAAGGCAACGTGAGGGCTTACACAGCCAGAAACGGGGATCCATGGATCCGGAAATCCAGCTGGCCAAGGTCCGTGTGGATCATCAGGAGACCATCGTGGCCATGATGGAAGGCAGAGATGGGCCCTTTAAAGAAAAATTTTGTAACGACAAAAGGTTTGGAAGGGTGACAAAGATGGAGGTGGAGGAGGAGGAGACCCCCAGTTCTGACCCCCTGCCCCCCCAGGGAGAGGTAAGCAGCCCCAGGCCTTCCCAGGAATCTGGAGGCATGCTGAGGGCCATCCAGGTAATGGAGTCTCCTATGCGGGGAGATCAGATGATATTTAATGAGGAAGACATTACTGATGATGTACCTGATAAGGTTAAGCCTGCTAAGTCCCATGTTGTGGATAAGACTGTTTTTGTTCCTTTTAACACTGTGACTGACAATGTGCCTAATGACAATCAGGCTGCTAGTCCTGTGTGCAGCAATGTTGTGCCTGCTGAGGCTGCAATGCAGCAAGAGTTACATTTAAAAAATGTCATTTCTGTGAATGGACTGCAAGTGTCAGCACAGCCCATTAACCCTTCTTTGGCTGAGTCCAAAGCTGTTTGCCCCACTGCTGCTGAGGACTCTACAGTGCAGCATCAGGAGACAGCTGGTATTGCAGCAACTGTGACTATTCCTGATGGGAATTTGAATAGTTCTGTGACTGATAACAATCACCCCAGTACCAGTGTGATGAACAATCCTGCTACAGATCCTGCCATTTCAGTTCATACAGTTGATAATAATAATATACAGAGTGATGTGGCTTCAGTGTCAGCCCTTGGCCCTGATAAACCTACTTTTGCACAGGTGGCACACTCTGCTCCTGGTAGTCCCGCTCCCAAGCGGGGTTTTCCACTGCAAGCTGCCACCTTGAGCACCCCAAGATCTGGTCTTGGGTCTCTGGCTTCTGCTGGGGGTCCAAGACGTAATGTAGTTATCCTGAAATGGGAAGGTGGTGCCATCCCTCCAGCACGGCGTGCAGTGGTAGATATGATATTGGAGATGGGTTTTGGTGCAAATGACCTGTATGCCTTTATACACGTAGCTGGGACAAGGGACTATACAGTTAGCTTCACCAGGCCAGAGGGTCTTGACCTGTTCTGGGAGCGATATGAGGCTCGGTGCAGGTCAAGACCTGAATGGGAAGGTCTGGTCCCAGTTGCGGTTTCTCAGAGGTCAACAGTAAAAAAAATAACCATTATCCTGACCAATGAGAGTGTTCCTGCTCGGGATCTAGAGGTCTGGTTAAGGAACTATGGGGAAGTTTTGACCAAACCTAATAAAATCCATGATGATCGTAACATCTGGACTGGGGGATGGTCGGTAACAGTCAGGTTGGCCAGGGATGGGAATGTTGTCCGTCACTTGCCCTCCTCAGCTTTCATAGGGAGGGATAGGATGACTGTTTTCTACCCTGGTCAGCCGAAGCTGTGTCACCGCTGTGGAGAAAAGGGGCACTTGAGCTCCTCCTGTTCAGCCTTGATGTGTTCAGTGTGTCGGGGTCAGGGTCATATGGCTAAGGACTGCACTAAGATGATCAGGTGCAATCTGTGCCTGCGCCTTGGCCACCCCTACAGCAGATGTCCTGAAGCCTGGCACAATATGGAGAAGGAGGTAGTAGAGGACATGTCAAGGCTGGACAGGATGGAGGGTGAGACCCCTGGTGTACCATCCTCCTCTGCGGTGACCCCCTCCCCTGGTCCTGCTCAGGATCCCTCTCCAGTTCCTGTGGCCACCCCTCCTGTGTCTGTAAGTACTCCTTCTGTTTCTGTCTCTGTGTCCCCCCAGCCTACTGTACCCTCTCCTCTTGTGTCGGAACCTTCCAAGTCTGTGCCCCCCGAGTCTGTTACCCCCCAGGAGTCTACCCCTCCCGAGTCTGACTTAAAGGGATCACCCCCCCCACCAGCGTGTACTAAAAAGGGCGCCCCTTCCTCTGTAAAGAAGTCTTGTGGAAAGACTTTAAAGAAAAAAATAAGAGATGAGGGCATCTCTGAGGCTGACCTGCGGTACCTGGAGGAGAGAAGGAAGGTTGGGAGGCGGAAGAGGCAGGCGGTGAGGACGGAACGGGGACGAGAAGCTCCGGTTCCTGTCTCCAGCCGTCATAGGTCCTCCAAGTGGGATATTTCTTCATCCGGAGCTTCATCTGAGAGAAGTTCCGATTCCGAAATGGACTTTGAGGCGGCCTCTAGAAAGAGAGAGGCTTCTGGTGATGAGCAGCAGAGGGGAGCTAAGAAGCAATCCACCCAATAACCCAAATGGCGGTTCCCCCTCCGTTAAAAGTGGTGACAATTAATGTCGCCAGCATTAAGTCAGTAAGAGCTCGTTCTATGGCCTTCTTTTTGTTCAGCCAATTAGATGCTGAAATTTTATTTTTGCAAGAGACTAGGCTCACCTCCTTGGCAGATATTCATATGGCCAAGAGAGAGTGGAAGTATGGTCCATCTTACTGGTCTCTTGCGGCCGAGCCTTACGGCGGTGTGGCGGTGTTGTTTAAAACCGGCATGGTAACTGTCCGGCGGGTTATTGAGGTGGAGATTGGGAGATGTATGGTCTTAGACGTCCTTGTGGGAGGGCAGGACCTGCGCCTAATCAATGTTTATGGGCCGCACACAAAGTGGGACAGGAAATGCCTTTTTACAAGGATCAAGCCATTTCTTTTTACATCCCGGCAAGTGGTCTTTGGAGGTGACTTTAATACAGTAACTAGGCCCAAGGACAGGAAGGACTTCAAGGACAGGCTGGGATATGATAGGGTTTTTTTAAATAGTATGGTTAGGGATGCTGGTCTTGTGGATGTGCACATTAAGCACCTCCCAGATGACACCGGGTTCACTTTTCATCGTGGTAATAGTCAGAGTAGGATAGATAGGTTTTTTTTGAAGGAGGCCTCTGCTTTCTCGCCCCCAGTGGTGCAGGCAGTAGAGTTCTCTGATCACTGTATGCTATCTGTGGTACTGAATGCTTCAGACGCCCCTCAGAGGGGCAAGGGCATCTGGAGATTAAATTCAACACTACTCAAGGAAGAACATGTTAGACAATCCTTTGAGGAATTCTTTCAGGCACAGGTGACCATCCTGGACTTTTGTAGCAGCAAGGCTGAGTGGTGGGAGCTGACCAAAAAGAGGATCGCTGGATTCTTCAGGGGCCTAGCCAATAGAAATCAGTTTAATAAATACATGACCTACCAACGTTTACGGAGGAAGCTGGATATTCTTGTTTCGAGAGGAGGAGATCATGGGGCAATCTCCGAAGTGAAACTCCTTCTCAGGAAGTGTCAATATGACCGGCATGCCTCTTTGGTTCTGGAGAGGGACTATGGGAAGTACCACTCGCCTGACCCTTACCAGAACTGCAAACAAGGTGTAGCTGTTAAAACGGTCGTTGGCCTTAAGGACAGTACAGGTTCCTTGACAAAGTCCAGGTCAGGGATTCTGGAGGTCGTGAGGTCCTTTTATGCCGACCTTCTTGGGAGGAAAGAGCTTGATCGTGACAAGATGGAAAGTTTTTTGGACTCTACTCCAGGTCTAAATGGTGGAGATGTTCCATTGATGAATTTGACAGAGGAGATCACAGTCGAAGAGATGATGAGGGCAATTGAACAGCTTGCCATCAAAAAGTCGCCTGGACCGGATGGCTTGACGGCTGAGTTTTACAAAGCCTTTAAGTCTATTCTGGCCCCGCATTTGGTAGAGGTTTTTAACAGTTGCCTTGCTGAGGGGGTGCTTTCCCCTTCCATGAGGCACTCGGCTGTGATTCTTCTTTCAAAGGGTAAAGATCCTTCGATGATTGAGAATTGGCGCCCCATCAGCCTTCTTAATGTCGATAGAAAGATACTGGCAAAGATATTTTTCTGGCGCCTATCGTCAGTGGCAGAGTCTTTGCTTTCTCGCCATCAGCACTGTTCGGTCCAGGGTAGGAGCACCTTCACAGCGGTTTTAGCTGTCCGGGAGGCCTTGGAGCGGTGCAGGGCTGCAGGCTGGGGAAAGTATTTGCTGACATTGGATCAGGCAAAGGCTTTTGATCGTGTTAACCATGATTACCTGTGGTTGCTCCTTAGTAAGTACGGTCTGCCGGGTGGTTTTGTCGATTGGCTGAAAGTCTTGTATAAGGGGGCAGAAAGCTTCCCTCTTGTTAATGGTTGGGTTGGACAGTCCTTTGGGGTTGGCTCCGGGGTGCGCCAGGGTTGTCCCCTGAGTCCCCTGCTCTATGTGTTTGCAATCGACCCCTTCGTCAGGAGGCTAGAGAGCGGCATGTTGTGTGGGGTACCAGTGGGGCTCCCGGGTGAGCCGCCATTGAGGGTTGTTGCCTATGCGGATGATGTGTCGGTGATTGTCACTGGGACGGATGAAGCGGAGGAGGTGGTCTCTCTGACATCACGGTATTCTGAAGCATCAGGCTCCAAGATCAATCAGGAAAAGACTGAAGTTTTCTGGATGGGAAAGGAAGGTGAGGGGTTTGATCTCCCGGGCACCTTTCCAGTGCCCCAGGAAAGAATTAAGATACTAGGCATTGAATTTGGACCCGGCGATTATGGCCTCAAAAACTGGGAAGGCAGACTGGAAATTGCCAATACTAAGGTGGTCAGCTGGAAGAGATGGAAGTTATCTATGAGGGAAAGGGTTGATCTGATTAAGACTTACCTGATTCCGATCTTCTTGTATGTCAGCTTTGTCTGCATCTTGCCAGTGTCTCTCTATGCTAGGGTCAGTAGTGTGTTCTTCCAGATGCTGTGGGGGAACAGACTGAACCCCATCAAGAGGAATGTCACCTACCTATCCAGGAGGGAGGGTGGCTTAGGTATGGTCAACCCAGTTCTTTTCTTTTCACTGCTATTTCTAAAGTTTAACATTGGTAATATGCTTGCAGTGGAACCTCCTGGATGGGTAGGCATATTTAGATCTTGGTTTAGGCCTTTTCTACGACTTTGGGAAGAAGGTGGCCAAGTGAAGAATCGCAGGGGTCATCGTGGTCAGCTACCAGCCTATGTCGCTCCGTGCCTGAAGTTACTGCGGCAGTGGCGGTTGTCGGCTGAAGATCTCAGATCGGTTCCAAGGAAAGTCCTTATGAGTCGAGTCTTGAGCGAAGTCTTTCATGACCCACTGGCCTTAAGGGATTGCCCGAGCCCAGTTTTGAGGGCGGGGTTAAGACTGATTAATTTGGATAGAGTACCCCCTAAATTTAGGGATCTGGCCTGGTTGTGCTTCCATGGGAAGCTCTATGTTCGGGGCAATTTGAAATTCCGCAGTGGGATGGATCGTAGCTGTCCTCGGGAGGAGTGTGCAGATGAGGAGGAGACTATGGATCATTTTCTGCTTCATTGCCCTTTTAACATAGAGGTGTACAAACAGGTGGGGCGGGCCCTCGGTGTCCCTTTCCTCTCCAGGCTGGGTTATGCTGAGTGGGTGTACGGAGCATTCAATACCGGTGGAGTTTTTTGTTTGGATACACTTTTTTTAGTTAGCCTAGTAGTCCGTTATTTCACCTGGAATGCACGGTGTCAGGTCAGCATTCGGCAAAAACTCCTTCCTGTTGAGGTGGTGGTGTATGACATTTTGCATGAGGTGGGGACGATTCGGGAGCTTGAGAGAGACAAGCGGGGTCAGGGGGCTTGGTTGAAGGCGTGGAGGGGTTTCAAGCCTCCCTGACTACCAGGAGTCTCTTTCCCGGGTGTGGCTGTCTGTCTCTTATCACCCTAGATTATCAGTATTTTTGATGAATTTTTGATAAATGGCTGCGTACATAGGTGATGGGTTGTGCCTCTTAGGCCCTCTCTGCTGCTTTATGTAGATAGTTTTCTAGGGATGTTTTGGTAGTGGATTATGTATATATTGTATATATTCTGAACATGGATGTGTATTCCTTTGTTTTCTGTTGAAGTTTTGTACCATGGTTTTGTTTTTTACTTTTATATAAAATTGGTTGCTTAATTCTTTTCAATAAAAGATCAATAGTGCCCCATCATTGGTGTCAGTGGGAGGAATAGTGCTCCATCATTGGTGTCAGTGGGAGGAATAGTGTCCCATCATTGGTATCAATGGGAGGAACAGTGCCATATAATTGGAGTCAGTGGAAGGAATAGTGCCCCATTATTTGTGTCAGTGGGAGGAATAGTGCCCCATAATTGGTGTCAGTGGGAGGAATAGTGCTCCATCATTGGTGTCTGTGGGAGGAATAGTGCCCCATCATTGGTGTCTGTGGGAGGAATAGTGCCCCATCATTGGTGTCTGTGGGAGGAATAGTGCCCCATAGTTGGTGTCAGTGGGAGGAATAGTGTCTCATCACTGGTGTCAGTGGGAGGAATAGTGCCCCATCATTGGTGTCAGTGGGAGGTATAGTTCCCCATCATTGGTGTCAGTGGGAGGTATAGTGCCCCATCATTGGTGCCAGTGGAAGGAATAGTGCCCCATAATTGGTGTCAGTGGGAGGAATAGTGCCCCATCATTGGTGTCAGTGGGAGGAATAGTGCCCCATCATTGGTGTCAGTGGGAGGAATAGTGCTCCATCATTGGTGTCAGTGGGAGGAATAGTGTCCCATCATTGGTATCAATGGGAGGAACAGTGCCATATTATTGGAGTCAGTGGAAGGAATAGTGCCCCATCATTGGTGTCAGTGGGAGGTATAGCGCCCCATCATTTGTGACCCACTGTTGCTGACAGTGGAGGGAATAATGCTCCAAGGGTCAGATAAAAGCAAGCAAAGGGACACATCCGACCCCCGGGCCGCAGTTTGGAGACCACTGGTCTAACTCTTCTCACCCTCTATTCAATGCTAGGGAAAAAAGTTTCGGCTTGCCATACAGTACACTTTAAATCTGCAATGCTAACATGAAATATAGCCAGAAAATTCACACTATATTTTCCCTTTTATTAACATATAAAAGACAACGTAATTTAAAAAGTGAAAAAAGAGGACTAGGTAATACAAATGTCAGAGATAAGTACCAGCAGATAATGATGAGGAAAATAAAGATGGTGGTCAGAATGATGTGTTAGATTATAACAAGGAGGAAGATGCTAATGAAGGTAAGACTAGACATGAGAAGAGTTGGGGGGCAATGAAGATGTATATTAAATGTCAAAGCTTTCAGATGTATGAGCCCATGTAGAGACTCCAGTGTTGTCCTCACTCATAACTTCAACCTAGCTCAAAATTAGCGACCTTAAAATTAGTCTTCAAGCAGTGTTCAATATTCACTCGTTATTTTACCCCTCGCCTACCCCCACCTTGTCTCTCAACCTGTAATAATTAAAGCATAGTCCCATTCTTCCCTTCCACAGGGATGTCACAGGTATGGCATATGCATATTTGCATTGATCCAGCTTGAATCAACGTGACAATGTAAAAAAAAGTGATACCTGGAAATGAGCATTGAAGTGGTTGTAAACCTCAGACATTAAATATGAACAAAGCTTATCCCTCTATAGTATGTTATTTTCTTAATCCAGAGCACTACTGTTATGCCGCGTACACACGATCAGAATTTCCGACAACAAATGTTCGATGTGAGCTTTTGGTCAGATATTCCGACCGTGTGTAGGCTCTATCGGACATTTGCTGTCGGAATTTCCGACAACAAATGATTGAGAGCTGGTTCGCAATTTTTCCGACTACAAAAGTTGTGGTCGGAAATTCCGATCAGGTGTATCCAATTCCGACGCACAAAAATCCTACGCATGCTCGGAATCAATTCGACGCATGCTCGGAATCATTGTACTTCATTTTTCTCGGCTCGTCGTAGTGTTGTACGTCCCCATGTTCTTGACGTTCGGAATTTCCGAGCAACATTTGTGTGACCGTGTGTATGCAAGACAAGTTTGAGCCAACTTCCATCTGAAAAATTATCAACGGTTTTGTTGTCGGAATGTCCGATCGCGTGTACGCGGCATTAAAGACATTTATTTCTCTCTGCTGCTTTGTTCCTCTGCTATAAGGAAGGGTACAGTCTGTGATTGGCTGCCTCAGCTCTGTTCCTGTGTGCTGTATGAAGGGGGGAGTGTCCCTTCCCTCCAATCAGCTCTCAGAGCTCTCCTCAGGAATGTAACTTTAGCTCTCCACCCCCCTGCTTTTCAGAGCTGAGAGATCCCGTGTAAATTCTGCACTTTGAATGAATGTAGAGAAAAGACGGCTTTAGATAGACAGGTAGAACTTATGTAGGAGGATTTATTTAATCTCTATGTATCTCCTGAGGCCAGTCTCTTCACTGGGTTTACAACCACTTTAATATTAACTTTTCCACACCTGCAGTGGGGAGGTCATATGGATTTTGTTAACCCCTTCATACTCAGCACTGGTATCCCTTTAACTGGGTTATTATGCCCAGGGAAGGGGAGGGGGCAGGAAGATCTAAGCACAGGACCATTGCGATTGGCTGTCACAGTGGTCACATGATTCTGAGCCTGTCTTGCCAGCTCCTTATCATTGCTAGAAATAGTTCAGTCACTCTGCTGGGACCACATTCTCAGCACAGAAGCCTCTGCATGGCCACATATGTGGTGTGTGGGTGGTAAAGTCCACCTCCTTTGCTTCTGCAAATATGCGTTACTTGGCTGGCAGGAAGTTAAACAGTGACATCCAGACACAACCAATCAAACAGGGACTGGTCCCCAGCACAGATTATATATACTGTAGGAGCTGTCAGTTCAGGAACCCACACAGTGTTGAACATAACTTCTTCTCCACATTACTAAAATCCATGATGGTTTTCCATTGATCCGTCATCAATTTACCAGCCCTGATGAAGGGGGAGTGTCTGGGCATCCAAAACGTGTTGGTTATCTATGGTGTGTAGAATAACCACTTGTCGCCAATTTATGTACATGTAATTTATTGACTTCAAGTGGTTATACCGGGTTTATGGCTGCAGCTGTCAAACATAACCCCGGCAATGTTTTCTTCAGCCGGCGATGCTCTACAAAGTTAAAGCAATCCTAGCAGCTGGATTGCTTTTACAGGCAGCAGAAGGGGGGTCCCGGGATCTGATCTGGCCATTTTGCCAGCTTACAATAGAGGTTTTTGGAGGCCAGATTGTCTCCGATCACCTCTATGGTCTGTGAGACCGGAAGGGACAAGCATTTTCGTCCCCTCCCTCTTAGATTGTAAGCTCTAATGAGCAGGGCTCTCTGATTCCTCCTGTTTTAAAATGCATTGTATTTGTACTGTCTACCCTCAAGTTGAAAAGCGCTGCGTAAACTGTCGGCACTATATAAATCCTGTATAATAATAATAATAATAATAATAATAATAATTTTCGTTCCTTTTTTTTTACAATTTTGTTTTTTTGGCATGAGATCAATGTTTTTTTATTATTTTTTTACCTCATACTTTCAAGTGCAGAGGAGCGATCTGGGTCTTATAGACCACAGATGTCTACCCATAAAGACGACCTGTCATGCTTTATTTCTATTGAAAGGAATGTTTACATTTCTTGTGATGGGAGTAAAAGTGATAAAAAACAAAAACAAATTAAAGGAACAGTGTAAAAATATATATTTTTAAAAATTAAATAAATAATAAAAACTATTTGAAAGTGCACAGAGGCAAATGCATACGCACATATGTAAACGTTATAGTGAGAGCAATAGATCTAGTGCTAGACCTCTTTGTAACTCTAAACTGGTTACCTGTAAATTTTTAAAGCGTCACCTATAGAGATTTAAAAGTATCGTAGATTGTCGCCTTTCCACAAGTGTGCGCAATTTTAAATCGTGACATGTTAGCTATTCGTTTACTCGGCGTAGCATCATTTTTTATATTTTACCAATTGGGTTATAAGTTTTGTTTTTTTGCATTAGAATTCATTAAAGTGTATTTTTCCCCCAAAAAATGTGTTTGCAAAACTGCTGCGCAAGTATCGTGTGACATAAAAAAATTGCACCACCATTTGATTCTTTAGGACCTCTGTTAAAATATATATATATATATATATATATATATAAATATATATATATATAAAATGTTTGGAGGTTCTAAGTAATTTTGTAGCCAAAACATATTGATTGATCAAGTGGATAAATCTTCTGGTAGACTATTGATATAGGTGTGATACTCTTATTTCTCCTATGTTTTCATATCCCCAAATACAGATCCCACCCATTCACAGCATCTGCATGTGCGTTACACACTCCTGACCCCTGCACGCTGTACATCACATACCACTGCAGCTGTGCTTGGTTGCCAGGAATTGAAGGGAGACCAGAGCAATGGGTAGGTGAGTATTGCTCAATTCTTATTCTCAGATGGGGTATTAAGCCAGAACGTTGGGCTCACTCACCAACTGCTAATATATCTTAACCACTTAAGCCCCGGACCAATATGCAGCATAAAGACCAGGCCCCTTTTTGCGATTCGGCACTGCGTCGCTTTAACTGATAATTGCGCGGTCGTGCGACGTGGCTCCCAAACAAAATTGACGTCCTTTTTTTCCCACAAATAGAGCTTTCTTTTGGTGGTATTTGATCACTTTATTTTTTGCGCTATAAACAAAAAAAACGTAAATCTGCGGTTTTTATTTTTTGCGCTATTAACAAAAATGCTATAATAAATATCCCCCAAAAATATCTAAAAATATTATTTTTTTCCTCAGTTTAGGCCGATACGTATTCTTCTACATATTTTTGATTAAAAAAAAGGGCAATCAGCATTTATTGATTGGTTTGCGCAAAAGTTATAGCGTTTACAAAATAGGGGGTAGTTTTATGGCATTTTTATCAAAATTTTTTTTTTACTAATAATGGCGGCGATCAGCGATTTTTTTCGTGACTGCGACATTATAGCGGACACACCAGACACTTTTGACACATTTTTGGGACCATTGTCATTTTTACAGCGATCAGTGCAATAAAAATGCACTGGTTACTGTAAAAATGACACTGGCAGTGAAGGGGTTAACCACTAGGGGCGCTGAAGGGGTTAAGTGTGCCTAAGGGCGTGATTCTAACTGAGGGGGGCGTGGCTACGAGTGACACGTCACCGATCTCCGCTCTGATTACACAGAGCGGAGATGGGTGACAGTGTCAGTAGGCAAGCGGGGAGATGTGTTTACACTAACATCTCCCCGCTCCATCCCTCCGTAAGACGATCGCGGGGATCCCCGCGGCGATCAAGTCCGCGGGACCCGCGGTCCAACTCACGGGGATGACTGCAGGGTCGCGAGCTCGCCGGCGGTGGCACGTGCGCGACCACACGTTAGGCAGTTAAAGGGGACGTACAGGTACGTGATTGTGCCCGTACAAGCCATTCTGCCGATGTATATATGCCGTGATCGGTCGTTAAGCGGTTAAAACTCTATTGGCTCTTAACCTGACTCAAGGGATGTTACAAAGTCAAACACAGAAGTCCTAAAGCAGATGTAAACCCTAACCAGATATTTGGTTTGCCAAAGCAATGTGTGTCCTAATGAACTGCAATTTTTCTTTTGGAAGACGCTGTTTCTGCCTTTTCTTTTTATCCTTTGTTACATGTCAATGCTTCTCATCTCCGGACTTCTTGCAGGCCTTTTCATGTTTACATGCATTCCAGCCATGTCTGCATGGAATTTTTCAGGGCAAGTTACTCGATGGTGACAACAGTGGACAATATTGTGGTAATGTGTGTTGAAATGGACACTTGTAGTCTCCATTGGATACCCGTGTGATGGGGTGACAAAACAGGAACAGTGTTGGGAGGCAGAGATAGAGCTTCATGTCCTAATGAAAGGGGTCCTGCTTTGCCTTGAAATCTTGCACTCTGTATCATGTTATTGTGATACAAAAAAGCGACTTTCTTAAATCTTCTCTTTGGTATGAAAAGTACCGTAAATATTTTATGGAGGGATATTGGCAGAGAGTTGCCTCCCTATAAGTAGAATTGCCTTAAAATCGACCTTGGAGGTATTATTTGAACGAAAGCTGCAGACTTAAAAAGATCAAGGTGACATTTGAAATTACATGTCAAAAAATTTAATGAGATTAAATGATTGAGTTTAATTGATTTGGATCTACTTTACTTCCTCCTACTGCATTCATTGTATATTAATTACACTTCAAAACAAGACCTTTTTATCAGGAAGAGCAGGAGAACTTTGGAACTCAGTTGCAAAGAATTCCCCAAGAGATACAATATGCTGGTAAATGAGTTAAGATGGCAGCATCTACCCAAAACTCAAAGACTTTTCCTCTTACCCAGCCAGATTGTATGTAGTTTAGCTCAAGAGTATCAAAACGTTTCAGTATGGTAGCCACATACTGTGTTTTAAAAATATACGGTGTGTCCCCCATTACATTAGGGTCTCCATCAGAGTCCCTCCTTACATCAGAGTACCTCTTCCATCGGGGGGTTGAAGCAGAGACCATAGGCACCCCCTTCTGACCTTAATCTTCAATCTGTACACATTATAGACACCCTATTACCCTAGCTGCGAGTCGGATAAAATCTTTTAGTGGGTTGGATTTGACCCATGAGCTGTAACTTAGTCACCTATGGTCTAGAGTAGGTGGTCTCCAAACTTTCTAAAAAAAAAGGCCCAGTTTATTGTCCCTCACGCTTTAAGGGGGCCGGACTGTGCCCAGTTGAAGAAGAAAATGTCCTGCCATCAGTGGGATTAAACAAGGCCATGGTTGGTATTAGTGGAAGTAATAGTGCCCTAGCCACGCCCCTGACAACATCAAATGTATGACGAAACGCATTGGATGGTGCCTAACGTGACGTCACTATGTACAGCGGCCACTGGCATTTTTCTAGCTACAGCTTTTACGATATAGAGACGCATGTCATTTTCTTCTGAAATGTGAGTGAACTATGTTATGCTTTTAATAAACTTTTACCAGTACATACTACACTATGAGATTTTATGTTATATATGCCCCCTTATATTGAGAGTGGAGTCGAGGAGCTGAGGGTTGTCTGTCTAATCAGTGAGGATCCATTTGGGGTTCATCCCCTAAAGTGCTTCTGGCTTTTCATTCATTTGAAAGCCAATAACATCTGGTAAGCAGCCACCTTCACCTTCACTTCTAGTGGATGTTTGGGGAGCCCTTTCTTCCTGTCATCTCTTTTGCAGTAATTTCGGAAAGCACAATACTTTTTGCACATTTGTGGACTTTTATTTTTTTTATATACACATTATAATGCATGGAATTGTTTGAGGACTGTCTTATATTCATTTATTTCCTTTTAATTTACATTTCTATGTGTTCATAATAAGTGCTGCACTTTGTATGAATTATATAGAGTAGGTTGGTATCTTTTGACCTGTGCTAGCAGCTGTCTTCATTTGTTTTTTATCTAGCGCATATTTTAGTGTCTCATCATTGATATGAATAAGAGGAATAGTGTCCCATCATTGTGTCAGTGGGAAGAATAGTGACCTATCATTGGTATCAGTGGGAGGAATAGTGCCTCATCATTTGTGTCAATGGAAGGAATAGTGCCCTATAATTGGAGTCAGTGGCAGGAATAGTGCCTCATCATTGGTGTCAGTGGGAGGAATAGTGCCACATCATTTGTGTCAATGGAAGGAATAGTGTCCCATCATTGGAGTCAGTGGCAGGAATAGTACCTCATCATTGGTGTCACGTACCTAGTGGACGAGCCTGAATTGCAGGGAATGGCCTCTCTTACGGCTCCGACTCGAGGCCCCTGGTAGGGTGAACAGGAAGCACAGGAGTCAGGAGTGCCTGGCAGGATCAACAGCAGGAGGTTTGTCTGAAGTCCAGGTGGAGCTGTACAGAAGGAATGTAGGTGCGACTGAGCAGAGGCAGGAAACAGGAACAGGCTGGATCAGCAGGCAGATGCAGCAGACTGGAACTGGATAGCAGACCGGAGCTGGACAGCTGGCTGGAAGGACAGCAGACAGGAACCTGGGACAGGCTGGATCAGCAGACAGGTGCAGCAGACTGGAACTGGATGGGTCAAACAAGCCGGGTCGGTTATCTGGCAGACAGCAGAAGGACCAGAGGAGCAGGCAGAAGAGAGGTCAGACAGGCCGGGATCAGGTGCAGGCAGATGGCGGGGATGGTCAGAAGCAAGCCGGGTTCAGCACTGGAAGGAACAGAGTTCAGAAGTCAGGGACACACATACGCTGTAGATCAGACAGCAAGATCCCAGTGTGTCAGTCTGGTTTAAATAGCCCGCCTGGTGTTAGTGGGAGCACTCCAGCGCGCGCATTCCCGCACGCGCACGCCCACGTGCATGCGCATTGGCGCCCGCGATCATGCCCCAGGAAGGTCAGAGCGCCTGTTACTGACAGGGTCTTCCTGACAATTGGTGTCAGTGGGAGGAATAGTGCCCCATCATTGGAATCAGTGGGAGAAATAGTGCCCAATCATTTGTGTCAGTGGGAGGTATGGTATCCCATCATTGGTGTCAATGGGGGGAATAGTGTGCTATAGTTGGTGTCAGTGAGAGGACTAGTGCCCCTATGTCGGTGTCAGTGGCAGGAACTATGCCCCACTGTTGCTGACACTGGAGGGAATAATGCCCCAAGGGCCAGATAAAATCATGCAAGGGGCCGCATCCAGTCCATGGGCCGCAGTTTGGAGACCACTGGTGTAGAAGATGAAGCCTTAATCAGAAGGTGGGCCCATCCAACCCAAGAGTGAATCAACATTTAGTACAGGATCAACTAGAAAAAGGTAGGATAAATTTAGGGATACTTGGGCAGGTTGGGTGTATTACTCCACTGAGACACCTGTGACATAAATGTTTGTCAATACGATGCAACTCCACACCAATTATCCCCAAGGACCATAATTGATGATTATTTACAAACATAACCCCTCAGTACCACCTGTAAGGTTGTATACAGTCTATTTTTCATGGAAGTGGCGTCCACAATGTTTTTGTTGCATTGTCCTTGTTTTGTTTGGTAAAACTTTAATAAAACATGGATATAAAAAAAAAATAGGTAGACAGTCTTCCAACAAAAATGGGGAAGGTTGGGTTCTACAACAGCTATGTGTTGTTATGTGTTGTTATGTGTTGTTATGGCTATTTCACTTTTAGACACATGGGCAGACATTCCATTTGTGCAGGCTGTGCAGCTATACACAGGTCCTTTGTCTACAACCTCTTAGATAACAACAAATGTAACAGGTTACTATTAAGATGATAACATTTTCTGTAGCATTTTCTGGCTAACATACACTATATTACCAAAAGTATTGGGATGCCTGCGTTTCCACGCACATGAACTTTAATGGCATCCTAGTCTTAGTCTGTAGGGTTCAATATTGAGTTGGCCCACCCTTTGCAGCTATAACAGCTTCAACTCTCCTGGGAAGGCTGTCCACAAGGTTTAGGAGGGTGTCTATGGGAGTGTTTAACCATTCTTCCAGAAGTGCATTTGTGAGGTCAGGCACTGATGTGGACGAGAAGGCCTGGCTAGCAGTCTTCACTCTAATTCATCCCAAAGGTGTTCTATCGGGTTAATGTCAGGACTCTGTGCAGGCCAGTCAAGTTCCTCTACCCCAAACTCGCTCATCCATGTCTTTATGGACCTTGTTTTTTGCACTGGTGCGCAGTCACGTTGGAACAGGAAGGGGCCATCCCCAAACTGTTCCCACAAAGTTGGGAGCATGAAATTGTCCAAAATGTCTTGGTATGCTAATGTCTTAAGGGTTCCCTCACTGGAACTAAGGGGCCAAGCCCAACCCCTGAAAAACAACTCCACACCATAATTCCCCCTTCCACCAAATGATTTGGACCAGTGCACAAAGCAAGGTCCATAAAGTCATGGATGAGCGAGTTTGGGGTGGAGGAACTTGACTGGCCTGCACCTCAACCCAATAGAACCCCTTTGGGATGAATTAGAGCGGAGACTTTGAGCCAGGCCTTCTCATCCAACATCAGTGCCTGACCTCACAAATGCACTTCTGGAAGAATGGTCAAACATTCTCATAGACACACTCCTAAACCTTGTGGACAGCCTTCCTGGAAGAGTTGAAGCTCTCATAGCTGCAAATTGTGGGCCAATTCAACATTGAACCCTACAGACTAAGACTGAGATGCCATCAAAGTTCATTTAGTTTGTGGAAAGGCAGGTGTCCCAATACTTTTGGTAATATAGTTATTTAGGTGCCTGCACATTGAAAGCACTTTGCTGAGAAATTCAATATAAAATATTTGGAGTCTGTTGGGTACGCGGATGTATATAGGCGTCAAATATGCCTAGTATAAAAAAACTCCCATGCCCAAGGTGGGGCGTACAGCTTGTTGTAGAATGATCTGTATTGTATTCTGGAAAATACATCATACGGTCATGTGCGGGTAAATACCGATCCAATCAAGCATCACGTTTACATGAGTACAGGGTGTACAGCCATTGATTTCTGTGACAGGCTGTACGCCCCACCTGCAGCTCCCCAGGTGCAATAAAACCCAGAGTTTTTATGCCTATTTATGTATGTGTGCATGAGGCCTTAGAATGACTTGACTTCTTTGTGGCATGAATTCAGACAGTTTCTGGAATTGTTTCTTGGGAATCGTCTAGATTAGTCACATCACACAGTTCCTGCAAATTTGTTGGCCATGCACTCTTATCGTGAACCACCTGTTTCAATTCATCCCAAAGGATTCACGCTGTGTATGCCAAATCCAGACCCTACCATCTGCATGCCACAGCAGAAAGTTGTATTTATAACAGGCAAATGGCTTCCTAATTTTTAAAACCAAGCTTGTTGTTGTTGAACCCCCTTTTCCTTAGAGCCCTCTAATACATATGATGTTCAGTCTGGTCATGTGAGGCCATGGGCCCTCTTCTTCTTTTGTCCTCCTGCAGTGGGCACTCCAGAGTAGCGGTAACCTACTTATTGTTCCCTGCAGCATTCTTCTGTGAGCCTAGGCTGGCTTGATGATGCACCCCTTAGTGGGCGGGTCCTTGACACCCTGGGCTCAGGAAGAGAGATGAGTCTGCTGGGGACAGCCGCAGAGATAAGGTGAGTATTTCAGTGAAAGTTTTTGCAGAGCTGGGCAGTGCATTCTATAATAAAAACAAAGCAGAAATCAGGCTTTAATTGACTATTATTAGTCATTGTGACCCTTTTGCCTAATTTTCCCAATGTTAGCTGACAGAAGTGGATCCCTGCATGGTCTTCTGCTGCCATAGTCCCCACTCTTTCAGGTTCAACACATGCATTTACAGGTGCCACACTGCTTTGAGGCTGGGTTCACGCCATTGTGGCCGAGACCGGAAGTACCCTATTTGTTTGGAGCTGAACATCGCAATTTTAAACTGTGAGTTATTATGTGTTTTTTTTTAAATAAATCTTCATTGAACTACTTCACTATGGAGCCCCCCTCTTTCATTACATGTTAACCGGCATTTGAGGAGTTTGGAAAGAGATTTCTCAGTCACCGATTGGCTGGTCCTGGATATACCTGGATACCATTAGTGCGATTTGAAGGCTCGAATAGACCTGTAGGGGGTCTTCTGATGGGGTGAGAGGCTGGGGCAAACCATTTGCGCACCGTGGATGGTGGAAACACTGGGATGAACTGGATTTCACCGCTGTATGCACATGCACTTTTTTTCATGAACTGTTGTTTCTGAGTGGACTTCTTTATACTTCTACATTACTTCTTGGGCGCATAGTGCACTTTATTGTTGAAAATTCCATTTGCACATATTGGACTGCTTTTTTGCACAATTTTTGAATACATCGCTTTGCACTTTATGTAGTTTTTGCATAGTTAAAGTGGAAGTAAACCCTGAAAAAAAAACACCTGCAAGACAAGCCATAATGAGCTAGTATGACTAGCATACTAGCTCATTATGCATCACTTACCTTAGATCGGGGCTCCCGAAGCTGTCCTCTTCTCCCCCTGCAGCCGCAGCCATCGCTCCTCTGATACCCGGAAGGTTACTTCCGGGTATCGCCGCTCCAGCCAATCACAGCGCCACTCCGGCGCTGTGATTGGCCGGAGCGACGAAGACGTGACTCCGCGCATGCACACGGGAGCCGTCAAATCCGGCAAGGCCGGATTTGTGAATGGGATTAACCCTGTAAATTCACCTGCCATAGACATCGGTGCATGTCTTTTATTGCAAATATCTCCTAAACCGTGTAGGTTTAGGAGATATTTCTCTTGCACCTACAGGTAAGCCTTAATCTAGGCTTACCTGTCTAGGCTTACCTGTAGGTGCAAGTTGCATAAGTGGGTTTACAACCACTTTAATGAGGATTTATTATTATTATTATTATTGCAATTTTATGAAGATTGTCCTCCGTAATTATTATACTCTGTTATATTGATTACAGATTAAGGTTTAGTATTTAATATTAAGTTAAGCGCCACATTTTTCTACTTTTTTACATTTCCTAGTGTGTGAACCACCTTCATATGTTGGCAGCTACTGATTAGCTTCTTCATTGCCTAATTTTGGTTTGCGCATTAGTACCTTCACCTTCAAAGACCTATCACTGCTGCTCTCTTACCTTCCACAGGGTGACTGGTCTTGCCTCCGCCCCTTCCTGTAATTTTCTGCAGACAACCTGTAGTGGGTGGAGCATTCTGGGTCCCTCCCACACCTTTTCTCTCTGCACGATGTACAGCACAGGGATGATGTCATTGCTACTTTTACAAGGCAATATCTGGGATTGCAAAGGCATTTGGTGCAGGCAAAGTGGATTTATATTCTCTATGGCTATTATAGAATATATAGAAATGACAGTTTTGTGGCTGGATTTCAGCTGTAAAACCCAGAACCCATCAGCTGCACACAGAAGTATGGACAGACATGACAATATCATTTGCATTCAGTCACCCTTGCTATTTGCAAACACTTTCTGGCATAATCTCTGTTATTTGGACATCATCTTCCTTTAATGACACACAGCTCAGCCAGCTGAAGATTCTCTGACATTATGCAACAGCCCAGCTCTACAACTGACATTTCAGCAGTTGTCACAGGCGAGGAGAAGGCAGGCACTGCTCTGGAATGTGATGAGGGCAATTCTTATTATACATTGGATGGGTGTGTGCTGCTCCTCTGATCACTAAGCTCCCCAATCAGAGGGGCATGCTGGCCCTTTAAGAAATATAAAAAAAAATTGTATGTGCCTTCTCTCGGGTCTCATTCTCTCTGCATCAGTAGACTTGATTTTTATTTTTTTTTTTTGCATAATGAAAGTCTGAGTGGCATAGGAAGCTGCTGGAGGAGAGGAGTGCAATACCAAATGGTAGAGGGAGGTGAGGACATACAGGGTGAGGGGATGGGAGGCTGAGGGAGAACAGAGGGTGAGAGGCAGAGAAGAGGCTGAGATTGGAGGAACTGTATGCAGGATGAACACAGAAGATTGTCTGTGCATCAGAAGAAGAAGCAATGACAGAGAACTAGAGGAATGAGCTATAGACTTTAAGGACAGTGGAGCCCAGGAGAAGGTTGCCCCAGAGGAACGTGCTGTCCTCCAGAAACATCTAAACTTTCCTGCTGGAATGGGCACTGGGGGTCAGCCTGATTTCGGATTTCACCTTTGCCACGTCTGCCTGGGCTAGGAGCATCCTCCACCAGTCTAGACTGAAGCGTGCTCCAGAGAATGAAAGTGCCTCCTGCCTCTCAGTTTGGGATGATGCCCTTGGATGGGTGGATGGATGGCTTCTGCACGGACTGAACGTGAAGATATATAGAAGGTGCCACCTGTCAGGGTCGTTTTAGGCTTTTACCTGGATGAAGGACCTCACCTTGAGCTTGCAGTCCCATGCATCCACTTGATGCCTACACGATGACCCCGGGACATGTGTTCAGCGCTAGTTGGGAACTTATTGCAGTGAAGGACGTATTATAGGGAGTAGGGACTGTTGGTTTGTGTTGGAGCCGCACAAGGACACAGCGATCAGAAGAGGTTTGTGTAGCCTGGGATCCAGACGCTCATCCTCTCCACACTTCACGGACTAAGGGTAGGAGCGTCCCTTCAGATCCTCTCCGGGTCCTTACCTAGATTCCAGAGGCTGGGAAGGAGCTGTCCCTTCAGATCCTCTCCGGGTCCTTACCTAGATTCCAGAGGCTGGGTAGGAGCGTCCCTTCAGGACCACTCCTGATCTGTTTCTAAGATCTAGGAGGGAGCTGTCCCTTGTTATGACTTCTGGTCCTGATCTGATTCAATGATTCAGGAGGGAGCTGTCCCTTGATATCACTTCTGGTCCTGATCTCATTCTAGGGTCCAGGAGAGAGCTGTCCCTTTGAATACCACCCCTGGTCTTGATCTGATTCTAGGGTCCAGGAGGGAGCTGTCCCTTGAATATCACTCCCGGTCCTGATCTGATTTTAGGGTCTATTAGGGAGCTATTCCTTCAGTATCACTCTTGGACCTGATCTGATTCTAGGGTCCAGGAGGGAGCTGTCCCTTGAGTATCACTCCGGGTCCTGATCTGATTCTAGGGTCCAGGAGGGATCTGTCCCTTGAGAATCACTCCTGGTCTGATTCTAGGGTCCAGGAGGGAGGTGTCCCTTGAGTATCACTCCTGGTCCTGTTCTGATTCTAGGGTCCAGGGGGGAGCTGTCCCTTGAGAATCACTATTGGTCCTGATCTGATTCTAGGGTCCAAGACGAAGCTGTTTCTTGAGAATCACTATTGGTCCTGATCTGATTCTAGGGTCCAGGAGGGAGCTGTCCCTTGAGAATCACTATTGGTCCTGATCTGATTCTAGGGTCCAGGAGGGAGCTGTCCCTTGAGAATCACTATTGGTCCTGATCTGATTCTAGGGTCCAGGAGGGAGCTGTCCCTTGAGTATCACTCCGGGTCCTGATCTGATTCTAGGGTCCAAGAGGAAGCTGTCCCTTGAGAATCACTATTGGTCCTGATCTGATTCTAGGGTCCAGGGGGGAGCTGTCCCTTGAGTATCACTATTAGTCCTGATCTGATTCTAGGGTCCAGGGGGGAGCTGTCCCTTGAGAATCACTATTGGTCCTGATCTGATTCTAGGGTCCAGGGGGGAGCTGTCCCTTGAGAATCACTATTGGTCCTGATCTGATTCTAGGGTCCAGGGGGGAGCTGTCCCTTGAGAATCACTCCTGGTCCTGATCTGATTCTAGGGTCCGGGGGGAGCTGTCCCTTGAGTATCACTCCGGGTCCTGATCTGATTCTAGGGTCCAGGGGGGAGCTGTCCCTTGAGAATCACTATTGGTCCTGATCTGATTCTAGGGTCCGGGGGGAGCTGTCCCTTGAGTATCACTCCGGGGCCTGATCTGATTCTAGGGTCCAGGGGGGAGCTGTCCCTTGAGAATCACTATTGGTCCTGATCTGATTTTAGGGTCCAGGGGGGAGCTGTCCCTTGAGTATCACTCCGGGTCCTGATCTGATTCTAGGGTCCAGGGGGGAGCTGTCCCTTGAGAATCACTATTGGTCCTGATCTGATTCTAGGGTCCGGGGGGAGCTGTCCCTTGAGTATCACTTCTGGTCTGATTCTAGGATCTGAGAAGGACCTGTCCGTTCAGCACCACTCCTGGTCCTGGTTTGATTCTAGGATCTTAGGAGCTGCTCCTTTAGAACTACTTCATCGGAAGATTTGGAAAGAGCCCTAAGCACCAATTCAGGTCCTGATAGGATTTCCATCATCTAAGAAGGAGCTGTCATTTTAGCACCCTTTAGTTCTGATTCCTAAGATAAAAAGCTGTCCCTTCAGCCCCACTCCAGGTCCTGATCGGATTCCCAGGCTCTAGGAAGGAGCTGTTTCTTCAGCACCACCCCGGGAATTGGTCTGATTTGCCGGGAGCTGTCCCTTCAGCACCACTCCGAGACCTTCCTTAGTCCCCAGACTCCGGGACAGAGATGTTCCTTTAGCAGTGTTGGGTTGCTTAGCTGTCCTCAGATGCAGGGGGTATCTGTCGGCTCAGCACAAGTAGAACAGATCTCATAAACGGGTTGGGGGCTGTACCACGCTGGATACTCAGCTGAGAACAAGAGCTGACCCTTCAGAGTAACACTGGATATTTAGCTGAGCTCAGTGGCTGGATATGAGCTGTCCCTTCAGGACCACATTCATGGTCTCACTCCCAGCGAGGAGAAGACAAGCAGAATCCCTGCAAGCAGCATGTGGGATCTACTTTCAACCACAAGAGGAATTTAAAGTTTGCTGACTTGTATTGGCTGATTAGAAAGTCTAGCAATTTGGAATCGCTTATTCTTCTTCTTTTCATACAAGGCTCTCAAGCACTAGCCTGGAAAATTAAACAGACTTTGTCAAGGTCATAGAAAGTTTGGTTTAGGATACAATGTTGGAGAATCTAAATGTCTACTAAAACGCCATCTTGATTTGATACAGAAACATCCTAGACTAGAACTGTTTAATTATATACCTGTTGAAAGTCTCCCAGTCTACCAGTCTAAAGAAAAAGAGGCCCAACTATCATGACCAAGTATGAGGATGTGTGACAGAGGTGTTCAGATGCTCATTACCACAGTGGGGGCCTTTGCAGCTTTCAGTCTGATGACCATTGCTGTGGGCACGGATTACTGGCTTTATTCAAGAGGGGTCTGCAAAGCTAAGTCCACTAATGACAATGAAACCAGCAAGAAGAACGAAGAGGTGATGACCCATTCAGGATTATGGAGAACCTGCTGCCTTGAAGGTATGATATCTGTTCTGCAAGCACTTGGCCTCTTTGACCTATGAGTCCAAAAGAGTGATGCATCATTTTATGTATTATTCAATGTTCTCATAAAAGAACCTCTAACTCTTTGCTTGGTGTGGATTCACAGTAATAATTGATGGTTTGGGCATGCTAATATGTGTAGTCCTGCTACAGGCTGGCTGTGTATTACCAAATGTATATCTCAGATGAGAAGGAAAAATACAATTTCTAACATCCAATTTCAGCGTGTTAGGCTTATTTAAGCAATCAGAATCCGATTTTCACTGGTGTGAGCTAAACCAAAATCGTATTAGTTGATTTAGGTTGCTGCTCATGTTACATTCCCATTAATTTCCTCAATTTTAACTTGAATATTTATTGAGAACCAAATGTGATTGAGACATCTTCTGGCAGCTGTTGTGGAACTACAAGCACCAGCATAAATAGAGTATCATCTAACAGGGCACACTTGTGAATTGAAGGCTGTCTTCCTACTTATCCTTGTTGTTAATGCAATTAAAAATGTAGCCTTCAGGCACCTTGCCTGTCTCTAACTGTGGTAGGCAGGGCCGCTGATAGGGGGGGACCACCAGTCCTCCTGTAGGGGACCCGGGCACACAGGGGGGCCCAAACAGCAGGGGGAATTAGTGTGGTTTGGCGGAGGGGCAGTTACAGAAGGATGCCCTGTGCAGCTCTCTACAGCAGCTGAAAGCCAGTTTCTCCCCCTCCTGCCAGGTTTCAGCTGCTGCATGGAGAGACACAGACACAGGGCATCACTCCTGTAATTTCTTTCTGACACTGATTTCCCTCCCTGTTCTGCCTGCTTCTGACCCCAGTGCCCCCTTGTCACTGTAAATATAATTCTTTTTATGTAAAAAACAAATATAAAAGTGCTTATTCACACAGGTTCTCTGTTATGTTTGTGTCCACTAATTATTTTAGTGTATTTTTTGTAAAAATGTTGTCTTGATATATTGGGGGGGCCCTGCCAGTTAGGCTGTATGGGTCCCCGTGATTTCTAACAGCAGCCCTGGTGGTAGGACTACAAGTCCCAGCATATTCATACACACACACATATGGTGTTTCTCTGGTTCCATTGTAGCTGGCTTGCAACCTAAGCCTGTTATAAAGGTTCATTTTGCTGGATTAGTCAACCCTTAGGTCTCCAGCTGTTGTGAAAGCCAAAGTATCAGCTTGTATTGCCAGTCCCAGGCTTGCAGTGGAAGTCCTGAGTGTATTTGCCTAAGAACAGGAGGTCCTGACTTCTATTTCCACAAGAGTCGGATACCCACAGATGCTTATTTTGTATTTCCATATACTGTTTCCTAAGTTCATTACAATATTTTAAAATACTCACAAATATGTATACTTCTTACTGGAGGACTGCAGCTGTGGAAACTCAGTATCAGAGTTCTTGGATATTAGACATACAGTCTCAATCATCTTGTTGCAGTAGGCTGACACTTAATGCCCCTGGTGCATTGTACATCATTGAAATATTTAAAAATGGAGTGGGACTCTGTTCATAATGATCCCAGATCATGGGGGAGGAGCTGGGCTTGAATTCATTTTGAATTATTTAATTCTTGCCATTTGAGTGTTTAGGGTACATTAAAAGCAAGTGGATGACTAAACAACGATTATGTAGAAGAAATGTCACTTGTGGATAAACAAGCCTGTCTGACACATTGATGTTTTCTTCCATGTATTTATTGCTGCAATTATTATTCCCCTGATTGCTCTTATCAATCTTCATCTCCAGCTCTCATCTAGTTGTATCTAAAGTCTGAGTTGCACAATAACTAACTCCTGTTTCTATGTTGATTTTTTTTCAATATGGGATACTTTCTAATATTAGCTTGTGTGTGGGAGATACCTAGCAGAGAATTGCTAAGGAGTTCTGTCTGACTGAAAGGGTTACTGCTTCAGTACCAGTGTGTCCAACTAGGCAATGGTCAGTCATGGCCTTGTATGCATTATAGAGGGTTTACGTCTTTATTAGCTGTTCAAAATGACAACTGATTACTGTGATTATTTACTTTATATTACTAATTTGTAGGGTGATGCAAACTTGGTTTCTTTAAATGTAGAGAAATGTTAAGTCCTGTGATACCCTGTGGGCCATTCTCCATCTGTGAAGTAACCTAAAAGCCCAATATAACCCAAGATATCCTACAAAGTTATCCACTGGTTCTGGAGGAGGTACACCTCTCAGCATATGCTTTGAGACTAGTCTTCATCATTGAAGCAGCTACCTGTTACAGTATACCCAGCAGACTGTATGTCCAGCTGTGAAAAAGCTAAAAATCCCAGAAGAACCTGAGATCCTTTCATCCTTTACAGAATCATTACTTTGTTCTTTTTTTTCAGCTGTGGAGGGATGAGAACCTGACTTCCAAAAGCAGAGGAACTTTAGATCAAAATAGATTCTGGGAGCCTGTACTCCAGCCAGGGCCGCCATCAGCTTCAGGCATGGGCCCCCTGGAGCAGAGGAGAATGGGTGGGGTGCTGCCGCCGCAAATTGAGAAGCGTGGGGGGGACAGCCACGACCTCCGGGCCTCTGGGGACCTCTGGGCCCCTTACAAATTTTTTTTATATAAAAAAAAATATATTTTTATGAAAAAAAAAGGGGGGTTGCCATCCGGGGCCCTGGGGACCTCCAGGCCCCTTACAAAAAATAAATAAAATACATTTATTTTATGTTATTTTTTTTATAAAAAATACATAAAAAAGAGGGGTTACCATCCGGGGCCCTGGGGACCCCCGGGCCCCTGGGGACCTCTGGGCCCCTTACAAAAAATAAAAATAAATAAATAAAAGGGGGGTTGCCATCTGGGCCCCTTACAGGTGTACTGCCTGTACCCCCCTGATGGTGGCCCTGACTCCAGCTTTGGGAGAACTTTGTTACCCAGCTTACCCTATGAACATGTCCCCTAGCTTTGGAGGAACTTCTTTACCCAGCTTACCCTATGAACATGTCCCCTAGCTTTGGAGGAACTTCTTTACCCAGCTTACCCTATGAACATGTCCCCTAGCTTTGGTGGAACTTCTTTACCCAGCTTACCCTATGAACATTTTCCCTAGCTTGGGAGAAACTTTGTTACCCACCTTACCCTATGAACGTGTCCCCTAGCTTTGGAGGAACTTCTTTACCCAGCTTACCCTATGAACATGTTCCTTAGCTTGGGAGAAACTTTGTTACCCAGCTTATCCTATGAACATGTCCACTAGCTTTGGAGGAACTTCGTTATCCAGCTTACCCTATGAACATGTCCCCTAGCTTTGGAGGAACTTCGTTGCCCAGCTTACCCTATGAACGTGTCCCCTAGCTTTGGAGGAACTTCTTTACCCAGCTTACCCTGTGAACTTGTTCCCTAGCATTGGAGGAACTTTGTTACCCAGCTTACTCTATGAGCCTGGCCTCCAGCTTTGGAGGAACTATATGTCCCTGCAAACCTTAAAAAGCTTTTGCCCACCTACAGAGGAGCAATAGGTCCCAGTCCCGGAAAAGGGTGATCATGCAGGATACTATAGTCACAAAGGATAGAAATCAATTCAGCCATCACTGCCAATGACAAAGTTACTGTTGAGCTGTCCAGGGAGTGCACTAGACCGTAATAACAATCATTTGTGTACATCAGACATTCTGGTTATAGCCAACACAGATTTTCCAATACACAAGAAACTTATTGAGTGAGCTGAAGCCTATAGTTTCCTTTTCTGTGTGGAGAAGGGAATAACGCTTTCACCATATATGCATAGCATCTACATGTCAGTGGAGAAGATTGTGGCCTGGTCTCAATCTCTAGCTGTGAAAGAATAATTGGGTAGATAACTTACTTACTGTTGCTCTAGTGAAATACCTGCCCATCCAATCCTAGACATAGTATAGCAACAAGTCTACTGCTATGGGGGAATTATGATTCCTAGCACCCTACCCCATAAACCCCATTCCCTCATAAAGTCCTCTGATTCCCTAGCAGTTAGGATTCCAGTTATGGAAAAACGTGTTCTACTAGTCAGGCCACTAGATCCACAATCCTCAGAGAAATACAAGTGTCCCAAGATTTTGTTGGATCCTTGCTCCAAACTGAAAACCAGTAAAATATCCTGGTTACGTTCTAGCTGTTAGCTTTGTGGCTTCAGCATTCAATATGGCAGAATTCACTAGATTGATCATTTAGGTGCATGCCTAGGGCACAAATGTTGATGAATATTCTTGATATTTGATAAATTGCCTTATAGGCATCAATAATACCTTCTTATTTCCCGAATATTCCTTCCCTAAAATGCTTGACTCCTTTAGAAAATTCATAAGGTCCATTCACACACTGGTAAACTGGAGATCCAAGGTGAACATCTACTTCTCACACATCAATGCACTCATTTATATTTATAATGATATTTCCTAAACACATCTGTACACCAGAACTTGCAATCAGCACCCTTAATAAACACCTGATGCAAGCAAATCAAATCCAGGATAAGTCAGATATAAGAAATATAGTTTTCATTAAAAGTCTATTGATCTAGCCCAGATTTTGCACCAACAATGGAGTAAGCTGATTAAAGTCATCTACACTATAAGAAAAAAAACTATGGGGGTGACTTTTGCTGGGTGGCCAGCTGGAAGGGTAGTATGTAAATGTTTGTCTATACAACTCCAATTTTCCTCATACAATGCTAAACAGCATGAAGTAAAACATGAAGGGACGGTAATGGAATTAAACAAATCCTCAGTAACCTAACATATAAATGGGTGCTCTGCCCACATTCAGAGTCAGTCAGTCAGCACCCTGGGAAGGGTTAACAGGACGTTAAAACTACTTGTGTTGCTTAAGTCACAGATTCCCCTGTATTTAATCTTCTTTTCAGTGCACAGATTAATCAAGCTTTCTCCAATCTCCCTGTGTTTTGACTTCTAGATCCATTCACCTTATACATACCAAATGAGATACAATGTAACTACAAAAGAGATATTGCTTTTCCATGTTCAGGACACAGAGCAGGATGTTTAATAGCAGAATTTAATGCTCACATGGGGAATACATTTCAAGTAATACAGATATACCGCTGAAATGAAAAAATGACTGCTTTATTTTTATTTTTTTTACTTTTTCTGTGCAATAATCTCTTTTTTTTTACCATTATTATCCCAACGTAAAAAAGCTGCAGCAGTCACTTATCAAATCACATATATATATATATATATATATATATATATATATATATTTTTTTTTTTTTTAAATAGATTTTGTATTTATAGATTGTGTTGTGAAAGTAGATTATTTTTACATTCTACCTTTATTGTTACACTATAGTGTTTTGGAAGGTAGAATTCTTTCATGCTGCTAAAGAAAATCTGTTGCATCCATAAAAAGTAAAAGAACTCCACATGTGTAACTAGCATAGTCGCCTGGTCACATTATAAAGCTTCCCATTTTAAAATATGTTATAATGCTCATATGCCTCTCTAGATGCATGGGTGCATGTGCATATGTTTAACGTGATACTAAACACATACTGTTTAATTTACATTGTCCCCTCTTACTGTATATGGATGATGGCACTGTAGTTATTTTAATTTAAAAGAACATCTAATTATCTTTTTCCTAATCAATATACAGCTGTTACATGACCCAGCTCTTTCCCAGCCTGTATGCAGGGAAACATAAGCATGAGGAGCTTCTAGTTGCTGGTCACATGTTCAAAATAGAAAAAACAGCCTTTGGAATACAAAGTAAAAATAAATAATTAATATCAATAAACCGTGTTAAATTGTCATATAAATATATATTTGAAATTAAATCTTTATTATTTTTTGGCAATAACATGGTGTAGGTGGATTTCCACCAGTCATAGGTGGTGTCACTCTCCTCCAGCCTGTGTCTTAGAATATTAGGGAGGGGAAGCCTCCATCAATTTACATGTAATATCCTGCCCCATTGGGTTTATGTTGAATATATTTTTATTAAGAGTTTAAAAGCATAAGGCTCGGTTCACACTGGGGCGGCTTTACAGTCGCCCGACTCTGAAGCCACTCTGTACAGGGTGACTCCAGCACAGCTTGCAAACGACTTCTTTAATAGAAGTCAATGCAAGCCACTCGAAAGTCACCCCCAAGTAGTGCAGGAACCTTTTTCTAAGTCAGAGCGACTTGAGTCACTCCGATTAGAATGGTTCCATTGCACTGAATCGAGCGTGACTTGTCAGGTGGCTAAGTCGCCTGACAAGTTGCCCCAGTGTGAACCGAGCCTTACAGGTAACCCAAAAAAAACACAACCATAAATGTATCCTGTTACAACAATATAGCAAAACACACATATACCTAGAGCAGAACACTTAAGCCCCGTACACACGATCGGATAACCTATGGATTTTCGTCCGATGGATTTGTCCATCGGAAATCCGAAGAAACTGTTTTTCATCAGTCTTGGCCACACACCATCAGTCAAAAAACTGACCGTTCCAAACGCGGTGACGCAAAACACTCCGATGAGCCGAGAAAAATGAAGTTTAATGCTTCTGAGCATGCGTCGACTTGATTCTGAGCATGCGTGGGTTTTTTAACCGATGGACTTGCCCATAGACGATCGGAAATTTCCATCGGTTTTTTATCCATCGGAAAATTTTAAAACAAGTTCTATTTTTTACAACCGATGGAAAAAAGACCGATGGGTACCATACAGGATCGGTTGGTCTGATGAAAACCATCCATCGGACGGTTTTCATCAGTCAAACCGATCGTGTGTACGGGGCTTTAGAGTACAGCGTGACGTTTAGGTAAGAGTGGTCATTGCTTAGAAGGCAAGCGCATTATCTAAACAAGCTATATATGCAATAATCTCTAGCCGAGTACGGCAGAAGAAACAATAAGAAAATCACAGAATTCAGTAGGCATAACACCATCCATAGTATGTAAGGATACACTTGCATTAACATTGTTGGAAGCAAATTGTTCTAATACCTGATATAAAATAACGTGGAGAAAAGAAAAAAGCATATCAAAGAGAACAGTAAAAGAAAGAAAATGGGAAATAGAAAACAAAAAAGAGAGATAAAAAAAAAAAGAAGGATAATGGGAAGAACACATGGGTAGCCCCTGGAACAACCAGATCCTCAACTTGTTGCAGAAACAAAGCAGTCAATAGCAGAGGAATATCTGAAGTGGGACCACACCGTCCACAAGAGGTTGTAGGATTCTGACCTGTCATCATCCTATGCAATCATACGTTCCACAGAGTTTATCTGGTTCACTTCACAGGCCCATTCAACCAATAGTGGGGCTTCAGCACAGCACCAGTGTCTAGTGATTACAGACCGGACCGCCATAATAAAGTGTTTAATTAAGCTCTTTTTAATTTGTTTATAAGAGCCTGGCAACATGGATACCACGGTAATCTGGGGTTCATTTGGGAATGTATCCTAAACTAGTTTATTATACAACTGTAAGATTTTATCCCAAAATGGGAGAATTTTTGGGCAAGTACCCCAAATATGTGTCATATTGCCAGGACCCCATAAACAGTGCCAGCCAGTGTCTGGGATAATGGGATTGATTCTATGCAAAAGTGTGGGGCAGCAATACCACCTAGATAAAATACGGTAATTACATTCTTGCGCAAAAGAGGAGATAGACATCTTTTATGTAGTTGTCAGTATTTTCCATATCATCTGATGAGACATTCAATTCCCATTTCCATTTAGAAAGAAATGGAGGTGGGTCCGGGTACAACTCCCTCAGTAAGATCTGATATATCTAAGATAAAGAATGTTCAGACCTAGAAGATTGAGATAATAGAGATTCAAAATCAGTGGAAGGTCACATCAGGGAGTCTATGAAGGACCAGCTTCCCAAATAGTGTTTCAGTTGTGTGTATTTCAGCCATGCGTCTGAAGGACTGTGACATGTAGGTAGTATCCTCGAAAGAGGAATAAGAGTTCGACCTGTAAAGGCATGGCGCAATAAAAGGTTGTCCTGTCGGTGTCAGCATAGGAAATTGAAATTTGTTGCAATCGGGGGGAACAAAAGCAATCACAAACAGAGTCAGGGGGCTTGGCCTAGAGGGGAGCATAAGCATCCCATATCTGTAGCTTGGCATGAACTGTAATGTGTATATATATATATGTAATTATTGAATGTATTGACCAATCAATTGAGACCACTACTTGGTGCAAGGTTGCTATATACTTCATGTACCTTTGATGCTCATAGTTCACACGCACATACACATGCGTGTGTGAACATTTATGGAATAATATTTACTACAATGTCTTCTCGTTATATGGTCCCTGTCATTGATATGTTTTGTACAATTCTGTATGATCAATAAATATGTATTTTCATTTTATCCACCTCCACAATGCCTACAGCCAACGCTGTATCCTGGCCTAGGCCAACAAGGCCCAGGCCTAGGGCAGCACTTTGCAGGGGGGCAGCACGGAAAGAGTCCCCACCGGCTTGCGCTACACTGTTAGTGTAGCACCAGTCTTATGGGGTGGACTGAGTTGAGAGGCAAATCAGTCTAGCGCCACCATAAAGCGGCCGCACTGCTTCCGGTATGCGGGCGGCTGGCATTCTGCAACTGTGGGGGGGCACTGCTTCTAATTTTGACTGTCCTATTATCCTGGACCACAAACCTTCCTCACTGTGCTATATATTTTCTGCTGCACTATTGGCATGGTTATATCTTCTTAGTCCTCTCCATAAAATTATCAGAAATTTGTGCTTAAAGTAGAACTATAGGCAACACTTTTTTTTTCATTTTGGATAGAGTAAGGGAGAGTTATAGCCCCTGTCAGTTTATTTTTTACCATCCTGTCCCATTGCAGAGATTTCCCTTCACTTCCTGCCCCATACCCAAACAGGAAGTGAGAGGAAATCTATGCAAATTAAGGGAATCCATTGCTCCCCCCTCCCCCCCCAGGCCCTCAGAACTAGTGTCCCCACTCGAAAATTTCAGGGCGGGTCTTAAACAGAAAGGGGTGTGGCCTTGACAGGAGGGGGGTCATATTTAAATTAGGGGGTGCACACGTTTATTCAGGCCTAGGGCAGCACAAAACCTAAATACACTACTGCCTACAGCCCCATTCATAGTCCCAACCTTCCAGTTTATTATGTAAGGGGCATAAGGTCTTTCGGGTGTCGATGAGCTGGATCAGTCCAGGGCAAGGAGGTGACCTCAGGGGAGAGGAGATCATTTTCCAACCGAGTCCACAATTTGATGGAAGTACCATGATACCAATCGACCCTCCTAATCAGGGAGGACCCATGGAAATAAAGCAGTAGCTGGGGCAAAACAACCCCCTTCCCTGTTTTTAGGTAATGACTAGTGATGAGCCGAACACCCCCGGGTTCGGTTCGCACCAGAACCCGCGAACGGACCGAAAGTTCGCACGAACATTAGAACCCTATTAAATACAATGGATGCGAACGTTCGAATTCTAAAGTGCTAATTATAACGACTATTATCCATGTTATTGTCCAAAACAGAGTTTGGGAACCCGGGTTCTGCACCAGGGGACATGTATCAATGCAAAAAGAAGTTTTAAAAACGGACGTTTTTCGGGAGCAGTCATTTTAATGATGCATAAAGTGAAAAAAAAAAGTCAAATATTCCTTTAAATATTGTACCTGGGGGGTGTCTAAAGTATGCCTGCGAAGTGCCACGTGTTTCCCGTGTTTAGAACTGTCCCTGCACAAAATGAAATTTCTAAAGGAAAAAAAAGCCATTTAAAACTGCTTGCGGCTTTAATGTAATGTCTGGTCCCGGTAATATGGATGAAAATCTTTAAGAAAAATGGCATAGCTACCCCATCACCCCCCCCCCCTACCCCAGCCCATTACCAGCCCCTTTGGGTCTTGTTTGGATATTAAGGGGAACCCCGCAACACAAAATAAAAAAGGCCCTATATACTCTGAACAGCAGTATACAGGCGGTGTAAACAAGACCGGTGTAAACAAGACAGGGACTGTAGGTTTGTTCTTAAGTAGAATCTGTTTGTAATTTTGAACACGTACATTGTTTAAGTGTAGCTCCAGCCAAAAAATCTATTTTTAAGCTTTTTGGAAAACATAGGGAAGGGTTATCACCCCTGTAACATTTGTTTTGCTGTCTGTGCCCCTGTTCAGAACATTTCACCTCACTTTGCGTCCCAATGACAACTGTTTTTGAAATGTGGTGTTTTTATTGAAACAAGGATTGGTGATAAAGCATCAGTAGAGAGGAGACACCTTTCTCCCATATTAATTCTTACAGGAGAGAATTTTCCTTCCTAGGGGTAGATTTCCTCTCACTTCCTGTTGTCTTCTTCCGTTTGCAAGTAGGAGTCGTTTGTAAGTTGGATGTTTGAAAGTAGGGACCTGCCGTATATACTCTGCAGAAATTGGCCCCTTAGGTGTTGGTGTTGGCACAACACTGTAAGCACTCACAGTTACTCTTGGTGGGTGCTGGAACGCCCTGCTGTCAACTATTATATCAGGAATTGTAATAACATATAATTGTTGAACAGTGGTAGTAAAAATTGGGCCTTTGATGGTGGTGCTGGTGCCACAACACTGTAAGGCCTGACAGTTACTCTTGGTGGGCGCAGCAATGGGCCCTGCTGTGAATTATTATATCAATAATTATAATTGCATGCCCCTGTTGAACAGGGGCTGAAAAATTGGGCCTTTGGTGGTGGTGGTGGTGGTGGTGGTGGTGGTGGTGTTGACACAACACTGTAAGGCCTGACAGTTACTCTTGGTGGGTGCAGCAATGGGCCCTGCTGTGAATTATTAGATCAATATTTATAATTGCATGCCCCTGTTGAACAGGGGCTGAAAAATTGGGCCTTTGGTGGTGGTGGTGGTGGTGGTGTTGACACAACACTGTAAGGCCTGACAGTTACTCTTGGTGGGCGCAGCAATGGGCCCTGCTGTGAATTATTAGATCAATAATTATAATTGCATGCCCCTGTTGAACAGGGGCTGAAAAATTGGGCCTTAGGCACTGGTGGCACAACACTGCAACCCCTCACAGATACTGTACTTGGAGCACAGCAATGAGCCCTGTTGCAAAGTATTGCATCAAAAATTGTAATTACACGCCCCTGTTAAACAGGGGCTGAAAAATTGGGCCTTAGCCACTGGTGGCGGCACCCATAAACCAAAATGATCTTCCAAGCTATCATCATTAATCGGATCATTGAGGAGGAGGAGGAGGATAGCCAGTCAACATAACAGCACAGGCACTCAGCATCAGCATCAGTCTTGAAGGGATGTGACATTTTAAAATCAATTAGTCTGTTATATCAGCATCAGGTGTGTGGTAGCTGGTGGTGATCCAAGACTGGTTCATCTTGATGAAAGTCAGTCGATCAACCGAGTCGGTGGACAGGCGCACCCTGTGATCCGTGACAAATCCTCCAGCAGCACTGAATGTGCGTTCTGAAAGAACGCTGGATGCAGGACAGGCCAGTAGCTCAATTGCATACTGTGCAAGCTCTGCCAGTGATCCATCCTCAAGACCCAGTAAGCCAGAGGATTTTCGGTGGGGAAGGTGTCCAAGTCTGACCTTGCCCCTAGGTATTCCTGCACCATGTATATCAGACGCTGGCGATGGTTGCTGGAACCGATCATACTTTGGGGCTGCGGACTAAAGAATTGTCTGAACGCATCAGTCAGACGGCCACCTTCCCCACCGCTCCTTCTTTGACTGCCCGAAGCCTCAGCAACTCGTTGTCCAGGACCAGGAGTTTGTAACCTCCCAGTCTCTGAGAACGCGTTGCACAGACCTTTCTGCAAGGCCTCCCGGAGTTGTCTCATCCTCTGCTCCCTCTGCGACGGTAACATAAGGTCCGCAACCTTACCCTTGTACCGTGGATCAAGGAGAGTGGCCAGCCAGTAATGGTCCCTCTCCTTGATCCGAAGAATACGAGGATCCTTCCGCAGACTTTGCAGGATCAGGGAGGCCATGCAGCGTAGGTTAGCTGAGGCATTCAGTCCGGAGTCCTCTGGGTCACTAAGGACGACATGATCCGCAGCCACCTCCTCCCAGCCACGTACAAGTCCACTGGTTTCTTGGGACTGTAAATCATCCCTAAAAGACTGCTGCTGATGATGCTGAGTGCCAGCCTCCACCTCAATGCTGACACAATCCTCCTCCTCCTCCTCCTCCTCCTCCTCTTCCTGTGCGATGGGTGGGACAGAAGGAACACTGTCTGGGTAAAGGGGGCCTTGAGAGGCAAGGAAGTCCTCCTCTTCCTGCCTCTGTTCTGCCTCAAGTGCCCTGTCCATTATTCCACGCAGCGTGTGCTCCAACAGGTGGACAAGAGGTACAGTGTCACTGATGCATGCACTGTCACTGCTCACCATCCTTGTGGCCTCCTCAAATGGTGCCAGGACAGTGCATGCATCCCTGATCATGCCCCACTGGCGTGGTGAAAAAAACCCGAGCTCCCCTGACCCTGTCCTGGTGCCGTAGTCGCACAGGTACTCATTGATGGCCCTCTGCTGCGTGTGCAGCCGCTGCAGCATGGCCAATGTTGAGTTCCACCTGGTGGGCATGTCACATATAAGGCAGTTCTTGGGCAGGTTCAACTCCTTTTGCAGCTCAGCCAGGCGAGCACTGGCATTATAAGATCTGCGGAAATGCACACAGACTTTCCTGGCCTGCCTCAGGACATCCTGTAAGCCCGGGTACCTGCCCAAGAACCGCTGCACCACCAGGTTAAGGACGTGAGCCACACAGGGCACATGGGTCAGTTGTCCCTGTCGGAGGGCGGAGAGGAGGTTGGTGCCATTGTCGCAAACCACCATTCCTGGCTTAAGCTGGCGTGGCGTCAACCACCTCTCGGCCTGCCCCTGCAGAGCAGACAGGACCTCTGCCCCAGTGTGGCTCCTGTCCCCCAAACACACCAGCGCAAGCACGGCATGGCATCTTTTTGCCTGCGTACTTGCGTAGCCCCTTGAACGCCTACGGAGCACCGCAGGTTCCGAGGGCAAAGCACAGGAAGAGGCCATGGAGGAAGAAGAAGAGGAGGGGGTGGAGGAGAGAGGTGTGTCACAACCAGTAGTAGCATTTTGGAGGCGTGGCGGTGCAACAACCTCCAACACTACTGCAACCTCCAACACTACTACTTGCATCCTTCCCAGCTGCCAAAAGAGTGACCCAATGGGCCGTGAAAGAAAGGTAACGTCCCTGTCCATGCCTGCTGGACCATGAGTCAGCAGTAATATGCACCTTACCGCTGACCGCCCTGTCCAGCGAGGCCAAGACATTGCCTTCCACATGCCTGTAGAGAGCCGGAATCGCCTTCCGTGAGAAAAAGTGGCGTTTGGGAACCTGCCACTGAGGAACCGCACATTGCACAAACTCACGGAAGAGGGCCGAGTCTACCAACTGAAAAGGCAGCAGTTGAAGCGCTAGCAATTTAGCCAAGCTAGCATTCAACCGCTGGGCATGTGGATGGCTGGGAGTGAACTTCTTTCGACGGTCCAGCAGCTGGGGCAGGGAAATTTGCCTGCTAGAATCGGACGTCGGTGTACTGCTAGCAGAGTGGCCGCAAGTACTTGGCTGTGACACACCTAATTCTACACCTTCATTCCTCTCAGTGCAGGTTTCAGAGAGGACTGAAGGTATAGTGGGGTTGGAGATCCCAGCTGATGCGGTGCAAGGAGAGGTCCGCTTTGTTCTTTGGTGTGGGTCTTTAAGGTAGGCTTGCCAACGAGCTGCATGGCAGGTCAACATATGTCTGATCAAGCATGTGGTGCCCAAGCGGCTGATGTTTTGGCCACGCGATATACGCTTGAGACATATGTTGCAAACAGCAGCTGTGCGATCTGATGCACTCGCCTCAAAAAAGGCCCACACCAAAGAACTTTTTGAATGACGGGCAGAGGCAGCGCCCTGCACAGGCGGAGCTCTGCGGTGTGATTCCGTCGGTGTGCTGCCCATACGCTGGCCACCCAAGGGCATCCTGCCTCGTTGGAGATGTGCCTCCTCCTCATCCTCCTCCTCCTCCTCTCTCCTATTAGGCACCCACGTGGAGTCAGTGACCTCATCATCCCCTCCCTCCTCATCACTGGAGCCAATCTGGCAGTATGCTGCAGCTGCTGGAGCATGACTGCCAGATTGGTGTCCTTCTTGAGCATCCCCTCTCTTTGCTCTCACGCTACTGCTTTCCTCTAGCTGGGTATCATCATCAGATCCTTCGAAACGCTGGGCATCCTCCTGGAGCATGTACCCAACACTGTGCTCAAACAGTTCGGGGGACTCCTCAGGAGGAGGACATGGTGGGTCTAGGGAAGGAGTGACTAATAAAGACATTGATACCAGAGAAGAGGACGCTTTGGCAGCTGCTTTGCCAGTACCCTGAGCCTGGGTGAGAGAGGATGAGGAGGATGAGGTGGGCTTGGTCATCCACTCTACCAAGTCTTCGGCATGATGTGGCTCAACATGTCCAGCTGCCGAAAAGAAGGACAAGCGTGTCCCATGGCCATGTGCTGATGACAATGCACCGCGTCCACGACCAGCACTGTTGCCCCCAGACACAGAGCCTGCTTGCCCTCTTTTTTTGCCTCCTGACTGTCTGCCTCTCCTTGTTTGCCTTCCAGACATTTTAATGGATGGCCTGCAGGTAGATGGGAAAAACAGCAATAAGGGCTACCTTCAGGTGTATACTGTGCAGGAGGCTTAGCAACAATGACACTGACACTGTCCCCTGCCTATCCTTCTCTGTCCATAAACACAAGGATTTGCAATATGCTTCAGCAAGATTGGTTTAGCACAGAATAGCACACTGACAGTTTCCCTCACTGTCCTTCTCTGTCCCTACAAACAAGGTTTAGCACAGAATAGCACACTGATAGTTTCCCTCACTGTCCTTCTCTGTCCCTACAAACAGGGTTTAGCACAGAATATGGTTCAGCAAGATTGGTTTAGCACAGAATAGCACACTGACACTTTCCCTCACTGACAAACAGGGTTTAGCACAGAATAGCACACTGACAGTTTCCCTGAGTGTCCTTCTCTGTCCCTAAACTCAAGGATTTCAAATATGGTTCAGTAAGATTGGTTTAGCACAGAATAGCACACTGATAGTTTCCCTGAGTGTCCTTCTCTGTCCCTAAACTCAAGGATTTCAAATATGGTTCAGCAAGATTGGTTTAGCACAGAATAGCACACTGACACTTTCCCTCACTGTCCTTCTCTGTCCCTACAAACAAGGTTTAGCACAGAATAGCACACTGATAGTTTCCCTCACTGTCCTTCTCTGTCCCTACAAACAAGATTTAGCACAGAATAGCACACTGATAGCTTCCACGAGTGTCCTTCTCTGTCCCTAAACTCAAGGATTTCAAATACGGTTCAGCAAGATTGGTTTAGCACAGAATAGCACACTGATAGTTTCCCAGAGTGTCCTTCTCTGTCCCTAAACTCAAGGATTTCAAATATGGTTCAGCAAGATTGGTTTAGCACAGAATAGCACACTGACACTTTCCCTCACTGTCCTTCTCTGTCCCTACAAACAGGGTTCAGCACAGAATAGCACACTGACAGTTTCCCCGAGTGTCCTTCTCTGTCCCTAAACTCAAGGATTTCAAATATGGTTCAGCAAGATTGGTTTAGCACAGAATAGCACACTGACAGTTTCCCTCACTGTCCTTCTCTGTCCCTACAAACAAGGTTTAGCACAGAATAGCACACTGATAGTTTCCCTCACTGTCCTTCTCTGTCCCTACAAACAAGATTTAGCACAGAATAGCACACTGACAGTTTCCCTCACTGTCCTTCTCTGTCCCTACAAACAAGGTTTAGCACAGAATAGCACACTGACACTTTCCCTCACTGTCCTTCTCTGTCCCTACAAACAAGGTTTAGCACAGAATAGCACACTGACAGTTTCCCTCACTGTCCTTCTCTGTCCCTACAAACAAGGTTTAGCACAGAATAGCACACTGACACTTTCCCTCACTGTCCTTCTCTGTCCCTACAAACAAGGTTTAGCACAGAATAACACACTGACACTCTCCCTACCTATCCTTCTCTGTCCCTAAACACAAGGAATCCAGGATTAGTAAAGGAAAAAAATTACACTGTCCCTGCCTATGCTTCTCTTTCCCTGCTCTGGAACACACTACACAAGGCCGCCGCGCTGGCGGCCTTTTATAGTGTGGGGCGTGTACTAAACCCCCTCAGCAATAATTGGCCACAGGCATCCTGCCTGTGGCCAATCATTGCTCTCCTCGCTGCCGGCGCTGTGATTGGCCAAGCATGCGGGGTCACAGTGCATGCTTGGCCAATCACAGCGCCTGGATGACACTGCGATGGCGTAGTGCATTGTGGGCCGTTCGCGTCACTCGAATTTGGCGCGAACGGCCCAAATCGTTCGATCTTCGTCGAACGATCGAACAGCCGATGTTTGAGTCGAACGTATGTTCGACTCGAACACGAAGCTCATCCCTAGTAATGACATGACTGTTTGAAGAATCCTGGGTTTCTTGCAGTGCTAAATAAAGGCCCAAATATCCTTATTAAGGGAAGAACATACATCTTGAGGTGGGGGAGCAGGAATAGCTTGAAAGGTATACAATAGTTTTGGTAGAATGTCCATTTTGACAGCGCTTATATGTCCGAACCACAATATATTCGGCTTATTGTATCATTTGTATCATTTGTATCATTTTGTATCAGTTGTGTGAACCTTATTCAGGATAGGTGTGTAGTTAAAATCCGCTACTGTGGACAGCACAGATGGGATTTGAATGCCCAGGCAGTGGCGGCCCGTCCATAGGGGGCGCCCGGGCGCTGCCCCCCCCCCCTCCTGTGGTCACCAAAAAAAAAAAAAAAAAAAACGGGCCCTTTAAGAGTTGTTTTTTTTTAATGTCTTTTTTTTACACATGGCGGCGCGACCATAGTGGGCGCAGAAGCGCCGCTACCGCTCGCTTCTGCGCCCGGCCGTCACTCACCACAACAATACATAGGTTCATGCATTGCATGAACCTATGTATTGCTGCCGCCCACTATTCAGATGGCCGGCCCCTTGAGCGCCGGCCATCTGAGTCACAGCGTCTGATTGGCCTTTAGAAGTGCCTATCAGAGCCAGCAGGCTCTGATAGGCTTCCCGACTACAGCCTGAGGGCTGTAATCGGCTTCTAAATACCTAATGAGAGGACGCACAGGGGTGCGTTCCCTGGCCAATCAGGTTCACCGGGTCTGGTTACCGGTAACCTGATTGGCTGAAGTGACATCGAGGGCGGGAGAAGATATCGAGGACGGAAGAAGGATGGCGCTGACTCGAGGAAGGTAAGTGCAGGGCTAGGGGGGAGAAACTGGCTGTATTATGAGGACAAACTGGCTGCATTATGGGGGAGAAACTGGCTGAATTATGGGGGAGAAACTGGCTGAATTATGGGGGAGAAACTGGCTGCATATGGGGGAGAAACTGGCTGTATATTGGGGGAGAAACTGGCTGCATATAGGGGAGAAACTGGCTGCATTATGGGGGAGAAACTGGCTGCATATAGGGGAGAAACTGGCTGTATTATGGGGGAGAAACTGGCTGTATATTGGGGGAGAAACTGGCTGCATTATGGGGGAGAAACTGGCTGCATTATGGGGGAGAAACTGGCTGCATTATGGGGGAGAAACTGGCTGCATTATGGGGGAGAAACTGGCTGCATATAGGGGAGAAACTGGCTGCATATAGGGGAGAAACTGGCAGCATTATGGGGGGAAACTGGCTGCATTATGGGGGATTAACTGGCTGCATTATGGGGGAGAAACTAGCTGCATTATGGGGGGAAACTGGCTCCATTATGGGGGAGAAACTGGCTGCATTATGGGGGAGAAACTGGCTCCATTATGGGGGAGAAACTGGCTGCATTATGGGGGAGAAACTGGCTGCATTATGGGGGAGAAACTGGCTGCATATAGGGGAGAAACTGGCTGCATTATGGGGGAAAAACTGGCTGCATATAGGGGAGAAACTGGCTGCATTATGGGGGAGAAACTGGCTGCATATGGGGGAGAAACTGGCTGTATATTGGGGGAGAAACTGGCTGCATATAGGGGAGAAACTGGCTGCATTATGGGGGAGAAACTGGCTGCATATAGGGGAGAAACTGGCTGTATATTGGGGGAGAAACTGGCTGTATATTGGGGGAGAAACTGGCTGCATATAGGGGAGAAACTGGCTGCATTATGGGGGAGAAACTGGCTGCATTATGGGGGAGAAACTGGCTGCATTATGGGGGAGAAACTGGCTCCATTATGGGGGAGAAACTGGCTCCATTATGGGGGAGAAACTGGCTGCATTATGGGGGAGAAACTGGCTGCATATATGGGAGAAACTGGCTGCATTATGGGGGGAAACTGGCTGCATTATGGGGGATTAACTGGCTGCATTATGGGGGAGAAACTGGCTGCATATGGGGGAGAAACTGGCTGCATTATGGGGGAGAAACTGGCTGCATTATGGGGGAGAAACTGGCTGCATTATGGGGGAGAAACTGGCTCCATTATGGGGGAGAAACTGGCTCCATTATGGGGGAGAAACTGGCTGCATTATGGGGGAGAAACTGGCTGCATTATGGGGGAGAAACTGGCTGCATATAGGGGAGAAACTGACTGCATTATGGGGGAGAAACTGGCTGCATATAGGGGAGAAACTGGCTGTATTATGGGGGAGAAACTGGCTGTATATTGGGGGAGAAACTGGCTGCATATAGGGGAGAAACTGGCTGCATTATGGGGGAAAACTGGCTGCATTATGGGGGGAAACTGGCTGCATTATGGGGGGAAACTGGCTGCATTATGCAGGATTAACTGGCTGCATTATGGGGGAGAAACTAGCTCCATTATGGGGGAGAAACTGGCTCCGTTATGGGGGAGAAACTGGCTGCATTATGGGGGAGAAACTGGCTCCATTATGGGGGAGAAACTGGCTCCATTATGGGGGAGAAACTGGCTGCATTATGGGGGAGAAACTGGCTGCATTATGGGGGAGAAACTAGCTGCATTATGGGGGAGAAACTGGCTGCATTATGGGGGAGAAACTAGCTGCATTATGGAGGAGAAACTGGCTCCATTATGGGGGAGAAACTGGCTGCATTTGGGGACAAACTAGTGGCGTTTGGGCACAGTGGCTGTGTTTAATGGGCACAGTGGCGGCAATTGATGATTTTTTTTTTTTTCAGTTTGTTTGCGCCCCCCCAAAAAATTTGAGCACCAGCCGCCACTGTGCCCAGGTATTTGATACTATAGCCTTCTGTTGCCATTTAAATGCATAAGTACTAAGGTGGGAAACAGACAATTGGGATAGACACATTTAAGGCTTCTGCCTTATCATAATTTACTTTAAAATTGCTTACCATCCAAAATTCCTCAAATGTCCGTATAGGAGATGGAAGGGAAATCAGGGGATTAGTTATGTAGAGCAAAAGATTGTTTGCATATAGGGAGCGCTTATTCTGATGTTGACCTACAGTAATACCTTGAATATCAGGGTTCTGTTGTATAGCAATTGCAAAGTGTCCCATGATGAGATTGTAAAGCAAGGGGGAAATAGGACACCCTTGCCGAGTGCCATTATGGATCCACAAAGGATCCAAAAGGAGGCCATTAAAGCAGATTTGCACAGAGGGGCTAAAATTTTATCCAAAAAGTTAGGGCCTATCTGCTGAAGTGTATGTTGAAGGAAAGACCAGTAAACTCGGTCAAATGCTTTTTTGGTATCTACTGAGAGTAAGCAAGCTGAGATTTTGCATTTCTGAGTGTAGCACACCAACCCCTTTTCTCCTGCCGTCCTCCACCCGCAGTGGGGAACACCTGCTACTTGCCCGGTATCCCCTCCCTGTGTATAGAGAGGAGCGAGCAGTGTTATTGTTTGTGTCTTGCAGCAATTACCTCTCTCGAGTGGATCCCCTCTCTCCGTTGTCTAGGTAGAAGTTCCTTAGAATAAGGCCAATGTCCACACAGGAGTAAAACCAAAGCAGTAAGGTTTTATTATTTTATCTTTGCAGTGAACTTGAATAGAGAGTAGGAAGATGAGAGAAGTAAGGGTAAAAAGGTTCAGGCAGGCAACACTTAGAGCACAGTGTTAATCTTTCGTCGCCACTCAAGCCTGAGTGGGTATTGCTCACCCAGATAGTCCCTTTGAGAGCGGTCCTAGCAGCCAGGATGGAGCATGGACGAATAGTTAAATTTGAAAGAATGCATTCCGGAAATCCTCTGCCACAGGATTGTCAATAGTTCCGAACCTCCCAGCCAAGCAATAATGAGAGAAACCTTTATACCAAATTGGTGTATTGCAGGGCTTGTGATAAAGATGATGGATTCCTCTTTAGGCGAGTTTCCAGGCCTCTTCCCCAGACAGCGGTACCGTCGCTATTCTCCTCTGGGACTGATCCTCCCCTGGTCTCCTTTCCTAAAGGTGGGCTCCCTACAGGTGGTCAGCCTGGGATCCTTCTCTGAGGTGTATGCCCCAGCCAGCAGAGCCGGGCCGGGCCTACCATGAAGCGAAGCTACCTCGGGCTAAAGGTGCCCGAGGTCCAAACACACTCGCGCACCTTGTGCCATACGGGCCATGAGGCACACACACAGGACCAAGGGTCCCCTGGAACACGCGAACCCTAATGGCGTCTGCCCCTTATGTACCCTCTCCCAGCACGCACAGCGGGTTGAACACGCCCATCGCACGGCTGCCGAGAGAGAACACCCAAGGTGCTGTGATACCCCTCTTGGTTCACCTATGCCGGTGGTGACAGTGCCACCTACAGGCAACAGGGAACATAACTGCCAGGCAGAAGCAATAATGAAATATCAATTGGCCTGAGCCCAACTACTGGCCCAGATTACCCCTAAATAGACACATAGCGCCAACCAAATATTGGGGGGGGCGCTACACGAGCATAATCTATTATTATAAACATTTTAAGAGTGTCAACCCTAGCTTCCCTTGCTGGAGTAAATCCTGCTTGGTCAAGATGGACCAAGTCAGGGATCAAAGTCGTGAGTCAGTTAGCTATAAATTTGGAATTCATGCAAATGTATATATTTGTCAGGGAAATAGGCCGATAGTTGCCACAGGATGTAGGGTCTTTGCCTGGTTTAGGCACTATGTGCTTCAAGTGCCTGGGTTGGAAAAGGGCAGTCCGACGATACAGCAATATACGTTTTAGTCAGGATCAGAATAAGAAGGTCCTGAAACATTTTATAAAATTGGACAGTATACCCTTCAGGGCCAGGGCTTTTATTATTCTGTAGCGAGGATAATGCCACAGTGAACTTCTCCTCTGAAAAGGGTTGTTGGAGATCCTGTACAATCAAGGACAAAATTGTAGGGAGAGCAGTCCGAGAAATGTAGTCTACAAATTCTAGAGGTAAAGTCGTTATTAGCAGAACAAGATGGCACATTATAGAGCTTATCATAGAAGGATCAAAATAAGCTATTCATTTCCTTGGGATGATGGATAAGCTGACCATCAGAATGCTAAAGTTTCGGGATAGAAGTAAGACTGCTCCTTGCATGCAAAGCCATCGTCAGCATCCTCTGTGGCTTATTAGCTGCCAAAGTTTTTTGGTCCAATAGTTTCAGTCTAGCATCAGAGAGGGCCAACATGGTGTTGGGCGATTGATTACGTTTATGGGATTGTTCCAAAGTGGAAATGCGAGAAGGCTTTGATTTGGGCAAGATGGTCTCTCTTTAGTCTCGTCCCATGTTTGATGACCCCCTCGTAGCACACACTTCAGCACTTCCCACTGAGTGGGAGTAGGGGTGTCATCATCCTGATAATCAGAGAGGAAGTGAGCTATAGTTTGGCTAATCTCAGTACAGTAGAGCATAAGTCATCTTGGAAGTCCCCCATTGTATTTAACTGGTTGGTGGGCATGGAGGAGGAGGGAGGGAGTGGGCAGTCATTTATCACCGTGTGTACGCCCACATGTATGACTCTATAGTCACATGGGCTGCTCAGATGTGATAGTGAGGAAATGCTCAGCATAGAAAATCACTGAAAACTGAGCATGTGCAGAGCTGCCAACACTGCTCTGCAAAGTCCCTAGGTGAATTGGGGACATGGACAGAAGGGGGAGATAGAGAGAAGCAGAATCAACCAGGTCTTTTACAGAATACAGAAAAAGAATCTCATAGTGACTGAGTGAGTATGAACAGCATGTAATACACCATTTATTGATTATTATTTTTTTAGGATATGGGTTTAGTGGCACTTTATATTTTGGCCCATGTGCATGATCACCCGGAAATAAACAATGATGCAATAGGACTTACCCCAGCTCTGATCTTGCATGTGCTAATGTTGTCAATGTAGTTGTGTGGTGTGGACAGGTACTTTATTTTCATGCTAGCTACTCCATTTCAATTGAAAAAGTCAGCTGTTCTTTCCATATCATTGATGATTCAACAGTTCCTCGTTGGCTTGTATACCAGCACCCCCTGACTATCTGTTTCAATAGTTCTTATAGAAGATGTCTGCAAGCCTAAATAACAAACATATAACTTTGGAGGTTTGGTACAGTATACAATGTAGGATATTGGCGTATGCTGAATACATGTTGGTGGCAAGGGCACAAAGGTAATTAAAATAATGCAGCTTCAGGGGATTAAAAAAAAAGAAACTTCTTCCTCCGCTGTCACTAACCCTTACTGGCTGAAAGACGTTAGTGGGTGGTCCTTAGGCTGCTACTATGACTATCTGTGCAGTGATGTCATTGGTGTGCAGAGGCTTTTCTTTCTCTCCAGGGACTGGAAGTTTTATGACCTTATCCATTTGTCCATGAGTACAAAGTTGAGTGTAAAGGAAAGGGGAATTGGTAGGTACCCCATTCTTGGAATATATAGCCTTTGTCAACCAAGGAACCCTAGGGTTCTTCCAGGGGTTGCTAGGGGTTTCTTAAGCAATGAGCATTTTTTTAGTCATCTGTAAGAGGATGATTCTTCACAAAGACCACCAATTTAAGGAGCATTCTTCCCCTTGACCTCACACTAATGTACAGTGATATGTAGATATAATAATTATTAGCAGTGGTCTTCTGAGCCCAGAGAGTTATTTCAAGAGTTTCTCCGTGTAACAAAAAATGTGTAGGATATCTCGTGCTACCTTGTAGGTATTAATATATGGCTTGTCTTGTGATGGGTGACTGCATACAACCTAATTGTGTTCCCACAATGTGAATCAAATAATAAGAGTGTATCTTGTTGTGCTTAGTGCCCTTAGTATTTTCATTGACACTACTAAGGGCACTAGGCGCAACAACATACACTCTCATTAAAGGGTTTCTCCGTGTTAAAAAGGTTGAGAAAGGATGGCCTGGATCGAATGATACAAGATAGCGCTTGTACAAAAAACCTTTATAATGTTATTTAAATTGGGGTGAATCCTGGAGTTGGAACCCCCGGTAAAGTTTGCCATTGGCATGAATAGATATTAAAATAGAGTAAAGAGAAGTAATGTACATTTTAATGCAAGAATATAAACCATTCTTTCAATAACCTTATTGATTGAGCAGCTCCTCGTTTTTAAATAATACCCTGCTTTGTCATTTGACCATACATTTGTGCTTTCCAGATTGCACGGGTCTCTTTATTACAGAGAAAAACGGTCGTGGTATAGATATTGGATTAAAGCCATTTTATCTTTCAGACCTGTCAGGCAGAAGCTTGACAGATCAATACAACACACAACGATGTGGCATCTAGTGCAAATGACAGGGATATTGTAAGTCACCCCGGCCTTCCATGTCCTGAATTAAATGGTGGCTGATGTGGTGTCTCATCCTTACATGGTCTAACAACTCCTTAGTGGCTTGTTATTCCTTCATTATACTCAACAGAGGATTTAGCACAGAATGCAATGTTTGATACAGTTCATAAAATTGTGCATGTTATATAAGCAAAATACATCAGTATAGCAAGGAATCATTGTTGCTGACAGCCTCCCTAGATCCTACTATATAACAGGTTTTAAACTGTATTTAATTTGTATGCTTATTACAGGGCCACTAAACATAAATTACAAGCTGCTTTATAGAGCAACTCAGAAATTCCATCTGTAGGCTGCAAAGGCAATCCTGGAAATTTGACCTGATTTACTAAAGTCATAATCTTATTCAACAATGCAGCAAGGCTCCCTTGGGGCTATTATATGTGGACATTGAACGTGCAATTGAAGTGCATTTGATGTGCATTTGCCATGTGTTTACCATAGTTTTGCCTTGTTATTACCATATGTCTTATTGACTTATATGGGGGGGGGGGGGATAGATCAAGAAAGCACAAACCGATCTCAAATGGACCCTGTTATCTGCCCATTCAGTGTCTTCTGATAGCATGCCCTCTCCAGCGAGGCACAGGCAGTCCCCAAGTTGCAAACAAGATCTTCTTCTGTAGGTTTGTTCATAGGTGGAATTCAGTGCCAGGACAAGGTCATCTAGAGCCCAGGGTGAACATGCCAAACTGTGCCCCCCCCCTCCAAAAGTATGAGCATTCATGGCCATCTTTAATACAGGGAAAAAGGGGCAGTTGCCCCAGGCCCAGTCATTGTTGTGGGGCCCAAAAGCAGCTGCCCATTGAGCCTGCACTGCCTTAAAATAGTTGAAAGGTGAATTCAAGTGGGCCCAAGAAAATGTTTGCCCAGGGTCTAATATTAAAGACGGCCCTAAAACTCTATAATAGGGTCGAGCCTGCAGTTTTGGTTTAGTGCTGCAGAGGATTGTATTGTGGCCTAATTGTCAGGTTTAGCTTTACAAATATTGTTTTTGTTTTTGGGTAAAGACCGCTTCCTGACCTCCCCCATGATGTTCTGGGGGGTAGGGGGGATTGGTAGGATAAGCACCTGGTGCTTGGGAAGTTATAGTTTAGTTGCTGTGTTTGTTTACATGTGTTTTTTGTGTTACACGTACAATGGCTCATGCTCCACTGCTGCTCACTGGGTGTCGCCTGCCCGACGGCAATTAGTCTCCTCTAATTATTTTAGCAAAAACGCCTATGGCATCACGTGATAGGGATTCCTTCTCTGTGGTATCCTGGAACGTGCGTGGCCTCAACTCTAAGTTTAAGAGGGCGCTTCTTTTTCAATATGTCAAAAAATATAGTCCGGCTGTTCTGGTCCTGCAGGAGACACACCTGGTGGGCAGTAAGCTCATGGCTTTGAAAAGGCCCTGGGTTCAGAGGGCTTTTCATGCCTCTTACTCAACATATGCTAGGGGGGTTTCCATCTTGGTGCATAAGTCTCTCCCATGTGTCATAGATGCGGTTCACACGGATCTGCTGGGTAGGTTTGTTATACTGGCACTCACGCTGTGGCAGCAGAGATATGTCTTTGCGGGTATATATGTGCCGCCGCCCTTTAAGTCTGAGGTTCTGTATACTATACTGGAGAGGATGGCCCCCTATTGTCCTGCAAAAATTTTACTACTGGGTGACTTTAATGCCATCCTTTCCCCAGATCTGGATAGACCATTGCCACCTAAGTCCTTCTACGGGGAGTTGTCCAATTGGGCATTATCTGCAGGTATTACAGAAGTCTGGAGGTGGAAATTCCCGTCCACTAAAACATTTTCGTGTTTTTCTACATCCTACAAAACTGCCTCCAGAATTGATTATGCTTTTGCTAACCCCTCTATGCTGACGGATGTTCTAGACGCATCTTATTTGCCCAGTGGTCTCTCTGACCACAGCCCCCTGCAGATCACCCTGCGCGCCTCCTCCTCTCGTAATGGCTCTATGTGGCGGCTTGGTGCTCAATGGATCTCCCAACCTGACATAGCGGAACAAGCCCCCTCAGCCATTAGTGCTTACTGGGACTCTAATGAAGGGTCATCCTCTCCTGAGATAGTCTGGGATACTTTCAAGGCATTCACAAGGGGCCATTACATCTCGGCCATCAAGATGGTTAGGGTACAGCAGACTGCTGCCACTGCGGCATTGGAGAATGGGGTGGAGTTGGCTTCCGCCCACTATGGATTGGATCCCTCCGCCTCAAACTTTGATGCGTTGCAGGCATCCAAACGCAGTCTTCATCTGCACTTAACAGAGGTTACTAGATTAGAATTGTTTCATACGAAGCAAACATTTTTTGAACAGGGGGACAGGAATGGCAGACTGCTGGCAATGATGTCCCGCCATGACACTCCGAATACCGTAATTCCTGAACTTACCTCTCCCACGGGTGAGGCCATCTCATCTCCTGAGGCCATTTTGCTAGCATTCCATGATTTTTACCAATCCTTGTATACCACCACGTTACCCGAGGGCTTAGACCCAGAGGGACTAAATCGCCTCCTAGATCCGATAGCCCTCGGCTGGCTCTCTGACTCGGAGAGATCGCATCTAGTGGCCCCGATAACCACCGAGGAGGTTCTTGCCGTGATTAATTCCCTGTCCACTGGCAAGGCTCCTGGCCCAGATGGTCTTCCGGTTGATTTTTACGTAGAACATGCTGGCATGTTGGCTCCCCGGATGGCTGCCCTATTTACTCACTGCCTGAAGCAGGGCTCTCTCCCTCCCTCCATGGCGCACGCCCATGTTATTCTCATTCCCAAGGCTGGTAGAGATCCAAAGTTCTGTGCCTCCTATAGGCCCATAGCACTTCTTAACAATGACCTAAAAATTCTAACTGAGCTCCTCACTGCTAGACTCGGCACTTTACTTCCCTCCCTCATAGACCCGGATCAGACTGGGTTCATGGCCCACAAGTCTACGGATATTAACCTTCGTAGATTGTTCACCAATCTTCATGCAAGACATGACAATCTGGGTACCAGAGTAGTTGCCTCTCTCGATATTGAGAAGGCGTTCGACTCAATAGAATGGCCTTTCCTGTGGGAGATTCTGCGGAGAATGGGATTCCCCCTGGTTTTTATCCAATGGTTGCGGACTATCTATCACTCGCCGACGGCTGCCATTCGTTTAGGGGGTCGGCTGTCTCCTGTTTTTCGGCTTGCTAGGGGTACGCGGCAGGGCTGTCCTCTCTCTCCAGCCCTCTTTGCCATTGCCATGGAGCCAGTGGCTGAGGCACTACGTGTCTCGCCACACATTAAAGGGCTCCGTCTGGCCTGGCTGGAGGAGAGGGTAGCCCTGTACGCGGACGACCTCCTCCTTTTTCTAAACGATGCTGACCCTTCTCTGCAGGGAGCATTGCTGGTCCTAGAAAGGTTCTCTGAGGTAACAGGGCTTAAGGTCAATTGGTCGAAGTCGCAGCTGCTTGCCGTGGACGAGAACGCTAGGGGAGGGGCTTCGGCTTCTCTTCAGCTACAATGGGTGGACGAATTTACGTACTTAGGGGTACGTATCTCGAAGAATGTGGCTGACTTCATTTCGCTGAACTTGTCCCCAGTAGTCAACTCAGTCAGGGCCAGGCTGAAAGCATGTGAGAACCTTCCTCTGTCCCTGCTGGGGCGTATCAACCTCATTAAAATGAAAATCCTCCCCAAATTTACATATTTGTTTCGTAACTCCCCTCAGTGGATTCCCAAATCATTTTTTTCCCACCTAAATCAAATTTTCTCCTCATTTCTATGGGGCCCACGTCCTCCCCGCTTCAAGCTGAACACTCTCATGCGCCCTTGTTCGCAAGGGGGTCTGGCTTTCCCGGACTGCCACAAATATTTCATTGCGGCTCAATTAGTCACTGCATTCTGGTGGCTGGTTCCGGATAGATCCAACTCGGCCTGGGCCACTGAAGCTGCAGTGTTACGATCTGCGGAGGCTTTGTCGAACCTCCTTTTGCGGGGTCCGAAGGCTCCGTACGACCTGACCCCCTCTATGTGTACCACCCTTAAAGCATGGAGAGAGGGCTTGGCCTGTGAAAAATACCCTTCGACTGCAGTATCCCCGAACGCCCCACTTTGGAACAATCCCAACCTGCATCATTTTTTCGAAATCCCAGACCCGGTGGTGTGGACCAAGTACCATGTTAAAATACTCTCGGATGTCACCTCAGACCTCTCGATTTTCTCCTTTGATCATTTAATGTCTAACCACAATGCCCCGCCCTCATACGGGTTCAGATATCTTCAGTTGTCCCATGCTTTCAGAGCTCAGTTTCCATCAGGCGTGAGGCAGCTGGTGCAGTCTGACTTGGAGCGGATTCTGCGCTTTGACTGTACAAATAAACCCACCTCCGTGTTATACACACATCTCCTCCGGGTCTCTTCTCCTGAGTTGGCCAGGCTCCATCAGCAATGGGGCCGGGATGTTCCAGAGCTGGACTCTGAGGACTGGGAGGATGTATGGGACTTCCCATTTAAAATACTTGTTTCCCTGAGGGATCGCCTCATTCATTACAAGATTGTCCATAGAGTGTATCTCACTCCCGCCCGGGTGCACAGGATGAGGTCTTCCCTCTCCCCGGAGTGCTGGCGTTGCGACCATGCTCCGGGGGACTACATTCATATATTCTGGTCCTGCCCGGTAATTACAGTCTTTTGGTCACAAATCTTTCTGGAGGTGAATGAAGTGTTGAGTATCTCTATTGTCCCATCCCCAAGAATATGCCTGCTGGGGCTGGTGGAGGACCTGGTGCCCAGGGTGGCTGAGAGAACCCTGTTGGGTCTCTTGCTGTTCTATGCCAGGAAGTCCATCGTCCTATGCTGGAAGCGGAGGGCCCCTCCCTCTGTAGGTCTATGGAAAACACTTGTCAATAATGTGATACCCTTATACAAAGAGACTTATGTACATAGAGGCTGTCCGGAAAAATATGACAGGGTCTGGTCTAAATGGTTGGCGGAGCCCTCCACTGCAGCAGCAGACTAGGAGGCTTCACTGAATTCTGATACCATCCACTGAAGTCTTGTTAAATCAAACCTTGCTGGCACGGCTACTTAGGTGAGCTAATTAACTATCATCCTACCCCTGGAGCCGGAGCCGGGTCAGCTCATTGATGATGGCTTATTAGAATATACGTTATTACCCTAGCGTGTCTTGGTTTTGTAATTCTACCTTGTGACCCCTGCGTGGGTTCTGCCCATGCTGTTAGCCAGATGTTGGCTGTGCTGTTGTACGTTTGTATTGTCTGTGTTTGTAACAAATAAAATAAAAAAAGATTTTCAAAAAAAAAAAAAAAAGACGGCCCTGAAAACAGTGAGCACTAATCTGCATGATTACCCCCTAAGCATAAATTCTCCCTCCTCCCACAAGTACAAATTTGTCCCCCTGCTGAAATCTCCCCTCTAAGCACAAATCTTTGCCCCCATCCCTCATATCTCTCCAGCTCAAATACCCCCCCCCAAAAAAATCCCCCCTCCTAGCACAAATCCTCTACCCCCACTTCAAATCTCTCCCCCCAGCACAAATCTTCTTCCCCCATACCCCCTCTCAACACAAATCCCTCTAGATCACCACTCCAAGCACCCCCCTCCCAAATTTCTCCTTCTACAACAATTTTTACCCCCTTCCGCCCCCCAAATCCTCCCTTCCAACACAAACCCCCCCCCCCCCAATCTCCTTCCTTGTGCCACCCCCACCTCACATGTGCCTAGAGCATGATTGTGAAGAAGGGGTACTGATGCGCAAACCACAGTGATAATGAATGTAACTAAACCTAACTCAATCGCTGCCAACATAAAAGGTGTTCTCACACTGAGGTAAAATTGATAAAGGTGGTAATGTAGGGCTTATTGAAAAGTAATAGTAATAAAAAGATAAAAATACTAAAAATAACTTAATCCCATAAAACAAGTATTGTGGCACTTATAGTAATGATTGCAAAAAATGCTTGATCCTAGGAAATGCAGAAAAATTGCAAATGAAGTGAATTAAATGGAAATTCCAAAAAAGGATAAATCCAAATAATTGAAGCGTCCAGTTGAATTATTCTCTCATGTGAAGATTATATATCAAATGGTTATCAAACCAATGCCATATAACATGTATGATTAGCATACAACAATAATAAGTGCAACGTAAATGTGCAAAGCAGCAATCCAAGCAATGCTAAAAGCAAAAAATCTCTGATGCCGCGTACACACGACCGTTTTTAATGACGAGAAAAATGCAATTTTTTAAAATGGTCATTAAAAATGATCGTGTGTGGGCTTCAGAGCATTTTTCACGACGTGAAAAATGGCCATGAAAAAATTGGAACATGCTCTAATTTTTCTCGTCGTTTTTCACATCGTCGTTTTTCTCGTCATGAAAAACGGCCATGTGTGGGCTTTAACGACGTGGAAAAAAATGTGCATGCTCAGAATCAAGTATGAGACGGTAAAACTAGCGTTCGTAATGGAGATAGCACATTCGTCACGCTGTAACGGACTGAAAAGCACGAGGCTGAAAAGCGCGAATCGCCGCTCAACAAACTTTACTAACATGAAGGGTGGCGCCATCCGAATGGAACTTCCCCTTTATAGTGCCGTCGTACGTGTTGTACGTCCCCGCGCTTTACTCAAGCATTTTTTTCATGATAGTGTGTAGGCAAGGCAGGCTGGAGAAGAATCACGTCGAGAAAAACGTCGTTTTTTTCAATGACATTAAAAACGGTCGTGTGTACGCGGCATAAGTGTCTTCAAAAGGAAAACGTCCCATATGTGCAAACAAGTCCAAATAGATATTGAATCCAAAAATATTCGATAATATATATAAATAAAAAATTGAAAATTTAAATAAATTAGCTATAAATAAACAGTGAACAAATAAGTGCAGTAAAGTGCAAAAAACGTGCAACAATATTTTAGACTGTGTAAATTTGCAAACGAAGATCCAAAAAAATATATAAAAAAATGTGCAGAAGAATTCAAATGAATAAAAAGAGCAAAAAAATGTGCAGATAAAATCATCAATGGTAAAGTGCAAGTGCCAGCATCCAAGTGTAGTTTCTACTATTCAGCGTGTGCCACGCCATTTCCCCAATCCTCTCACCTCATACAGCAGGATAATATGCTTCTCACCAGACTCATATACTGGTCGATTAAATATTAAGGTGCAAGTGCCAGCATCCAAGTGCAAATTCCGCTATTCAGCATGCGCCACACTATTTCCCCAAGCCTCTCACCTCATATACCTGGACAAAACAGCCTTTCACCAGATCCAATTACTGGCCGAAGGATTCCCAGGTCCTCCACAGCATGATCAATAGTCTCAATATCATGGGGGAAGAGATGAGGACTCCATAGTGTAGTATTATTAGCAAATAAGTTTAGAAAGCTGTAGTAACTTACAGTTTAAAAACGAACAAACAGCGCCTAGAGCAGCCACCCCTCCTGCCCACCCCTTGTCCTGGTCCTGGTTGGATTCGTATGTAAGGTGGAATAGGTACATTTTTTAAGTGTAACTCCAGCCAAAAAAAATATTTTTAAGTTTGGGATAGCAAAGGGAAGGGTTATATTTGCTGTCTGTGCCCCTGTTCAGAAGATTTCACCTCACGTTCTGTCCAATTGGATTTGGAAAATTTGGGTTGTCGTGGAAACAAGGATTGGCGTTAAGCTTCAGTGGAGACACTTTTTTCCCATGATAACTCTTATGCCGCGTACACACGACCGTTTTTAATGTCATTGAAAAAACTATGTTTTTCTCAACGTGATTCTTCTCAAGCCTGCCTTGCCTGAAAAAAAATGCTCGAGCAAAGTGGGGTGACGTACAACACGTTCGACAACACGTGCGACGGCACTATAAAGGGGAAGTTCCATTCGGATGGGCTGCTTTTGCTAATCCTTGTGTTAATAAAGTTTGGTGAGAGACGATTCGCGCTTTTCAGCCTCGTGCTCTTCAGTCCGTTACAGTGTGACGAATGTGCTATCTCCATTATGAACGCTAGTTTTACCAGAACGAACGCTCCCGTCTCATAACTTGCTTCTGAGCATGCACGTTATTTTCACGTCGTTAAAGCCTACACACGGCCATTTTTCATGACGAGAAAAATGACGACGTGAAAAACGATGAGAAAAAATTGAGCATGTTCCAAATTTTTAATGCCCATTTTTCACGTCGCGAAAAATGCTCTGGAGCCCACACACGATCGTTTTTAATGACAAAATTAAAAAAATTGAATTTTTCTCATCATGAAAAACGGTCGTGTGTACGCGGCATAACAGGAGTGACTTTCCCTTCCTACGGGTAGATTTCCTCTCACTTCCTGTTGTCTCCCTCTGTTTGTAAGTATGAGTCGTATGTAGGTCAGCTGTATGTAACTCAGGGACTGCCTGTATACCTACAGATCCATGCTCCCTCACAGCCCATGTCAGATGGTGTTAGCCCTTTCCAAGTTTGATGATATCACTCCCCGTCCATGTGACGATTGGCTACTCGGCCTATGCACTGTCCCATAAGGGAGGTCACATGCTCCCACATTCCCAGAAGCCTCGTTCTGCTGCAGCAACTAAGTCGAAATGCCAACAGAGTAGGGAGGTGGTAAGAGAGCATGGGTTGGTGAGTATGAATGGGGGGAAGGTTATCAGAAGTGGGGCAATGTTTTATTAAATATTCTGTTCCCTAATTTTTTTTAGTTTTTCAAGTCAAGTAAATGTGAAAAATTATATGAATATTTAGTCATTGAATTTTTTGCTTTGTTGGCTCCTTTTAATAAGTGTTGAAAGCTATCCATATGCGTTTTGCTTAAAAAAAAATCCTGTGGTCTATAAAGCTCAATAGCTCAAACTAAAATTTACAAAACCATTATGTTTCCCCTTTGATTGACCCCAGGCACCCATGTATACTAGCTCTAGTTCAGTTTTCTGAAATCTAGTGCGCACACGAGGGCACAAATTTACTATGCCCTAGTACACATGTCAGTATTTGGGTGAGAAAATTTACACAATCTTTCTCCCCTCCCTGCCTGCCTACTGACAGCTTGGCATCGAGGTCCAGTCAGAGAAAGAGAGTCTGAAAGAAAACAGGTTCTGCTGTGCTTTCACTAAAGAAAACCCATAGTTTTCTGTTAATCCAGTATTATGGGTATACCCTGCGCTAATTGTTTGTTTGCAAAACAAAGATTTATTAGAAATTTTATATATATAAAATTATAACCAAACCATCATGTTTTCCCTTTAATTGACCTGAGGCACCCATGTACACTAGCTCTTGTTCTGTTTTCCTCAAATAAAATGCAGTGCACACACATGAGCGCACAAATTTACTATGCCCTAGTACACATGTCAGTATTTGGGTGAGAAGATATTTTTAAATAGAATACAAAAATGTAAAAACTGTTTTTAACATTGTGATTTTAACATTGGGCATTCATTTTTATTAAAAAAATAACATTGACGTCTCATGTGTCATTTCATTTAAGCTGTTATCATTCTATTATTAAAATACATTATAATATAAATAAATTACAATTATGATCATTTCAGCAACACTTAATGATGATCAAAATCTGGGTAAAGTGGTTGTTCCTGCGCTACAGTGGAAACTATGTGTACAAAGAACAGAGGTGCGGCAACTACCGTATGGGCCAACCACGACCCACAATAAGATATGGAAAAAATCAAGAGATGGTGTTGCGCTCCAAATAATGAAATATTAAAAAATAAATAAACAAAGTGGTATAATAAAATGATAAATAATGTGCAAACTTGCAAATGAAGTCACTGGAAAATATAAATTACTAAAACACAGTCATATTGAATCCAACAGTGAACTGTATAAAAGGTTCAAGCAATGCAAATAAAGTGACTCCAGTGAGTAAATAAAATCACAACGTAAAAATGATCTATGCAATATATAAATATATATATATATATATATGAAGTCACGTGACAGTGACGATACGCGTCAGACACTAGGACACCGGAAGTGAGGTTTTCACGGCGCAAGCTCGCTGCTTGTTTGATATACACTGCAAACTGTCTTTTAAATGTGAGTACCCTATTTGCTTTATGTTTAAATAAACTACTATGAGTGTTTAAACATACTACACTAGAGGACTATAAAGGTCTGCCCAAAAAAGTCAAGCAGAGAGTAAAAGGACTGGTTCCCATAGTTCCACCTGCTGTTAACTAGTTATCAATATTGCCCATATGCTTTCTGCAGATGATTTTTTCCCCCATGACCATGTCTTGCTCTGCACTTCTCTATATGGAGGAGGCCATCTTGGTAGAACCAGGGCTTTGCTTCCTCATGTCTGAGTTCACTCCTGATGACTGGTGAGGGAAAATTCAAGAAGCAGCAGGAAAGGTGGAATTAGCATAGATCCACAGAATCAATAAATCAGAAGCAGGGGAATCCTTACACTGCAGGTCCTCAGGTATACCTTGCTCTTCAGCAAGCAGAACAGTGAGCAGCACAGAAATGACATCACCAAATCCGTCAGAAGTAGAATTGTCTTAGATGATATTGTGCTTCAGATATAGGGCTAGGAGGCTCAAGGTACAGGAAGTTCACTGCTGTTTTTCAGGAGAAAATCCAGATGAAAGGTACAATAAATATTTCTAAATAGAAAATGTATCAATAGCCTGTACCAAAACCATAGCAAAACCCCCAAAAATAAAACTATACATGAAACAGGGCTAACATCAACACATCAGGCAGGGTCACTCAATGGATCACCTTTTACTCCCCTGGCAACACTCAACTATATCACCTTGGCTCACATTTATACAGTACAGACTGCTTGTATCACCACGCTGCCCGAGTCCGTGCTCGCAGCCTGAAATAAGCAGCTGGAGCCGACCAGCAATACTGTTTCCACGCTGATTTTCAGTGTGGGAGCGTGTGAGGGGCTGACGAGAAAAAATTCAATAGTAGCAGGAAATTAATCAGAAGCAAGGGGATCCTTGCAATGCAGGTATTCAGGTACACCTTGCACTCCAGCAAGTAGAACAGTGAGCAGCACAGAAGTGACATCACCAAATTTGTCCAGAGTGGAGGACAGAGGCAGAATTGCCTTAGATGATCTTGTGTTGCAGATATATGGCTACGAGGCAATCCCCTGCCAACAATCATACCGTGTGTATGAGGCTTAAGACCTCTAGACCTTTTAGACCCTACATGTCTCATTGAAGAGAACCTGTCACTAAAAAATCATCACTTAGGGGACATTTTTTTCCCCCTATGTAATAAAACAGTCAAAAGACAATCCCCTTCCGAAAATCGAACCGTGTGTACGAGGCTTTAGATGCACCATGAAAATGTTTGCTGATTCGAGTTGTCAGTGGTCCCGTGCTGCAACTCACATATTGTTTGTTACATTTATCGCATTCCACAACATATACAACATTGCTAGTGCCACAGTTGATATATTCACGAATTGTGAATTCTCATCCTGCGGCACATGAATCTACTGTCTTGTGTTGTCTAGAGTGTCTACTACAGAAATGGCATGTGTTATTCCCACAAATGTAAGAGCCACAGTGTTCAACCAAGTTTTTTTGTATTGCTGCAACTCAAACAAACTTGGGGACAAAAGGCCTCCTAGCATTTTAGCACGGCGGCTACCTACAGCCCGACCTAAGTATTGGTGCCAAATCTCCATCCGTGGAAAGTATTGGTAAATCTGTTCTCACTTGTCATCTTCACATCTGTTGACAATTTGTAACCAATCACCTGATTTCAATTGAACACATTGTTGATTGGAAAGGAGCATGTGATAGTCTCTTATGTATAAATGTTCATGATTTTCAACATATAAGTGTGCTGTGAACTGTGAAGGCTTTACAATAAATACGCTTGATGTTATGGAGTTGCCGGCTGCTTTTCTTTTTCTTGTATCTTAGCAAAATGCCTAAAAATTGCCTCAGATTACTAAAAAATTGTCATTATGCTGGTGAATTGACCAAGCTTTTTGTTACATAATGCTACAGGTTTTTATTGTGCAGCATTATAACATCGGGTACCATGCAGGCCAGCTGCCAGCGTTCTAACAACTGATGATATCACGGGTTGACAAGGAGGTCGTCAGGCATCTGAGAACGACCTTGTTTCCCCCTCCCCTGCCCCTCTCTGGCGAGACAGAGAAGCTGAGGGAGAAGGGAAATGCTGGCATACTAGTCAGTACCAGTGTGTAAAGGTGTATTTGCTTTGGAAGAAGTTATCACCTCTAACTTTGGTTCTCCTATGTGTGTAGATGCTGCTGCTGACTTTAGAATGGGCATAATTTCGAAGGGTGCCTTGACTGAAAAAAGATTGAGAAACATTGTCCTATAGCAACACTGTAACCTGCAGTCGAACCACAACACTCAGCAGGGATGTGGCATATTCCTCTCGTCCACCACACTGGAATCAGCCATGTAGTTAAAAGAGGCTGCAATGACTTTTAGTGGTGTAAAACAGGGATTAAATATGTTGCCAGCGCACCAACAAGTGCAAAGCTCTTTCTTGCATGATCACGTAGAAAATAAATGTTCCAGGACCAAGCAAGAACACTTCATACATCACATGTTATCACATGCCTGAGGAAGGGTATCTGCATGGTCCTGAAGTGTTGCTTTTCTATGTGATCAAACAAGAATATAGAGCATTGAAACAAGCAACATATTGTATCCACAACACCCAGCATAGGACAGACTGACACATTCAGAGTTATTAGATAACAGCTGCACACTGAAGTAGAAAAGTGCAATTCGTTTCAGGCCGAATTCAAATTCGGATGAATTTTTGATTATTCAGAGATTCAGATGTATCCCAATCTCCAAATGAAATAGTGACGAATTTCTTTCATCAGTGTCGCCCATCAGTGCCCATCAGTGCCACCTATCAGTGCCCACCAGTGCCGCCTATCAGTGCCCACAGTGACGTCCTATCAGTGCCCACTAGTGCCACCTATCAGTGCCCATCAGTGCCCATCAGTGCCCACCAGTGCCGCCTATCAGTGCCCACTAGTGCCAACCATCAGTGCCCATCAGTGCCTCCTCATCAGTGCCACCTAATCAGTACCCATAAATGCAGCCTAATCATTGCTCATTAGTGCCGCCTCCTCAGTGCACATCAGTGAAGGAGAAAAATTACTTACCATATTTTTCCGTGTATAAGACGGCCCCATGTATAAGACGCCCCCCACTTTTCCAACCCAAAATCAAGAAATCAATGTTTTAAACATAGGTAAAACGGAACACATTTTTATTTAGTAATGTTTACATACCAGTATATTATGCAAAATATCACTTTATTCAGCCTCTGTTGCATCAATGTTCTCTTCTTCATCACTAGTTCCAGACAGAATTTCTTCAACTTCTTTTGCATCACTGCTGTCTTCTGAATCACTGTTTATATATGTGAGATCATCCTCAGTTCCGTCCATGGCATTGCTGATTCCACATTTCTTGAAGGACTTCACAATCACCTCTTGTTTGACGCCATGCCATGAGTTTAGGGCCCAATTGCAGACCTCAGTAATGGTTGGTTTTTTCACTCTTCCTGCCGGTGTCAAGTTATCACCTGCTTTTTGCATCCATCTACTCCATTCTTCTCTCATCAGGACCTTAAATGGCTTATTTATTGAAACATCTAGTGGCTGTAGCTGCCCTGTAAGGCCACCAGGAATAACTGCTAGGTATGTTCGCAAATCCGATGCAACCCTTTTAGTCTTTTCTGTTAAATGTGCTCGGAATTGATCATAGACAAGCAGAGCTGGCTTCTTTAAGAGCCCTCCAGGTCTTCTGGACCAAACCTTTGCAAACCAAATGGCCATAATGTCTTCATTCATCCATCCCTTCTCTTGAACTTGCACAATAATGCCAGGTGGTATGGTCTCTTTAGGAAAGGTTTTCCTCTTAAAAATAAGCATACGAGGCAGTTTAGTACCATCTGCACAGCATGCAAGCACAGCAGTATAGTGTGTCTTTTCATGGCCACTTGTTTTGATTGCCACTGTTTTTATTCCTTTCACATCAACAGTTCTGTTGGAAGGCACATCAAAATTGAGAGGGACCTCATCCATGTTTGCAATCTGACGTGGTTCAAAATCATATTTTTTCCTAAGTTGTATGACATAGGAGTGAAACTGTTGGATTTTATCCTCATAAACTGGTTGCATTTTCTGAGCTAACTTTGTTCGTGTTCTCATGGCCAACCCTTCTCTCCTCATGAAATTGAAGCACCATTTTGCCTTTTCTGTAAAATCAACAATGTTCATTTCGCTTGCAAACATTCTTGCCTGACATTGAATAAGCTTGGTTGACACACATAAGCCACTCTGGCGCTGCTCCAAAATCCAAGTCTTAAGCCTCTGCTCCAAATTTGGCCATTTTGCTGGTTTTCCTCTTAGGGCCTTCTTCTTTTTTGGCATCTTAAGGAGTTGTTCTTCCTGTTTTCTCCACTGTCTGATCATACTCTCAGTGGGGGGAGGTCCAAACTGTCTCTCTGCAGCTCTATTTCCATGCTCTTTTGCATAGCTGACAACATTCAGTTTGAATTTTGCAGAATAAGACAATCGCTTACCGGTACTTTTATTATTCTGTGACATCTTGGGCTCAATATGCTCCGGTCCCTGATCTGTGCACTCTCCACGTCCAATAGGATCGCATCTGCACACTATCCACACTCTCCACCTCCTCCTCCAACTCCAGCTGACGTCACTAACACAAAGCTCGTGATTGGAGGAAGCCGTTCGACGACCTATGACCCGCTACGCACCTGCGCGTCTCTCTCCAAGGCTGACTGACCGTGTAGAAAAATACGGGTATTTACAAAATTTACTAACAGAAACTAAGTAAAAAAATTTTTTTTGTTCTTTTTTTTTTTTTAAATAAAAAAAACAGCAGTGATTAAATACCACCAAAAGAAAGCTCTATTTGTGTGAAGAAAATTATAAAAAATTCATATGGGTACAGTGTAGCATGACCGCGCAATTGTCATTCAAAGTGTGACAGCGCTGAAAGCTGAAAAATGGCCTTGGCAGGAAGAGGGTGTAAGTGTCCTGTAGGCAAGTGGTTAATGATTAGGTTTACCTATACTATAAAGTGGATGTAAACCCTCCATACACCCAGTGAAGTGAACAGCCTCAGATGATACACTGAGATGAAAAAAATCTCCCTACATACGTTTTACATCCATATCTGCTGTCTTCACATTTATACAGTGTTTGGAAAGTTCAGATCGTGTTAAGAAATGTTATCTTCCTGTTTAACACAGAGTGTGATATCTGGGCATACAGCCAAGATAGCTAAAATTGCTGATTGGAGGAAAGGCACACACCCCCTCTCCAAATAGGCAGAGACTCTCAAGCCCTGTACACACGATCAGATTTCCTATGGATTCTAATCCGATGGATTTTTCCATCGGAAATCCGATGAAGCTGACTTCCATCAGTCTTGCCTACACACCATCAGTCAAAAAACCGATCGTCCCAAACGCCGTGTCTTTCGACGGCACTATGAGGGGAAGTTCAAATCCAATGGCGCCACCCTTTGGGCTGCTTTTGCTGATTTCGTGTTACCGCGTGTTAGTAAAGTTTGGTGTTAGCCGATTCGCGCTTTTCAGTCTCTGCGCTTTTCAATCCGTTACAGCATGATGAATGTGCTATCTCCATTACGAACGCTAGTTTTACCAGAACGAGCGCTCCCGTCTCATAATTCAGTCTGAGCATGCGTGGGTTTTTTACCCGATGGAGTTCCACACAGACGATCGGATTTTGCTATTGTTTTTTTTCCCATCGGAAAAATTTAAAATTTAAAACATGTTCTATTTTTTCACACCGATGGAAAAAAGACCAATGGGGCCCATACACGATCGGTTCGTCCGATGAAAACAGTCCATTTCGTGTGTACACGGCTTTAGAGGTGTTTTGTAACAGGGCCAACTCCCTGCTAATCTATTAATAGCAACCTCCCCTGACAGAAATGTCAGACTGCTTTTATCTGATGTGTCCGAGAATTTGTCAGGAGTTATCAGGCTGATAACAGAGGAATTGTTCAGGAGAGATCTACGGGACTTGGCTCTTTGAAGAGAGATAACAAAACACTGCAGATATATGTGCCCAGCCCAAATTTCATGAATTGGGTTGACATCCACTTTAAACTAAAATGGGTGGTGTACATGGGGAGGGGTAAATTATTAAATCGGCAATGCAATACCAAATTCCCCTTTCACAATTTTTTATTGTATGTTAGCATCAACCATCACAAACTCTTCTGATTAAAATAAAAGTCATTTTATTAGACTGTATTAAACAAAAAAATAGACAACTGTATAAAACAAACCAAAAACAAAACATTAAAATTCAACTAGCAAAGATATATGTACTTACAGTTGATCTTGACAAATAAAGACATTGCGATATGTACACAATATAAAACAACAAAGATGTTAATGTCCCGGGAACTAAATTATACTTGCACAATATCTTTTCATCGCCAAGTAGTAATTTACTATTTTATGGCTGCTCTTGTAAATCATTTCCTTTTACATGCAAGTGCCAAAGGTTTTAAAACTGCTGTGTCTAAAAATCAACATAAATAAAATAGGATATAGTATTCCCAGGCATAAATGATTAAAGCGGAGGTTCACCGGAATTTCTTTTTTTAAAAGCCAAATACTGCAGCTGCTGACTTTTAGAAAAAGGACACTTACCTGTCCAGGTCACCCGCAATGTCGGCAGCCGAAGGCGAGCTGCCGCTCGGCTCTCGGCTTCCCCCGCCGCCATCCTCGTGAGGGAATCAGGAAGTGAAGCGCTGCGGCTTCACTGCCCGGTTCCCTATGGCACATGCGCGAGTCGTGCTGCGCCGTCCTCACTGGTCCCCGTTGTGTTCTGGGAGCCGAGTGTTACCCTGAACACAATGGGGGAGGGGGTGACACGAAGGGGCGGGACTCCCGTGGGAGCATGCACCCGGAAGTGGTGCAAATACCTATTTTATACATGTATCTGTACCCCCTCCCCCCTGAAAGGTGCCAAATGTGACACCGGAGGGGGGGAGGGTTCCGAAAAGCGGAGGTTCACTTTTGGGTGAACCTCCGCTTTAACTATATGTAAGTGAATATTTAAATAAATTGTAGGCTAGACATCCTTAAGGCTGCATTCACACCTGAGCGTTTTGTAGCCTGAAGCCTGAAGCTACAAAACGCTAGAGGGGGAAAAAACATTATTCCCTATGGAGATGGTTCACATCTCCACTCCAAAATGCCTGAAGCCGAACGCCTGAAGCTCAAACAAGTTCCGGACCCTTTTTTGTTGCGCGAATCGGGCAGATTTGGGCGTTTTAGGAGTCATAGAATGTAATGGAAACGCTCGATTTAAGCGTTTAGCGCGACAACGAGCGTTTCGACGGGCGCAAATTCGCGCGACAAAATGCCGGTAAAAACGTCGGTAAAAACGCTTGAAGCGCTACGCTCAGGTGTGAATGCAGTCTTAAGAGAACCTGTAGTAGGACTATTGAACTTTTCCTTCTGAACATACAGATTTCCGGGCTGTCATGCTGGTCATGCTGATCCAATGCCTTCAGCCAATCCAATAAGCTTAATCAATCTTTGTTTACAAATAATTATTTGTCATGACAAATGATTCCCAAAGCACTATAGGTTTGCTAAAGGAAGAACATCGTTTTTTCTTTCTCGGATTGAAATCTGTATTGTACATAAGCTAATTACAGATGATCCTGCCAGGAAATTTCTTGTTCATTAACTTCCTACTATAGGGTGACAACATTCTATCCCTGTCCCAATCAGAGGTGTAACTAGAACCTTCAGGGCCCTGGTGCAGGAAACCACAAAGCGCTCCCCTGACCCACGGGTAGGGCCCTTCCCACTGATCCCAGGGCCCTTCACTCCAGTCACTGGACGTAATAAAGTGAGACCCTTTCATATGTCCTGTGCATCTTGGGACCCCCACCCTCAGTGGCAGAACGCAAGAGCCCGGTCACAAGGGCAACCTTTGCAACACTTGTAGTTCCGCCACTGGTGCCAGTAGTTTTTTATTTTTCTTATTTTTATTTTTTATTTTTTTTTACCATCTTATTTTATTTTTGTTTTTCAATTGTATTTTTTTTTCAAAAAAAATTGGGAGCCCCATTGGGGGGACTTTGGTGAGAGATAGATCAGGGGTCTAAACAGACATCTAATGTTTTACCTTTGAGACAGAGAAAAGAGATTGAGAACACAGCCCTCAATCTCCATCTCTGCAGCCTCAGCTGCACAGAATGAATGGACAGAAATAGCTCTGTAAAGAGCTTATCTTTCATTCACACACTGAAGCCTGGGAAACACGGTTTACTAGGCTTCAGTTATGAATGGACAGAGTCAGTGATCGGTACCGATCAAGAACTCTGTCCATTCAGAAAAAAATGGGGCTGGTTAATGACATATTGATTGGCCCCTTCCCCGCTCTCCATTCTGACATATCCCCTGCAACCACCGGAGGGAGAGGGGAGGTGGGAACATGGCAACGCTGTTGGGGGAGGGGGGCGAGGGGGGGGGGGGTCAGGAGAGCACACATGGGTCTGGGGGCAGCATGACTTGTATAGGAGGGGCAACATATAAAATAACCAACCCCCTACATTTTCCTACTGCAGACGCTGAATGCCTGTGGGAGGGAGAGGAGGAGAAACAGGCTTTCAGTGGGTGCAGAAGGAATACTGAGGGCATGGGTTACTATATGCTGCCGCCTCCACCGCCCCTCCTGTTCATGTGTACAGGGGAGCCACACGGGCCCCTTGGTTCATGGGGCTGGGTTGCAATTGTGACCCTTGCAACCCCTGTAGGTATGCCCCTGTTTCCAATTGTGCTTCTGTATTGTCACCCTGTCACATGTACCCCTGGTGGAAACTACAATCAGCTATGCTGTCACTACCAGGAAGACAATTCAGAATAGTGATGTGCATCTGACGCTGGGGTTCATATAGGCAAGAAGTGTCTGAAAAAGGATGGAGAAGATCAGCAGCACCAAGATGCATTAAAATTAAAAAAAGATGAAAAAATTATATTAAAAAAAAATGCATTTTATTCTACATATATATTTAGCAAACTAAATGTCCTTGAGTTAGGATTCTACTTTAAAGGCCAAATTTGAAAAATGCCCCTTGCAGTGGGGCTTGCTTCGGCACTGTGAGGGTTAACTAAACATTTAATTCCACGGAACAGAAGAAGCACTTTAACTTGCCTGACACTTCTCTCCCCAGCAGATGGTTCTCCCCCACGCTCTGGAGGTGGAATGTCCCTTGGCATCCTCGTGTCCAGTGCAAGACTATGGACCCTGCATTGGTTTTGATAATGTCAGGACCGGTCTAGCAGCACTGAGGATCAGCTAAATTAACCAATAACAAAAAAAAATTAACCGTTGTAGAATGGGCACAGCCCCACTGAAAATAATATTTTTTGAGTTGGGCTTTAAGACCCGGACCAATATGCAGCATAAGGACCAGGCCCCTTTTTGCGATTCGGTACTGCGTCGCTTTAACTGACAATTGCGCGGTCGTGCGACGTGGCTCCCAAACAAAATTGGCGTCCTTTTTTTCCCACAAATGGAGCTTTCTTTTGGTGGTATTTGATCACCTCTGCAGTTTTTATTTTTTGCGCTATAAACAAAAATAGAGCGACAATTTTGAAAAAAATGCAATATTTTTTACTTTTTGCTATAATAAATATCCCCAAAAAATATATAAAAAAACGTTTTTTTTCCTCAGTTTAGGCCGATACGTATTCTTCTACATATTTTTGGTAAAAAAAATCGCAATAAGCGTTTATTAATTGGTTTGCGCAAAAGTTATAGTGTTTACAAAATAGGGGGTAGTTTTATGTCATTTTTATTAATTATTATTTTTTCACTAGTAATGGCGGCGATCAGTGATTTTTTTCGTGACTGCGACATTATGGCGGACGGACACATCGGACACTTTTGACACTATTTTGGAACCATTGTAATTTTTACAGCGACCAGTGCTATAAAAATGCACTGGTTACTGTAAAAATTACACTGGCAGTAAAGGGGTTAACCAGGAGGGGGCGCTGTAGGGGTTAAGTGTGCCCTGATTTGTGTTTCTTACTGTGGGGGGGCGTGGCTTAGCGTGTGACATCACTGATCGCCGTTCCCTATTACAGGGAACAGACGATCAGTGACAGGCACACTAGGAAGCACGGGGAGAGGTTTGTTTACACTTACCTCTCCCCGTTCTTCCTCTCTGTGACCCAATCGCGGGACACCAGCAGCGAACGGGTCCGCTGTTCCCGCGGGGACGGTCACGGAGAAGAGGACAGGGTCGCGAGCGCGTTGCCGGTGGCGCGCTCGCGACCCATGGCTGGGCTCTTAAAGGGGACGTACCTTTACGCCCATGTGCCCAGCCGTGCCATTCTCCGGACGTACATCGGCGTGCGGCGGTCCTCAAGCGGTTAAAGTGTGCAAGGCATAAGTAGAGGAGTAAATAATGTGATGTGGAAAGTATGAGGTTTATTTACTAAAGCTAGAGAGAGCAAAATTTGTCACATTTCTGCATAGAAACCAATCAAGCTTCTAACCTCAGCTTGTTCAATTTAAGCTTTGACAATAAACCCTGGAAGCTGATTGGTTTCTATGCAGAATTGTGACTAATTTTGCACACTTCCGCTTTGGTAAATAAACCCCCTATTTGTCAAATTTGCAGTTTTACATTTCCCGTTTTAATCTTTGATTAGAGGAGCAGAAAGCTACACTTAAGGGCTGATTTAAGAAAATGTTGGCGCATTTGCGCAGGCAGGAATAATTATTGCGACATGCACATGCTGTCGACTTGCGCCGGATTCGCGGAATCGTTGCGCGTACGGGCGCAGACACATTCTTAAATATGAAACAGACATCGGGCACTTGCTCATTGTAATGCTGATCATGTTAATGAGCTTTTCCTTATCACATGGAGAATATTGCTTCCACTTTTATTCCTTTCATTCATTTCTTTTTGAAACAACTCAATATTCATTCTAGAGATCTTCCTCCTATCAACAACTGTGCAGCTGTTTACTGGACTTGTAATTGTGCATTTAATGGTGATAGTCTATGATCATTGGTGGAGCCAAAACTTCCATGAAAACATCTTCTCTGATTGGACAGTGTATGGGGAAATGAATTGCTCAGAGAAATTAATGGATGTAAATGTCATCCAATCAGATTGGACAGTGTATGGGGAAAGAATTGTCCAGAATGCACAATACACAGGCATGTGTTGTATACATACTTTTTAGCCTGGTAACAGAAGATGGTAAACTAGTAAAGTTATCTACAGTATTCAGACAAAAATGTTGAAGATTACATTGGCTGCGCTTGCTAATGGTAGGCGCGAAAGATTGCGCAAGTGCGCAACAGCGCTTCCTATGTAAATATGTTTTGGTGCATATAAGTGCACCATCATTTTTGATAGATGTTTTGAGTCCCGTTTTTTGTGCAATTGCTCCAATTTCTCCCCTGCACCACAGGCGCAGGTGTTTAGTAAATCACCCCCTTAGTCTGCAGCTTCAGTCACTCCTAGACATCAAAATTCAGATGAAATTTGCGTGATTCAGGGATTCGAATGTATCTCCGGATCACAGCCGTAACGAATTTCATCGAACCCGAAATAAATTATAACGAAAACAACAAATTTATTCAATTCATTTGGATGACATAATTTGGACCTTTTGAGAGGGTTTGAAGCATCCGAAAGAACGTAACAATATAACAAATGATTTGGATCCATTTGTTTTTATTGTAGCGTGAATATTCTAATAATATTCTTTTTGTATTGGGGGTTGAGAGTTTGTTTAATATGTATGTGTGCGGCCCAACAAACAAAGTCAGTTGGGAATAAGGAAATTAATTCAAGTTAATAATATAACAAATAAATACATATTCATTTGGCTATATTCGTTTTATTTGGATGAGAGCAGCGCGATAGTCTTGACTCATGAATAATCAGTCAATTCTTGTTGCGTTAACATTTTTTAATATTATAAAAAACACACTACATATAAAATGGAAAAATATTGCAATAAATACAAGGTATAAAAATTAAATAAGATGATTCCTATTGTGTTTGGGTTGGATGGAGGCGGATCCGTCAGAATCTCTGAATCATACACAAATGGATCCAAAATTAATTTTGTTCCATTAGTTACTTTGGGAAGCATGTGACTCCAGTCGATATCATCCAATCAGCTCATTCCATTCCTCTTTGTGGGTTGGACTAGCAGGGGTATAGTCAATATTCCAAAATAACAAAAGAATAACAGAACTTCCGAAAATCAGACTTGATTCGGAACAATTCCTATAGGACACAAATCTGAATATAGGAAACAAATCATTCTAACGTAACGATTATGACAAAACAAAATGATTTACTTAAGGAATAAAAGAGAAACAAAAAATGTTTTTCCTTTGTGCACATCTCTAAAGGAACTGTATTTTCTAGTCTGGGTTCTAGTAGTTAAATGGCTTGGTATATTTCTCTTACACTGTCTTGCTTTTTTCTATGCTGTACATCCCTTTTCTTTCTTTAAGTATTTTTCCTTTGATCTTTTATGATTGATCTTACAAAGAAAAATATTAAACGTGACACAATTCATTTTTAAAGGGTCTGTGGGGAGCATGAATGTGAAAGCATTAATTGGTAAAGGGGCAGTAGTAGCAGTAATCTGTAGCACTCTGATTTAATGGTTATGCACATGGAGTGTATAATTTCACATAGGATCTTGTTGGCAGTAAGATCCTATCAAAAACCTTGTCCATGCACTGTACGCATAATGTGTGCTAAAGTTTACGGGCGCATTGCAAAAATGTACCCTATGGGCCCTATCGGTTGCTAGGATACGGGTACCTTTTTCCACCTAGTGTCCTCGGTCCTCGGTCACCTGGACACAAGTGACTACTGCCTCCAAGCATCAGTCATTGCTGGGATTCATTTAGCTTTTGCCACCTAGTGTCCTTAGTTGCTAGGACTCATAAGACCTAATGTCCTCCATTGCTAGGATTTTGGCGACTCTTCCTGCCAAGCGTACTTTGTTTCTAGGAGGCAGGCGGCTCTTCCAGCCTAATGTTTTTCATTACTAGGATGCAGGTACCTCTTCAATAACGTCTTTTTGGTGACTTTTCCTACCTAGCGTCTTTTGTTGCTAGGAGGCAGGTGGCTCTTCCAGACTAACGCCTTTTTTTGCTAGGATGCAGGCGACTCTACCTGCCTAGTGTCCTTCATTGCTAGAATGCAGGCGGCTCTTCCAACCTAACGTTCTTCATTGCTGGGATGCAGGCAGCTCTTCCAGTCTAATATCTTTCTTTACTAAGATACAGGTGACTCTTCCTGCCTAGCATCTTTTATTGCTAGGACACAGTCAGCTCCAACAGAGAAAATGTCCACTGTGTGTTGTATGCATGTAAACATTAGTGTCTACACAAGTGTCCTCTGTCACCTGCACACAAGTGGCTACTGCCTCCAAGCATCAGTAATAGGATTCATTCAACTTTTGCTACCTAGTGTCCTTAATTGCTAGGACTAGAAGGCCTAATGTCTTTCTTTGCTAGGTTGCAGGCGACTCTTCCTGCCTTGCATCCTTCATTGCTAGGAGTCGGGCTGCTCTTCCAGCCTATTGTCTGTTTTTGCTAGGATGCAGGCAACTCTTCCTGCCTAGTGTCCTTCGTTGCTAGGAGGCAGGCGGCTCTTCCAGCCTAACGTCTTTTTTTGCTAGGATACAAGGCGACTCTTCCTGCATAGTGTCCTTCGTTGCTGGGATGCAGATGGCTCTTCCAACCCAATGTTCTTCATTGCTAGGATGCAGGCGGCTCTTCCAGCCTAACATCCTTCTTTGCTAGAATAGAGGAGACTCTTCCTTCCTAGTGTTGTTCATTGCTAGGACATAGTCAGATCCAACAGAGGATATTTCTGCTTTGAAGAGCTGAATGTAGGTACAGATTACAGAGCTTTGGGGTGTGCATGAGCCTATAGAACGCAATAATGTGTTCAGACCGATCAAAATTATGGATCTGAATGCAGGGCATTGTATGCCAGTGTGCATAAGCGCATAATGTGTCACCTGTCTGTGACTGTCTCCTAAAGAATATTCACAGTTTCTGACCATCTCCTACAGAATTTCTGCTTCTCTGTCAATGCCTGTCAATCTCTTGTAATCGGTTATCTCTGACCACTCCTTGTAGCCTTTAGTCTCTGATTACCTCCTGTAGCCTGTAGTCTCTGTCAATTACCTGTAGCCTGTAGTCTCTGTCCATCACCTGTAGCCTGTAGTCTCTGTCCATCTCCTGTAGCCTGTAGTCTTTGTTCATCTCTTGTAGCCTGTAGTCTCTGTCCATCACCTGTAGCCTGTAGTCTCTGTCCATCTCCTGTAGCCTGTAGTCTCTGTCCATCACCTGTAGCCTGTAGTCTCTGTCCATCTCCTATAGCCTGTAGTCTCTGTCCATCTCTTGTGGCCTGTAGTCTCTGTCCATCTCCTCTAGCCTGTAGTCTCTGTCCATCACCTGTAGCCTGTAGTCTCTGTCCATCTTCTGTAACCTGTAGTCTTTGTCCATCTCTTGTAGCCTGTAGTCTCTGTCCATCTCTTGTAGCCTGTGGTCTCTGTCCATCTCCTGTAGCCTCTGTCCATCTCTTGTAGCCTGTAGTCTCTGTCCATCTATTGTAGCCTATAGTCTCTGTCCATCTCCTATAGCCTGTAGTCTCTGTCCATCACCTGTAGCCTGTAGTCTCTGTCCATCTCCTGTAGCCTGTAGTCTCTTTCCATCTCTTGTAGCCTGTAGTCCCTGTCCATCGCTTGTAACCTGTAGTCTCTGTCCATCACCTGTAGCCTGTAGTCTCTGTCCATCACCTGTAGCCTGTATTCTCTGTCTATCTCCTGTAACCTGTAGTCTTTGTCAATCTCTTGTAGCCTGTAGTCTCTGTCCATCACCTGTAGCCTGTAGTCTCTGTCCATCTCCTGTAACCTGTAGTCTCTGCCCATCTCTTGTAGCCTGTAGTCTCTATCCATCTCTTGTAGCCTGTAGTCTCTGCTCATCTCTTTTAGCCTATAGTCTCTGTCCATCTATTGTAGCCTGTAGTCTCTGTCTATCTCTTGTAGCCTGTAGTATCTGTCCATCTTTTGTGGCCTGTAGTCTCTGTGGCCTGTAGTGTCTGACCACTCCTTGTAGCCTGTAGTCTCTGTCCATCACCTGTAGCCTGTAGTCTCTGTCCATCACCTGTAGCCTGTAGTCTCTGTCCATCACCTGTAGCCTGTAGTATCTGTCCATCTTTTGTGGCCTGTAGTCTCTGTCCATCACCTGTAGCCTGTAGTCTCTGTCCATCACCTGTAGCCTGTAGTCTCTGTCCATCACCTGTAGCCTATAGTCTCTGTCCATCTCTTGTAGCCTGTGGTCTTTGTCCATCTCCTGTAGCCTGTAGTCTCTGTCCATCTCTTGTAGCCTGTAGTCTCTGTCCATCTCTTGTAGCCTATACTCTCTGTCCATCTCCTATAGCCTGTAGTCTCTGTCCATCGCCTGTAGCCTGTAGTCTCTGTCCATCTCCTGTAGCCTGTAGTCTCTGTCCATCTCTTGTAGCCTGTAGTCTCTGTCCATCACCTGTAGCCTGTAGTCTCTGTCCATCTCCTGTAGCCTGTAGTCTCTGTCCATCTCTTGTAGCCTGTAGTCTTTGTCCATCACATGTAGCCTGTATTCTCTGTCTATCTCATGTAACCTGTAGTCTTTGTCAATCTCTTGTAGCATGTAGTCTCTGTCCATCACCTTTAGCCTGTAGTCTTTGTCCATCTCCTGTAACCTGTAGTCTCTGCCCATCTCTTGTAGCCTGTAGTCTCTGTCCGTCTCTTGTAGCCTGTAGTCTCTGCTCATCTCTTTTAGCCTATAGTCTATGTCCATCTATTGTAGCCTGTAGCCTCTGTCTATCTCTTGTAGCCTGTAGTCTCTGTCCATCTTTTTGGCCTGTAGTCTCTGTCCATCTCCTGTAGCCTGTAGTATCTGTCCATCTCTTGTAGCCTGTAGTCTCTGTCCATCTCTTGTGGTCTGTAGTCTCTGTCCATCTCTTGTGGCCTGTAGTCTCTGTCCATCTCTTGTGGCCTGTAGTCTCTGTCCAACTCTTGTAGCCTATAGTCTCTGTCCATCTTCTATAGCCTGTAGTCTCTGTCCATCACCTGTAGCCTGTAGTCTCTGTCCATCTCCTGTAGCCTGTAGTCTCTGTCCATCTCTTGTAGCCTGTAGTCTCTGCCCATCACCTGTAGCCTGTAGTCTCTGTCCATCTCCTGTAGCCTGTAGTCTCTGTCCATCTCTTGTAGCCTGTAGTCTCTGTCCATCGCTTGTAGCCTGTAGTCTCTGTCCATCTCCTGTAGCCTGTAGTCTCTGTCCATCACCTGTAGCCTGTATTCTCTGTCTATCCCCTGTAACCTGTAGTCTTTGTCAATCTTTTGTAGCCTATAGTCTCTGTCCATCACCTGTAGCCTGTAGTCTCTGTCCATCACCTGTAGCCTGTAGTCTCTGTCCATCTCCTGTAACCTGTAGTCTCTGTCCATCTCCTGTAACCTGTAGTCTATGTCCATCTTTTGTAGCCTGTAGTCTCTGTCCATCTCTTGTAGCCTGTAGTCTCTGTCCATCTCCTATAGCCTGTAGTCTCTGCTCATCTCTTTTAGCCTATAGTCTCTGTCCATCTATTGTAGCCTGTAGCCTCTGTCTATCTCTTGTAGCCTGTAGTCTCTGTCCATCTTTTGTGGCCTGTAGTCTCTGTCCATCTCCTGTAGCCTGTAGTATCTGTCCATCTCTTGTAGCCTGTAGTCTCTGTCCATCTCTTGTGGTCTGTAGTCTCTGTCTATCTCTTGTGGCCTGTAGTGTCTGACCACTCCTTGTAGCCTGTAGTCTCTGACCATCTCTTGTAGCCTGTAGTCTGTAGCCTGTAATGTCTGGCCATCTCTTGTTGCCTGTAGTCTCTTACCATCTCATGTAGCCTGTAGTAACTGACCATCTCCAAACCTAGTGTCCCCAACAGAGAGTTTCCTTGCTATTCCTTTTTTTTTCCCCCTGACTTATAGTTCTAGTGACAATGGTTACCAGGAGAAATACAGTATGGAGAGTTAACCTTCCCTATTGGGGGCACAGCAGAGCTGCATGATTAATCATTAAAAAATCGTGATCTCGATTCAACCCCCCCTCACAATCTCTATGCAAAATTTCCAGATTCATTCATGTAACAAGTGTAGAGAGTTCTCTGCTCACTTATCTGTCAAAAGAAAAAAACCCGGGCAGCCTGCCAAGTTTTTCACAACATTGTCCACACTGGTAGATAACTATAAACATAACTTTTCGTTCTTAGATCAAAGGGATGCACTTTTGCCTGTAGATGAGAGAAGTTTAACCACTTAAAGACTAAATCTTTTTCTGACACTTGTTTCTTACAAAGTTAAAATCAGTATTTTTTGCAAGAAATTTTCTCAGAACCCCTAAACATTATATATTTTTTTAGCAGAGACCCTAGATAATAAAATGGCAACCGTTGCAATATTTTATGTCACACGGTATTTGCGCAGCAGTCTTTCAAATCCAATTTTTGGGGAAAAATTACACTTCAATGAATTAAAAAAATAAAAAAAAATAAACAGTAGTTAGCCCAATTTTTTTGTATCATGTGAAAGATGATGTTTTGCTGCCAGAATCGTGATCTTTATTCGAAGAAAAAAAAAACGTGATTCTAATTTTAGCCAGAATCGTGCTGCTCTAGGGCACAGACATCAATAAAAACCTGACAGAGGTTCTAATCCCCCAGCTCTCTTCAAAAATCTCTTACTTCTTTTTAACGTGATGATGTCACCACAGGGTCACTTGTAAAAGAAGCATATAGAAATTATTTTTGCCTTTCCAGCAGCCCAGTTCGTCAGTTCAAGACGCTTTGCTGCTCTTTGGCCATAGCAGGTATTTTACATTCCCATGTGTGTGGACATCTGATCTTCCCACCAATCACTGTACATTACATTTTGCTCATACAATATGATTCCTGGCCGCATGTGGCTCTTAGGCCACAGGTTGGGCACCAGGGATTTTTTTGATCGGCAAAATGCCACATTTAACAGTAACTATTTTTACATTGGGGTTTTACAACATTTTTAATGGCGCCTTTTATTCTAATTCCCACAATTCTGTGAAATTCGTTGTTTGAAGACGGAAAGGTAAATATAGATGTTATTCTTGTACAGGCTGAGCTTCCTTTACAAGTGCAGACTTTGACATTCTCGGGGGAATTTATCTGATCAGCAAAATGTCGCTTGTTACGGCACCCATCTCTTGTATTCCCTTTAAACAATCGTGTTGTCACCCAGGCTTCCAATATTTTTTTTGTTTTGTTTGTAATTCATGAAAGGAGGACAGATCTTCCGCTGCCGACTTCTGTCTATATCCTGGCAGCTGGTCTATTACACTTAGCTAATCCCACTGAAGACTCATTTCATCTGCACAGTTCCAGAGATTAATACAAATCTTATTTGAGGTGTATTTTCTGCGGAATTATGTCATATCGCGGGGAAAAAAAAAAAATTCAGGTGGCTTACAGTGTTTGACGGAGGCTTTGTCTCCATCAGTCTTCTCTGATGTGTCAGAGAAGGTGAGGAGCTGTAGACGAATGATTCCGACGCTGGCGTCTTATGCAAATGACGATGGTTAATCCATGCCTGATGCCAGGACCGTACCCCACCACGTTAAAGAACAGCCCCAGACGATTACAGAAACACTTATGGATTTCTCCGATATCCATCAAACATTGCGCTAGTTAAAGTAGATGTAAACCGTAATTAAATTACTTTTCGCTGCCAGAGCCGTTTTTGCACACATGTTTAAAAAATCATTTTAGCCCTAAATATTATTTAAAACCTCCAAACATGATATATTTTCTAAAATTAAACACCCTAGAGAATAAAATAGAGGTAGTTCCAATTTTTTACGTCACACAATCTTACCGAAAAGGTCTAAGAAACACAACATTTCAGTAAAAAAAACACACTAAAGTAAATTTTATGACAAACAAATGCAATAACTACCCATTTTTTGGTAAAATATCAAATACGAGGTTACAGTCTACCCCCCCCCCACCCGGAAATTGTGGGGGTTACGTTCGTAGAGCACACACGAATTGTGAAAAAACACAAATTTTGGATGTGGTAAAAAAAAAAGCCTATTTTTAAACTTCTTCTTAGGTTCATTGCCAGAAGCCTTAGAAGGTGCAGGGCGTTTAGGCGCCATCTTAGGACTTTAAGAAGAACAAAAGGAAAAACACAAGAACACTCAGCGAAACACTCTAGATAGGTACAAGCAGTAAATTGTTTTGATGTGGGAATGCTGGGTTGCATCTGCCGGAGAGGAAAAATCCACGAACAACTGAGGCCGCGAACTTTGAACCACGAGTTTGCGGGGGTCGACTGTATACTCAAATAAATAGATACCCAACATGTCAAACCTTAAATTTGTGTGTGCCTGTGAAATAGCGACAAACTTCAGTAGCCTATATTTTCTAAAAGCCCCCTATAGATAATCAGTTTAGTGTTATGGGGAGGCCTGGTGCTAGAATTATTGCTCTCAATCTGGCATGCTCGGCGATATGTAACATGTGTATCAAGAGAGACAAAATTGCCGCTCCAAACCGGTCCAACCTGGTTGCAGTTAGTGATGAGCCGAACACCCCCGGGTTCGGTTCGCACCAGAACCCGCGAACGGACCGAAAGTTCGTACGAACATTAGAACCCTATTAAATACAATGGATGCGAACGTTCGAATTCTAAAGTGCTAATTATAACAACTATTATGCATGTTATTGTCCTAAAAAGGGTTTGGGAACCCGGGTTCTGCACCAGGGGACATGTATCAATGCAAAAAGAAGTTTTAAAAACGGTCGTTTTCCGGGAGCAGTCATTTTAATGATGCATAAAGTGAAAAAAAAAAAGTCAAATATTCCTTTAAATATCGTACCTGGGGGGTGTCTAAAGTATGCCTGTGAAGTGCCACGTGTTTCCCGTGTTTAGAACTGTCCCTGCACAAAATGACACTTCTAAAGGAAAAAAAAGCCATTTAAAACTGCTTGCGGCTTTAATGTAATGTCTGGTCCCGGTAATATGGATGAAAATCTTTAAGAAAAATGGCATAGCTACCCCATGACCCCCCCCCCCCTACCCCAGCCCATTACCAGCCCCTTTGGGTCTTGTATGGATATTAAGGGGAACCCCGCACATAAAATAAAAAAAGCCCTATACAGGCCAGGATTTACTCCCTTTGCCGCCCCAAGGCCGGGTCCTTCAATGCCGCCCCCCCCCCCCCCCCACACACACACGGGGACCGGCTGTATCACGGGAGCGCGACCGCAAGAACTTTCCCATATGCGAGAGAGCTCGCATGAAGGGGGTTAGTTCTTGCTGGGAGGAGCCGCCGAGGGACCACAGAAGATCAGGTTCGGGGCCACTCTGTGCAAAACGAGCTGCACAGTGGAGTTAAGTATAACATGTTTGTTATTTTTTTAAAAAGAAAAAAAATTGCCTTTACAACCCCTTTAATGAGCCTGTTGCACAGATCACTTTATTACACTTTATTTATGATATCTATGGCTGCTATGCATATTTATATAATCCATATTTAGCACTATAATATTTAACTGGCTGCTTGCTTCTGCTTGGGCCTGGCACACACGTACAATCGCACATGATGAGGACGACTTAAATTCATCATCATGTGCGACTGTGCCAAGCAGAAGCAGCCAAATATAGTGCTCAATATGGATTATATAAATATGCATAGCACTAGCAGCCATAGATATCATAAATAAAGTGTAATAAAGTGATTTGTGCAACAGCCTGTTGCACAAATAACTTTATTACACTTTATTTGTCTTTTTTCTTGCAATCCCTCATTCAAGTCTATTGAATTGTATCTTCTAGTACTGCAGCATTGCAAAGTACAGTGCAAATGGGCCCTCACTGCAATCACTCGCTTATTAGAAACTGCTGAGATAAGGTATATGCCACATGGAGCGTATTTTGTTTCCAGACAGCCAGGCCTGATAGATGGATGTACCAAATGGTAGGCACAAGAATTGTGCACCACTGCTAGGCAGGAAGCAAAGTATGCTTACAGCAAATAAAGAGTAAATATTGCTGCCTCCCACATACAAATATAATTGCAAGAACAAGCACGAAAATCGATATTAAAGTGGTCTTTCACTTTGAATGAAAAAACAAGATAAAAAAAATATGTTGCTAACCGGTATAAAAAAAGTCCCATTGAGATGCGTGTACACACCTGCGGCAGCCTTCAAAGTCCTCTAATTTCTCTTGGTGTCCTTACCGCGCGCCACCTCACGCCGCCTCAGGCCACCATGCACACCTCCGTGAGCGCCGCCTCACGCCGCCACGCACGCCTCCGTGCGCGCGCCTGTCACTCACGGCCGCCTCCACACAGCTTAGGCAAAGTAGCAAGTTGCGGCGCCGCCGCCCACAGGGGGCTATGATAGCGAAAGCCGAGAAGTCGCCGCAGGAGCGGCGCCGCCGCCCCTGTATCAACTGCCGCCCCGAGGCCTGGCCTCGGTGGCCTTGTGGGAAATCCGGCCCTGGCCCTATATACTCTGAACAGCCGTATACAGGCGGTGCATACAAGACAGGGACTGTAGGTTTGTTCTTATGTAGAATCTGTTTGTAATTTTGAACAGGTACATTGTTGAAGTGTAGCTCCAGCCCAAAAATCTATTTTTAAACTTTTTGGAAAACATAGGTAAGGGTTATCACCCCTGTAACATTTGTTTTGCTGTCTGTGCCCCTGTTCAGAACATTTCACCTCACTTTCCGTCCCAATGACAACTGTTTTTGAAATGTGGTGTTTTTCTTGAAACAGGGATTGCTGATAAAGCATCAGTACAGAGGAGACACCTTTCTCCCATATTTATTCTTACAGGAGAGAATTTTCCTTCCTAGTGGTAGATTTCCTCTCACTTCCTGTTGTCTTCTTGCGTTTGCAAGTAGGAGTCGTTTGTAAGTTGGATGTTTGAAAGTAGGGACCTGCCGTATATACTCTGCAGAAATAGGCCCCTTAGTTGTTGGTGTTGGCACAACACTGTAAGCACTCACAGTTACTCTTGGTTGGTGCTGGAACGCCCTGCTGTCAACTATTATATCAGGAATTTTAATTACATATAATTGTTGAACAGTGGTAGTAAAAATTGGGGCTTTGATGGTGGTGCTGGTGCCACAACACTGTAAGCCCTGACAGTTACTCTTGGTGGGTGCAGCAATGGGCCCTGCTGTGAATTATTAGATCAAGAATTGTAATTGCATGCCCCTGTTGAACAGGGGCTGAAAAATTGGGCCTTTCGTGGTGGTGGTGGTGGTGGTGGTGTTGCCACAACACTGTAAGCCCTCAGAGTTACTCTTGGTGGGTGCAGGAATGGGCCCTGCTGTGAATTATTAGATCAAGAATTGTAATTACATGCCCCTTTTGAACAGGGGCTGAAAAATTGGGCCTTTCGTGGTGGTGTTGGTGGTGGTGTTGCCACAACACTGTAAGCCCTCAGAGTTACTCTTGGTGGGTGCAGGAATGGGCCCTGCTGTGAATTATTAGATCAAGAATTGTAATTACATGCCCCTTTTGAACAGGGGCTGAAAAATTGGGCCTTTCGTGGTGGTGGTGGTGGTGGTGGCGTTGCCACAACACTGTAAGCCCTCAGAGTTACTCTTGGTGGGTGCAGCAATGGGCCCTGCTGTGAATTATTAGATCAAGAATTGTAATTGCATGCCCCTGTTGAACAGGGGCTGAAAAATTGGGCCTTAGGCACTGGTGGCACAACACTACAACCCCTCACAGATACGTTACTTGGAGCACAGCAATGAGCCCTGTTGCAAAGTATTGCTTCAAAAATTGTAATGACACGCCCCTGTTAAACAGGGGCTGAAAAATTGGGCCTTAGGCACTGGTGCCACAACACTCCAACCCCTCACAGATACTGTACTTGGAGCACAGCAATGAGCCCTATGGCAAATTATTGCTAAAAAAATTGTAATTACACGCCCCTGTAAAACAGGGGCTGAAAAATTGGGCCTTAGCCACTGGTGGCGGCACCCATAGACAAAAATGATCTTCCAAGCTATCATCATCAATCGTATCATTGAGGACTCGGAGGAGGAGGATAGCCAGTCAACATAACAGCACAGGCACTCAGCATCAGCATCAGTCTTGAAGGGATGTGACATGTTAAAATCAATTAGTCTGTTATATCAGCATCAGGTGTGTGGTAGCTGGTGGTGATCCAAGACTGGTTCATCTTGATGAAAGTCAGTCGATCAACCGAGTCGGTGGACAGGCGCACCCTGTGATCCGTGACAAATCCTCCAGCAGCACTGAATGTGCGTTCCGAAAGAACGCTGGATGCAGGACAGGCCAGTAGCTCAATTGCATACTGTGCAAGCTCTGGCCAGTGATCCATCCTCAAGACCCAGTAAGCCAGAGGATTTTCGGTGGGGAAGGTGTCCAAGTCTGACCTTGCCCCTAGATATTCCTGCACCATGTTTATCAGACGCTGGCGATGGTTGCTGGAACCGATCATACTTTGGGGCTGCGGACTAAAGAATTGTCTGAACGCATCGGTCAGATGGCCACCTTCCCCACCGCTCCTTCTTTGACTGGCCGAAGCCTCAGCAACTCGTTGTCCAGGACCAGGAGTTTGTAACCTCCCAGTCTCTGGGAACGCGTTGCACAGACCTTTCTGCAAGGCCTCCCGGAGTTGTCTCATCCTCTGCTCCCTCTGCGATGGTAACATAAGGTCCGCAACCTTACCCTTGTACCGTGGATCAAGGAGAGTGGCCAGCCAGTAATGGTCCCTCTCCTTGATCCGAAGAATACGAGGATCCTTCCGCAGACTTTGCAGGATCAGGGAGGCCATGCAGCGTAGGTTTGCTGAGGCATTCGCTCCGGAGTCCTCTGGGTCACTAAGGACGACATGATCCGCAGCCACCTCCTCCCAGCCACGTACAAGTCCACTGTTTTCTTGGGACTGTAAATCATCCCTAAAAGACTGCTGCTGATGATGCTGAGTGCCAGCCTCCACCTCCATGCTGACACAATCCTCCTCCTCCTCCTCCTCCTCCTCTTCCTGTGCGATGGGTGGGACAGAAGGAACACTGTCTGGGTAAAGGGGGCCTTGAGAGGCAAGGAAGTCCTCCTCTTCCTGCCTCTGTTCTGCCTCAAGTGCCCTGTCCATTATTCCATGCAGCGTGTGCTCCAACAGGTGGACAAGAGGTACAGTGTCACTGATGCATGCACTGTCACTGCTCACCATCCTCGTGGCCTCCTCAAATGGTGCCAGGACAGTGCATGCATCCCTGATCATGCCCCACTGGCGTGGAGAAAAAAAACCAAGCTCCCCTGACCCTGTCCTGGTGCCGTAGTCGCACAGGTACTCATTGATGGCCCTCTGCTGCGCGTGCAGCCGCTGCAGCATGGCCAACGTTGAGTTCCACCTGGTGGGCATGTCACATATAAGGCGGTTCTTGGGCAGGTTCAACTCCTTTTGCAGCTCAGCCAGGCGAGCACTGGCATTATAAGATCTGCGGAAATGCACACAGACTTTCCTGGCCTGCCTCAGGACATCCTGTAAGCCCGGGTACCTGCCCAAGAACCGCTGCACCACCAGGTTAAGGACGTGAGCCACACAGGGCACATGGGTCAGTTGTCCCTGTCGGAGGGCGGAGAGGAGGTTGGTGCCATTGTCGCAAACCACCATTCCTGGCTTAAGCTGGCGTGGCGTCAACCACCTCTCGGCCTGGCCCTGCAGAGCAGACAGGACCTCTGCCCCAGTGTGGCTTCTGTCCCCCAAACACACCAGCGCAAGCACGGCATGGCATCTTTTTGCCTGCGTACTTGCGTAGCCCCGTGAACGGCTACGGAGCACCGCTGGTTCATAGGACAAACCACAGGAAGAGGCCATGGAGGAAGAAGAAGAGGAGGGGGTGGAGGAGAGAGGTGTGTCACAACCAGTAGTAGCATTTTGGAGGCGTGGCGGTGGAACAACCTCCAACACTACTGCACCTTGTCCTGCATCCTTCCCAGCTGCCAAAAGAGTGACCCAATGGGCCGTGAAAGAAAGGTAACGTCCCTGTCCATGCCTGCTGGACCATGAGTCAGTGGTAATATGCACCTTACCGCTGACCGCCCTGTCCAGCGAGGCCAAGACATTGCCTTCCACATGCCGGTAGAGAGCCGGAATAGCCTTCCGTGAGAAAAAGTGGCGTTTGGGAACCTGCCACTGAGGAACCGCACATTGCACAAACTCACGGAAGGGGGCCGAGTCTACCAACTGAAAAGGCAGCAGTTGAAGCGCTAGCAATTTAGCCAAGCTAGCATTCAACCGCTGGGCTTGTGGATGGCTGGGAGTGAACTTCTTTCGACGGTCCAGCAGCTGGGGCAGGGAAATTTGCCTGCTAGAATCGGACGTCGGTGTACTGCTAGCAGAGTGGCCGCAAGTACTTGGCTGTGACACACCTAATTCTACACCTTCATTCCTCTCAGTGCATGTTTCAGAGAGGACTGAAGTTATAGTGGGGTTGGAGATCCCAGCTGATGCGGTGCAAGGAGAGGTCCGCTTTGTTCTTTGGTGTGGGTCTTTGAGGTAGGCTTGCCAACGAGCTGCATGGCAGGTCAACATATGTCTGGTCAGGCATGTGGTACCCAAGCGACTGATGTTTTGGCCACGCGATATACGCTTGAGACATATGTTGCAAACAGCAGCTGTGCGATCTGATGCACTAGCCTCAAAAAAGGCCCACACCAAGGAACTTTTTGAATGACGGGCAGAGGCAGCGCCCTGCACAGGCGGAGCTCTGCGGTGTGATTCCGTCGGTGTACTGCCCTTACGCTGGCCACCAAAGGGCATCCTGCCTCGTTGGAGATGTGCCTCCTCCTCATCCTCCTCCTCCTCCTCTCTCCTATTAGGCACCCACGTGGAGTCAGTGACCTCATCATCCCCTCCCTCCTCATCACTGGAGCCAATCTGGCAGTATGCTGCAGCTGCTGGAACATGACTGCCAGATTGGTGTCCTTCTTGAGCATCCCCTCTGTCTGCTCTCACGCTACTGCCTTCCTGTAGCTGGGTTTAATCATCAGACCCTTCGAAACGCTGGGCATCCTCCTGGAGCATGTACCCAACACTGTGCTCAAACAGTTCGGGGGACTCCTCAGGAGGAGGACATGGTGGGTCTAGGGAAGGAGTGACTGATGATGAGTCTGACATTGATACCAGGGAAGAGGACGCTTTGGCAGCTGCTTTGCCAGTACCCTGAGCCTGGGTGAGAGAGGATGAGGAGGAGGAGGAGGGCTTGGTCATCCACTCTACCAAGTCTTCGGCATGATGTGGCTCAACATGTCCAGCTGCCGAAAAGAAGGACAAGCGTGTCCCATGGCCATGTGCTGATGACAATGCACCGCGTCCACGACCAGCACTGTTGCCCCCAGACACAGAGCCTGCTTGCCCTCTTTTATTGCCTCCTGACTGTCTGCCTCTCCTTGTTTGCCTTCCAGACATTCTAATAGATGGCCTGCAGGGAGATGGGAAAAAAGCAATAAGGGCTACCTTCAGGTGTCCTTCTCTGTCCCTTTACTTAAGGATTTCTAAATATGGTTGAGGATTATTGCTTTTGCACAGAATAGCACAACGACAATTTCCCTGACTGTCCAAAAAACAAGGATTTCAAAGATGGTTGATGAGGAATGCTTTGGCACACTATAGCACAAGGAGAATTCCCCTCACTTTCCTTCTTTGTCCCTAGAAACAAGGACTGGCACAGTGAAAGAAACTGACACTCTCCCTACCTACAGTTTTCTGTCCCTAGAAAAAATGTTTTTTTAAAGCACACTATAGCACAAGGAGAAATCCCCTCACTTTCCTTCTTTGTCCCTAGAAACAAGGACTGGCACAGTGAAAGAAACTGACACTCTCCCTACCTACAGTGTTCTGTCCCTAGAAAAAATGTTTTTTAAAGCACACTATAGCACAAGGAGAAATCCCCTCACTTTCCTTCTTTGTCCCTAGAAACAAGGACTGGCACAGTGAAAGAAACTGACACTCTCCCTACCTACAGTGTTCTGTCCCTAGAAAAAATGTTTTTTTAAAGCACACTATAGCACAAGGAGAAATCCCCTCACTTTCCTTCTTTGTCCCTAGAAACAAGGACTGGCACAGTGAAAGAAACTGACACTCTCCCTACCTACAGTGTTCTGTCCCTAGAAAAAATGTTTTTTTAAAGCACACTATAGCACAAGGAGAAATCCCCTCACTTTCCTTCTTTGTCCCTAGAAACAAGGACTGGCACAGTGAAAGAAACTGACACTCTCCCTACCTACAGTTTTCTGTCCCTAGAAAAAATGTTTTTTTAAAGCACACTATAGCACAAGGAGAAATCCCCTCACTTTCCTTCTTTGTCCCTAGAAACAAGGACTGGCACAGTGAAAGAAACTGACACTCTCCCTACCTACAGTTTTCTGTCCCTAGAAAAAATGTTTTTTTAAAGCACACTATAGCACAAGGAGAAATCCCCTCACTTTCCTTCTTTGTCCCTAGAAACAAGGACTGGCACAGTGAAAGAAACTGACACTCTCCCTACCTACAGTTTTCTGTCCCTAGAAAAAATGTTTTTTTCAAGCACACTATAGCACAAGGAGAAATCCCCTCACTTTCCTTCTTTGTCCCTAGAAACAAGGACTGGCACAGTGAAAGAAACTGACACTCTCCCTACCTACAGTTTTCTGTCCCTAGAAAAAATGTTTTTTTAAAGCACACTATAGCACAAGGAGAAATCCCCTCACTTTCCTTCTTTGTCCCTAGAAACAAGGACTGGCACAGTGAAAGAAACTGACACTCTCCCTACCTACAGTTTTCTGTCCCTAGAAAAAATGTTTTTTTAAAGCACACTATAGCACAAGGAGAAATCCCCTCACTTTCCTTCTTTGTCCCTAGAAACAAGGACTGGCACAGTGAAAGAAACTGACACTCTCCCTACCTACAGTTTTCTGTCCCTAGAAAAAATGTTTTTTTAAAGCACACTATAGCACAAGGAGAAATCCCCTCACTTTCCTTCTTTGTCCCTAGAAACAAGGACTGGCACAGTGAAAGAAACTGACACTCTCCCTACCTACAGTTTTCTGTCCCTAGAAAAAATGTTTTTTTAAAGCACACTATAGCACAAGGAGAAATCCCCTCACTTTCCTTCTTTGTCCCTAGAAACAAGGACTGGCACAGTGAAAGAAACTGACACTCTCCCTACCTACAGTTTTCTGTCCCTAGAAAAAATGTTTTTTTAAAGCACACTATAGCACAAGGAGAAATCCCCTCACTTTCCTTCTTTGTCCCTAGAAACAAGGACTGGCACAGTGAAAGAAACTGACACTCTCCCTACCTACAGTTTTCTGTCCCTAGAAAAAATGTTTTTTTAAAGCACACTATAGCACAAGGAGAAATCCCCTCACTTTCCTTCTTTGTCCCTAGAAACAAGGACTGGCACAGTGAAAGAAACTGACACTCTCCCTACCTACAGTTTTCTGTCCCTAGAAAAAATGTTTTTTTAAAGCACACTATAGCACAAGGAGAAATCCCCTCACTTTCCTTCTTTGTCCCTAGAAACAAGGACTGGCACAGTGAAAGAATCTGACACTCTCCCTACCTACAGTTTTCTGTCCCTAGAAAAAATGTTTTTTTAAAGCACACTATAGCACAAGGAGAAATCCCCTCACTTTCCTTCTTTGTCCCTAGAAACAAGGACTGGCACAGTGAAAGAAACTGACACTCTCCCTACCTACAGTTTTCTGTCCCAAGAAAAAATGTTTTTTTAAAGCACACTATAGCACAAGGAGAAATCCCCTCACTTTCCTTCTTTGTCCCTAGAAACAAGGACTGGCACAGTGAAAGAAACTGACACTCTCCCTACCTACAGTTTTCTGTCCCTAGAAAAAATGTTTTTTTAAAGCACACTATAGCACAAGGAGAAATCCCCTCACTTTCCTTCTTTGTCCCTAGAAACAAGGACTGGCACAGTGAAAGAAACTGACACTCTCCCTACCTACAGTTTTCTGTCCCTAGAAAAAATGTTTTTTTAAAGCACACTATAGCACAAGGAGAAATCCCCTCACTTTCCTTCTTTGTCCCTAGAAACAAGGACTGGCACAGTGAAAGAAACTGACACTCTCCCTACCTACAGTTTTCTGTCCCTAGAAAAAATGTTTTTTTAAAGCACACTATAGCACAAGGAGAAATCCCCTCACTTTCCTTCTTTGTCCCTAGAAACAAGGACTGGCACAGTGAAAGAAACTGACACTCTCCCTACCTACAGTTTTCTGTCCCTAGAAAAAATGTTTTTTTTAAAGCACACTATAGCACAAGGAGAAATCCCCTCACTTTCCTTCTTTGTCCCTAGAAACAAGGACTGGCACAGTGAAAGAAACTGACACTCTCCCTACCTACAGTTTTCTGTCCCTAGAAAAAATGTTTTTTTAAAGCACACTATAGCACAAGGAGAAATCCCCTCACTTTCCTTCTTTGTCCCTAGAAACAAGGACTGGCACAGTGAAAGAAACTGACACTCTCCCTACCTACAGTGTTCTGTCCCTAGAAAAAATGTTTTTTTAAAGCACACTATAGCACAAGGAGAAATCCCCTCACTTTCCTTCTTTGTCCCTAGAAACAAGGACTGGCACAGTGAAAGAAACTGACACTCTCCCTACCTACAGTGTTCTGTCCCTAGAAAAAATGTTTTTTTAAAGCACATTATAGCACAAGGAGAAATCCCCTCACTTTCCTTCTTTGTCCCTAGAAACAAGGACTGGCACAGTGAAAGAAACTGACACTCTCCCTACCTACAGTTTTCTGTCCCTAGAAAAAATGTTTTTTTAAAGCACACTATAGCACAAGGAGAAATCCCCTCACTTTCCTTCTTTGTCCCTAGAAACAAGGACTGGCACAGTGAAAGAAACTGGCACTCTCCCTACCTAGAGTTTTCTGTCCCTAGAAAAAATGTTTTTTTAAAGCACACTATAGCACAAGGAGAAATCCCCTCACTTTCCTTCTTTGTCCCTAGAAACAAGGACTGGCACAGTGAAAGAAACTGACACTCTCCCTACCTACAGTTTTCTGTCCCTAGAAAAAATGTTTTTTTAAAGCACACTATAGCACAAGGAGAAATCCCCTCACTTTCCTTCTTTGTCCCTAGAAACAAGGACTGGCACAGTGAAAGAAACTGACACTCTCCCTACCTACAGTTTTCTGTCCCTAGAAAAAATGTTTTTTTAAAGCACACTATAGCACAAGGAGAAATCCCCTCACTTTCCTTCTTTGTCCCTAGAAACAAGGACTGGCACAGTAAAACACACTGACACTCTCCCTACCTATCCTTCTCTTTCCCTAAACTAAAGGAATCCAGGTTAAGCAAGAAAGAAATAAATGTCACTGTCCCTGCCTATGCTTGTCTTTCCCTGCTCCGGAACACACTACACTAGGCCGCCGTGTTGACGGCCTTTTATAGTGTGGGGCGTGTACTAAACACCCTCAGCAATAATTGGCCACAGGCATCCTGCCTGTGGCCAATCATTGCTCTCCTCGCTGCCGGCGCTGTGATTGGCCAAGCATGCGGGGTCACAGTGCATGCTTGGCCAATCACAGCGCCTGGATGACACTGCGATGGCGTAGTGCATTGTGGGCCGTTCGCGTCACTCGAATTTGGCGCGAACGGCCCAAATCGTTCGATCTTCGTCGAACGATCGAACAGCCGATGTTCGAGTCGAACGTATGTTCGACTCGAACACGAAGCTCATCCCTAGTTGCAGTCTTTCTTTCTGGAACTAAGGGTTCTGGCAATGCACAAGGCAATTAGGAACAAAGGTGATTAGGACAGCCGCACTCCAATCCAACCTGGCTTTATTGTCAAAAATAGGATAAAACAATAGGCATAAAAACAGGCACTACATATCACAGCAACAAAACCTTAGGCCACTGACGTGTTTCACACTTATTCAGTGTTTACTCATAGCTATGAATAAGTGTGAAACGCGTCAGCTGTCTTAAGGTTTTTTTGCTGTGATATGTAGTGCCTGTTTTTATCCTATTTTTGACAATAAAGTCACGTTGGATTGGAGTGCGGCTGTCCTAATCACCTTTGTTCCTAATTAACATGTGTATCAAAGTTGACGTTTTTTACACGTAGGCGCCCCTGATGCGGGGGAGGGGTGGATTTTATGTACTTGGGTGTAACTTAATTTTTTGCAAAAAAATAAAAACGAAATTTCTTAACATTTATTTTTTCATTACATAGGGGGAAAAATGGCCCCTAAGTGATGATTTTTTAGTGACAGGTTCTCTTTAATGAGACATGTAGGGTAAGAGAGGCTCCTCTGAATGTTTTGCAGTGCAGATCGCATTGCAAAATACTACCTTGAAATCATTCACAAGCTCCTCCCGTGTAGTTCTGGGCTGATCCCTCACTTTTCTCATGACCATCCTCACCCCATGAGGAGAAATCTTGCATGGAGCCCCAGACTGAAGGCGATTGATGGTGATTTTGTATTTCTTTAGCAAATAATCACTCCAACAGTTGTCTCTTTCTGACCAAGCTGCTTGCTCAGATGGTCTTGTAGCCCATTCCAGCCTTGTGCAGGTCTACAATCGTGTCTCTGATGTCCTTTGACAGCTCTTTGATCTTGCCCATGATGGTGGGTTTGAATGGAAGAAAGAGATTCTGTGGACAGGTGTCTTTTAAACACATAACGAGTTGTCGTTAGGAGCACCTTCCTAAATTGACAGGACTAATCCGTGTACCACATGAGCACATACTGTAGCCAGTATGCAGGAGCCAGAATTATTGTTGGTTGCAGGGAAGGTGGTGGACTGGCTTACTAAGCCATCCTCATCCTCCTCATCCTCTGTCACCCAAGCACAGACTAGTGTGCAGTCCACCGCAGCTGCCAGATCGGCTTTTCCTGCCTCCTTGTCCACAGCTACTCCTACCATAGGCCCATCATCATGCATGGAGAATTATTTGAACACAGCATCAGCCACTTGCTTCTTGAGGATGCACAGACATTACTTGATTCTGATGTTGGTTCTGTTCTGAGGTTGAGGAAAGTAGGAAGATTAGCCCCCAGAGAGGGGAGAACACTGGTACACAAATTGGCAGCCAGACGGAGGGGATGATGATGATGAGGTCACTGACTTGTTAATCAACAAAAAAATTGTTAATCTTGGCCTGAGAGTACTATAACTTGGCTTCTTCACATAAGGCTTGCTCACTGTGGTGCTAAAATTGGTTATTTCCATCAGAAGTCTGCCAAAGATACCAGAATGTATCCCAAAAATCTCGAAATCTTGTTCCCAGTGAACTAAATTGTAGACATGTGCAATGCCGAAAAATGTGTTCGTTTTTGTTTCTAGTTTAATTTGTTTTTCGTTTTTCGGGTCATTTGTTATAATCGCAATTTGTAAATTCTAAAATTCGTAATTTCGTAAATTCGAAAAAACTTAAAATCAAAAATTTTAAAATCCAAAAATAAGAAAGAAAATCCGAAAATTCTAAATAATAACGAACTATCAATTTGGTATTGGAATTTCCTTTAAAATTTGGCTGTTAGTGAACGTAACGAATTATGAATTTATCCGAAGTTACGAATTTTCCGAAATAACGAATGCTGCATCTAAACAAATGGAACAGAACGAATTAATAATAAATAATAATAATAAAAAGTTTTTATTATTATTATTGTTATTAATTTGTTCCATTCCATTTGTTTAGATACGGCATTCGTTATTATGGATAATTTGTAACTTCGGATAAATTCGTATTGGAATTTCAAAATTTTCGAATATTCAAATTTACGAATATTCCAAAAAAATCGTTAAACGGGTTTTCGTTAATTCGGATGTTTCCGAATTAACCAATTTGTCGAAATTTGTTAAAAAAAACTAATTCGAAACAAAACAAATTGCACATGTCTACTAAATTGTGGCTTGCAGGGAAAATCTATTTAAATAATAAAAAAAAAAATTATTTATAAATGTCAGTTTTGCTGCAGCAGGTTCTATACATGGTACAGATGCGACACTTTACAAGCAGACTAAGGGGACCCCAGGCACTAAATTTAAAGGAATTTTTAATTTTTATTGTTTCACTTTAAGCATCATTAAAATCACTGCTCCTTTAAAAACGATCCTTTTAAAAAAAAAATATTTTCATTGATACATGCCCACAGGGCAATGCCTGGTCCCCCTTACCCTTTTGTATGGCCAATAACTTGCATATAAGCTTTCAAAATGGGCACTTTTGATTTTTCAAGTTTAGGTCCCATTGATTTCAACGGGGTTTGAAGTTCGGGTCCGAACTTTTGCGATGTTCGATTGTTCGAGAGTTCTGACGTGAACTGAACTGGGGGGTGTGTGGCCCAACTCTGCTCTATGATCTGCAGCTCTGGTAGTGTCATATTACAGGCACTGGTGCTTGTTGGGAATTATGTTTGGAGAACAAAAGTTAAAGAGTTCAGACATGGGTAACAAAGCAGAGCTGACTGGAGTTTAAATTTAGTGTGTGTTTTCACAAGATCATGAAAACCTTTCCCCTGAATGAATGTATGAATACAGGAAAGGATACGGAAGCAGACGAATCGGTGACACGGTCCCACATTAAATCTTACCACCTTATGCTCATTTTGTTATTTTAGCAAACTGTACTTTACACCTTGTAGATCCCGCTGTTTTCTCATAGTTTTAATAATGAGAATATGATGTACAAAACAGACAGCAAGCTGAAAGCAATGAGGCATTATGCAACAAAGTGAATCTGTCCTCAAAGCGCACCTAAAACCCAAACTTTTTAAGTTTTAATTTTAACCTGGTCCTCTATGGTCCTGATAACAGTTTACTGTTATGTTACTCTTTACATGTGTAGCGCCCTCCACTCTCTCTCTCTCTTGTTTATCGGTTATTTTTTGGCTGCAGTCTAGGGATACCTTGGAGGAGAGAGTGCGGGGTCACCACGCCAAGCTTTCACCGCAGATGTTTGTGTGGTGTGAGCAAAGTTTCTTTACCTTCGGGTCGGTGTTCGGTGCTAGAAGCCTCCGCTTCTTCTGTGGAACAGTGTCTGCCAGTAAATGAGCCCCACACCAATAAAAGTCCAACACTCCTTTATTTTCCAATGTCAGGATGAAACACAATCAGTTGGACTCCCTCAACGAACAGACAGAGGGTGTGGATACGAGTAGGCCCAGGCACAATGAACTCTCCTATTCCTTTTAGCGTGCGAATAGGCTTGGCGCACGGTCTCTGCCACTGACCGTGAATTGGTAGCTGCCACCTACCGGGTGAACTGTTGCAGCCCCTGCCACAGGCCTGAAAGTAACGGTCTTCAGATGCGACCTTTGCGAAATGTCTCTGCACAGACTTTAGAACATGAACCACCTTCCGTGTGAATAAGCCCCTATTTGGTGAAGGCATCCCTCCAGACGGTCTCCGGAGGCCCTGTCCCGGCACTGGCAATCTGCTGCACCAGATCTACGGGAAGGTCACCGGCGCGGTCCATTGCGTCTTAGATTCAGGTACCCAGTCCGTCGGGCACCTTAGGACGATCCCTCCCGGGTGGGACTCAGCGGAAGGAACTGGGCCCCGGGCTTGAAACAAAGTACCTCACCCCAGACTAAGGGTGTCTGGGGTGGCTCCCGAACTCCCAGGGTCCAGGCCTAGGCCACCTGGACAGCAGCCCTCAGGCCGAAGGTGCCTGGGACTCGAACAACCTCGTGGCAAAGATGTCCGCCCCTTTATACCCTCTCCCAGCAAGCACAGCGGGTTCCCCGCCCCGCTTTACAGGTGCTGTGAGAGGCCACAAAGGGTACGGCACTGCAGTGATGGTTCAACCTCGGCCCTAAGTGACAGCGCCACCTGCTGGGCCGCAGGGAACTGGACATCACGGATGTCTTTACCCGAATTAAACATGATAGAAAAGTATATACCCGCTACACATGCCTGTTCGATGTCGCCCCTGCGTGGGCAAACCATGGCCTGTTATGATTTTTGAAACCTCAATAAAAATATTGAAACAGAAAAAAATATATAATGTTTGGGGGTTCTAAGTTGTTTTTTAGCAAAAAATTATGTTTTTTACATGTAGGAGAGGAATGTCAGAATTTGCCCGGACTGGAAGTCGTTAAGAACTTATGCAATCACAGCTACTGCAGTTCTTGTAAACAACTGTCCCACTTTAGTAAGGTTTAAGGTAGGGTTGGCCAGCAGACTCTTACCACTTTGTGCCAGCAGGGGATCTCCTTCCACCCATTGGCAAAGTGCACCCTGGTCAGTGTCCTCAGCACCTGGATCAAGCAGCAAGCTCAGCCAGCATTCAGGGCATCTTACGAAACTCTGGAATGGCTGGAGTTCAGGGCATCCCCCCATACTCTGGAATGGCTGCCACTGTGTCTGTCTCTCTCACCCAGGTGCAGCAGTCCATTCCAACCCTCAGTTCCCATGCCAAATGCCCCCTCTTCCTCTTTTTGCAACACATCCTCCTCAGTGTCTCTGGGAGTTGAAGTTCAAAACAAAGCTGTAATGCAAGTCTCTTTGTGAACTACAGTTCCCACAGTCCTTCTCATTTTCTCTCACTGTCTCTAACAGTCTACTCTACATCCTCAGTTCGCCCCCTAGTGGATGGAGGACAACTGAACACTGGCTAATCTACTGTATGTTCTGCAATGGAAATCTCCTCTTGCAGCCATGCCTGAAAACTGTCTCTGATCAGACGCAAAAATCTTTTTCTTGTCAGGGTTACAGACTTGGCTACCTATATACTGTATGTAGCTCCCAGGTGGGGTTTTGCTCTTCCCTCTTTACTCTTCCCCTGGTGCTACGCCGGATCCACACTTTGTTAAGTATTTAAATCCATTGTTTAATTACCTTTGGGTCTGCAGCGAGTTACCTCCCACAAGTGGATCCTTCAGCTCCGTTGTCTAGGTACACCAGTGTATTCAGGAATAAGGCCAATGTCCACACACGAGTAAAACCTAATCAGCAAGGCTTTATTCTTTATGTACTTTTGAGTTAACTTGAAGAAAGTGAAGGAAGGACAGTTGAAGATGTAGGGGAAGGTTCAGGCACGCAACACTTAGATCCCAAATATATATACACTCGTCGCCACTCAAGCCTGAGTGTGTATTGCTCACCCGGATAGTCCCTATAAAAGCAGTCCTAGCAGCCGGGATGGAGCATGGATGTCAGAGATGATGGATCCCGCTTTAGGCAGGTCTCCAGGCCTCTCCCTGAGACAGCAGTACCATCGCTATCTCCGCCGGGACTGATCTTCCCCTGGAACTCCTCACCTAAAAATGGGCCCCCTTACAAACGGGCAGCCTGGGGTCCTTCTCTGAAGCGTAGGCCCTTGTTAGGAGAGCTGGGCCTATGATGCAGCAGCAGAGCCTCGGACTAAAGGTGCCCGAGGCCTAAACACACGCGCACCTCGTGCCATGTCCCCCTGAACGCCTTGGGGTCCCCCTGGAATCGCCTCACGCCAAATGGTGTCTGCCCCGTTTCTACCCTCTCCCAGCATGCACAGCGGGTAGACCACGCCCACTGTACGGCTGCCGAGAGGGGAAACCCAAGGCGCTGTGATAACCCCGTGATCAAGCCTGTGCTGGCGGTGACCGTGCCACCTGCAGGCAAAGGAGAATAACACTGACGGGCAGAATCACACCCAGAGCAGAGCAAACAATTTGAACTATAATTGGTTTGAGCCCAACTACTGGCTCAGACTGCCCCTAAATTTCCATATAGCGCCCCCAAATATGGGGGGGGGGGCGCTACATGTATATGTTTGTACATGAATAGGTGGCTGTGGGAAATGCAAAGCTTTATGTAAATGATGCATAAATTATAGTGGAAGGCCAGACATCTCAAGCGTACCCAGATGGAAGACTTAAACAAAAAGATGAGTCAGAATTTTGTCTAGGAGTTAAGCTCTCAGGTCTGCCACATGATGTGCCCATTTCTGGTATGGCAGTCTCATGTCTATCGGGACAGACAGACACCAGCTAGCCAATCAGGAGGGGCATCAACAGGTTTGAAATCTTGCTACTTTGCCCCCCTGAGAAAAGTGTTGTTAGCAGTGCGTGCCTGCACCGCTCTCTCCCCCCCTTCCTCCCCTTCCTTCTTCATAGCAATAAACTAAGCCGAGCATTTGTGTTTATGGCAGTGGCAGCTGTCAGAGGTGCCAGATGGCGGCCAGATCGAGTCTGAACAGCTGAATGTCCTACTACGTCCAGGGGCACCTTTAGTAGAAGACGCAATGTCCTCTGGAAATAGCATGTCGGTTTTAATATTAGAAAAGACAGTTTAAACTTTATACTAATAATACAAAATTATTATTTCTTGGTAATTAACTGTGAATTACTTCAAAATGTCTAAATTCCACCTATATGATGTGCCCACCCTTATTCTCCTTTACTCTGATGTAGTAAGCATTAGTTGAGTTATTGATCTTCCCTCCCCTATTGCCTCCCCCCTTCTGTCCTCTTCCCCATCACCTTCTTTTCCCTCTTCTCCCTTCTGTTTTCTCCTCTCCTCTTTCTTCATCCCCTTCTCATTTTCTTATCCTCTGCCTTCTCCTCCCCTCTACCTTTCCCCATTTTCTCCTTTACTCTCCTCTCCATCTTATTTCTTCTTCTCTTTCCTCCCCTCTGTTTCTTCTCTCTCCTCCTTCCCCTCTCCTCTACTGTCCTTCCTTCCCCACTCCTCCCCTCCCCTCTCCTCTATTCTCCTTTCCTTCCCTCTCTGTTTTTCCCCTCTCCTCCTTCCCCTCTCCTCTACTGTCCTTCCTTACCCACTCCCCCCCCCCTCTCCTCTATTCTCCTTTCCTTCCCTCTCTGTTTTTCCCCTCTCCTCCTTCCCCTCTACTGTCCTTCCTTCCCCACTCCTCCCCTCCCCTCTCCTCTATTCTCCTTTCCTTCCCTCTCTGTTTTTCCCCTCTCCTCCTTCCCCTCTCCTCTACTGTCCTTCCTTCCCCACTCCCCCCCCTCTCCTCTATTCTCCTTTCTTTCCCACTCTGTTTTTCCCCTCTCCTCCTTCCCCTCTCCTCTACTGTCCTTCCTTCCCCTCTCCTCCCCTCCCCTCTCCTCTATTCTCCTTTTCTCCCCTCTCTGTTTCTCCCCTCTCCTCATACCTCTCTCCTCCCCTCACCTCTATTCTCCTTTCCTCTCCTCTTGGTTTCTCCTTTCCCTCTGCCCCTTTCCCCCCTCCTCCTTACCCTCTCCTCTCCTTCTCCTTACCTCCAGGGCCACCTTAACCGCATCATGGGCCCCTGGGCAAAGTAATGCACTGGGCCTCCTACCAGGGAGATGGTGACCTGAAGCATAGTAGAAACAGTGTACTATGCTTCAATTAAGAATGAATACAGTGAGTGATCAGTACCGATCACTCACTGTGTTCACTTAGAAAAGGAAGGGGTCGGTAAACAACATATTTAGAAGATACCCTTGTGTGCCCGCAGCTGCTGCCAGTGGGAGAGGAGAGGAGGAAAGCTGGCAGCGTTTCCAGGTTGCCATAAACTGATAGTGATCAGTGCGTTGGGTGAGTGAAATAACTGCGACTGATCTTTTGTGGCTTTCCCTGCAGCAGCTGAAAGTTACCTCCTCTACCTGCTAAACTGAATCTGATCAAATGCTCTATCCACATGTGATTCCCCTAGCTTGGGGGGGGGGGGCTGCTGGGGCCGCCCATGCACTTGGGGCCCATGATTCTTCTCTTCTCCTTTCCTTTACCTTCTCTTCTCCTTCCATTTTCCTCTCCTCTCCTCGCCTTCTCCTCTCCTCCCCTGTCTTTTTCTTGCCTCTCCCCTCATTCGCCTCTCCTTCTCCTCTGCTCTCCTTTCATTCTCCTCTCCTTCTCCTCTCTTCACCTTCTCCTCTCCTTCTCTTTCTCCTCTCCTATCATTCTCCTCTCCTCTCTTCACCTTCTCCCCTTCTCTTGTCCCCTGTCTTTGTCTTGCCTCTCCACTCATTCTCCTCTCCTTCTCCTCTCTTCACCTTCTCATCTCCTCTTCTTTCATTCTTCTCTCCTTCTCCTTCTCCTCCTCCTCTCCTCACCTTCTCCTCTCCTTCTCTTTCTCCTCTCCTCTCATTCTCCTCTCCTCTCCTCACCTTCTCCTCTCCTTCTCTTTCTCCTCTCCTCTCATTCTCCTCTCCTCTCTTCACCTTCTCCCCTCCTCTCCTCCCCTGTCTTTGTCTTTCCTCTCCCCTCATTCTCCTCTCCTTCTCCTCTCTTCTCCTTTCATTCTCCTTCTCCTCCTCCTCTCCTCACCTTCTCCTCTCCTTCTCTTTCTCCTCTCCTCTCATTCTCCGCTCCTCTCTTCACCTTCTCCCCTCCTCTCCTCCCCTGTCTTTGTCTTGCCTCTCCCCTTTATTCTCCTCTCATTCTACTCTCTTCTCCATCTCCTCTCCTTTTATTCTCATCTCCTTCTCCTCACCTTCTCCTCTCCTTCTCTTTCTTCTCTCCTCTCCTTCTCCTCTCTTCTCCTCACCTTCTCCTCTCTTCACCTTTTCTCTCCTCTCTTTCTCCTCTCTTAACATTCTCCTCTCCTTCTCTTTCTCCTCTCCTTCTCCTCTCCTCACCTTCTCCTCTCTTCTCCTCACCTTGTCCTCTCCTCACCTTCTGCTCTCCTTCTCCTCTCCTTTCCTTCTCCTCCTCTCCTCTCCTCACTTTCTCTCCTTCTCTTTCTCCTCCCCTCTCCCCTCCTTCTCCTCTCCTCACTTTCTCCTCTCCTCACCTTCTCCTCTCTTCTCCTCACCTTCTCCTCTCCTTCTCCTCACCTCTCCTTTTCTTCTCTGTCCTTGCCTCTCATAGTTAAGACTTTTTTGACTATTGGTTAGAACATAAGTATGTTTCTCTTATTGTTCCTGAAGTTCTTCCTGTCCCTCTGAAGCATCTCAGGCATTGTAGATAATCAGTCCAGATGCTTCTGGTAACAATGATATGTGTGTGTGAAATACATTGCACTGTCTTCATTCTTCCTGGGCAATCCTGATGTTTAATTTTACAGGCGATGTAATCTATAATTCACTTCCCATCACCACTGGAAGTAGGCCATGGGGCGAGCAGGGCCTCCCAACAACATGCAACCGCCAGCGTTAACTTGTGTAATGCGGCGCATCTAAACCCTGCGCAACCACATTTCTGGGAACATCAGACTGCTTATTAAAGGTACAATTCCGGGCACACAGCCAAAACCTCCTTGTAAATAATTAAAAAAATAAATCTAATTGTTTTTTTTAAATTCCAAACATATGTTGATGTGAGTTGGAGAGAAGCTCTGGCAGAAAAAGGCAGAGGAGACGGATAGCGTTGGGCGCCGAAGAAAGCTTTCATGAATAATCAAAGGAAGCATAAAGTCAGATTTGTGTACTAATGGACCGTAAATGGCAAAAGTTATAAGAAAAGTTCTCCAGAGACAATCTGATTGTGTGAGCCGATCTGCATGGCAGGACTCAGCCTCAGATCTGCAGAGAGGCAATATGGTCCCTTCTAGTGTTTGATTCTGATAAGAGATTTCGGTGCAGCTTTTCTAAGTGCTGATAATCCGGCACATTGTTATTAGGTGCCATAGATTGCATTGCATGACATTTTCTGCATCATAATACTATTGCTGCTAGAACTGCCATGATCACCATTTATCTAGAATCATGATGGTGGCACCTTGGACTAATATTTAGGGTCACTGTTTAGTCAGTTGCACTGCATTTACTGCTTTACTGCAGTTATATAAGTAGTTGAGTCACCTCCCTGCCCCCAGCCTCTGATTGGATAGTAAAGTAGCAGCAACAGACTGATGAGGTCATCTCTCTGCTCTCTCCTTCTTTCAGCATGTCAGTACATGTGCATATACCGTGTTTCCCCGAAAATAGGACCTACCCCGAAAATAAGACCTAGCGTTTTTTCCAGGAGGGCTGCAATATAAGCCCTACCCCGAAAATAAGCCCTAGTTTAGAATGCTTGTAAAATCCTATAACCCACTCTAATGTAGTAGTATATAATGTACAATGTGTGTGTTTCTGTAATATAATTGCAGGGTAGAGAGCTCCGGCGGGTCACAGAAGGTATTTGGCACAATTATATTATAGAAACACACACATTGTACATTATATAATACTGTAATAGAGTGGATTATAGGATTTTACAAGCATTTTACCTCAGTTCACACTGGGGATTCCTGTTAGGCAGGGAGAGAGAGGGGGAGAGAAGACAGCCCATTACATGGTAAGACCTACCCCAAAAATAAGCCCTACTGTGTCTTTTGTTGCCAAAATTAATATAAGACCCGGGCTTATTTTCGGGGAAACCCGGTAGGACACCTTATTGTTCCCAAGTCCTACACATTCTTTTCAGTTATATAAAATGTATATAAGCAGCACACTCAAATTACACACAGTTAGGCATGCAGTTAACCCTTTGATTGTCCCTAGATGTTAACACCTTCCCAGTCAATGTCATTAGTACAGTGACAGCAGTGGCGGCCCATCCATTAGGGGCGCACGGGCACTGCCCCCCCCCCATTCATGTGTCCAGCCCCCTGATCTACATACAGGGATGCCAGACGCATGGATTCCAATGAGGGGTGTTTTTTTTTAAGCACGTGATTAGAGCCAGAGGCTCTAATAGGCTTCAAAAAAGGGTGGTCTCGTGACGCAGAGCCCTCTGCCACAAGCCCACCCAGGTGTGACAAAAGTGAATGAATATTCGCTATTTTTACACTAAATCTTCTCCCTGCCAATCAGGAAGCGTGTTGTGAGACCCGTTTCCAGATTGGCCAAAACGTCAGGCGATCCTTTTGGACGCCTAGGAGGAGGAGGAGGGGAGGAGAGCATGTGACATGAATGCCATCCAGCACTCTCCGGCTCGGACAGGGGAGGGAGGAGGAGGGGAGATCGGAGTCATCCCGAGCAGGTAAGGAAGATGTCTGTCTCGCCGGGGTGGGGAGAGGAGGGTTCACCACATCTATTTCCCCGCATTCATTCCCCCCCCCCCCCCAGGGGGGTTGTGTGTGGAACGGCCTTGTCTCCCGCCGAGGGGGGGGTGGCATTGGTTTGCCGCCCCCCCAAAATTATCCAGCACCAGTGGCCACTGGGTGACAGTGTATTGTATTATTACTGATCACTGTATTGGTGTCACTGGTGATGTAAGTAACAGTTAGTCAGTTCCCACCCAATGTCAGTTAGTGTCAGATTGCCCGCCACACTATCACAGTCCCACTATAAGTTGCAGATCACCGCCATTACTAGTGTAGCGGCCTCCTCACTCCCCTCTTCACTTCAGCTCATCTGTCTCTTGTCTAGGGGTACCTCAGAGGGGAGGGAGCGGGGACACCACGCCTGGCCTTCACCACAGGTGTCAGTGCGGTGTAAGCAAAGTTCTTTCTATACCTTCGGGTCAGTGCTGTGCACCTAAGACCTCCACGTGAGATTACCTTGAACAATGTCCACCAGAAAAGAGCCCCACACCATTAAAGTCCAACACTCCTTTATTCTTCTCGATTGAACAGCATAATCAGTTGAACTCCCTTAGAGAACAGAACAGAAAAGGAGGTGTGGATGCGAGTAGGCCCAGACACAATTTGTTCTCCACTTTCCTCCCTGAAAGTGAGTTGCAGTCTCCGAGCGAGGGAGGAATTTCCTTCCAGGCGGTCTCCGGTGGGAGTCTCACCTGTCACTGGCAATTTGCTGCACCCGGTCTTCAAGTGAGGAGCTCCCCCCGGTCCATTACGCCTTCCGGATTCGGGTTCCCAATCCCGGGGTTCCCTAGGATCTCCTTCCCTCGCGGAACTCAGTGTTGGGCACTGAGCTCCGGACCTCCATCCAAGTACCTCACCCGAGGCTAAAGGTGCCTGGGATGGAACACGACCTCCGACTGTCCTCTAGGCCTAGGCCGCCTGGAGGACCGACACGAACCACCGCCCACAGGCTGAAGGTGCCTGGGACTCGACCCCGTGACAAAGATGGCCGGCCCCTTTATACCCTCTCCCAGCAAGCACGGCGGGTTCCCCGCCCCACCATACCGCTGCCGAGGGAGGACAAAAAGGAGGCCCAGCACACAGCAATGGCTCAACCCCCAGCCCATGGCGACAGCGCCACCTGCTGGGCTGCAGGGAATTACACATCACTGGTGTCTCTGCCAGTTAAATTTACACCCGGGAAAGTACATACCCGCTACACTAGTATAAAAAAAAAAAGAATAAATAAAAATTCTAGTATATATACCGTATATACTCGAGTATAAGCAGACCCGAATATAAGCCGAGGCACCTAATTTTACCACAAAAAACTGGGAAAACGTATTGACTCGAGTATTAAGCCTAGGGTGTCCATGTGCATGCCTCACTGTGCCCATGCCTCACTGTGCCCATGCCTCACTGTGCCCATGACTAGACTGACGCTTAACATGGGAGTCTATGGAAGGGGTGCCCGGGTTTGAAAAATCGGTGCTCCCTGGCCGTAGGTCCCCCAGACAACAAACTTTGCAGACTTGTAGATAAATGGGGCTATATGTGTGCCAAGTTCTGGGTCCAGGGGACCTACGAACGGCTGGTAGCAGGTCCCCAAATTCACCGGAGAAATTACCATTTAACATGGGAGTCTATGGAAGGGCTGCCCGGCTTTGAAATATCGGTGCTCCCCAGCCGTAGGTCCCCCGGACAACAAACTTTGCACACGTATAGAGGAAGAGTGCGGCTACATGTGTGCCAAGTTTGGCAGGAAACGGGTCCCCAAAGTCTGGAAGATCAGGCGCAAAAAGGTGACTCGAGTATAAGCCGAGGGGGGCATTTTCAGCACAAATAAATGTGCTGAAAAACTCGGCTTATACTCGAGTATATACGGTATAATAATTTGTAGACGCTATAACTTTCACTCAAACCAATCAATATACAGTATCACTTTTTTGTTTTTTTACCAAAGATGTGTAGCAGAAAACATTTTGGCCTAAATTTATGAAGAAATATGATTTTGAACAAAATTTTTATTGGATATGTTTTATGGCAGAATATTTTTTCGTCTATATAATAAAGATTAAAAAAAACAGTGGTGATAAAATATCACCAAAAGAAAGTACTATTTGTGTGGAAAAAAAAGATATATAAATTGAATTTGCGTACAGTGTTGCATGACCGCGCAATTGCCTGTTAAAGTAGTGCAGTGCTGAATAGCGAAAAATGTCCTTTTCATGAAGGGAGGTAAAACCATCTGGAGCTTAAAGTGGTTGTAAACCTCAGAGATGAAGTATGAACAAAGCATACCCCTCTATAGTGTGCACTTGTCTCAATTAAGAGCACTAAATGTCACTTTTTTCTACTGATTCCTTCCTCTGCTATCAGCATAATTCACTTCTGGCAAGTTTCCTGACACCAAGAGAAAAATGGTGACAGGGTAGGGATCTCCAGCTGATTGACAGCCTCAGTTCTGTTCCTGTGTGCTCTGTGAAGGGGGGATGTTTCCCTTCCCTCCAATCAGCTCCCAGAGCTCTTCTAACTGAGCTCTTTAGCTCTCCGCCCCCTTTTTTCTGAAAGTTTCAAAAATGTTGCACTTTTCACAATTGTAGAGGGGAGAGGCTGCAGATAAAGAGGTACAACTTATGTAGAAGGATTTGTTTCATCTCCGTGTATCACCTGAGGCCAGTTACTTCACATGGTATATGTAAGGGTGGGTTGCAACCAATTTAGGCTTAAAGTTGAAGTTCACCCTAAAACTAAAAATGAATCCATGCTGATTACTGCTAATGATACCGTTTTCATTATTAAAATCTTGTATATAATCCCTTATCATTCCCTCCAAGAGCTTGCATACTATTGATGTTAGGCTAACTGGTCTGTAATTCCCAGGGATGTAACTTGGCCCTTTTTTAAATATTGGTGCTACATTGGCTTTTCTCCAATCAGCTGGTACCATTCCAGTCAGTAGACTGTTCGTAAAAATTAGGAACAATAGTCTGGCAATTAATTGACTCAGTTCCTTAAAGCGGAGTTCCACCCATTTAAAAGTCAGCATCTGCAAAAAGTATAGCTGCTGACTTTTAAAAATCAGACACTCACCTGTCCCACGGTCCAGTGATGTGGGCGAACAAAGCCCCACTCCTCTCCCCCTCCTCTCTGCGGCGCCGATGCTGCATGCTGTGATTGGCCGGACAATCTTCTGGGACCTGTGACGTGTCCCAGAAGATTGCATGGAGGGAGGGGGGAGAGATGAACTTCCTTCCGGCGCCGCGGAGCCCTGGGAAGAAGTGGGAGCTAGATGCCCCTAAAAATAGGGTATCACCCCCCCCCAAAAAAAAGGACATGCCAAATGTGGCATGTCAGGGGGTCACTGTCAGTTAAAGCGGAAGTTCAATTTTTGGGTGGAACTCCGCTTTAAGGACCCTCAGGTGCAAGCCATCTGGTCCTGGTGACTTATTAATGTTACGTTTTTCAAGTCTAATTCTAAATTTGTCCTCTGTTAGCCATGAGGGTGCTTCCTGTTATATGTCATGAGGATAAACATTGCAGTTTTGGTTACTGAAGCCCCCGATTCCCTCGTAAAGACTGAGGAGAAGATGCAGAAGAACAGGCAGAATTTTGGCTGCCTGTTCTGGGCTGCATGCATTGTTGAGCCTTACCAGAGCGACTATCTTTTTATTTATATAGAATTATGTTTTTTCTGGATACAGTATCATGATGTATTCTTATAATACCTTCCTACATGTCTATTAGATACACAAGCTCCTGAAGAAGCGCATCAACGCGCGCAACATGTAGAGCGATTTTCTCTGAGCGACCTCAGAATACGACTCAACCTCTCCACGTATCCAAACAACCATTGGATTTATATCATTCTACGTGCTTCAAATCTTTGCGCTCGTTAGTGGTGTTATGAGAGTCCTTGAGGTCACTCAACTTTATGGTTTTTAATGTGTTTGTATATAATTGTTTTAACTTTATCCAATTAAAAACTAAAATTTTTTACTAAATATATGCGTGTGCCTACAAAGTCCATATCTATTCCAATTTCTTCTGAACAATACCGGGGCGTTGGCACACTGTTATGCCCCGTACACAGGGTTGGATTTCCCGTCGGAATAAACTCTGGCGGGTTTTTCAGACTGAATTCCGTTCAAGCTGTCTTGCATACACACTGTCACAGCAAATTTTGACGTTCAAGAACGCGGTGACGTACAACACTATGACGAGCCGAGAAAAATTAAGTTCAATGCTTCCGAGCATGTGTTGACTTGATTCTGAGCATGCGTGGGTTTTTTGTCCGTCAAAATTGCATCCAGACAAACGGAATTACCGATAGAAAATTTTTCCGCCGGAAAAAAAGAGAATATGTTCTCTTTCTAAGTCCGTCGGAATTTCCGACGTAAAAAGTCAGATGGGACATACACACGCTCGGAATATCCGATGAAAAAATTCCGTCTGACTTTTTCCATTGGAAATTCCGAGCGTGTGTACGAGGCATTACTTGTGTATCCACAGCATCAGCCTGTGATGATACACGTAGTTCACGCTTTTTTGTGTGAGAAGAAGAATAAATTCCATACATTCACCATCTCTCCATCCTTAGTAACCAGATTCCCTTCATTATTCTTTATGGGACTAGGGATGAGCCGAACACCCCCCGGTTCGGTTCGCATCCAGAACATGCGAACGGACCGTAATTTCGCGCAAACTTTCGAACACCGTTAAAGTCAATGGGACTCAAACTTGAGAAATCAAAAGTGCGATTTTTAAAGGCCAATATGCAAGTTATTCTCCTAAAAAGGGTTTGGAAGGCTCTGCCCAAGGGGACATGTATCAATGCAAAAAAAGTTTTAAAAACGGCCGTTTTTTTTCGGGAGCAGTGATTTTAATGATGCTTAAAGTGAAAAAATAAAAGGGAAATATTCCTTTAATTATTGTACCTGGAGGGTGTCTATAGTATGCCTGTGAAGTGGCGCGTGTTTCCCGTGTTTAGAACTGTCCCTGCACAAATCTACATTTCTAAAGGAAAAAAAGTAATTTAAAACTGCTTGCGGCTTTAATGTGATGTCGGGTCCTGGCAATATGGATCAAAATCATTGAGAAAAACGGCATGGGTACCCCCCCCCCCCTCCCTCGAAGCCCATTACCAGGCCCTTTGGGTCTTGTATGGATATTAAGGGGAACCCCACACCCATATTAAAAAAAGAAAAGGCGTGGGGCCCCTAGGCCCTATATACTCTGAACAGCAGTATACAGGTGTTCCAAACAAGACAGGGGCTGTAGGTTTGTTCATAAGTTGAATCTGTTTGTAATTTGGAACAGGTACATTTTGTAAGTGTAGCTCCAGCCAAAAAATCTATTTTTAAGCTTTTTGGATATCCTAGGGAAGGGTTATCATCGCCCCTGTAACATTTGTTTTGCTGTCTGTGCCCCTGTTGAGAAGATTTAACCTCACTTTCTGGCCCAATGACAATTGGATTTTGAAAATGTGGGGTTTTTAGGGAAACAAGAATTGGTGATAAAGCATCAGTGGAGAGGAGACACCTTTTTCCCATATTAACTCTTACAGGAGAGAATTTCCCTTCCCAGGGGTAGATTTCCTCTCACTTACTGTTGTCTCCCTCCCTTTGTAAGTAGGAGTCGTTTGTAAGTTGGATGTTTGAAAGTAGGGGACCGCCTGTATATATATACTATACGGCAGGGGTCAAGTCCTGGGGGAAAAAGTGTGGGAACTCCCACCCAAGATCCACTCCCCCACCAAAAAAAAAAAAAATGACGGGGGTGGGTAGTATGTAGATGAGAGGGGTGCGGAGTGTATGGGGGTGGTTGGTATGTAGATGAGAAGGGTGCGGAGTGTATAGGGTGGGTAGTATCAAATACACCACTGGCCACTGATGCATTAGTGACCAGTGGCAGGTAATTAACCCCTTTGTGCTGCATTAGTGACACCAGTGTCAGTGTTTATGAACCCTTTCATGCTGTACCAAATAGGGGTAATAAACACTGACACTGGTCGCAGGTCTTGGCGGCAGGCGCCGGCAGCAGCAGCAATCTCCTCTGCTCTTTCATGCCGCTTCCCGGCTTTTGAATGAGGAAGCTCCATCAGGGAAGTGACTGCAAACCCGCACCGCTCTGCCTCTGCTGCAGATATAACAGTGTAGCAGCGGCCAGCGGGTGTCAGTCACACCTGTCCGCAGCGGAGCAAGTCCTTGTACCTCTGGACCCCTTTACATTATACAGAACCCTGCACCTCTGGATCCCTTTACATTAGACAGCACTCTGGACCCCTTTACATTACACAGCCCCCCACAGCTCTGGACGCCTGTATGTTACACAGACACCCCCCCTAACAGTTATGGACCCCCTGCATTTTACACAGACCCCCCTACAGTGCAGACACCCCCCATTCAGTACAGACCCACCCCATCTACAGTACAGATCCCCCCTTCAGTACAGATCTCCCCTTCAGTACAGATCCCTGCTTCAGTACAGACCCCCCCATTCAGTACAGACCCCCCATTCAGTACAGATCCCCCCCCCATTCAGTACAGATCCCCCCTCTCAGTACAGATTCCCCCCATTCAGTACAGATTCCCCCCTTCAGTACAGATCCCCCCCTTCAGTACAGACCCCCCCCATTCAGTACAGATCCCCCCCATTCAGTACAGAGTCCTCCCCATTCAGTACAGAGTCCTCCCCATTCAGTAGATCCCCCCATTCAGTACAGATCCCCCCATTCAGTACAGATTCCCCCGTTCAGTACAGACCCCCCCCACAGTACAGATCCCCCCCATTCAGTACAATCCCCACTTCAGTACAGATTCTCCCCCCCATTCAGTACAGATCCCCTTCAGTACAGATCCCCCCCCCACAGTACAGATCCCCCCCCATTCAGTACAGACCCCCCCTTCAGTACAGATTCCCCCCCCCATTAAGTACAGATTCCCCCCATTCAGTACCATAATGTACCTCAGATGATTGGGATATGCACAGACAGTACTAGTGGACTGGTCGGGTCCCCTCCCCCTGTGTAGACATACAGGAGGAGGGAGAGGCAGGCCGCTTCACTCTGCTTGGCTGTGCCGAGACTGATCAGAGCCGCGACCACCCCCGCAAAGCCACTACCTCAGGCTCTCTCCGTGTGTGTTCTGAAATTGCTTGCTGCTGCCTAATCCCGCCCGCTGTCTCTGAACCCGCCCGCTCAGCCTCGCTGTCTCTTCAGTCGCAGGGGGGCGCCTGCTGCTCCGCTGCCTAAACCCGCCCGCTGCCTAAACCTGCCTGCAGTCTCCGCTTCAGTCGGAGGGGGGCGCCAGCCTGACACCCCCCCCAGTGTGTGGCACCCGGGGCGGCCCACCCCCCACTTAGTACGCCACTGCATTCCCTCCTATTCTTTGCTCTAGTCCTGCAAAGGGAACAGCGTTCCTGCTGTGAAAAAAGTGCAGGGACACCATTCCCACGCGTTCCCGCAGGACTCGAGCCCTGCTATATATACTCTGCATAAAATTGGGCATTAGGTGCTGGTGGTACCAGAACACTGAGAGCCCTCACAGTTACTCTTGGCGGGCGCTGGAACAGTCCCTGCTGTGAACTAATATATCAAAATTGTAATTACATGCCCCTGTTGATGTTGAACCGTGGCAGAAAAAATGGGCCTTTGGTGGTGGTGGTGGTGATGGTGGTACTGGTGCCACAACACTGTAAGTCCTCACAGTTACTCTTGGTGGGCGCTGGAACGGGCCCTGCTGTGAAATATTATATCAAGAATTGTAATTGCATGCCCCTGTTAAACAGGGGCAGAAAAATTGGGCCTTTGGTGGTGGTGGTGGTGCCACAACACTGTAAGCCCTCACAGTTACTCTTGGTGGGCGCAGGAACGGGCCCTGCTGTGAAATATTAGATCAAAAATTGTAATTACACTCCCCTGTTAAACAGAGGCAGAAAAATTGGGCCTTAGGCACTGGTGCTGGTGCCACAACACTGCAACCCCTCACAGATACTCTAGTTGAGCTCAGGAACGAGCCCTGCTGCAAAATATTACAGCAAAAAAGTAAATTATACACGCCCCTGTTAAACAGGGGCAGAATAATTGGGCTTTAGGCACTGGTGCTGGTGCCACAACACTTCAACCCCTCACAGATACTCTATTTGAGAGCAGGAATAAGCCCTGCAGAAAAATATTACAGCAAAAATGTTAATTATACACGCCCCTGGTAAACAGGGGCAGAAAAATTGAGCTTTAGGCACTGGTGAACCAAAAATATCAACATGAACATTGAGGAGGAATAGGATAGTCATTCAGCATAACAGGATAGTCACTCAGCAATCAGCATCAGCATAGGCAGTCTTGAAGGGATCTCATTCATAAAAAAATTAATCGGTTACATCAGCATCAGGTGCTTGGTAGCTGGTGATCCAAGACTGATACATTTTTATGAAGGTGAGACGATCAACCGAGTCAGTGGACAGGTGCACTCTGTGATCGGTTACAAAGCCACCAGCAGCACTGAATGTGCATTCCGAAAGAACGCTGGATGCAGGACAGGCCAGTAGCTCAATTGCATACTGTGCAAGCTCTGGCCAGTGATCTGTCCTCAAGACCCAGTAACCCAGTGGATTTTCGGTTGGAAACGTGTCCAAGTCTGATCTTAACCCTAGGTATTCCTGCACCATGTAAATCAGACGCTGGCGATGGTTGCTGGAACCGATCAGACCTTGGGGCTGCGGACTAAAAAATTGTCTGAACGCATCGGTCAGACGACCACCTTCTCCACTACTCCTTCTGTGACTGACCGAAGCCTCAGCAACTCGTTGTCCAGGACCAAGAAATTGTAACCTCCCAGGCTCTGGAAACGCATTGCACAAACATTTCTGCAAGGCCTCCCGAAGATGTTTCATCCTCTGCTCCCTCTGTGATGGCAGGATAAGTTCCGCAACCATACCTTTGTAACGTGGAGGGTTGCCAGCCAGTAATGATCCCTCTCCTTGCTCACATGAATCCGAGGGTCCTTTTGCAGGCTTTGCAGGATCAGGGAGGCCATGCAGCGTAGGTTTGCTGAGACATTCAGTCTGGAGTTCTCTGGGTCACTAAGGACGACATGATCTGCAGCCACCTCCTCCCAGTCACGTACAAGTCCATGGGTTTCTGGGGACTGTAAACGATCTCTTGAAGACTGCTGCTGATGCTGAGTGCTAGGCTCCACCTCCATGCTGACACAATCCTCCTCCTCTTCCTCTGTGATCGGCGGGCCCGCAGGAACACTGTCTGGATAAAGGGGGCCTTGAGAGGTAAGGAAGTCCTCCTCTTCCTCCCTCTGTTCTGCCTCTAGTGCCCTGTCCATTATTCCACGCAGTGTGTGCTCCAACAGGTACACAAGGGGGACAGTATCACTGATGCATGCACTGTCACTGCTCACCATCCTCGTGGCATCCTCAAATGGTGACATGACAGTGCATGCATTCTTGATCATGAGCCACTGGCGTGGCGAAAAAAAGCCAAGCTCCCCTGACCCTGTCCTGGTGCTATAGTCGCACAGGTACTCATTGATGGCCCTCTGCTGCGTGTGCAGCCGCTGTAGCATGGCCAATGTTGAGTTCCATCTGGTGGGCATGTCACAGATTAGACGGTTCTTGGGCAGGTTGTATTCCTTTTGGAGGTCAGCCAGCCGAGCACTGGCATTATATGACCGGTAGAAATACACACAGACTTTCCTGGCCTGCCTCAGGAGATCCTGTAAGCCCGGGTACCTGCACAAGAACCGCTGCACCACCAAATGAAGGAGGTGAGCCAAACAGGGCACATGGGTCAGGTGTCCCTGTCGGAGAGCGGAGAGGAGGTTGGTGCCATTCTCGCAAACCACTATTCCTGGCTAAAGCTGGCGTGGCATCAACCACCTCTGAGCCTGCCCCTGCAGAGCTGACAGAATCTCTGCCCCAGTGTGACTCCTGTCCCCTAAGCACACCAGCTCAAGCACTGCATGGCATCTTTTTGCCTGAGTACTTGCGTAGCCCCTTGAACGCCTACGGAGCACCGCTGGTTCTGAGGACAAATCTATAGAGGAAGAGGCCATGGGGGAAGAAGAAGAGGAGGGGGTGGAGGACAGAGGTGTGTCAGAATCACCACTAGTAGCATTTTGGAGGCGTGGTGGCGGAACAAGCTCCAACAATACTGCACCCTGTCCTACAACCTTCCCAGCTGCCAGCAGAGTCACCCAGTGCGCCATGAAAGATAGGTAACGTCCCTTGTATGCCTGCTGGATCATGAGTCAGCGGTAATATGCACCTTACCGCTGACCGCCCTGTCCAGCGAGGCCAAGACATTGCCTTCCACATGCCGGTAGAGAGCCGGAATCGTCTTCCGTGAAAAAAAAGTGGCGTTTGGGAACCTGCCACTGAGGTACCGCACATTCCACAAATTCACGAAAGGGGGCAGAGTCTACCAGCTGAAAAGGCTAGCAATTTAGCCAAGCTAGCATTCAACCACTAGGCATGTGGAAGGCTGGAAGCGAATTTATTTTGCCGGTTTAGCGACTGGGGTAGGGAAATTTGCCTGCTACAATCGGACGTTGGTTGTAGCGATAGCAGATTGCCCACAAGTACTTGCTAGTGGCACACCTAATTCTACACCTTCATTCCTCTCGGTGCAGGTTTCTGAGAGGACTGAAGGTATAGTGGGGTTGGAGATCCCAGCTGATGAGGAGCAAGGAGAGATCTGCTAGGTTCTTTGGTGTGGGTCTTTTAAGTACGCTTGCCAACGGACTGCATGGGAGTTCGACATATGTCTGGTCAAGCATGTGGTGTCTGAGCATGACACGGGCTGATAAGGTATGCCCATGGACACAGACTCGAGTATAAGCCGAGAGGGGGCATTTTCAGCTCAAGAAAATGTGCTGAAAACTCAGCTTATACTTGAGTATATACGGTAAATCTCTTTTCCACTAGATGTAAAGAGTGCCCTCTTGTCCTGTGTGATGACCTTGGAGTGAATAACTCAACACTAAAGCCCTGTACACACGGCCGAGATTCTCGTCAGGAAAAAAAACGTTGTTTTTCCTGAAGAGAACCTTAAAAAGAAACTTGTCCCGGCCGAGTGTACACACGTACGATTCAAAAGAACCGCCGTTCTTTTGAATGGCACGAACACGGTGACGTCATCGACTACGACGAGCGTGCGCTCGTCACATTCGATGCCGTCCCCGCCATCTTGCTACACCCTATGCCTAGGAAGCTACCGCGCATGCGTCAAAGTCATTTAGAGCATGCGCGGGTTTCCACGGCAACAGGTAAGTGTACACACGCTCGGGTTTCTCGTCGAGAAACAGGCCGACGAGATTCTCGACGAGAAAAAAGACCGCAGGTCGTCTTTTTTCTCGTCGGGTAATCTGGGCAGTTTTCTTGACGAGAAAACTGAAACCCGCATACACACAGCCGGTTTTCTTGGCAAGAAAGCTCTCCCGGCAGTTTTCTTGACGTTTTTTGCAGAGAAAACCGGTTGTGTGTACGTGGCCTAAGTTTGCTATATTGACCTGTTATGTATTTGTACATGTTGCTCATATCCCCCCGTAATCTCCTCTTCTCAAGTAAATCTAAATTCAGTTCCTCTAATCTTCCCTCATAGCTAAATTCCTTCATGCCTCTTATCAGTTTGGTTGCCCTTCTTTGCACTTTCTCCAGTCCCCTGATATCCTTGTTGAAAACTGGTGCCCAAAACTGAACTGCATATTTGTACAGGGGCAAAATGATATCTCTCTCTAGAGTCTATACCTCTCTTAATACAAGAAAAGACTTTGCTCACTTTGGAAACTGCAGCTTGGCATTGCATGTTATTATTAAGCTTATGGTGTACCAAAACCCCCAGATCCTTCTCCACTATGGATCCCCCCAGTCCCCCAGTTGTACTCCCCCTAGTATGTATGATGCATGCATATTCTTAGCCCCCAAGTGCATTAATTTACATTTATCAACATTGAACCTCGTTTGCCACACAGTTGCCCAATTAAACAGTGCATTGAGGTCATCTTGTAAGTTGGAGACATCCTGTAAGGACATTATTCCACTGCATAGCTTGGTGTCATATGCAAAGACTGAAATGTAACTTTTAAACACACACCCTATATCATTGATAAAGATATTAAAAAGTAAGGGTCCAAACACTGAACCCTGGGGTACACCAGTGATAACCATTCAGAGTAAGAATCATTAACCAAATAAGAAAAAAGGTGATCTTGCACAGTAATATGTTGTCAAGATCAGGCGCAAAAAGGTGACTCGAGTATAAGCCGAGGGGGCATTTTCAGCACACAAAAAATGTGCTGAAAACTCGGCTTATACTCGAGTATATACGGTACTCCTTGTTTTAATATACTACACTATGGAGGGCATTTTATCTATTTGATTCCTTATGTAAACCAGAGCTCATAGCGATATATTGGGAGCTTGAAGCCTGAAGTTTGGAGCTTGGATATCGGTATCACCTTATGTGTCTTAGAAGCTGGTAGCACATCATATAGAAGAGCCTGTGGCGACACATTGTACCCTGTAGCCCGGATACTGAACTCTGGATATTCCTATATCTTTGAGGCTGGTTATTCACTATATAGAGGTAAGAGTTCTGTGAGCACTTAACAGTTGTGTGAAGGCATGGGATAAATATCATTTATTGGAGGAAGTTTAATCATTAAGGACTGTTTTCATTTATTTACTGCTATTTGGACTTTTTTTGGTGTGTTTTGTGCATCATCATTACACATTATTTCACTATTTGTGACAGCTAGTGATGAGCCGAACACCCCCGGGTTCGGTTCGCACCAGAACCCGCGAACGGACCGAAAGTTCGTACGAACATTAGAACCCTATTAAATACAATGGATGCGAACGTTCGAATTCTAAAGTGCTAATTATAACAACTATTATGCATGTTATTGTCCTAAAAAGGGTTTGGGAACCCGGGTTCTGCACCAGGGGACATGTATCAATGCAAAAAGAAGTTTTAAAAACGGTCGTTTTTCGGGAGCAGTCATTTTAATGATGCATAAAGTGAAAAAAAAAAAGTCAAATATTCCTTTAAATATCGTACCTGGGGGGTGTCTAAAGTATGCCTGTGAAGTGCCACGTGTTTAGAACTGTCCCTGCACAAAATGACACTTCTAAAGGAAAAAAAAGCCATTTAAAACTGCTTGCGGCTTTAATGTAAAGTCTGGTCCCGGTAATATGGATGAAAATCTTTAAGAAAAATGGCATAGCTACCCCATGACCCCCCCCCCCCCTACCCCAGCCCATTACCAGCCCCTTTGGGTCTTGTATGGATATTAAGGGGAACCCCGCACATAAAATAAAAAAGGCCCTATATACTCTGAACAGCCGTATACAGGCGGTGCATACAAGACAGGGACTGTAGGTTTGTTCTTATGTAGAATCTGTTTGTAATTTTGAACAGGTACATTGTTGAAGTGTAGCTCCAGCCCAAAAATCTATTTTTAAACTTTTTGGAAAACATAGGTAAGGGTTATCACCCCTGTAACATTTGTTTTGCTGTCTGTGCCCCTGTTCAGAACATTTCACCTCACTTTCCGTCCCAATGTCAACTGTTTTTGAAATGTGGTGTTTTTCTTGAAACAAGGATTGCTGATAAAGCATCAGTACAGAGGAGACACCTTTCTCCCATATTTATTCTTACAGGAGAGAATTTTCCTTCCTAGGGGTAGATTTCCTCTCACTTCCTGTTGTCTTCTTGCGTTTGCAAGTAGGAGTCGTTTGTAAGTTGGATGTTTGAAAGTAGGGACCTGCCGTATATACTCTGCAGAAATAGGCCCCTTAGTTGTTGGTGTTGGCACAACACTGTAAGCACTCACAGTTACTCTTGGTTGGTGCTGGAACGCCCTGCTGTCAACTATTATATCAGGAATTTTAATTACATATAATTGTTGAACAGTGGTAGTAAAAATTGGGGCTTTGATGGTGGTGCTGGTGCCACAACACTGTAAGCCCTGACAGTTACTCTTGGTGGGTGCAGCAATGGGCCCTGCTGTGAATTATTAGATCAAGAATTGTAATTGCATGCCCCTGTTGAACAGGGGCTGAAAAATTGGGCCTTTCGTGGTGGTGGTGTTGCCACAACACTGTAAGCCCTCAGAGTTACTCTTGGTGGGTGCAGGAATGGGCCCTGCTGTGAATTATTAGATCAAGAATTGTAATTACATGCCCCTTTTGAACAGGGGCTGAAAAATTGGGCCTTTCGTGGTGGTGGTGGTGGTGGCGTTGCCACAACACTGTAAGCCCTCAGAGTTACTCTTGGTGGGTGCAGCAATGGGCCCTGCTGTGAATTATTAGATCAAGAATTGTAATTACATGCCCCTTTTGAACAGGGGCTGAAAAATTGGGCCTTTCGTGGTGGTGGTGGTGGTGGCGTTGCCACAACACTGTAAGCCCTCAGAGTTACTCTTGGTGGGTGCAGCAATGGGCCCTGCTGTGAATTATTAGATCAAGAATTGTAATTACATGCCCCTTTTGAACAGGGGCTGAAAAATTGGGCCTTTCGTGGTGGTGGTGGTGGTGGCGTTGCCACAACACTGTAAGCCCTCAGAGTTACTCTTGGTGGGTGCAGCAATGGGCCCTGCTGTGAATAGGAAGAAGAAGAGGAGGGGGTGGAGGACAGAGGTGTGTCAGAATCACCACTAGTAGCATTTTGGAGGCGTGGTGGCGGAACAAGCTCCAACAATACTGCACCCTGTCCTACAACCTTCCCAGCTGCCAGCAGAGTCACCCAGTGCGCCATGAAAGATAGGTAACGTCCCTTGTATGCCTGCTGGACCATGAGTCAGCGGTAATATGCACCTTACCGCTGACCGCCCTGTCCAGCGAGGCCAAGACATTGCCTTCCACATGCCGGTAGAGAGCCGGAATCGCCTTCCGTGAAAAAAAAGTGGCGTTTGGGAACCTGCCACTGAGGTACCGCACATTCCACAAATTCACGAAAGGGGGCAGAGTCTACCAGCTGAAAAGGCTAGCAATTTAGCCAAGCTAGCATTCAACCACTAGGCATGTGGAAGGCTGGAAGCGAATTTATTTTGCCGGTTTAGCGACTGGGGTAGGGAAATTTGCCTGCTACAATCGGACGTTGGTTGTAGCGATAGCAGATTGCCCGCAAGTACTTGCTAGTGGCACACCTAATTCTACACCTTCATTCCTCTCGGTGCAGGTTTCTGAGAGGACTGAAGGTATAGTGGGGTTGGAGATCCCAGCTGATGAGGAGCAAGGAGAGGTCTGCTAGGTTCTTTGGTGTGGGTCTTTTAAGTACGCTTGCCAACGGACTGCATGGGAGTTCGACATATGTCTGGTCAAGCATGTGGTGTCTGAGCATGACACGGGCTGATAAGGTATGCCCATGGACACAGACTCGAGTATAAGCCGAGAGGGGGCATTTTCAGCTCAAGAAAATGTGCTGAAAACTCAGCTTATACTTGAGTATATACGGTAAATCTCTTTTCCACTAGATGTAAAGAGTGCCCTCTTGTCCTGTGTGATGACCTTGGAGTGAATAACTCAACACTAAAGCCCTGTACACACGGCCGAGATTCTCGTCAGGAAAAAAAACGTTGTTTTTCCTGAAGAGAACCTTGACAAGAAACTTGTCCCGGCCGAGTGTACACACGTACGATTCAAAAGAACCGCCGTTCTTTTGAATGGCACGAACACGGTGACGTCATCGACTACGACGAGCGTGCGCTCGTCACATTCGATGCCGTCCCCGCCATCTTGCTACACCCTATGCCTAGGAAGCTACCGCGCATGCGTCAAAGTCATTTAGAGCATGCGCGGGTTTCCACGGCAACAGGTAAGTGTACACACGCTCGGGTTTCTCGTCGAGAAACAGGCCGACGAGATTCTCGACGAGAAAAAAGACCGCAGGTCGTCTTTTTTCTCGTCGGGTAATCTGGGCAGTTTTCTTGACGAGAAAACTGAAACCCGCATACACACAGCCGGTTTTCTTGGCAAGAAAGCTCTCCCGGCAGTTTTCTTGACGTTTTTTGCAGAGAAAACCGGTTGTGTGTACGTGGCCTAAGTTTGCTATATTGACCTGTTATGTATTTGTACATGTTGCTCATATCCCCCCGTAATCTCCTCTTCTCAAGTAAATCTAAATTCAGTTCCTCTAATCTTCCCTCATAGCTAAATTCCTTCATGCCTCTTATCAGTTTGGTTGCCCTTCTTTGCACTTTCTCCAGTCCCCTGATATCCTTGTTGAAAACTGGTGCCCAAAACTGAACTGCATATTTCTACAGGGGCAAAATGATATCTCTCTCTAGAGTCTATACCTCTCTTAATACAAGAAAAGACTTTGCTCACTTTGGAAACTGCAGCTTGGCATTGCATGTTATTATTAAGCTTATGGTGTACCAAAACCCCCAGATCCTTCTCCACTATGGATCCCCCCAGTCCCCCAGTTGTACTCCCCCTAGTATGTATGATGCATGCATATTCTTAGCCCCCAAGTGCATTAATTTACATTTATCAACATTGAACCTCGTTTGCCACACAGTTGCCCAATTAAACAGTGCATTGAGGTCATCTTGTAAGTTGGAGACATCCTGTAAGGACATTATTCCACTGCATAGCTTGGTGTCATATGCAAAGACTGAAATGTAACTTTTAAACACACACCCTATATCATTGATAAAGATATTAAAAAGTAAGGGTCCAAACACTGAACCCTGGGGTACACCAGTGATAACCATTCAGAGTAAGAATCATTAACCAAATAAGAAAAAAGGTGATCTTGCACAGTAATATGTTGTCAAGATCAGGCGCAAAAAGGTGACTCGAGTATAAGCCGAGGGGGCATTTTCAGCACACAAAAAATGTGCTGAAAACTCGGCTTATACTCGAGTATATACGGTACTCCTTGTTTTAATATACTACACTATGGAGGGCATTTTATCTATTTGATTCCTTATGTAAACCAGAGCTCATAGCGATATATTGGGAGCTTGAAGCCTGAAGTTTGGAGCTTGGATATCGGTATCACCTTATGTGTCTTAGAAGCTGGTAGCACATCATATAGAAGAGCCTGTGGCGACACATTGTACCCTGTAGCCCGGATACTGAACTCTGGATATTCCTATATCTTTGAGGCTGGTTATTCACTATATAGAGGTAAGAGTTCTGTGAGCACTTAACAGTTGTGTGAAGGCATGGGATAAATATCATTTATTGGAGGAAGTTTAATCATTAAGGACTGTTTTCATTTATTTACTGCTATTTGGACTTTTTTTGGTGTGTTTTGTGCATCATCATTACACATTATTTCACTATTTGTGACAGCTAGTGATGAGCCGAACACCCCCGGGTTCGGTTCGCACCAGAACCCGCGAACGGACCGAAAGTTCGTACGAACATTAGAACCCTATTAAATACAATGGATGCGAACGTTCGAATTCTAAAGTGCTAATTATAACAACTATTATGCATGTTATTGTCCTAAAAAGGGTTTGGGAACCCGGGTTCTGCACCAGGGGACATGTATCAATGCAAAAAGAAGTTTTAAAAACGGTCGTTTTTCGGGAGCAGTCATTTTAATGATGCATAAAGTGAAAAAAAAAAAGTCAAATATTCCTTTAAATATCGTACCTGGGGGGTGTCTAAAGTATGCCTGTGAAGTGCCACGTGTTTAGAACTGTCCCTGCACAAAATGACACTTCTAAAGGAAAAAAAAGCCATTTAAAACTGCTTGCGGCTTTAATGTAAAGTCTGGTCCCGGTAATATGGATGAAAATCTTTAAGAAAAATGGCATAGCTACCCCATGACCCCCCCCCCCCCTACCCCAGCCCATTACCAGCCCCTTTGGGTCTTGTATGGATATTAAGGGGAACCCCGCACATAAAATAAAAAAGGCCCTATATACTCTGAACAGCCGTATACAGGCGGTGCATACAAGACAGGGACTGTAGGTTTGTTCTTATGTAGAATCTGTTTGTAATTTTGAACAGGTACATTGTTGAAGTGTAGCTCCAGCCCAAAAATCTATTTTTAAACTTTTTGGAAAACATAGGTAAGGGTTATCACCCCTGTAACATTTGTTTTGCTGTCTGTGCCCCTGTTCAGAACATTTCACCTCACTTTCCGTCCCAATGTCAACTGTTTTTGAAATGTGGTGTTTTTCTTGAAACAAGGATTGCTGATAAAGCATCAGTACAGAGGAGACACCTTTCTCCCATATTTATTCTTACAGGAGAGAATTTTCCTTCCTAGGGGTAGATTTCCTCTCACTTCCTGTTGTCTTCTTGCGTTTGCAAGTAGGAGTCGTTTGTAAGTTGGATGTTTGAAAGTAGGGACCTGCCGTATATACTCTGCAGAAATAGGCCCCTTAGTTGTTGGTGTTGGCACAACACTGTAAGCACTCACAGTTACTCTTGGTTGGTGCTGGAACGCCCTGCTGTCAACTATTATATCAGGAATTTTAATTACATATAATTGTTGAACAGTGGTAGTAAAAATTGGGGCTTTGATGGTGGTGCTGGTGCCACAACACTGTAAGCCCTGACAGTTACTCTTGGTGGGTGCAGCAATGGGCCCTGCTGTGAATTATTAGATCAAGAATTGTAATTGCATGCCCCTGTTGAACAGGGGCTGAAAAATTGGGCCTTTCGTGGTGGTGGTGGTGGTGGTGGTGTTGCCACAACACTGTAAGCCCTCAGAGTTACTCTTGGTGGGTGCAGGAATGGGCCCTGCTGTGAATTATTAGATCAAGAATTGTAATTACATGCCCCTTTTGAACAGGGGCTGAAAAATTGGGCCTTTCGTGGTGGTGGTGGTGGTGGCGTTGCCACAACACTGTAAGCCCACAGAGTTACTCTTGGTGGGTGCAGCAATGGGCCCTGCTGTGAATTATTAGATCAAGAATTGTAATTACATGCCCCTTTTGAACAGGGGCTGAAAAATTGGGCCTTTCGTGGTGGTGGTGGTGGTGGCGTTGCCACAACACTGTAAGCCCTCAGAGTTACTCTTGGTGGGTGCAGCAATGGGCCCTGCTGTGAATTATTAGATCAAGAATTGTAATTACATGCCCCTTTTGAACAGGGGCTGAAAAATTGGGCCTTTCGTGGTGGTGGTGGTGGTGGCGTTGCCACAACACTGTAAGCCCTCAGAGTTACTCTTGGTGGGTGCAGCAATGGGCCCTGCTGTGAATTATTACATCAAGAATTGTAATTGCATGCCCCTGTTGAACAGGGGCTGAAAAATTGGGCCTTAGGCACTGGTGGCACAACACTACAACCCCTCACAGATACTGTACTTGGAGCACAGCAATGAGCCCTGTTGCAAAGTATTGCTTCAAAAATTGTAATGACACGCCCCTGTTAAACAGGGGCTGAAAAATTGGGCCTTAGGCACTGGTGGCACAACACTACAACCCCTCACAGATACTGTACTTGGAGCACAGCAATGAGCCCTGTTGCAAAGTATTGCTTCAAAAATTGTAATGACACGCCCCTGTTAAACAGGGGCTGAAAAATTGGGCCTTAGGCACTGGTGCCACAACACTCCAACCCCTCACAGATACTGTACTTGGAGCACAGCAATGAGCCCTATGGCAAATTATTGCTAAAAAAATTGTAATTACACGCCCCTGTAAAACAGGGGCTGAAAAATTGGGCCTTAGCCACTGGTGGCGGCACCCATAAACAAAAATGATCTTCCAAGCTATCATCATCAATCGTATCATTGAGGACTCGGAGGAGGAGGATAGCCAGTCAACATAACAGCACAGGCACTCAGCATCAGCATCAGTCTTGAAGGGATGTGACATGTTAAAATCAATTAGTCTGTTATATCAGCATCAGGTGTGTGGTAGCTGGTGGTGATCCAAGACTGGTTCATCTTGATGAAAGTCAGTCGATCAACCGAGTCGGTGGACAGGCGCACCCTGTGATCCGTGACAAATCCTCCAGCAGCACTGAATGTGCGTTCCGAAAGAACGCTGGATGCAGGACAGGCCAGTAGCTCAATTGCATACTGTGCAAGGTCTGGCCAGTGATCCATCCTCAAGACCCAGTAAGCCAGAGGATTTTCGGTGGGGAAGGTGTCCAAGTCTGACCTTGCCCCTAGATATTCCTGCACCATGTTTATCAGACGCTGGCGATGGTTGCTGGAACCGATCATACTTTGGGGCTGCAGACTAAAGAATTGTCTGAACGCATCGGTCAGACGGCCACCTTCCCCACCGCTCCTTCTTTGACTGGCCGAAGCCTCAGCAACTCGTTGTCCAGGACCAGGAGTTTGTAACCTCCCAGTCTCTGGGAACGCGTTGCACAGACCTTTCTGCAAGGCCTCCCGGAGTTGTCTCATCCTCTGCTCCCTCTGCGACGGTAACATAAGGTCCGCAACCTTACCCTTGTACCGTGGATCAAGGAGAGTGGCCAGCCAGTAATGGTCCCTCTCCTTGATCCGAAGAATACGAGGATCCTTCCGCAGACTTTGCAGGATCAGGGAGGCCATGCAGCGTAGGTTTGCTGAGGCATTCGCTCCGGAGTCCTCTGGGTCACTAAGGACGACATGATCCGCAGTCACCTCCTCCCAGCCACGTACAAGTCCACTGGTTTCTTGGGACTGTAAATCATCCCTAAAAGACTGCTGCTGATGATGCTGAGTGCCAGCCTCCACCTCCATGCTGACACAATCCTCCTCCTCCTCCTCCTCCTCTTCCTGTGCGATGGGTGGGACAGAAGGAACACTGTCTGGGTAAAGGGGGCCTTGAGAGGCAAGGAAGTCCTCCTCTTCCTGCCTCTGTTCTGCCTCAAGTGCCCTGTCCATTATTCCACGCAGCGTGTGCTCCAACAGGTGGACAAGAGGTACAGTGTCACTGATGCATGCACTGTCACTGCTCACCATCCTCGTGGCCTCCTCAAATGGTGCCAGGACAGTGCATGCATCCCTGATCATGCCCCACTGGCGTGGAGAAAAATAACCAAGCTCCCCTGACCCTGTCCTGGTGCCGTAGTCGCACAGGTACTCATTGATGGCCCTCTGCTGCGTGTGCAGCCGCTGCAGCATGGCCAACGTTGAGTTCCACCTGGTGGGCATGTCACATATAAGGCGGTTCTTGGGCAGGTTCAACTCCTTTTGCAGCTCAGCCAGGCGAGCACTGGCATTATAAGATCTGCGGAAATGCACACAGACTTTCCTGGCCTGCCTCAGGACATCCTGTAAGCCCGGGTACCTGCCCAAGAACCGCTGCACCACCAGGTTAAGGACGTGAGCCACACAGGGCACATGGGTCAGTTGTCCCTGTCGAAGGGCGGAGAGGAGGTTGGTGCCATTGTCGCAAACCACCATTCCTGGCTTAAGCTGGCGTGGCGTCAACCACCTCTCGGCCTGGCCCTGCAGAGCAGACAGGACCTCTGCCCCAGTGTGGCTTCTGTCCCCCAAACACACCAGCGCAAGCACGGCATGGCATCTTTTTGCCTGCGTACTTGCGTAGCCCCGTGAACGGCTACGGAGCACCGCTGGTTCATAGGACAAACCACAGGAAGAGGCCATGGAGGAAGAAGAAGAGGAGGGGGTGGAGGAGAGAGGTGTGTCACAACCAGTAGTAGCATTTTGGAGGCGTGGCGGTGGGACAACCTTCAACACTACTGCACCTTGTCCTGCATCCTTCCCAGCTGCCAAAAGAGTGACCCAATGGGCCGTGAAAGAAAGGTAACGTCCCTGTCCATGCCTGCTGGACCATGAGTCAGCGGTAATATGCACCTTACCGCTGACCGCCCTGTCCAGCGAGGCCAAGACATTGCCTTCCACATGCCGGTAGAGAGCCGGAATAGCCTTCCGTGAGAAAAAAGTGGCGTTTGGGAACCTGCCACTGAGGAACCGCACATTGCACAAACTCACGGAAGGGGGCCGAGTCTACCAACTGAAAAGGCAGCAGTTGAAGCGCTAGCAATTTAGCCAAGCTAGCATTCAACCGCTGGGCATGTGGATGGCTGGGAGTGAACTTCTTTCGACGGTCCAGCAGCTGGGGCAGGGAAATTTGCCTGCTAGAATCGGACGTCGGTGTACTGCTAGCAGAGTGGCCGCAAGTACTTGGCTGTGACACACCTAATTCTACACCTTCATTCCTCTCAGTGCATGTTTCAGAGAGGACTGAAGTTATAGTGGGGTTGGAGATCCCAGCTGATGCGGTGCAAGGAGAGGTCCGCTTTGTTCTTTGGTGTGGGTCTTTGAGGTAGGCTTGCCAACGAGCTGCATGGCAGGTCAACATATGTCTGGTCAGGCATGTGGTACCCAAGCGGCTGATGTTTTGGCCACGCGATATACGCTTGAGACATATGTTGCAAACAGCAGCTGTGCGATCTGATGCACTAGCCTCAAAAAAGGCCCACACCAAGGAACTTTTTGAATGACGGGCAGAGGCAGCGCCCTGCACAGGCGGAGCTCTGCGGTGTGATTCCGTCGGTGTACTGCCCTTACGCTGGCCACCAAAGGGCATCCTGCCTCGTTGGAGATGTGCCTCCTCCTCATCCTCCTCCTCCTCCTCCTCTCTCCTATTAGGCACCCACGTGGAGTCAGTGACCTCATCATCCCCTCCCTTCTCATCACTGGAGCCAATCTGGCATTATGCTGCAGCTGCTGGAACATGACTGCCAGATTGGTGTCCTTCTTGAGCATCCCCTCTGTCTGCTCTCACGCTACTGCCTTCCTGTAGCTGGGTTTCATCATCAGACCCTTCGAAACGCTGGGCATCCTCCTGGAGCATGTACCCAACACTGTGCTCAAACAGTTCGGGGGACTCCTCAGGAGGAGGACATGGTGGGTCTAGGGAAGGAGTGACTGATGATGAGTCTGACATTGATACCAGGGAAGAGGACGCTTTGGCAGCTGCTTTGCCAGTACCGAGCCTGGGTTAGAGAGGATGAGGAGGAGGAGGAGGGCTTGGTCATCCACTCTACCAAGTCTTCGGCATGATGTGGCTCAACATGTCCAGCTGCCGAAAAGAAGGACAAGCGTGTCCCATGGCCATGTGCTGATGACAATGCACCGCGTCCACGACCAGCACTGTTGCCCCCAGACACAGAGCCTGCTTGCCCTCTTTTATTGCCTCCTGACTGTCTGCCTCTCCTTGTTTGCCTTCCAGACATTCTAATAGATGGCCTGCAGGGAGATGGGAAAAAAGCAATAAGGGCTACCTTCAGGTGTCCTTCTCTGTCCCTTTACTTAAGGATTTCTAAATATGGTTGAGGATGATTGCTTTTGCACAGAATAGCACAACGACAATTTCCCTGACTGTCCAAAAAACAAGGATTTCAAAGATGGTTGATGAGGAATGCTTTAGCACACTATAGCACAAGGAGAATTCCCCTCACTTTCCTTCTTTGTCCCTAGAAACAAGGACTCGCACAGTGAAAGAAACTGACACTCTCCCTACCTAGAGTTTTCTGTCCCTAGAAAAAATGTTTTTTTAAAGCACACTATAGCACAAGGAGAATTCACTCACTGTCCTTCCCTGTCCCTAGAAACAAGGACTTGCACAGTGAAAGAAACTGACACTCTCCCTACCTAGAGTTTTCTGTCCCTAGAAAAAATGTTTTTTTAAAGCACACTATAGCACAAGGAGAATTCACTCACTGTCCTTCCCTGTCCCTAGAAACAAGGACTTGCACAGTGAAAGAAACTGACACTCTCCCTACCTAGAGTTTTCTGTCCCTAGAAAAAATGTTTTTTTAAAGCACACTATAGCACAAGGAGAATTCACTCACTGTCCTTCCCTGTCCCTAGAAACAAGGACTTGCACAGTGAAAGAAACTGACACTCTCCCTACCTAGAGTTTTCTGTCCCTAGAAAAAATGTTTTTTTAAAGCACACTACAGCACAAGGAGAATTCACTCACTGTCCTTCCCTGTCCCTAGAAACAAGGACTTGCACAGTGAAAGAAACTGACACTCTCCCTACCTAGAGTTTTCTGTCCCTAGAAAAAATGTTTTTTTAAAGCACACTATAGCACAAGGAGAATTCACTCACTGTCCTTCCCTGTCCCTAGAAACAAGGACTTGCACAGTGAAAGAAACTGACACTCTCCCTACCTAGAGTTTTCTGTCCCTAGAAAAAATGTTTTTTTAAAGCACACTATAGCACAAGGAGAATTCACTCACTGTCCTTCCCTGTCCCTAGAAACAAGGACTTGCACAGTGAAAGAAACTGACACTCTCCCTACCTAGAGTTTTCTGTCCCTAGAAAAAATGTTTTTTTAAAGCACACTATAGCACAAGGAGAATTCACTCACTGTCCTTCCCTGTCCCTAGAAACAAGGACTTGCACAGTGAAAGAAACTGACACTCTCCCTACCTAGAGTTTTCTGTCCCTAGAAAAAATGTTTTTTTAAAGCACACTATAGCACAAGGAGAATTCACTCACTGTCCTTCCCTGTCCCTAGAAACAAGGACTTGCACAGTGAAAGAAACTGACACTCTCCCTACCTACAGTTTTCTGTCCCTAGAAAAAATGTTTTTTTAAAGCACACTATAGCACAAGGAGAATTCCCCTCACTTTCCTTCTTTGTCCCTAGAAACAAGGATTCGCACAGTAAAAGACACTGACACTCTCCCTACCTATAGTTTTCTGTCCCTAGAAAAAATGTTTTTTTAAAGCACACTATAGCACAAGGAGAATTTCACTCACTTTCCTTCTTTGTCCCTAGAAACAAGGATTATCACAGTGAAAGAAACTGACACTCTCCCTACCTATAGTTTTCTGTCCCTAGAAAAAATGTTTTTTTAAAGCACACTATAGCACAAGGAGAATTCCCTCACTGTCCTTCCCTGTCCCTAGAAACAAGGATTCGCACAGTAAAACACACTGACACTCTCCCTACCTATAGTTTTCTGTCCCTAGAAAAAATGTTTTTTTAAAGCACACTATAGCACAAGGAGAATTCCCTCACTGTCCTTCCCTGTCCCTAGAAACAAGGATTCGCACAGTAAAACACACTGACACTCTCCCTACCTATCTTTCTCTTTCCCTAAACTAAAGGAATCCAGGTTAAGCAAGAAAAAAATAAATGTCACTGTCCCTGCCTATGTTTCTCTTTCCCTGCTCCGGAACACACTACACTAGGCCGCCGTGCTGGCGGCCTTTTATAGTGTGGGGCGTGTACTAAACACCCTCAGCAATAATTGGCCACAGGCATCCTGCCTGTGGCCAATCATTGCTCTCCTCGCTGCCGGCGCTGTGATTGGCCAAGCATGCGGGGTCACAGTGCATGCTTGGCCAATCACAGCGCCTGGATGACACTGCGATGGCGTAGTGCATTGTGGGCCGTTCGCGTCAATCGAATTTGGCGCGAATGGCCCAAATCGTTCGATCTTCGTCGAACGATCGAACAGCCGATGTTCGAGTCGAACGTATGTTCGACTCGAACACGAAGCTCATCCCTAGTGACAACATATTACTGCGCAAGATCACCTTTTTTCTGATTTGATATTACGTGTATTGTGAACACTTCAGATTTTGCAGCCAGTTTTAGTTTGATTCATTGTCACTTTTCTTTTTCACATATTCAATATTCACTCATTTTGATCCATTAGGTAGTGCGGGGGACTCACACATTTAAGAATCATTAACTGCTACTCTCTGAATTCTATGTTTTTGGAAAAAAAAAAAGATTTTTCTATTCATTTACAAACAGATCTGTCCAACCCTGTAGACATTACCTTACACATGAGCCGTGTGTGGGGAACTGTGTCAAACACTTTTGCAAAATCCAAGTATACCACGTCCACCGCCACCCCTCTGTCCAAGGTTTTACTTACCTCTTCATAAAAATAAATCATGTTTGTCTGACAACTTCTGTCTTTCATGAATCCAGGTAGAAACAATGAGAGGTGTGTACCACTCCACGCTGTTAAGCTCCAAAGATAGCTCCCGCCCTGATACTAAAACAGGTGCTGGCTCTGCACTGATGCATGGAAAAGGAAAGAGCCCTGGACTGCCGCACTCCGTATGAACGATTTATTTTCAAAATTAAAATCCCAAATTAATTCATAAGTTCAAAAAAGTCCAAGAACAAACAAAAACAGAAAACTGACATACAGGGGTGGAAAGCTGACGCGTTTCACATCTAGGATAGATGCTTACTCATAGCATCTATCCTAGATGTGAAACGCGTCAGCTTTCCACCCCTGTATGTCAGTTTTCTGTTTTTGTTTGTTCTTGGACTTTTTTGAACTTATGGATTAATTTGGGATTTTAATTTTGAAAATAAATCGTTCATACAGAGTGCGGCAGTCCAGGGCTCTTTCCTTTTCCTTTCATGAATCCATGCTGTCTGTTGCTTAAAATATTTTTTCAGCAAGAACTCATCTATGTGGTCTTTTTCTAAACTCTCCAGTAACTACCTGACTATAGAAATTAAACAAACAGGTCTATAGTTTCTTGGTAAAGACTTTGATCCCATTTTAAATATAGGCACCACATTGGCCCTATGCCAATCCAGTGGTACTATTCCAGGCATTAACAAGTCCCAAAAATTGTAAACAATAGCTTTGAAATGACAGAGCTCAATTTAGTGTTGAACTTATTTTGATGGTCAGTGTAGTAGAGACACCTTACTTTGGTGGTCATTGTAGAAGTGATCTCCTATAATGGTGGTCAGTGTAGAAGTGGTCCGTTACATTGATGGCCAGTGCAGGAATTACCCCTTACATTGGTGGTCAGAGTAAAATGACCCCATTGTATTGATGGTCAGTGTAGAAGTGTCCCCTTACATTGATGGTCACTGGTCAGTGTAGAAGTGTCCCCTTACATTGATGGTCACTGGTCAGTGTAGAAGTGTCCCCTTACATTGATGGTCACTCACTGGTCAATGTAGAAGTGTCCCCTTACATTGATGGTCACTGGTCAGTGTAGAAGTTTCCCCTTACATGGGTGGTCAGTGTAGAAGTGAGCACTTACATTGGTGGTCAGTGTAGAAATGTCCTCTTAAATTGGTGGTCGGTGTAGAAAGGAGAACTTATATTGGTGGTCAGTGTAGAAGTGTCCCCTTACATTGTGGTCAGTGTAGAAGTGTCCCCTTACATTAATGGTCAGTGTAGAAGTGACCCTCTTACATTAACGGCCATTGTAGTAGTAACTCCTTATATTGATGGTCAGTGTAGAAGCGACCCATGACATTGGCGATCAACATAGACGTGACCTCCTACAGTGATGGTCAATATAGAAGCAAGACCCTACATTGGTGGTCAGTATTGAAAAGGACCCCTTTTATTCATGGTCAGTGTAGACACAAGACCTTACATGGGTGGTCAGTGTAGAAGGAAGCCCATTATTTTAATGACCAATATAGATTTCTTACATTTATGCTCAATGAAGAAGTGATCTCTTACATTGGTGGTCAGTATAGAAGTGATATCTTACACTGGTGGTCAGTGTATAAAGGAATACTTACATTGGTGGTCAATGTAGAAATTATCTCTTACATTGGTGGTCAGTGTAGAAGTGATCACTTACATTGATGATCATTGTAGAAGTGATCCCTTACATTGGTGGTCAGTGTGGAAGTGATCCCTTACATTGGTGATCAGTGTAGAAAGCAGTCCTTACATTGATGGTCAGTGTAGAAGTGATCCCTTACATTGGTGGTCAGTGTAGAAATGTCCCCTTACATTGGTGGTCAGTGTAGAAATGCTCCCTTACAATGGTGATCATTGTAGAAGTGTCCCCTTACATTGGTGGTAAGTGTAGAAGTGTCCCCTTACATGGGTGGTCAGTGTAGAAGTGTCCCCTTACATTGGTGGTCAGTGTAGAAATGCTCCCTTACAATGGTGATCATTGTAGAAGTGTCCCCTTACATTGGTGGTCAGTGTAGAAGTGTCCCCTTACATGGGTGGTCAGTGTAGAAGTGAGCACTTATATTGGTGGTCAGTGTAGAAAGGAGTCTTTACATTGATGGTCAGTGTAGAAGTGTCCACTTACATTGGTAGTCAGTGAAGAAATTTCCCCTTACATTGGTGGTCAGTGTAGACGTGACCCCTTACATTGGTGGTCAGTGTAGACGTGACCCCTTACATTGTGGTCAGTGTAGACGTGACCCCTTACATTGTGGTCAGTGTAGAAGTGTCCCCTTACATTGGTGGTCAGTGTAGAAGTGTCCCCTTACATTGGTGGTCAGTGTAGACGTGACCCCTTACATTGGTGGTCAGTGTAGACGTGACCCCTTACATTGTGGTCAGTGTAGAAGTGTCCCCTTACATTGGTGGTCAGTGTAGAAGTGTCCCCTTACATTGGTGGTCAGTGTAGAAGTGTCCCCTTACATTGGTGATCAGTGTAGAAGTGTCCCCTACATTGGTGGTCAGTGTAGAAGTGTCCCCTTACATTGGTGGTCAGTGTAGACGTGACCCCTTACATTGGTGGTCAGTGTAGACGTGACCCCTTACATTGTGGTCAGTGTAGAAGTGACCCCTTACATTGTGGTCAGTGTAGAAGTGACCCCTTACATTGTGGTCAGTGTAGAAGTGTCCCCTTACATTGGTGGTCAGTGTAGAAGTGTCCCCTTACATTGGTGGTCAGTGTAGAAGTGACCCCTTACATTGTGGTCAGTGTAGAAGTGTCCCCTTACATTGGTGGTCAGTGTAGAAGTGTCCCCTTACATTGGTGGTCAGTGTAGAAGTGACCCCTTACATTGTGGTCAGTGTAGAAGTGACCCCTTACATTGGTGGTCAGTGTAGAAGTGTCCCCTTACATTGGTGGTCAGTGTAGAAGTGTCCCCTTACATTGGTGGTCAGTGTAGAAGTGTCCCCTTACATTGGTGGTCAGTGTAGAAGTGTCCCCTTACATTGGTGGTCAGTGTAGAAGTGTCCCCTTACATTGGTGGTCAGTGTAGAAGTGTCCCCTTACATTAGTGTCAGTGTAGAAGTGTCCCCTTACATTGGTGGTCAGTGTACAAGTGTCCCCTTACATTGGTGGTCAGTGTAGAAGTGTCCCCTTACATTGGTGGTCAGTGTACAAGTGTCCCCTTACATTGGTGGTCAGTGTACAAGTGTCCCCTTACATTGGTGGTTAGTGTAGAAGTGTCCCCTTACATTGGTGGTCAGTGTAGAAGTGTCCCCTTACATTGGTGGTTAGTGTAGAAGTGTCCCCTTACATTGGTGGTCAGTGTAGAAGTGTCCCCTTACATTGTGGTCAGTGTAGAAGTGTCCCCTTACATTGTGGTCAGTGTAGAAGTGTCCCCTTACATTGGTGGTCAGTGTAGAAGTGTCCCCTACATTGGTGGTCAGTGTAGAAGTGTCCCCTTACATTGGTGGTCAGTGTAGAAGTGTCCCCTTACATTGGTGGTCAGTGTAGACGTGACCCCTTACATTGGTGGTCAGTGTAGAAGTGACCCCTTACATTGTGGTCAGTGTAGAAGTGACCCCTTACATTGGTGGTCAGTGTAGAAGTGTCCCCTTACATTGGTGGTCAGTGTAGAAGTGTCCCCTTACATTGGTGGTCAGTGTAGAAGTGACCCCTTACATTGTGGTCAGTGTAGAAGTGTCCCCTTACATTGGTGGTCAGTGTAGAAGTGTCCCCTTACATTGGTGGTCAGTGTACAAGTGTCCCCTTACATTGGTGGTCAGTGTAGAAGTGTCCCCTTACATTGGTGGTCAGTGTAGAAGTGTCCCCTTACATTGGTGGTCAGTGTAGAAGTGACCCCTTACATTGGTGGTCAGTGTAGAAGTGTCCCCTTACATTGGTGGTCAGTGTAGAAGTGTCCCCTTACATTGGTGGTCAGTGTACAAGTGTCCCCTTACATTGGTGGTCAGTGTACAAGTGTCCCCTTACATTGGTGGTCAGTGTAGAAGTGACCCCTTACATTGGTGGTCAGTGTAGAAGTGTCCCCTTACATTGGTGGTCAGTGTAGAAGTGTCCCCTTACATTGGTGGTCAGTGTAAAAGTGTCCCCCTACATTGGTGGTCAGTGTACAAGTGTCCCCTTACATTGGTGGTCAGTGTACAAGTGTCCCCTTACATTGGTGGTCAGTGTAGAAGTGTCCCCTTACATTGGTGGTCAGTGTACAAGTGTCCCCCTACATTGGTGGTCAGTGTAGAAGTGTCCCCTTACATTGGTGATCAGTGTAGAAGTGTCCCCTTACATTGGTGGTCAGTGTACAAGTGTCCCCTTACATTGGTGGTCAGTGTACAAGTGTCCCCTTACATTGGTGGTCAGTGTAGAAGTGTCCCCTTACATTGGTGGTCAGTGTACAAGTGTCCCCCTACATTGGTGGTCAGTGTAGAAGTGTCCCCTTACATTGGTGGTCAGTGTAGAAGTGTCCCCTTACATTGGTGGTCAGTGTACAAGTGTCCCCTTACATTGGTGGTCAGTGTAGAAGTGTCCCCTTACATTGGTGGTCAGTGTACAAGTGTCACCTTACATTGGTGGTCAGTGTAAAAGTGTCCCCCTTACATTGGTGGTCAGTGTACAAGTGTCCCCTTACATTGGTGGTCAGTGTAGAAGTGTCCCCTTACATTAACGGCCATTGTAGTAGTAACTCCTTATATTGATGGTCAGTGTAGAAGCGACCCATGACATTGGCGATCAACATAGACGTGACCTCCTACAGTGATGGTCAGTATAGAAGCAAGACCCTACATTGGTGGTCAGTATTGAAAAGGACCCCTTTTATTCATGGTCAGTGTAGACACAAGACCTTACATGGGTGGTCAGTGTAGAAGGAAGCCCATTATTTTAATGACCAATATAGATTTCTTACATTTATGCTCAATGAAGAAGTGATCTCTTACATTGGTGGTCAGTATAGAAGTGATATCTTACACTGGTGGTCAGTGTATAAAGGAATACTTACATTGGTGGTCAATGTAGAAATTATCTCTTACATTGGTGGTCAGTGTAGAAGTGATCACTTACATTGGTGGTCAGTGTGGAAGTGATCCCTTACATTGGTGATCAGTGTAGAAAGCAGTCCTTACATTGATGGTCAGTGTAGAAGTGATCCCTTACATTGGTGGTCAGTGTAGAAATGTCCCCTTACATTGGTGGTCAGTGTAGAAATGCTCCCTTACAATGGTGATCATTGTAGAAGTGTCCCCTTACATTGGTGGTCAGTGTAGAAGTGTCCCCTTACATGGGTGGTCAGTGTAGAAGTGTCCCCTTACATTGGTGGTCAGTGTAGAAATGCTCCCTTACAATGGTGATCATTGTAGAAGTGTCCCCTTACATTGGTGGTCAGTGTAGAAGTGTCCCCTTACATGGGTGGTCAGTGTAGAAGTGAGCACTTATATTGGTGGTCAGTGTAGAAAGGAGTCTTTACATTGATGGTCAGTGTAGAAGTGTCCACTTACATTGGTAGTCAGTGAAGAAATTTCCCCTTACATTGGTGGTCAGTGTAGACGTGACCCCTTACATTGGTGGTCAGTGTAGACGTGACCCCTTACATTGTGGTCAGTGTAGAAGTGTCCCCTTACATTGGTGGTCAGTGTAGAAGTGTCCCCTTACATTGGTGGTCAGTGTAGACGTGACCCCTACATTGGTGGTCAGTGTAGAAGTGTCCCCTTACATTGGTGGTCAGTGTAGACGTGACCCCTTACATTGGTGGTCAGTGTAGACGTGACCCCTTACATTGGTGGTCAGTGTAGACGTGACCCCTTACATTGTGGTCAGTGTAGAAGTGTCCCCTTACATTGGTGGTCAGTGTAGAAGTGTCCCCTTACATTGGTGATCAGTGTAGAAGTGTCCCCTACATTGGTGGTCAGTGTAGAAGTGTCCCCTTACATTGGTGGTCAGTGTAGACGTGACCCCTTACATTGGTGGTCAGTGTAGACGTGACCCCTTACATTGTGGTCAGTGTAGAAGTGACCCCTTACATTGTGGTCAGTGTAGAAGTGTCCCCTTACATTGGTGGTCAGTGTAGAAGTGTCCCCTTACATTGGTGGTCAGTGTAGAAGTGACCCCTTACATTGTGGTCAGTGTAGAAGTGTCCCCTTACATTGGTGGTCAGTGTAGAAGTGTCCCCTTACATTGGTGGTCAGTGTAGAAGTGACCCCTTACATTGTGGTCAGTGTAGAAGTGACCCCTTACATTGGTGGTCAGTGTAGAAGTGACCCCTTACATTGTGGTCAGTGTAGAAGTGTCCCCTTACATTGTGGTCAGTGTAGAAGTGTCCCCTTACATTGGTGGTCAGTGTAGAAGTGTCCCCTTACATTGGTGGTCAGTGTACAAGTGTCCCCTTACATTGGTGGTCAGTGTAGAAGTGTCCCCTTACATTGGTGGTCAGTGTAGACGTGACCCCTTACATTGGTGGTCAGTGTAGAAGTGACCCCTTACATTGTGGTCAGTGTAGAAGTGTCCCCTTACATTGGTGGTCAGTGTAGAAGTGACCCCTTACATTGTGGTCAGTGTAGAAGTGACCCCTTACATTGGTGGTCAGTGTAGAAGTGACCCCTTACATTGTGGTCAGTGTAGAAGTGTCCCCTTACATTGTGGTCAGTGTAGAAGTGACCCCTTACATTGGTGGTCAGTGTAGAAGTGTCCCCTTACATTGGTGGTCAGTGTACAAGTGTCCCCTTACATTGTGGTCAGTGTAGAAGTGACCCCTTACATTGGTGGTCAGTGTAGAAGTGACCCCTTACATTGTGGTCAGTGTAGAAGTGACCCCTTACATTGGTGGTCAGTGTAGAAGTGTCCCCTTACATTGGTGGTCAGTGTAGAAGTGTCCCCTTACATTGGTGGTCAGTGTAGAAGTGTCCCCTTACATTGGTGGTCAGTGTACAAGTGTCCCCTTACATTGGTGGTCAGTGTAGAAGTGTCCCCTTACATTGGTGGTCAGTGTAGAAGTGTCCCCTTACATTGGTGGTCAGTGTAGAAGTGACCCCTTACATTGGTGGTCAGTGTAGAAGTGTCCCCTTACATTGTGGTCAGTGTAGAAGTGACCCCTTACATTGGTGGTCAGTGTAGAAATGTCCCCTTACATTGGTGGTCAGTGTAGAAATGCTCCCTTACAATGGTGATCATTGTAGAAGTGTCCCCTTACATTGGTGGTAAGTGTAGAAGTGTCCCCTTACATGGGTGGTCAGTGTAGAAGTGTCCCCTTACATTGGTGGTCAGTGTAGAAATGCTCCCTTACAATGGTGATCATTGTAGAAGTGTCCCCTTACATTGGTGGTCAGTGTAGAAGTGTCCCCTTACATGGGTGGTCAGTGTAGAAGTGAGCACTTATATTGGTGGTCAGTGTAGAAGTGTCCCCTTACATTGGTGGTCAGTGTAGAAGTGTCCCCTTACATTGGTGGTCAGTGTAGACGTGACCCCTTACATTGTGGTCAGTGTAGAAGTGTCCCCTTACATTGGTGGTCAGTGTAGAAGTGTCCCCTTACATTGGTGATCAGTGTAGAAGTGTCCCCTACATTGGTGGTCAGTGTAGAAGTGTCCCCTTACATTGGTGGTCAGTGTAGACGTGACCCCTTACATTGGTGGTCAGTGTAGACGTGACCCCTTACATTGTGGTCAGTGTAGAAGTGACCCCTTACATTGTGGTCAGTGTAGAAGTGACCCCTTACATTGTGGTCAGTGTAGAAGTGTCCCCTTACATTGGTGGTCAGTGTAGAAGTGTCCCCTTACATTGGTGGTCAGTGTAGAAGTGACCCCTTACATTGTGGTCAGTGTAGAAGTGTCCCCTTACATTGTGGTCAGTGTAGAAGTGTCCCCTTACATTGGTGGTCAGTGTAGAAGTGTCCCCTTACATTGGTGGTCAGTGTAGAAGTGTCCCCTTACATTGGTGGTCAGTGTAGAAGTGACCCCTTACATTGGTGGTCAGTGTAGAAGTGACCCCTTACATTGGTGGTCAGTGTAGAAGTGTCCCCTTACATTGTGGTCAGTGTAGAAGTGACCCCTTACATTGGTGGTCAGTGTACAAGTGTCCCCTTACATTGTGGTCAGTGTAGAAGTGTCCCCTTACATTGGTGGTCAGTGTAGAAGTGTCCCCTTACATTGGTGGTCAGTGTAGAAGTGTCCCCTTACATTGGTGGTCAGTGTAGAAGTGTCCCCTTACATTGGTGGTCAGTGTAGAAGTGTCCCCTTACATTGGTGGTCAGTGTAGAAGTGTCCCCTTACATTGGTGGTCAGTGTACAAGTGTCCCCTTACATTGTGGTCAGTGTAGAAGTGACCCCTTACATTGGTGGTCAGTGTAGAAGTGTCCCCTTACATTGGTGGTCAGTGTACAAGTGTCCCCTTACATTGTGGTCAGTGTAGAAGTGACCCCTTACATTGGTGGTCAGTGTACAAGTGTCCCCTTACATTGTGGTCAGTGTAGAAGTGACCCCTTACATTGGTGGTCAGTGTAGAAGTGTCCCCTTACATTGGTGGTCAGTGTAGAAGTGTCCCCTTACATTGTGGTCAGTGTAGAAGTGTCCCCTTACATTGGTGGTCAGTGTAGAAGTGTCCCCTTACATTGGTGGTCAGTGTACAAGTGTCCCCTTACATTGGTGGTCAGTGTAGAAGTGTCCCCTTACATTGGTGGTCAGTGTAGAAGTGTCCCCTTACATTGGTGGTCAGTGTAGAAGTGTCCCCTTACATTGGTGGTCAGTGTAGAAGTGTCCCCTTACATTGGTGGTCAGTGTAGAAGTGACCCCTTACATTGGTGGTCAGTGTAGAAGTGACCCCTTACATTGGTGGTCAGTGTAGAAGTGTCCCCTTACATTGGTGGTCAGTGTAGAAGTGTCCCCTTACATGGGTGGTCAGTGTAGAAGTGTCCCCTTACATTGGTGGTCAGTGTAGAAGTGAGCACTTATATTGGTGGTCAGTGTAGAAGTGTCCCCTTACATTGGTGGTCAGTGTAGAAGTGTCCCCTTACATTGGTGGTCAGTGTAGACGTGACCCCTTACATTGTGGTCAGTGTAGAAGTGTCCCCTTACATTGGTGGTCAGTGTAGAAGTGTCCCCTTACATTGGTGATCAGTGTAGAAGTGTCCCCTACATTGGTGGTCAGTGTAGAAGTGTCCCCTTACATTGGTGGTCAGTGTAGACGTGACCCCTTACATTGGTGGTCAGTGTAGACGTGACCCCTTACATTGTGGTCAGTGTAGAAGTGACCCCTTACATTGTGGTCAGTGTAGAAGTGTCCCCTACATTGGTGGTCAGTGTAGAAGTGTCCCCTTACATTGGTGGTCAGTGTAGAAGTGTCCCCTTACATTGGTGGTCAGTGTAGAAGTGACCCCTTACATTGTGGTCAGTGTAGAAGTGTCCCCTTACATTGTGGTCAGTGTAGAAGTGTCCCCTTACATTGGTGGTCAGTGTAGAAGTGTCCCCTTACATTGGTGGTCAGTGTAGAAGTGTCCCCTTACATTGGTGGTCAGTGTAGAAGTGACCCCTTACATTGGTGGTCAGTGTAGAAGTGACCCCTTACATTGGTGGTCAGTGTAGAAGTGTCCCCTTACATTGTGGTCAGTGTAGAAGTGACCCCTTACATTGGTGGTCAGTGTACAAGTGTCCCCTTACATTGTGGTCAGTGTAGAAGTGTCCCCTTACATTGGTGGTCAGTGTAGAAGTGTCCCCTTACATTGGTGGTCAGTGTAGAAGTGTCCCCTTACATTGGTGGTCAGTGTAGAAGTGTCCCCTTACATTGGTGGTCAGTGTAGAAGTGTCCCCTTACATTGGTGGTCAGTGTAGAAGTGTCCCCTTACATTGGTGGTCAGTGTAGAAGTGTCCCCTTACATTGGTGGTCAGTGTAGAAGTGTCCCCTTACATTGGTGGTCAGTGTACAAGTGTCCCCTTACATTGGTGGTCAGTGTACAAGTGTCCCCTTACATTGGTGGTCAGTGTAGAAGTGACCCCTTACATTGGTGGTCAGTGTAGAAGTGTCCCCTTACATTGGTGGTCAGTGTAGAAGTGTCCCCTTACATTGGTGGTCAGTGTAAAAGTGTCCCCCTACATTGGTGGTCAGTGTACAAGTGTCCCCTTACATTGGTGGTCAGTGTACAAGTGTCCCCTTACATTGGTGGTCAGTGTACAAGTGTCCCCTTACATTGGTGGTCAGTGTAGAAGTGTCCCCTTACATTGGTGGTCAGTGTACAAGTGTCACCTTACATTGGTGGTCAGTGTAAAAGTGTCCCCCTTACATTGGTGGTCAGTGTACAAGTGTCCCCTTACATTGGTGGTCAGTGTAGAAGTGTCCCCTTACATTGGTGGTCAGTGTACAAGTGTCCCCTTACATTGGTGGTCAGTGTAGAAGTGTCCCCTTACATTGGTGGTCAGTGTACAAGTGTCCCCTTACATTGGTGGTCAGTGTAGAAGTGTCCCCTTACATTGGTGGTCAGTGTAGAAGTGTCCCCTTACATTGGTGGTCAGTGTAGAAGTGTCCCCTTACATTGGTGGTCAGTGTAGAAGTGTCCCCTTACATTGGTGGTCAGTGTAGAAGTGTCCCCTTACATTGGTGGTCAGTGTAGAAGTGTCCCCTTACATTGGTGGTCAGTGTAGAAGTGTCCCCTTACATTGGTGGTCAGTGTAGAAGTGTCCCCTTACATTAGTGTCAGTGTAGAAGTGTCCCCTTACATTAGTGTCAGTGTACAAGTGTCCCCTTACATTGGTGGTCAGTGTAGAAGTGTCCCCTTACATTGGTGGTCAGTGTAGAAGTGTCCCCTTACATTAGTGTCAGTGTAGAAGTGGACCCTTACATTGGTGGTCAGTGTAAAAGTGTCCCCTTACATTGGTGGTCAGTGTAAAAGTGTCCCCTTACATTGGTGGTCAGTGTACAAGTGTCCCCTTACATTGGTGGTCAGTGTAGAAGTGTCCCCTTACATTGTAGTCAGTGTAGAAGTGTCCTCTTACATTGGTGGTCAGTGTAGAAGTGTCCCCTTACATTGGTGGTCAGTGTAGAAGTGTCCCCTTACATTAGTGTCAGTGTAGAAGTGGACCCTTACATTGGTGGTCAGTGTAGAAGTGGACCCTTACATTGGTGGTCAGTGTAGAAGTGTCCCCTTACATTGGTGGTCAGTGTAGAAGTGTCCCCTTACATTGGTGGTCAGTGTAGAAGTGTCCCCTTACATTGGTGGTCAGTGTAGAAGTGTCCCCTTACATTGGTGGTCAGTGTACAAGTGTCCCCTTACATTGGTGGTCAGTGTAGAAGTGTCCCCTTACATTGGTGGTCAGTGTAGAAGTGTCCCCTTACATTGGTGGTCAGTGTAGAAATGCTCCCTTACATTGGTGGTCAGTGTAGAAGTGTCCCCTTACATTGGTGGTCAGTGTAGAAGTGTCCCCTTACATTGGTGGTCAGTGTAGAAGTGTCCCCTTACATTGGTGGTCAGTGTACAAGTGTCCCCTTACATTGGTGGTCAGTGTAGAAGTGTCCCCTTACATTGGTGGTCAGTGTAGAAGTGTCCCCTTACATTGGTGGTCAGTGTAGAAGTGTCCCCTTACATTGGTGGTCAGTGTAGAAGTGTCCCCTTACATTGGTGGTCAGTGTAGAAGTGACCCCTTACATTGTGGTCAGTGTAGAAGTGTCCCCTTACATTGGTGGTCAGTGTAGAAGTGTCCCCTTACATTGGTGGTCAGTGTAGAAGTGTCCCCTTACATTGGTGGTCAGTGTAGAAGTGTCCCCTTACATTGGTGGTCAGTGTAGAAGTGTCCCCTTACATTGGTGGTCAGTGTACAAGTGTCCCCTTACATTGGTGGTCAGTGTAGAAGTGTCCCCTTACATTGGTGGTCAGTGTAGAAGTGTCCCCTTACATTGGTGGTCAGTGTAGAAGTGTCCCCTTACATTGGTGGTCAGTGTACAAGTGTCCCCTTACATTGGTGGTCAGTGTAGAAGTGTCCCCTTACATTGGTGGTCAGTGTACAAGTGTCCCCTTACATTGGTGGTCAGTGTAGAAGTGTCCCCTTACATTGGTGGTCAGTGTAGAAGTGTCCCCTTACATTGGTGGTCAGTGTAGAAGTGTCCCCTTACATTGGTGGTCAGTGTAGAAGTGTCCCCTTACATTGGTGGTCAGTGTAGAAGTGTCCCCTTACATTAGTGTCAGTGTAGAAGTGGACCCTTACATTGGTGGTCAGTGTAAAAGTGTCCCCTTACATTGGTGGTCAGTGTACAAGTGTCCCCTTACATTGGTGGTCAGTGTAGAAGTGTCCCCTTACATTGTAGTCAGTGTAGAAGTGTCCTCTTACATTGGTGGTCAGTGTAGAAGTGTCCCCTTACATTGGTGGTCAGTGTAGAAGTGTCCCCTTACATTAGTGTCAGTGTAGAAGTGGACCCCTACATTGGTGGTCAGTGTAGAAGTGGACCCTTACATTGGTGGTCAGTGTAGAAGTGTCCCCTTACATTAGTGTCAGTGTAGAAGTGTCCCCTTACATTGGTGGTCAGTGTAGAAGTGTCCCCTTACATTGGTGGTCAGTGTAGAAGTGTCCCCTTACATTGGTGGTCAGTGTAGAAGTGTCCCCTTACATTAGTGTCAGTGTAGAAGTGTACCCTTACATTGGTGGTCAGTGTAGAAGTGTCCCCTTACATTGGTGGTCAGTGTAGAAGTGTCCCCTTACATTAGTGTCAGTGTAGAAGTGGACCCTTACATTGGTGGTCAGTGTAGAAGTGTCCCCTTACATTGGTGGTCAGTGTACAAGTGTCCCCTTACATTGGTGGTCAGTGTAGAAGTGTCCCCTTACATTGGTGGTCAGTGTAGAAGTGTCCCCTTACATGGGTGGTCAGTGTAGAAGTGTCCCCTTACATTGGTGGTCAGTGTAGAAGTGTCCCCTTACATGGGTGGTCAGTGTAGAAGTGAGCACTTATATTGGTGGTCAGTGTAGAAAGGAGTCTTTACATTGATGGTCAGTGTAGAAGTGTCCACTTACATTGGTAGTCAGTGAAGAAATTTCCCCTTACATTGGTGGTCAGTGTAGACGTGACCCCTTACATTGGTGGTCAGTGTAGACGTGACCCCTTACATTGTGGTCAGTGTAGACGTGACCCCTTACATTGTGGTCAGTGTAGAAGTGTCCCCTTACATTGGTGGTCAGTGTAGAAGTGTCCCCTTACATTGTGGTCAGTGTAGAAGTGTCCCCTTACATTGGTGGTCAGTGTAGAAGTGTCCCCTTACATTGGTGGTCAGTGTAGACGTGACCCCTTACATTGTGGTCAGTGTAGAAGTGTCCCCTTACATTGGTGATCAGTGTAGAAGTGTCCCCTTACATTGGTGGTCAGTGTAGAAGTGTCCCCTTACATTGGTGGTCAGTGTAGAAGTGTCCCCTTACATTGTGGTCAGTGTAGAAGTGTCCCCTTACATTGGTGGTCAGTGTAGAAGTGTCCCCTACATTGGTGGTCAGTGTAGAAGTGTCCCCTTACATTGGTGGTCAGTGTAGACGTGACCCCTTACATTGGTGGTCAGTGTAGAAGTGTCCCCTTACATTGTGGTCAGTGTAGAAGTGACCCCTTACATTGGTGGTCAGTGTAGAAGTGTCCCCTTACATTGGTGGTCAGTGTAGAAGTGTCCCCTACATTGGTGGTCAGTGTAGAAGTGTCCCCTTACATTGTGGTCAGTGTAGAAGTGTCCCCTTACATTGGTGGTCAGTGTAGAAGTGACCCCTTACATTGGTGGTCAGTGTAGAAGTGTCCCCTTACATTGGTGGTCAGTGTAGAAGTGTCCCCTTACATTGGTGGTCAGTGTAGAAGTGTCCCCTTACATTGGTGGTCAGTGTACAAGTGTCCCCTTACATTGGTGGTCAGTGTACAAGTGTCCCCTTACATTGGTGGTCAGTGTAGAAGTGTCCCCTTACATTGGTGGTCAGTGTACAAGTGTCCCCTTACATTGGTGGTCAGTGTAGAAGTGTCCCCTTACATTGGTGGTCAGTGTAGAAGTGACCCCTTACATTGGTGGTCAGTGTACAAGTGTCCCCTTACATTGGTGGTCAGTGTAGAAGTGTCCCCTTACATTGGTGGTCAGTGTACAAGTGTCACCTTACATTGGTGGTCAGTGTACAAGTGTCCCCTTACATTGGTGGTCAGTGTAGAAGTGTCCCCTTACATTGGTGATCAGTGTAGAAGTGTCCCCTTACATTGGTGGTCAGTGTACAAGTGTCCCCTTACATTGGTGGTCAGTGTACAAGTGTCCCCTTACATTGTTGGTCAGTGTAGAAGTGTCCCCTTACATTGGTGGTCAGTGTACAAGTGTCCCCTTACATTGGTGGTCAGTGTAGAAGTGTCCCCTTACATTGGTGGTCAGTGTACAAGTGTCACCTTACATTGGTGGTCAGTGTAAAAGTGTCCCCCTTACATTGGTGGTCAGTGTACAAGTGTCCCCTTACATTGGTGGTCAGTGTAGAAGTGTCCCCTTACATTGGTGGTCAGTGTACAAGTGTCCCCTTACATTGGTGGTCAGTGTAGAAGTGTCCCCTTACATTGGTGGTCAGTGTACAAGTGTCCCCTTACATTGGTGGTCAGTGTAAAAGTGTCCCCTTACATTGGTGGTCAGTGTACAAGTGTCCCCTTACATTGGTGGTCAGTGTAGAAGTGTCCCCTTACATTGGTGGTCAGTGTAGAAGTGGACCCTTACATTGGTGGTCAGTGTAGAAGTGTCACCTTACATTGGTGGTCAGTGTAGAAGTGTCCCCTTACATTGGTGGTCAGTGTACAAGTGTCCCCTTACATTGGTGGTCAGTGTACAAGTGTCCCCTTACATTGGTGGTCAGTGTAGAAGTGTCCCCTTACATTGGTGGTCAGTGTACAAGTGTCCCCTTACATTGGTGGTCAGTGTAAAAGTGTCCCCTTACATTGGTGGTCAGTGTACAAGTGTCCCCTTACATTGGTGGTCAGTGTAGAAGTGTCCCCTTACATTGGTGGTCAGTGTAGAAGTGTCCCCTTACATTAGTGTCAGTGTAGAAGTGTCCCCTTACATTGGTGGTCAGTGTACAAGTGTCCCCTTACATTGGTGGTCAGTGTAGAAGTGTCCCCTTACATTGGTGGTCAGTGTAGAAGTGTCCCCTTACATTGGTGGTCAGTGTACAAGTGTCCCCTTACATTGGTGGTCAGTGTAAAAGTGTCCCCTTACATTGGTGGTCAGTGTACAAGTGTCCCCTTACATTGGTGGTCAGTGTAGAAGTGTCCCCTTACATTGGTGGTCAGTGTAGAAGTGGACCCTTACATTGGTGGTCAGTGTAGAAGTGTCCCCTTACATTAGTGTCAGTGTAGAAGTGTCCCCTTACATTGGTGGTCAGTGCAGAAGTGTCCCCTTACATTAGTGTCAGTGTAGAAGTGTCCCCTTACATTGGTGGTCAGTGTAGAAGTGGACCCTTACATTGGTGGTCAGTGTAGAAGTGTCCCCTTACATTGGTGGTCAGTGTAGAAGTGTCCCCTTACATTGGTGGTCAGTGTAGAAGTGTCCCCTTACATTGGTGGTCAGTGTAGAAGTGTCCCCTTACATTAGTGTCAGTGTAGAAGTGTCCCCTTACATTGGTGGTCAGTGTAGAAGTGACCCCTTACATTGGTGGTCAGTGTAGAAGTGTCCCCTTACATTGGTGGTCAGTGTAGAAGTGTCCCCTTACATTGGTGGTCAGTGTAGAAGTGTCCCCTTACATTGGTGGTCAGTGTAGAAGTGTCCCCTTACATTAGTGTCAGTGTACAAGTGTCCCCTTACATTGGTGGTCAGTGTAGAAGTGTCCCCTTACATTGGTGGTCAGTGTAAAAGTGTCCCCTTACATTGGTGGTCAGTGTACAAGTGTCCCCTTACATTGGTGGTCAGTGTAGAAGTGTCCCCTTACATTGTAGTCAGTGTAGAAGTGTCCCCTTACATTGGTGGTCAGTGTAGAAGTGTCCCCTTACATTGGTGGTCAGTGTAGAAGTGTCCCCTTACATTGGTGGTCAGTGTAAAAGTGTCCCCTTACATTGGTGGTCAGTGTAGAAGTGTCCCCTTACATTGGTGGTCAGTGTAGAAGTGTCCCCTTACATTGGTGGTCAGTGTACAAGTGTCCCCTTACATTTGTGGTCAGTGTAGAAGTGTCCCCTTACATTGGTGGTCAGTGTAGAAGTGTCCTCTTACATTGGTGGTCAGTGTACAAGTGTCCCCTTACATTTGTGGTCAGTGTAGAAGTGTCCCCTTACATTGGTGGTCAGTGTAGAAGTGTCCCCTTACATTGGTGGTCAGTGTAGAAGTGTCCCCTTACATTGGTGGTCAGTGTAGAAGTGTCCCCTTACATTGGTGGTCAGTGTAGAAGTGTCCCCTTACATTGGTGGTCAGTGTAGAAGTGTCCCCTTACATTGGTGGTCAGTGTAGAAGTGTCCCCTTACATTGGTGGTCAGTGTAGAAGTGTCCCCTTACATTGGTGGTCAGTGTAGAAGTGTCCCCTTACATTGGTGGTCAGTGTAGAAGTGTCCCCTTACATTGGTGGTCAGTGTAGAAGTGTCCCCTTACATTTGTGGTCAGTGTAGAAGTGTCCCCTTACATTGGTGGTCAGTGTAGAAGTGTCCCCTTACATTGGTGGTCAGTGTAGAAGTGTCCCCTTACATTGGTGGTCAGTGTAGAAGTGTCCCCTTACATTGGTGGTCAGTGTAGAAGTGTCCCCTTACATTGGTGGTCAGTGTAGAAGTGTCCCCTTACATTGGTGGTCAGTGTACAAGTGTCCCCTTACATTGGTGGTCAGTGTAGAAGTGTCCCCTTACATTGGTGGTCAGTGTACAAGTGTCCCCTTACATTTGTGGTCAGTGTAGAAGTGTCCCCTTACATTGGTGGTTAGTGTAGAAGTGTCCCCTTACATTGGTGGTCAGTGTACAAGTGTCCCCTTACATTTGTGGTCAGTGTAGAAGTGTCCCCTTACATTGGTGGTCAGTGTAGAAGTGTCCCCTTACATTGGTGGTCAGTGTAGAAGTGTCCCCTTACATTGGTGGTCAGTGTAGAAGTGTCCCCTTACATTGGTGGTCAGTGTAGAAGTGTCCCCTTACATTGGTGGTCAGTGTAGAAGTGTCCCCTTACATTGGTGGTCAGTGTAGAAGTGTCCCCTTACATTGGTGGTTAGTGTAGAAGTGACCCCTTACATTGGTGGTCAGTGTAGAAGTGTCCCCTTACATTGGTGGTCAGTGTAGAAGTGTCCCCTTACATTGGTGGTCAGTGTAGAAGTGTCCCCTTACATTGGTGGTCAGTGTAGAAGTGTCCCCTTACATTGGTGGTCAGTGTAGAAGTGTCCCCTTACATTGGTGGTCAGTGTAGAAGTGTCCCCTTACATTGGTGGTCAGTGTAGAAGTGTCCCCTTACATTGGTGGTCAGTGTAGAAGTGTCCCCTTACATTGGTGGTCAGTGTAGAAGTGTCCCCTTACATTGGTGGTCAGTGTAGAAGTGTCCCCTTACATTGGTGGTCAGTGTACAAGTGTCCCCTTACATTGGTGGTCAGTGTAGAAGTGTCCCCTTACATTGGTGGTCAGTGTACAAGTGTCCCCTTACATTGGTGGTCAGTGTAGAAGTGTCCCCTTACATTGGTGGTCAGTGTAGAAGTGTCCCCTTACATTGGTGGTCAGTGTAGAAGTGTCCCCTTACATTGGTGGTCAGTGTAGAAATGCTCCCTTACATTGGTGGTCAGTGTAGAAGTGTCCCCTTACATTGGTGGTCAGTGTAGAAGTGTCCCCTTACATTGGTGGTCAGTGTAGAAGTGTCCCCCTTACATTGGTGGTCAGTGTAGAAGTGTCCCCTTACATTGGTGGTCAGTGTAGAAATGCTCCCTTACATTGGTGGTCAGTGTAGAAGTGTCCCCTTACATTGGTGGTCAGTGTAGAAGTGTCCCCTTACATTGGTGGTCAGTGTAGAAGTGTCCCCTTACATTGGTGGTCAGTGTAGAAGTGTCCCCTTACATTAGTGTCAGTGTAGAAGTGTCCCCTTACATTGGTGGTCAGTGTAGAAGTGTCCCCTTACATTGGTGGTCAGTGTAGAAGTGTCCCCTTACATTGGTGGTCAGTGTAGAAGTGTCCCCTTACATTGGTGGTCAGTGTAGAAGTGTCCCCTTACATTGGTGGTCAGTGTAGAAGTGTCCCCTTACATTGGTGGTCAGTGTAGAAGTGTCCCCCTTACATTGGTGGTCAGTGTAGAAGTGTCCCCTTACATTGGTGGTCAGTGTAGAAATGCTCCCTTACATTGGTGGTCAGTGTAGAAGTGTCCCCTTACATTAGTGTCAGTGTAGAAGTGTCCCCTTACATTGGTGGTCAGTGTAGAAGTGTCCCCTTACATTGGTGGTCAGTGTAGAAGTGTCCCCTTACATTGGTGGTCAGTGTAGAAGTGTCCCCTTACATTGGTGGTCAGTGTAGAAGTGTCCCCTTACATTGGTGGTCAGTGTAAGCACAGAGATTAATCTTTTTTTCCAAGGAACCCCTACCAACCTCTGGAAGAACTGTGGCTGAGAAAGAAGTCCAGGTCGCAGATGACTGGGGATTTGTAGCAGTACGGAGGACACTTTTTGTAGATGAACATTGGCAGAATGTTATCCCCTGTTCTTTGATGAAAGCGCTAAAATCCCCCCAGCCACGTTTCATGCCCTCACAAGCATGTTATTAATGGGTGGCAGAGACGTTGCCACGCAGCGTTTACACAAGGGTGGCGTGTGATCTGCAGCTCTGCATGTGGCCCCGGCAGGCGGCCAGATCTAAGGTGGGAGGACATGGTTGCTTGTTGCTCATCATAAATACTGGCAGCGCGATTTCTTCAATCTCTGGACCTCCATCGCTGTCTATTTTGTTCCACAGCGCTGCGTCCTTTCTGCCATATTACCTCAGTCTGGTTCTGCCGTTTTTGCAGCTTTGCTCTGAGGCTTCCAAGCCGCGCCGCGTGATGATTAGATTTGGCATTTGCATAAAAAAAGATGAGATTGTTTATGGATTCATAGTACAGAAGCAAAGCAGACATGACTCGAGTCATGATCAAATACCGAACAGCTCTGCTGCTGTTTTCTGTCACGGGGGAAAATCTTTTATCTGTCTGGCAGTTGTTTACCAACCTGTTCCATGTTCTACGGGGCAAGTCAAGACAGTAATAGGCTTCTCCGGTAAGGCAATGGGCAATAGCCCATAGCAACCAGAAAATACTTAGTAACTCATTTATGACCAGGGCTTATTAGACCCTTCTGGTCACACCATTCTTTTTTTCTGTTGGTTTCTTTGATCTAAAAATTTGATCTCAGGGCCTCACTTAGCAAAATTTTAAATAATGTTTTTTTTTAAAAAAAAGCAAATTGAATACATTTTTTACACAGGCTCTAAAAGGCAGTGCGGCAATAAACATTACATTATCAAATGTCAATTTCAGTGTAGTAACCAGTGTTACCCCAGCTGCCTATCCTTAACCCTATGCCTCCAGCTGCCACCTATACCCAACCTTATGCCTCCCACTGCCGTCTATCCTTAACCTTATGCCTCCAGCTGCCACCTATACCCAACCCTATGCCTCCCACTGCCGTCTATCCTTAACCTTATGCCTCCAGCTGCCACCTATACCCAACCCTATGCCTCCCACTGCCGTCTATCCTTAACCTTATGCCTCCAGCTGCCACCTATACCCAACCTTATGCCTCCCACTGCCGTCTATCCTTAACCTTATGCCTCCAGCTGCCACCTATACCCAACCCTATGCCTCCCACTGCCGTCTATCCTTAACCTTATGCCTCCAGCTGCTGCCTATCCTTAACCCTATGCCTCCAGCTGCCACCTATACCCAACCCTATGCCTCCCACTGCCGTCTATCCTTAACCTTATGCCTCCAGCTGCTGCCTATCCTTAACCCTATGCCTCCAGCTGCCACCTATACCCAACCCTATGCCTCCCACTGCCGTCTATCCTTAACCTTATGCCTCCAGCTGCTGCCTATCCTTAACCCTATGCCTCCAGCTGCCGCTTATCCTTAACCCTATGCCTCCAGCTGCCGCTTATCCTTAACCCTATGCCTCCAGCTGCCACCTATCCTTAACCCTATGCCTCCAGCTGCCACCTATCCTTAACCCTATGCCTCCAGCTGCCGCTTATCCTTAACCCTATGCCTCCAGCTGCCGCTTATCCTTAACCCTATGCCTCCAGCTGCCGCTTATCCTTAACCCTATGCCTCCAGCTGCCACCTATACCCAACCCTATGCCTCCAGCTGCCGCTTATCCTTAACCCTATGCCTCCAGCTGCCGCTTATCCTTAACCCCATGCCTCCAGCTGCCATAAGCCCCTTAAGTGGGTGTTAATGTTGGGAGGCTGAGGCTGACTCCTAATCACATGATCGCTGTGATTGCCACATAGGTCACATGATCAGGAGCCATATATGCGTTATGGAGGTCGGCAAGAGTTAGAGCCCAATTCAGGTAAAACAAGTTAAATACTTTCCAGGTACATCAGGACAAAAGATGTTCAAAGTCCTACAGTTCTTCACAAAGCCTGAGTAGAAAAGCCTGTCCCCTGACAGGATGTTATAGAGAAGGACCCTTAGGGCCCATTCACACCGGAAACTGCAAGTAACTGCGCATTTTTTCCTTGTACCTATGCATGCATTTGATGCATGTTTTACATGCAGTTGATGTGTGTTTTTCTACTGGCATTTGTCCTGTGAGGTCACTTCCTTCTTCTTTCCTTCCTTGGGCTTCTATGTGCACTATGATGCGTTGCAATGCATTTGCATGCACGTTTGCACATATGCGGTGTGGAAAAATGCAGCATACTGTACTGCGCTGCAATGCACTGCAATGGTGTGACCTATGCCCATAGGATAGCCTTGATTTTGGACTGTCTATGCAGTTGGAGTGCAGTCCAAAATGCAGCCACCTGCATCCCACTGTGTTGGTGTGAAAGGGCCCTAACTCTCTGCGGGGAAGCAGTGGAAGCAGTAGTCTCTCTTTATGTTGCCTGGCAATGCAAGACAATGCTCGTCAGACTATCCGCATACTTTACAATTTTACAATCTCTTGCCTATTATCCTAGAAAATGGCCATTACCGATTTTTTTTTTTTTTTTTAAGCTTTAGCTTCCATTGACTTCAATGGGGTTCGTATTGAGCACCCAAATTCTAGTCATGTTCTGAGAACCTGCCTCAAACTGACCCAGGGACCTTCCACTCATCCTTAGACCTTATTGCAATACTGAAGGGTGCCCATGTAATGACAGCGCTGCCATACCATGAGCCCAGGTTGTTGTGATGACGCATCATCAGGAGGTGTGTCCATGATAACCTAGACTCATAGGAAGAGGTTGAATGACGCTGGTTGGGTGACAACGAGCTGGCAGGGGAAAACACGGAGGGCAGCGATAAAGCCTGGAGATGGTGAATATTACAAAAAAATATATATTTTTTGAAAACCTAGAAGAAGGAAGAATTAAAAACAAAAACAAAAAAATAATAAAGTGGAGTTCTGCTTTAAAGGACCGACTCTGAGGCAGGGGGAGGCAATTGGTTCAAGAATGGCATTTTCAGAAAAAGTGCATATTTGCATATGACTTTAGCTGCATATACTGTATCTTGGACTCCTAAGTATTTTTTCATTATAGGCTCAGTTTGAATTGCCCAGATTTGTGGCAAGCTTAGTAGAGATTTTTAGTCTGCATAGAAGACTGAGAAGTCAGAAGTATTGTACAGATCTATCTCTACAAAGAAAAAAAAACGCTTCTGACCAGATCCAGGAAAATACGGTAATAAAAAAAAGACCATCTCATCCTGGTCTGCTGTAGTGGGAATTATACCAAAGTCCAGTCTGGCCGATCATCCAGCCATTCTTCTTTATTTTGGTCTGACCAAGTAACATTTCACGGTTTTAGAAATGGTAAATCTCTGACCTTTCACAGTTTCACAGTTCATAAATCTGGGGCCTCTGTATCGCTCCAGCAGCTAATCATGAGATTTTAGATTAAATATGATATCTGGGATTTTCACTAATGCCTTCTGAGTGACACTGCACCTAGTTTTATTCTACAGAGTTCAAGGAAACCCACCATGAGAGCAATATGCAGCAGGGCTGCCTTAAAAGCATCATGGGCCCCTAGGAAAAGTAATGCACTGGGGCTCTACCAAAATTAAGTATAGCTGATAAGATTAAACATATGTTTATTAGTACTTTCAATAAAATCAATTTTAAATGTAGCGGGGTCTCCTTTAAGGCCCCGGGACTACATTACCCAGAACCCCATTCGGCACCCAGAGTGCAATTGGCTACCGCAGAGACTCATGGGAGGGGCTATTTAAGAAGGAGGCGAGGCGGAGCTCGATCTCTTTGGCTGCAAGCAACAGCTTCTTCCTGTGTGGATCTGCTGCAGTGCAAGGCCTGAAGCCTGGGGCCTTGCGCAACTTCCGAAGAGCCTTCCATTCCACTGCGGAGCCTGAGTGGCATCTGACTTGTCGAGTGAGGACATCAGTTGGATCGGGGACCCGACCGTGGCAGACGCTGTGTGTGCAGAGACACAGCAGGTGGAAGTCCCGGACTGGGATCGCGTCCGGAGTGGTGAGTGAGCACTTGCTCAATCTAATAGACTGTACCGTGTTTAGGCCTATAGACTGCCTTGGCCCACCGATCGTTTGTTTGTTACTTCACTGGAGACCAGTAGCAGGACAGAGTTTAAAAAGGGTCTCCAGTATAATGTTCTTTGTGACTGCCTACTTTGTGGATTACAAAAATACTGTTTCATCAAGTGCACCACCGAAAGTTTGCATGCAAAGAAATCCCTAATGAAAAGACTGAGATTTATTCTGCATCAGTCTTGACCAGGGAGGGGAGATAGACTATTGTTTTAGTGCGCCACAGGGCGCGTATACAATAATAGCTGCGCGTGGTGGATTACCGCGCTGCGCCATTATTGCGTGCTATACCTATTGCTGCAGGGCTCTGTAAGCAAATTGTATGTGTTATGTTCTGCCTATGCCCTTTTAAAACAAAAGTAAAACCGTTATACTTGATCTCTCGCATCAGTGTGTTGTCTTATTGCAAAGAGGTAACCCTTGCAATACTGTTTAATTGTGATACAAGTATAATCCCTAGACTAACTGTGCCAGAGTGGGTCGAGTAAGATTGCCGGGGGTTGGCGGTGCTGTATACAGGGCCCGAAACAAAAATCCAGCGGCTCTCTTAACTGGGGGTAGCGCTACATAAACAATAAGAAAGCATGCCATAAATCAAAGGGCAAAGTACAGAGAGGGAGGCAAAAGGGCTCAGTATGGGGGAGAAGGGCACAATACTGGGATCAGGACAGCACAGTACATGTTCTGCTGCCTGGGACACGGCCATGCCGGACGGCTTAGTAAAAACCATGACTGGCCCAGCAAATCTGTGACAATTGTCAAATATGATATAATGTAAAATTATCATGGGGCCTCCATGCACTTTGGGCCCCTGCGTAGTGCCCATGCATTAGGATGAACCTGATATACAGGCTGTCATTGCTGACCTTTCCTTCTGAAGATGCTGGCTGTCACATTGGACCTCTGGATTCAAAAAACAGACAAAGGATAATGATTTATCTCTGAATTTCCTGACCTGTGTACTTGTTCAGTGGGTAATGAAAATAGTCAGGAAACTAGCATTTTCAGAAGGCAATGTTGTAATACAAAGCCCCTGTATTTCTTAAATGAAGGACTTATTTTTTAGGTTGAGGTTCAGGCAAACAGCTAAACATACAGAAAAAATACATATTTGTGAGTTGTTTTTTTTGCCAAAGTATTTGTATTTGTGTCCAATGTCTATCTAGTGTAGCAACCTCTAGTAGGTGCTACTAGTATTGGCAGTGCAGGAGAAAGCATACTTCTAGCCAGGAATAACATGAGTCATGGCATTGGGTCAGGGATATTAGAAGCCGGGGCTGAATGACTCATCTTGGCAGCTCTCTGGTACCTCCCCCCTGGTTTGGAAGGTAGGAGAACCTTCTAGAACTAGAGGGTGGGGGTGAGGAGGGGCTTCTATGAATATTTGTGGGGCCGCGGCCAATCCCCAGAAGTGGGCTGGCAGGGGGCTGGGACTACCCCATGAATATACATTGGCTATGCCAGCAGGGCAGTGGGATGGAAGATGGAGATGCAGTGTTGAGGAAGCTGTTGGTGGCCCTGGACCATACACCCTAGTCTGGGGGGCGGGGTGTCCTGCCTTGGGCCAGGGCTCGGGTGCTGGAAGGATTTTGCCAAAGACACAAAGGGAGGAAGCTTTCCTGGAGGCACAGGAGCAAAGAGAGGACAGAGTGAATAGTGCAAGACTGGTGGAAACTAACATAAGGGGGAGACTGCCACATGTAGCCCCTTGAAGACAGCAGTGGGCTTAAGTCTTCTACCTTTTCCCTGAGAGATCTCCAGAGGGTCAGTCGGGTAGAATGGTGCAGAGAGACAGCCTGGAGGACAGCTGCAGCCAGGTGGGCTAGAAGAATTGGTGCTGCGTTCAGTGACCACAGGGGAAGTGGAAGGAAAGGTTATACGCTGTTTCACTCCATATATGATAATGTGCTACTTTTAAGGGACTGTGAGTTCCTGCCTGTAATGGGCCGCTACTGAACTGGCAAGGAGCCTGTCAAATTCCCTCAGGAGTGAACCACCAGAAGCTCTGCAAAGTAGAGAAAGTGTGTGCAGGAGACTGAAGATGTTGTACAGAGGAAGTTTGTTCCTGAAGTATTTTGTTACAGTCAAGTGGGCATTCCATAATCTCCCTATCCCCATCCAAAAACAAAGCTACAGACTGTTTTTCTGACTTTGTGTGCCTGTGAAGATTCGGTATGCCTGGCTGTGCAGGAGTGGGGGGTCCCTGTCTATCTGCAGCTCTTAGGCCCCTCACACTTATACGACTTGTACCACGGCAAAATCGTATGACAAGTCATTCTCCATGATTTTGAATGACTACCATTCATATTGGCACGACTTTAAGTCGTGCCGACTTCAAAGTAGTTCCTGCACTACTTTTTTTCTGAAGTCGGATCAAAGTCGGATTCCGTATTAACAGATCTGACTTTGGCATGCGACTTGTACAAGACTTGTGCATAAAGGGGAACTCCACGCCAATTTTGTTGAAAAAAACAAAAAACGGCATGGGTTCCCCTTCATGAGCTTACCGGGCCCATAGGTCTGGTATGGATTTTAAGGGGAACCCCCATGCCGAAAAAATGGCGTGGGGTCCCCCCAAAATCCATACCAGACCCTTATCCGAGCACCAGCCTGGCCGGTCAGGAAAGGGGGTGGGGACGAGCGAGCGCCCCCCCCTGAGCCGTACCAGGCCACATGCCCTCAACATGGGGGGGTGGGTGCTTTGTTGATGAGGACAAGGGCCCCTTCCTGACAACCCTGGCCGTTGGTTGTCGGAGTCTGCGGGCGGGGGCTTATCGGAATCTGGGAGCCCCTTTAATAAGGGGGCCCCCAGATCCTGGCCCCCCACCCTATGTGAATGAATATGGGGTACATCGTACCCCTACCCATTCACCTGGAATAAAAAGTGTAAAAAAAACACACTAGACTGGTTTTTAAAGTAATTTATTAGGCAGCTCCATGGGTCCGGTAATTTGTTAGGCAGACCGGGCCCCCGCTAGCAAAAGAGCTGGCAGAAGATAGCGGAGGTGTCCGGCAGAAGGCAGAAAGCACTGGAGAGCGGGAGAAGAACCGGAGAGCGCGGAGAAGGCACCGGAGAGCGGGAGAAGAGGCCGGAGAGTCGGAAGTGACCCCCGAAGTCGAAAGAGACCCCCGAAGTCGGAAGAAGACCCCCGAAGTCAGAAGAAGACCCCGGAGCTGCCTAATAAATTACTTTAAAAACCTGTCTAGTGTGTTTTTTTTTTTTTACACTTTTTATTCCAGGTAAATGGGTAGGGGTACGATTTCACATAGGGTGGAGGGCCGGGATTCGGGGGCCCCCTTATTAAAGGGGGCTCCCAGATTCCGATAAGCCCCCCGCCTGCAGACCCCAACAACCAACGGCCAGGGTTTTCGGGAAGGGGCCCTTGTCCTCCTCAACATGGTGGCAAGGTGCTTTGGGGTGGGGGGGCGCAGGGCCCCCCCCTGCCCCAAAGCACCCACCCCCATATGTTGAGGGCATGCGGCCTGGTACGGCTCAGGAGGGGGGGGGCGCTCGCTCCTCCCCACCCCCTTTCCTGACCGGCCGGGCTGGTGTTCGGATAAGGGTCTGGTATGGATTTTGGCGGGCCCCACGCCGTTCTTTTGGTGGGGATTCCCCTTAAAACCCTTACAAGACCGATGGGCCCGGTATGCCAATGAAGGGGGAACCCATGCCGTTTTTTGTTTTTTTTTAAATATTGGCGTGGAGTTCCCCCTAATTATTGGGGGATCAAAGTCGCGTCCCTGCTCATTGAAGTCGTACTTCAAGTCGTGGGGCAAAGTCGGATCCACAGTGGTATGATTGTCTTGTCAAAATCGCGGCCGCGAATAGCGGCAAAATCGCAGTAAAATCACACGACTTTGAAGTCGTATAAGTGTGAAAGGGGCCTCACGTGGGGTGCGCTACACTAGTCCTGAGATTTACATAGCTCTGCCACACAGCACAACCTTGTCTGGGCAGAAGACATGCTATTTTTTTTGCTACAGTCAAATAATACATACAGGCCTTGTCCCTCCTCCAACCTGAGACTGGTTAGTGAAAGGAGAAGCAGCAGACTGATGAGCTCATCTCTCTGTCATTCCTATTGGCATGCTTACTCTCTATACTCCTATCGGCATGCTTCTTGTTAGGATGTGAGCCCTGCAGGACTACTAATTGGCTGCTTTTCCCACACTTAGTCTGAGTTCGTCCATACGGAGATTGCCAGAGGGCATGGCAGATTTCTTCTTTTTTGACAGTCAGCCCCAATTTACACTGATGTGGTGCATGAATCAAAATTAGGCGTGGGGGTTCAGCCAAACGGGGAGTATCACAGTTTCAGACATATTTGATTTATGAGCTTAAATCATATTTTCCACACGGTATGAATGTGGAGTGGGACATCAATGCATTTATTAACAGGGCTTTATGTTCCCACTCCCTGTTTGATCCGATACATTCCATGTGGCTTTTTATTTGACATGAGTTGTCTGCTGTCTGATTTTTTTTATCTTTTTCTGTGTGGTTACAGGTAGATGCAATCACATTATACCACTGAATTATAATACACCCCATCTAAGTTTTACTTTTATATGGCCACTAGATGGTGCATGTCAGGTTAAATTAGGGGTCTCCAAACATTATAAACAAAGGGTCGGTTTATTGTCCTTCAGACTCTTGGAGGGCCAGACTTTGGCCAGCGAGAGTGGAAATTTTCCTGGCATCAGTGGGAGTAAACATCTGGTATTAGGGGGAGGAAAAGTGCCCCATTGCTGGTATCATAGGGAGGAATATTGCCTTATTAGTGGTGTCAGTGGGAGAAATGGTGCTCCATTGTCAGTGTCAGATGGCAGAATAGTGTCTCGTATCAGTGGGAGGGATAGTGCCCCAAGGGCCAGATAAAGGCAAGCAAGGGACTGCAGTTTGGAGACCACTGATCTAAATTATATATTTTCTTTTTACCCCTTTTTTTCCTTTAGATCATTTATATCTGTTTTTATTTTGTATATATGTTTGGTTGTACATATGCCTATATGTTTGGATTTCTGAGCTTGTAATGAGGCTTGGGGTATTAATTTTTGGCATTTCTTTGCAAGAGAAGGCGTGTGAATGGTCCGATTCTATGGGATCACATGCTCCCTCGTTTTTCGTTTTTTTGTTTTAATGTGAGGCTTGAAATGCAAGCTGTTTTAATGCTTTCCTCACTGTTTCCTTTTATCCAATGATTTTTTGATATGAGAGCGAAGCGTGGTAAGCACTCTGACGCCATATTGCCATATCGCGCTTCAAAATTAGGCTTGAACCGTGCTGTGTCATGTTGCCCTCCTTGCCATACCATATGGGGATCTGAAAGCAAGCGTGGCAAGCACACTGACCCCATATTGTCATATCGCGGTTCAAAATGAGGCTTGAACCGTGCAATGTCATATTACCCTCTATACCATATTATATTGGGATCTGAAATCGAGGTGTGTAATGAACACCGGCGCCATATTGGAACACCATGGATTTGAATATCCGGGTGTCCCCAGTTGCCACTTTAGATGCAATTTCTCATTGGCAAACTTGTCTATATATACTGCAGTCACTACACACGATGCTCACATCCCAGATGATGTCCAATAGGACGAAACACGTCAGGTGACGCTCGTGGAATCACTGCATACTGCTTGTGCTACTGAAGGATTTTAGCGTGTTTTTACCCAATTTTTTGTAAGTGTAAACCCCTTTTTCTACATTAAACCTATTATACAGTGTCACACTATGTGCGGTTTTCTGTTTTCTATGCCCTTTTACCTGGGATGCGGTTCATATCATACCATCAAGCCTATTGTCTGATGTTGGAACCTCTCCCCTAATACTGGATGGGACTCATCCTCCAAATCATTAACCTTTCCATGTTGGATTCCATTGAGACCATCTCCTCATGAATGCCTGTTTGACTCTTATGCTGTACAGTTTCTGTTAAGCGTGCCACTGCCAACCTTATCCTTTATTGATTGCATCTAAAGATCAAGTTTTAATTCACCTTGAGAAGCGAGAGAGACTTTTTCCATGCACATAATCTACCTTCAAGATATATTTCCCATGATGTTCACTCGTGAACTTTGATTTATTCATTTTTTCTATATTAACTTTGAACAATACTTTTTATCAATCACTTTTTCTTTTTGGTTTACTTTCATCATTATTATTAACCGTTTGGACCTCATTGGTCCCTATCCATGTTTTTCCACTGTTTACAATTGGGCTGCCGCATTATTGTTTTATATTTTCTGATCAGAGGAAAGGCATGCATGGGCAAAGTGACAGTGTTTCTTTAAAGGATATGTACACTTTTAGTAACATGTTACAGTACATCCATATTCAGGTTGTAACATGTTACTAAAACACCTGCACACACCCCACCGCAATCCCCCATTGTGACAGAGGGTGGGGGATTCTGTCCCCATACTAGCTTTTGCAATTTAAAAACAATGTTATTATGCAGGGCTCCATCCATGCAGTTGCGTCATTCATTCAGAGAATTCTGTGAATTATTGAACTACAAGTACTGTCTTTTACTGCGGCAGATGGCTTGTAGTTCTCGACGAACTGCGAGGGTGCGTGCAGATGAGTACCCTCGTAGTTTCTTGATTCTTCCTGGACTTCAGGAACTGCCTGCCCATATGGAGATACAGGCAGACAGCCATGGGTGTCCGCTCCATAGGGCAAGGGGGGTCAATTGCCCCCCCCCTGGAATCGTAAGAGTGTTGAAGTCAGAGTGAAGACACTTGCCCCCTGTGTTGCAATAACCTCAGCTAGCAGTCAAAGACAGGGTTAAATGCAACTGTGTATCGCCGCTGACGAATCGCTTTTTAGGCGCTTCGGCAGCGGTGCCCATTTATTTCAATGGGCAGGGGCGGCGGAGGAGTGGTGTATACAGCGCTGCTCCACTGCCCCAAAGAACCATGGATGACCTTAAAATGATGCCCCCCCCTGAAAAAAGTTCAGCGGACGCCCATGCAGACAGCTATACTGAGTGCCTGCAGGAGGCTGCACCCACAATCTGCTGAACACAGGTGCAATGCTTTGCAGGCTCCTAGGAAAAATTAATTAGCAAATGCAAATTTTTTTACCTGCAAAACAATGTGCATTTATTTCTTTTTTTTTAAACGTGTACTTATCCTTTAAAGGATAAGTTCACCTTTTATAAAAAAAAATAATAATAAATGCACATCTATTTGCAGGTAAAAAAAATGTGCATTTATTATTTTTTACTGAACTGCAGGAAGAATCAATGAACTATGGGAGTGCTCACCAGTGACCTCACAGCTCATTGGGAGCAACAAGCCATTGGTCGCAGTGACCAACAGTACTTGTAGTTCATTAATTTACAGAACTCTGGAATGAACGACACACAGCCACAATATTTTTAGGTTGTGACAGCGGGTGTGGGGAGAAGATCCCCGCCTGCTGTCACAGGGAGGGGCAGATCGCGAATAGATAAGGCAGGAGCTGTAGCATGTTACCTGTTGCATCCTGAATATGGGTGGAACATGTGACATGTTCTAATAGTGAACTTAGCCTTTAACCGCTTAAGGACCGCCCCACATACATATACTGTGGCAGGGCAGCTCTTAAATGCAAAATCACATACTTGTATGTGATTTCTTTTTCCTGGTCTGGGGCGCACACGCACGATGCCGGAGACCCACTCTAGCTGTGGTTAGACACAGCAGGAGCCAATCAGCGGGTCCGGCAGGAACCCGGCAATCGTTCGGAGAGAGGCAGAACAGCGGTCTGCCTATGTAAACAAGGCAGACCATGGTTCTGCCAGAGGGGAAAGCAGAAACAAAGTTTGTAAGCAGAAACACGGACCTCTGTTTTCCTTTAGTTAAAGAACATCCCCACAATTATAAAGCACCCCCTTTGATTGTCCTGATGTTAACCCCTTCTCTGACAGTATCTTTAGTACAGTGACAGTGCATTTTTTTTAGCACTGATCACTGTATTGGTGTCACTGGTCCCCAAAAAGTGTTTTCACTGGTCCGCCAAAGTGTGCTTGTTCTGCCAATTCCCTTTTGACTTACCAATTTTTGAAGTGGAGAGGAGATATGCCTGACCTGATGGAGGAAGACTTGGGCGAATGTTTGGAATAATATCTTTTGTGTATTATCTAAGTTGGGGACGGGTTCATATAATTAAGCTTCTATGTCTACTATACACCAAAAAACTTTCCACTATTTACCCATCCATTGGGGCAACAACTCATAGGTGTGGCACCAAGGTGGGAACCTTCGTTCATGTGGTCCTGTACCTCTACTTCAATGCTTGAAAATAGTTTTATGTAATTGCTCTCTCTACCAATATCTTATGTTTATGTAGATATTTATTAACTCAGTTGTACTTTTATATATTTTGTGATGTGTGGTTTGGAACGCACCAGAACTCCCGAAAAGTTCTGTCCAAAGCCGTAAACGCTATAAAATTCTATGGGGCCGATTTTGAAAAATAAAAGTCTCCATTTTAAAGGTTTATATGCAAATTATTGGCCATAAAAAGGGTATGGGGGCCCGGGGACTGCCCTGGGGGACATGTATCAATGCAAAAAATTTTTTAAAAGAAAAGATTATTTTTACAGGACCAGTGATTTTAATGATGCTTAAAGTGAAACAATAAAAATGAAAAATGTATTTAAATATAGTGTCTTGTAGTCTGGGCTAGACACGGTATTAAAACGCTTCGGGATATTTTTTCAGCGGGAGCTCTACTGCCATTTACGTCACTCCAGGTTAAATACCAGTTGCCTGGGTGGATGTTTTTTAGGTATCTCCAGCTACGCCACGCTGTTCAGGCCCAATTCGTATCGCCGCCCAGGCTGACTTTGGACCCCATTGAGGAGCTGTTGGCTCAAGAGCAACTGCAAAAGCCCCTATCTGCCCTGTATCTAGATCTGCTGAGGACTGATTCTGCTAAAATAGACAGACTATGGGACCAATGGAAAGCGGATATACCGGAGCTTGATAGAGAGGACTGGAATGACTGTTTAGCTGACAGCACTGCTCTACTGATATCCTCTAAAGAACGGTTAATACAGGTCAAATTCCTCCATAGGGTTTACTATACTCCCCAGAGGCTCCGCAAGGTATACCCACAACGCACACAGGACTGTCCCTGTTGCCAGAACAGTGTGGGTACATACTTCCATATGTTCTGGACTTGCCCCAAAATTGCTAGATACTGGGCTAAGGTAGTAGACACTGTTAATGGCCGCCTCCAGCTGGCGCTTCCTGCATCTCCCGAGCTGGTGCTCCTGGGTATTCAGGATGATGACCAGAGGCCTCGCTACACTAAATTGCTTCTCACATACCTCTTCTTTTATGCAAAGAGGGAAATTATTCTGCGTTGGAGTGCCCCCACCCCCCCTACGGTGGAATCTTGGGAGAAGTCAATCAATGCTGTGCTACCAATGTACCAATTAACGTATATTAACAGACATTGCCCTCAAAAATGTGAAAAAATTTGGCAGCCATGGACAGCGTAGGGAGGAATAGCCTCCGGACCACCGGGCCCTAGGGTGTAGGGGCGTGATATTTGTTCGAGCTCCTGCTTTGGTTGGAATGGTGGGAGATATGCTGTGTTTATGTTCCTATTACATGTCTGATGTGTAAGTTGCTTTTTAAACACTTGTTTTTTTATGCCTACCCACCTGTTTTGTACTTTTCCTTTTTTCCTTTCTTATGATTTGGTCCATTTTGGACAAACGTTGTATCATGCTTGACTTTCTTTTTTTTGCCACAATAAAGGAACAATTCGTTTTGTTAAAAATATAGTGTCTTGGGGGTCCCCTTAGTCTGCCTGTAAAGTGGCGCATCTGTACCATGTATAGAACCTGCTGCAGCAGAACTGACAAAAATAAAGAAAAAAATTACATTTAAATTGCCGGCAATGCAATACCATTGCCAGGAATACAAAAAATGTTAAAAGCGGCGTGAGGTCCCCCCCCCCAAAAAATCTGATAAGACCCAAAGGACCTGGTATGAATTGGGGGGGGGGGGCAATGCCATTTTTTTTCACTCTTTTCTATTGTTTTTTTTTTTATTCAGCTGTCAGCGGAGAAGCCTGTTGACAACTGATGACTCATTCATTGTTAAGGACACAGCCAGCTTCCCGGCCCAACAACCAACTATTCATTATGCCCTGATTGGGGAAAGCTTTCCCCAATCAGGGCTTAGAATGCACTGTGCAGCATGCAGTGCATTGTGGGGTGCTTGAACATCCCGCCTAGTGCCCCCGAAAATTTGGGGGTTTGCCGAACAAGCGATATTCGGGCCAAACTTATGCTTGGTCTGAACTGTTTGCCCAACACTATTAATAAGCATATCTGTTAGAAAAAAATACTATTTTTTATAAACTACCTCCAGGTAAAAGTTGCAGTAATATCTCAGAATGCATACACACTATTATAGTGTGTATGCATTCTGAGATATTACTGCAACTTTTACCTGGAGGTAGTTTATAGTTTTCCTTCTAGAAATGACTGCTGCATACATCCACTGACTTCACAAACCTGTAGAAATGACATATGTCAGGGGATAAGGCTTCTTCACATTTCTCATTCCCATTACAGGCACCGAAGATGCTCTAGCTGTTCTGAGAGACATGTCACCAAGGATCGCTGCCTCTCATCTTCCCTCTAATTGTGCCCTGAGCGCAGAGAGGTAGAGAGGAGAATGAACAGGTCTCCATGTATCTGCTGGGTAATTCAGAATGCTGCGTATGGAAGAAGACACAGCACTGAGCCATATAGCACAGTTCAAACTAACTAGTCTAAATACAAACTTACAGAGCAAGCCCAGCACTAAGACTCGGAATGAAATTTCAGCATCAGGTCTTGACTTCCATTTCCAATTATGTAGACAGAAAGAGGCTGAATGAGACCGGCATGACACTAAGATATAACAAATAATGAAAAATTGTTGCCCAGTTGACCCTTTTTTATTGTCTAACAATTCACCCCCTTGTATGCCACCTATCCCCTCATCTTCCTTATTCTCTGTTGGGTATATGTCCTCTGTTGCCTTAGGACCCCTTCACACTGATATGATTTTGCCACGCTGGAAAGGTATTTGGCTGTACCTTTCCTGTGGAGCACAGGAGTGCAGTTCGTTCTGCACCCCTGTGACCGGTTTTCGGCTGATCCGACCGGCTTGCTAGCCTCGACCGGCTTGCCAGAGCCAGTCGAGGCTCTGGCAAGATCGCGACAATGGAGTCGGGATCCGCCCACATGCCTGGACCGCATGCAAGCAGCTGAGTGCCTGAGCTGGCCGCTCCCGCCCCCTCCACAGCCCGGAGCTCCAGTGAGCGAGGAGGGGGCAGAGCAGAGAGCTGCTGACTGACAGTCACCAGCTCTCTGCTCACGGAGCTGTGAGAACCGAGCGATCGGCAGTGTTTGATCGCTCAGTTCTCAGTGTTAGACCCATGCTGCATCCACCTAGGTACAGTATCTCACAAAAGTGAATACAACCCTCACATTTTTGTAAATATTTTATTATATCATTTCATGTGACAACACTGAAGAAATTACACTTTGCTACAATGTAAAGTAGTGAGTGTACAGCTTGTATTACAGTGTAAATTTGTTGTCCCCTCAAAATAACTCAACACACAGCCATTAATGTCTGAACCGCTGGCAACAAAAGTGAGTACACCCCTAAGTGAAAATGTCCAAATTGGGCCCAATTAGCCATTTTCCCTCCCTGGTGTCATGTGACTCGTTAGTGTTACAAGGTCTCAGGTGTGTTAAACTTGGTGTTATAGCTCTCACTCTCTCATACTGGTCACTGGTGTATGGTCTGAGCACTGACAGGCTGACCCCCCACCCCTTCAACCTCTGCATCAATGCTGGCAGCACTCATACGTCTATTTCCTCAACCTCTGGATATGAAACTGAGCAGGTGCACTCAACTTCTTTGGTCGACGATGGCGAGGCCTGTTCTGAGTGGAACCTGTCCTGTTAAACTGCTGTATGGTCTTGGCCGCCGTGCTGCAGCTCAGTTTCAGGGTCTTGGCAATCTTCTTATAGCCTAGAGCAGTGATGGTGAACCTTGGCACCCCAAATGTTTTGGAATTACATTTCCCATGATGCTCAACTACACTGCAGAGTGCATGAGCATCATGGGAAATGTAGTTCCAAAACATCTGGGGTGCCAAGGTTCGCCATCACTGGCCTGAGGCCGCGTACACACGACCGGTTTTCTCTGCAAAAATCGACAAGAAAACTGCCGGAAGAGTTTTCTTGCCGAGAAAACCGGCTGTGTGAACGCGGGTTTCAGTTTTCTCGTTGAGAAAACTGCCCAGATTCCCCGACGAGAAAAAAGACGACCTGCGGTCTTTTTTCTCGTCGAGAATCTCGTCGGCCTGTTTCTCTATGAGAAACCCGAGCGTGTGTACCCACATCTGTCGCTGTGGAAACCTGCGCATGCTCGAAATGACTTTGACGCATGCGCGGTAGCTTCCTAGGCATAGGGTGTAGCAAGATGGCGGCGACGGCATTGAATATGACGAGCGCACGCTCGTCGTAGTCGATGACCTCACCGCGTGCGTGCCATTCAAAAGAACGGCGGTTCTTTTGAATCGTACGTGTGTACATTCGGCCGGGACAAGTTTCTTGTCAAGATTCTCGTCAGGAAAAACAACGTTTTTTTCCTGACGAGAATCTCGGCTGTGTGTACAGGGCTTGAGCCATGTTTATGTAGAGCAACAATTCTTTTTTCAGATCCTCAGAGAGTTCTTTGCCATGAGTGAGGGAAAATGGCTAATTGGGCCCAATTTGGACATTTTCACTTAGGGTTGTACTCACTTTTGTTTCCAGTAGTTTAGACATTAATGGCTGTGTGTTGAGTTATTTTGAGGGGAGAGGAAATTTACACTGTTATACAAGCTGTACACTCACTACTTTACATTGTAGAAAAGTGTAATTTCTTCAGTGTTGTCACATGAAAAGCTATAATAAAATATTTACAAGGATTTGAGGTGTGTACTCTTTTTTGTGAGATACTGTAAGTATGAATCGTAAATAAAACAAAAAAAACCCCATACATCTCTTTGAATGCATTGGCAGACTAAGTGGGCTTAGGCTACTTCGGCTTCAGTGGAGGGCTGGCAGCCTTAGGCCTGGGGGGCAAATCCAGTCAAGTGGCCCATTAAACCACCGAATCGGCTCACTATCACCAGTGCCCATCCAAAGCAGCCTCACCAGTGCCCATCCAAAGCAGCCTCACCAGTGTCCATCAATGCAGCCTGATCAGTGCCCATCAATGAAGCCGGTCCAGTGCCCATCCAAAGCAGCCTCACCAGTGTCCATCAATGCAGCCTGATCAGTGCCCATCAATGAAGCCGGTCCAGTGCCCATCCAAAGCAGCCTCACCAGTGTCCATCAATGCAGCCTGATCAGTGCCCATCAATGAAGCCTCTCCAGTGTCCATCAATGCAGTCTGTTTATTGCATGGGGATTAGAGAGAGAAGAGCCGCCGGATTACACAGAGTGGAGATCTACTGCCTACCCGGTGTGGCTGCTGTCATACGAAGTCCCGCCTCCAGGACCGGCTTCTATGATAGACGTCACCAGTGTGCTGTCTATCATAGGAGCCGGTCCAGGAGGCGGGACTTCATATCACAGCAGCCCCCGGGTAAGCGGGAGGACCCCGCTCTGTGTAATCCAGCGGCGCTTGCCCCCCCTTCCCTTCTGAGGCAGCCCAATAGGCCCAGCAGGACCCATGGTAGGGCCGGCCCTGGGCGCTCTCCCTCTGCGTCAGCTCACGGTGCACCCTCCCAGGATTGGCCCTGCAAGGTGGGGACAGAATCGGGCACGGACTTGGTCCGGGGACAGTGTCCTCAGTCCTGGGACTGTCCCGGGAAACCGGGGACATCTGGTCACCCTAGGCTAGTAGCCAGCAGACCCAACAGGTCATGGTCAGCTCCCAGCAGGACCCAGAGGCCAGAGGCCAGCAGGACTTACAGGCCAGCAGCCACCAGGACCCACAGGTCAGTGGCCAGCAGGACACACAGGTCATTTTATTCTGGACTGATGTCCCATTTACACAAGACGATAAACTACTTTTTTTTCTCCTCACGCTGTCAGCATGAGGGGAACAAAATGCCAATTACCAGCTTCTGTTTTCATCACGTGATCAGCTGTCATTGGCTGACAGCTGATCACATGGTAAGGGACCGATATCTGCCCCTCACTCCGATCTGTGATCAGCCGAGTCTCATGGACTCACTGATCACAGGGCATGCCGCGTGCGCCCCACACGTTAGGTATCTATTTACTCGGCATAATATCATCTTTCACATTATACAAAAAAATTGGGCTAATGTTAGTGTTTTTTTTTTTTTTTTTTTATGACAGTGTATTTTCCCAAAGAAATTGCATTTGAAAAACCGCTGTGCAGTTTTTCAAATGCAATATTTTATGTGACATAAAATATTGCAACAATCGCCATTTTATTCTGTAGGGTTTCTGCAAAAAAAAATACATATATATATATGTTTGGGGGTTCTAAGTAATTTTCTAACAAAATACAGATTTTTGACAAGTGTCAAAAAAAGGTTTAGGCATGAAGGGGTTTATAATATCAGCTCCCAGCATGAAACAATGAGAAGGAAGAGAGAAATTTTTATTTTCAATAATAAAAAAAAAAAACACATTCACCAAAAAACTTACATTATCTCTGCTCTGCTCTCTCACCTCATGGAGTGACAGTCAGCTCCCCGCAGCCTCTCATCCGTCCTCCTGCTGTGGGCAGGCTGGGTAGTTTCTGCCCCCAGGGACTGCTACTGGGCTGCTGGCGATAGGGACTACATGTCCCACGATGCTTTGCAGCTGCTGGAGGCAGGGGCGGATCCAGAGTCTTTTCTCGGGAGGGGCACTGCCAAAAAATATGTTTTTTTGGTGGGAAATTTATCGGGGAAATGGCTGGTGTCGGCGCTTCAATCATCCCGGCACCATAGTTGTTATGGTGTCAGGATGATTGAAGCGCATTATTTCTATTATTACATTGCAATATAAAATTAAATAGTTCAATGCAGAATCAGTGGGAGCCCCGAGTGTGTCACTTGCCACCTTTGCCTGCAATTAGTGGGAGCCCTGAACGTGTCACTTGCCACATGTTGCGGATTGTCACTTGCCACGTCACCTGCCACACCTTGCGGATTGTCACTTTCCACATCACTTGCCACACCTTGTGGATTGTCACTTTCCACATCACCTGTCACACCTTGCGAATTGTTACTTGCCACGTCACCTGCCACACCTTGCTGATTGTCACTTGCCACGTCACCTGCCATACCTTGCTGATTGTCACTTGCCTGCCACCAGATGCAGATTGTCATCTGCCACGTCACCTGACACAATTTGCCTGCACAGTGAGGGCGGAAGTCACTGCAGGAATGCAGGGCAGGCACGGGCGGTGAGAGATGATCTCATCTCTCTGCTCCCCCGCTCTCGGCTAGCTGATTGGCCAGCTGCCACACCGAGCCTGCTCTCTCACTCTCACCTGCGCTGCCAATACACTGAGCAGCACGGTCTGCCCACGAACCGCGCCGCCCACCCACAAACCGTGCCGCAAGCGGAGTTGCCCGCTTTCTTACCCGTTTGTGGAGCCGCACGCTATCGCACCTGCCCGCAGAGCGGCCCGACGTGACTCACTGACGTCACTCGTTGCTAGACGCCAAGCGGCCCAGGCGTTAGCAACGAGTGCAGGGAAGAGGCTCCACCCACCTCCTCCTCCCCTCCTGGTATCGTGTCAGTGCGCCACGTAACTACATTAGACGAGTCTCTCTCTCAGCGCCGCTGATCGGCTGATGTGAGAAACTGAGAGAGAGACTCAGAGAGGCAGCGGCAGCCGCAGAACAAGTACTGTATATACTCGAGTATAAGCCGACCCGAATATAAGCCGAGGCACCTAATTTTACCCCAAAAAACTGGGAAAACTTATTGACTCGAGTATAAGCCTAGGGTGTCCATCTGCATGCCTCAATGTGCCTCGCTGTGCCTCACTTTGCCTCACTGTGCCCATTCTTCACTGTGCCCATGACTAGACTGATTTTTAACATGGGAGTCTATGGAAGGAGTGCCCGGCTTTGAAAAATCGGTTCTCCCCGACCGTATGTCTCCCAGACACCAAACTTTGCACACTTGTAGAGGAGACATGGGGCTACATGTGTGCCAAGTGTGGCGTCCAGGGGATCTATGGCCGGCCGGTACCGGGTCCACAAATTCACCGGAGAAATGACCGTTTAACATTGGAGTCTATGGAAGGGGTGCCCGGCTTTAAAAAATCAGTGCTCCCCGGACGTAGGTCCCCCAGACACCAACCTTTGCACACTTGTAGAGGAGACATGGGGCTACATGTGTGCCCCGTTTGGGGTCCAGGGGACCTATGGCCGGCCGGTACCGGGTCCCCAAATTTCGGGAGATCAGGCGCAAAAAAAAAAAAAACAGAGCAAGCAAGTGAGTGTGACAGATGGTCTGGGGGGGGGGGGCAATTGCCCTGTTGCCTCCCCCCTGGATCCGCCCCTGGCTGGAGGCCTGGCTGATGGGCACCCTCCACCTACCAATGAGGAAGCAGGGGAGGGAACAGAGTGGGCGGCTGGGCTCTGCGATCGGAGCCCGCACATGCTGCAGTGTTTGGAGGAGAGGGAGGGGGAAATCCCCCGCAGGAACTGACAGGCTGGCTCTCACTCCTCTGTCGGTGGATTAGTGTGAGCCCGACCGAAGGGAGGAGCGGAGCCGTGGGTGACAGAGCGGCCCCGCTACATGAGTGAGTGCCGGCACTCAGTCTGAGTGCCGCTTGAGCTTCAGCACCCCTCCCTCTGCCTCAGCTCATGGCCCCTGTCCTGACCCGACTTCCTCCGGGAAAAAAAAATTGTGAGCGGGCAGCCGCCGGCCGTTATGCATATAAGTTAGAGCAGCCTAGGGGGAAATTGCCACCCTGCCCCCTGGCCCAGCCCTCCCCTGTTCGGCTTCGATGTATATATCAGCCATATGGCCCTGTGATGGTATTTGTCCTGTGATCTGCACATCTACTGTATTACAATGTAAAGTTCACACTCTTCGATAAATGTCTTGGTATTTGACAAATGAGAAGCTTTCTACGATAATGCATGACTTAATGCCTAAATTTCCAAGGGTCTAGATGCCATAGACTTTGACCAAACATTCTTCACTATCTAATGAGCTCTGGACCTAGCAAGACTGTCTGACCCCCTTACCCCTTCTTTCCCTTTCTCTCTCCCTTCCCACCTTTCCGACTCCCTTCCTTTTATTGTTCTCCTATCCCTCTTCATCGGAAAAAGTTCTTGTCGGAAATTCCGATCGTCTGTATGGAATTCCGACGTGCAAAAAAAACCCGCATACTCAGAATCAAGCAGAAGAGCCGAACTGCCTATTGAACTTCATTGATCTCGGCTCGTCGTACAACTTGTACATCACCGCGTTCTTGACGTTCGGAATTTCAAACAAGATTTGTGTGACCGTATGTATGCAACACAAGTTTGAGCCAACATTCCGTCTGAAAAAATGCACGGTTTTCTTGTCGGAATTTCCGATCGTGTGTACGCGGCATTAGACAGAAATCAAAACCCATCAGCAGTTTTTACCCTTCCCAACTCCATCTTAAACAAATCAAAAAAAAAAAGGTTGGAGTTCCCCTTTTAGAGATTTAAGTGGAGCAAACTCCATGTGACAGGCCATGATGTAATAAGTCTCAATAATCTTCTCCTTTCTCAGCTGTTGTCAGCATTCAGTAAAACATTCTTCTATAACAGACATTCTGGCTGCATTGTATGCCCGGGGGCTCAGCAAATCTTCCATGCTGAACATGTGACCTATTCTATATTGGCCTAAATTACATTGTAACAATCACAGCCTGACCACTCATGTAACAGGATTAGCAGGAGAAACCTTTGGATAATTCTGGTGCATTGCCTGACACAGAGCAAAAAAAACAACGGCCTGTGACGATCCAATCAAAAGGGAGCTGAATTCATGTACATGGGCAATCAACGGAAATGCGGGTCAGCGAGACCAAAGATGCAGCATATTAATAGACACAGGACATTCTTTTAGTGACTGTTGATTAAATTTGCATTTCATAGAAAGGTTTGGAATAAGATTATACAATAGTGCTTTCTGCTAGTGGGGGCATTTGCCGAATAAAATGTGGTCAGAGGGTGCAAAGCAATGAAATGCAACGTCGAGCACATCCAATTTATTCTCAGTCCCCTTCTTTTTTTTTTATGTTGAATGTTTTATTAAGTTTTAAACAGTACGTAGCCGAAACATAAGAATGCTAGTCAATTTCCAGAGAATGTATAGGTATACAATTAAAGAAGAAGTAAACCCTGATGGGTGTTACTTCCTCTTTGTTTCCCTGCAAAGGTAAAGCATAATGGGCTATGCATCGCATCGCATAGTAGCCCATTATGTGACACTTACCTGCAGGAGAAGCCCGCAATGTCCCCGTCTTCCTCGCTAGTAGCGAGCGGCCATCCTTAACCCCTCTTCTTCCGAGGCCGCGAACTCCGGCTCTGTGACTGGCCGGAGTCGCGTGACGCCGCCTGACGTCACTCCCGCGCATGCGCGTGGGAGCCGCTTTTCACGGCATGACCAGAGATAGAAACGGCACAGCATGACCTTTCTAACTCCGGCTCATGCGCAGAAGAGATCACCGTACAGCGATTTGCAAATATCTCCTAGACCGTGCAGGTCTGGGAGATATTTCAAGCACCTACAGGTAAGCCTTAATCTAGGCTTACTTGTAGGTTAAAACGGTTGTAAAGGGTTTACAACCACTTTAATACCATAGTAATAATAAGAGGTCAAACAACACAGATAACATAAAGGTCCCTAAAACCTCGCACACACGATCAGATTTTCTGAAGTTTTTTGTGGCATGCTAGTCTCATGTCGAATATGAAGAGGTTACTCACCATATGAAAATTCTCAATACAACTTCGGAAGTGATCTAATGTGTTGAATAGTTTTGTATGTATTCTTTTGTTTCTGAGTATGCGTAGTCTTGCTCTTACGATTTTTTTCGTACGAAAACCACACTAGTTAAACGAAAATCGGACATAGAGTTCACATCCGACAAACGTTTTATAGTGTGAACATCCAGCTTTTGTCGGACGAAAAACCGTAATCGGCTGATAAAAGCACCGTACTAACGATCCGAAAATTGTCAGATCGTTCGTCGGACAAAATTTTACTTCCGGTTTTCATATCGTGTTTACGGGCTTTAAGGCATGGGAAAGTGAACATAAAATCTGTATAGAAAAGTAACTCAATAGACCACTAGTCATGTCATGTTGGATATCACATTAAGTTTAACGTGAATACATAGTGGTGCTACAGTAGGGTTGCCATCTGACCGGGATTCACCCGGACTGTTCGGGTTTGGACTCATGTGTCCGGGTTTCAAACTGCCTGAAACCCGGACACATTATTCAGACTGGACTATGGCCTCCCAGCAGGGTTGCTGGTTGCAGTTGTCTAAGCTGAGAGTGTCTGTTACACTCTTTCACATTGCCCAAAGCCAGCACTAACAATTCCCCCTACATACGTGTAGCGCCCCTCTACTTTGAGGGGTGCTATGTGCCTAAATTTAGGGGTTGGTCTGAGCTAGTAGCCAGGCTCAGACCGCTTTTATTGATAGGTTTGGTTATTTGTGGTTTCAGGTGTTGTACTGGTGTGCAGTTCCCTGTGGCCTGTAGGTGGTACTGCCATAACAGGTCATGGCATAGTGGAATCCCTCCAGAACCACTGGTAACAGTGCTGTGCCTTAGGGTGTCCTCTCTCGGCAGTAGTACAGTGGGCGTGGTCAACCTGCTGTGCATGCCGGGAGAGGATACATAAGGCGCAGACGCCGCCTGGAGCGGGGTTGTTGTTCCAGAGTTCCGGGGCTCCGGAGTTCGGGTCGCGTGACCTGGCCCTCCAGGCCAGGGGTGCGCATATGCATCGGTCCCAGGCACATTTAGCCTGGGGCTGCAACTTTGCCATTGGGCCCAGCACCTTTAGCTAGGGCTCAGCTCTAAGAGGAGGAATCCCAGGGTGCCCCTGAGAGGGGACCCACTGTAAGAAGAAGAGGACCTTTCTGAGGGACCGGTGAGAGTTTCACGGTGAAAGAGAGGCCCGGTAAACTTCTGGAGGGATTCCACTAATCATCTGAGGCCTTGTAATGTGCAGCAACTTGCACCTGTTCTTGAATTACAAGCGCTGAGAGGTTCGGGGCTCACAGATTCTGTGGCAGAGGATCTCAGAATCGTATCTCCAAGGGAAACTTAAGAGAAGTAAAGTTCGTGCATCACTCCGGCTGCTAGTTCCGTGAGAGGCGACTACAAGGGTGAGCAGAATCCACTCGGGATTGAGTGGTGATACCAAGTGCCTGAACCTACCTCCCTGTTTCTTTATTCTTAACTCCAACTTTCCTATCCAGTTATCAGCATAAAGAAAATAAACCTTCCTTCATTAAGGTTTAATCTTGTCTGGACATTGGCCTTATTGGTGCACCTACAACAGACTCTTCCCTATACTCTAGGGGTGAGATCCAACCGAGGGAAGGTAACTCGCTGCGGGACCCAACAATTTCTGAACACCGCTCACCCTCTTATTCAAGAAGGAACCTGGGCATTGTGGTACGGTGTGTCCCACCTTGAGGAGGTTAGGCCAGGGATCTGTGTGCTACATACAGATGGGAGAGGAGAGAGGGCTCAAACTGCACCTCTTCTTCACGCCCCTACCCCTCTGTGTCTGCCCACACTCCAATCTCCGGCGCTCTGCCTCAGAAAAGGAAAGAAGGGGCCGGAAATTTGAAGTCCAGCAGCCTCAGATACATCTGGATGAGAGGTGCTGACTGCCAAGGGGTAAGTGAGCTCACCATCTATCCCCGTCTGTGACTGAAGTCTCCCCCCCTCCCCCTTCTCTCTCCTGCCTCTGAGAGAGTGCACTAAGATAAATCAGGGTTCTCAGAGCACCCCTTACATCAGAGTTCCCTTTTACACCAGAGGCCACAGTGTTCCCCCTTACATCAAAGTCCTCACCGTGCTTTAGAGTACTCAGTGTTCCCCCTTAAATTAGGGTTCCCAGAGCATCCCTTATGTTAAAGACCCCAGAGTTCTCCCTTACATCAGAATCTGCAGAGTCCCGCCTTACAGTGTAAGGAAACTCTGCGGATTCAGATGTAAAAGGGGAACTCTGTGGACTCTGATGTAAAGGGGACTCTTGTGATTAACTTCATATGATTAGAAATGTTATTTAATTGCAAAATATATGTAAAGTTTCTGTAAAAAGAAAAGATAAGAGTGGTGCGCTTATTCAATGACGTGCCATAAGGTAATATATCTTAAAGAGTATCCAAACATAAAAATAAAGGTAAATATAAAGAAATATGACCAAAAGTCCAAACAACAGGCCAATGGTGGGAATCAGTTCATATAGAGAAGACTCATAGGGATCAGTTCATATAGAGGTAAAAAACTCATAGGGATAACTTGATAGAAGAAGAAACAAGGCAAAACATCAATCCAAACATCGACTGTAAATTTATGAATTGGCCGCTCACCTCCAGCAATGACCTAAAAGGTCAAACCAGGCTCATCAGATATTCAGATAAGGAATCCTGCTGATGGATCTGTAAAGGTATCCAGGTCACAAGCGTAGATGGAAAATCATGTCCAATCTTGGCATCAAAACATCTTGGGTAATTCCATATAAAGAGGAAACAACTCACTCCAAAGGATGAAAATTCTTGTATCAATGGCGCTCAAAAGAAAACAGCCATAGTGAAATATTGCCAAATAAAAATAAATGTATTAAGTAAAAGAAGCTGCTTACATCAAGTAACAATAAAAAACACAGTAAAAACAATGGGAGTAGTGACCCACTTGCCTCCTCACCGCGCTTCCGCAAAAACGCCACCGGAAATTACGTCACAAGGCTTCACCCGACGCGTTGCGTCACTGGTCACATGACTTCCTCAGGGATGAACCACTCTTATCTTATCTTTTTACATTTTGACTGCGCAGGTTTTTTTTTAGTACACTACTAAGTGGTTGCAGCTAATTCACAGATATTGTACATATATATTTTTTTATTTAATCTTCACTATATTCACTGGAGGTTGATGGTTTAAAAATTATACATAGTAGCGCACAAGTAGTTGTTACCTCTTTAACACATATGTATAGTTTTTACTTTAAAAAAAATAGCTGTGCGGCGCTAAAGTGTTCGGGTTTGACTTGAAGAAAAGGTGGCAACCCTATGCTACAGTTAAAAAAAAACATAGCAATTTATGTCAAAGCAGCAAAAATAAAAGAAGCCCAGGAGAAAAATAACAGATAGCAGAAAGCAAAATAGAAGAGGAAGACAGGGAGAGAAGGAAAAAAGAAAAGGGGGGACAGGAAATGTAGGTAACGGAAGAGAAGGGGGAAGCTACCTACACATGGGAGGTCCCAGGGAAAGCATTGTCCATTTTATCTGCTACAAAAACGTCAAAATCGGAGGAATACTGGAAGTGTAACCACACCCAGAGGGAAATGCTTTTTTCTCAACAAAAGTGGAGTTACGCTTTAACACCCCCCCCCCCCCCACCTCCTTTTAGAATGACAATGCTGCTGTGCTCCAGAGTGGGGACACTCTAATACAAGAGAGTTGTGTTACTGACCAGATCACCAGATAAAAACAGAGAGGAAAACAAAAACTAAATAAAGAAGAACTAATGCAGCCACCACATCTAATGATTGGTAAGCTGCAATATAATACATTTTTGGTTTTGGGTTTAATACCACTTTAACTCCATTTTACAGCTGGTAATCTCTTCTTTAACAATTGCCCCCTTTCAGCATTAAACTGAAGAAAATGTAACAAATCCCTGTGCACCAACCATAAAAACACATTTTTATAAGTATGTGAAAAATACCCAAAGAAAGAAAAGGAAGAAATGAAAACTAAAATCTAGTTATATATAAAATGACTATTATGTATTCATTGAAAATCTATTAGGCTTCATTCACACCTGAGCGTAGCACAGCGACAGCTGCTGCAGCTCTTTTTTTTTTTTTTTTAGAGGAGCAATTCTGGAGCGGCACCATTCAATTGAATGGGCCTCCTTCCACTCCAAAGAAGCTCATGTACCAAATTTGGGCACAGAATCAGGAGTGTTTGTGGTGGCAATTTTTTCCACGGCTGTAGCACGTTTCGTCGTATGACAATTGTGTCAAAATCGCACCGCGTTTAAGGAGCCATTAAGAAATAATATTAAAATGAACCTCCCTGGCAGAATGATTACAGTAAGTCTGGTTTTTGAAGCTCAAAGCTGTACAATTGTTTTGCATGGAAGCTTTGCGTTTTATTTTGTAGACATGTAGTTCTTAGAAAAAACTCACTCAAATCTGTCCAAACAAGAGTCTAGTAGATATCCTGGGTTTAATAAATTTTGAAACACAAAATCATAAATTATAATATAATAAATAACTATAAATAAAAACAAATACTAATATAATAATAATACATTTTATTCAACAATATAATCAAATCAAAAACACAGAAATGTGTCCAAACAAGGGTGCAATATTACTAGTCCCTGTATATTTGTTTAGTAAACTTCCCAGGTATGAAAATTTTTCAAGAAACGTGGGACTGCACAAAGTTCGACGTCACAATCAGGACAATGGAACAAGATTTCCTTTCGAATTTTCTTTCCACTGTCATCTCGCTTCGAGTAACAAACCACGCACATCCTTGTAGGTGCTGACTTTTTCTCAGTTGGTGGGATGTAGTCCATGAAGTGGCGACCAGTCATGCGTTCCGGGTTGACAATGCCAGCAGCACGACGTCCAACTCTATTCACAGACGTTGGGGTTTGGTGGTTCACAAAGATCAGTTCGGCAACTTTCCAAATAAAATCAGAAAATCAGGCTTGTCACTCTTTTTTTTGAGCCGAATGTAGGCATTCCACAAGCATTGCTCAAGAAGATGCCTGAAGATCTTCTTGTAGCACTTTTTTTGCTGTTTCCTCATTGCTGGATAGAATATCATTGCTTGGTCGGGTCTGTCAACACCTCCCATGGTGTTATTGTAGTTATTGTAGTCTATCACTATCACTGGCTTCATGATTTCATTCCCACCTTTTGTGCGTACCATGACAGTGGAGGTATTATGGATTGTACTCCTTAGGCACACATCTTTTTTGTCACGCCATCGCAGTGCCATCATTTTGCCTTTCTGCCAGGCAACCATTTCTTTAGTTTTTAGCTTCTTATTGGCAAACATTGGCGGCATGTCACGCCGGTTAGCCCTAACTGTTCCATAGGCATCCGTTTTGTTCTGCAGAAGAAACTCATAAAGTTCAGGAGACGTGTAAAAGTTGTCTGTAGTTATACAATAGCCCTAATTTAGCATGGGCTCAATCAGTGAAAGAATGGAAGATGTTGCCATTCCATGGTTGCTGTATTTTGGGTTGAATTTTGTGCCTTTCCCAGTGTATAGGACAGAAATCCAAATGTAACCAGTTGTCGATTCGCATAGCATGAAGGATTTTACACCAAATTGTGCTCTTTTTGACGCCATGTATTGTATCCAGCTGAGCCTTCCCTTGTAGGTCATTAGACTTTCATCCATGCTGATGTCTCTATCTGGCACATAGCTCCGTTGGAATTTTTTTAGAATCATTTGAAATACTTCCTAAATTTTCTTGGTGCAAGATGAGTAGTTTCATCAAATTTTTGGTTGTTTTTGAAGTGTAAGTACTTCATGATCAGGGAAAATCTGTATTCTGACATGACCGTGCCAAAGAATGGAGTGGCAGGTAATTTGTTGGTTGTCCAATACCACTTCTGGAGGGGTTTCCCCACCGCTCCCTGAAGTATTATTAGAAAAAATAAAAAATGGTCTAGAAGTTGCAAAACAAATGACCCTCCTCCATCCCTGAATTTTATGCAATAAAAACAAAAGTTAGCCCATGGGACTTTAGTTGAGGAGGTCATGAAGGTCCAAACAGATGAATCAGGTATAATAAAAATCTCAATTTATTGAACACATGGGAACATGGCCATGGGTTGTACATGTGTTAAACATGAACGTGCAAGGCAACATGTAAAGGTGTCATGCTGTAATTGCTAATCATGAACATCTAGTTCTAGTGTTAAAACAAAAGGAGAATATGTACATACATATACATCAGTGAACTCATATCATACATTAAACATGTATAGAACATGGACATATGAACAGCCCATGAAATTTGCATGATACAGTCATTAGGCAGTAATGAACATGTGGTTCCAGTAGCAAAGTAAAAAACATACATGTGCATCTATGCACTCGACGCGTTTTGCGCGCACTGCTCGCTTCCTCAGGAGTTGATGCATGTATGGAGTATCTAGAAAATTATAAATGTAAATAAGATGTGTCATGCAAATTAAAATATGGTTGAATGAGCAACAAGGGGCCTAACTAGGTGCTCCTCGTACATACAAATGGGTAAATTGTATCCCAGAGCCGATCCCCAATGGGGGCGGCGGACAGCAGTCCAACCGGAGGCTGAAAGAGTGGGACCAAACAGCCGACCGGGGCCAGGCAGAGGGCAGACATGGCGAATAGAAGGGTGATGAGAAGAAAATGTATCCCTTGATAAGCCTTGCTGGCTACACATGTCATGGCAGCTGAAACATAAATAATCTGAGTAAATCACTTCCCTGATGCTGGAGGCTAGGAGTATAAGGAGTAATAGTCATGTCTGAATGTAGAGATCCATGGGATTGTAAGCCAGAGTGCAAACAAGGGAGAAGGAAAAAGAAAAAAAGAGAGAAGAGAAAAGAAGAGAGAAAAAGTGAAAAAGAAAAAAGAAAAGAGAAAGAAACAAAAGATAGAATTAAAAGAAAATCCAGGAAAAGGAAAAGGAGAGAAAAAGACAAAAAGACAATGCAGGTAGGTGAGCTTGTCAGAGAGAGTGAGAACGATAATGGGTAAATATCTAAGTAAGTGGCCCATCACTGGGTCCATGTTAGGGTGAAAATGGAAGTATCATCAAAGGGTGATCAGTGACGGCTGCTTACCAGTATGTGTGGTCTGGCGTGTAGTGAGGTGAAAGACCAAGTGAGAGAGAGTTCGCCATGCCGGCCCCCCAACCAAAATTTCCGGGCGTACACAGCAGGCTCCACCCCTAACGCCATGCATCAGGTGGCCAGGACATAGGCACGTGACGCGCCCGCCCCAATGGGAGCGGGCGGCCACGCACTCCTCCAGCCAGCCATATGACATGACCACAATGCAGACGCGGAAACGCCGCTGATGCGGACGTCTCCACGCTGGATGCAGAGACATGGCGCCGATGCACCGTGGCCCCGCCCATCCAAAGGCCGGGAGGGGGGGGACCAGGAGGGGATGAAATCCCCAGGTGTGCATCGCAGCCCCCGAAAGGAAGAAAAGGGCCACATCCGCCATGGGGACAGCACCAGAAAACAAACCCATAGGTTAACCATACGCGGGATGGTAAAAAATAAGTCTGGATGGCTAACTTAAACATATGACGGCACAGTATATGTATTGAAGGACATGGGGGGCAACAACAGAATACTCCCTGAAGTATTATTAGACCCAAAAATTTCCAAATGTGATCTTTTGTCACTGATTCCCACTTTCTACTTCTTGGAAACTAGCTTGTTTCTCTTGGTACCGGTTTGTCTCCGTGACTATTTTTTCAATAACCTCATTGGTCAGAAATAGTTGTAGGTATGCCAAGGGGTTGTCATCTTCAACGTCCACTTTCATACCAGGTGCTCCAGTAAATGGGAATCTTGGGGGCGCTGCGTGATCCGTACTGCAGTCAATAGAGCACCAAGTCCGCACATCACTGAGCTCAGTCGCAGAATTGTCGCTGTCGTCACTTTCTGTGTCTGATGACGAATTTCCTCCCGAATCACTATCACTCAATTCTGCAAGTGATTCTGAATCGCTATCGCTGTTTTCAAGCAGGTCATAAATCGCTTTTGATGTAGAGGCACGCTTTTTGGATGTCATGGATGGTCTGAGGTTTCTATGCAGAAAGAATGGCAGAAAGAACAGTAAGGATCAAAGTCGGACCAAAGTAGTACAGGGAGCATTTTCAAAGTCGGACCGACTTGTGTCAGACCAGTTAAGACGGCTCCCATAGGGAAACATTGATTTTCACACGTCATGCGACATGAGCTCCCAATGTTGGAGCGTTTATCGTACCAGTGTGAACCCAGCCTGGTATGTTTCCCTATGGGAGCCGTCTTAACTGGTCCGACACATGTTGGTCCGACTTTGAAAATGCTCCCTGTACTACTTTGGTCCGACTTTGATCCTACTTCAGCCCATTGAATATCACTGCAGTCGGATCAAAGTCGGAACGCCGTCTTGCTTGATCCGACTTTGGCATGCGACTTGTGCTCTGCTGATCTTGAGGGGGAACTCCATGCCAAATTTTAAATAAAAATCCGGCATATGTTTCCCCTCCAAGAGCATACCAGGCCTTTCGGTCTGGTATGGATATTGAGGGGAACCCCCTACGAAAAAAAAACGGTGTGTGGGTCCCCCCAAAATCCATACCAGACCCTTATCCGAGCACGCAGCCGGTAAGGAAAGGGAGTGGGGACGAGCGAGCGCCCCCCCTCCTGAACCGTACCAGGCCGCATGCCCTCAACATGGGGGGTGGGTGCATTGGGGCAGGGGGGCGCCAAAGCACCCTGTCCCCATGTTGATGAGGACAAGGGCCTCTTCCCGACAACCCTGGCCGTTGGTTGTCGGGGTCTGCGGGCGTGGGGCTTATCGGAATCCGGGAGCCCCCTTTAATAAGGGGCCCCCAAGATCCTGGCCCCCCCACCCTATGTGAATGGGTATGTGATTCAATACAGCACAAGTTTAATGGCCAGGACCTGCTGATTGGCCTAGCGAATCATAGTACAGAGCCCTGTGTTTACTAACAACACAGGGCTCTATACACGAAGAACTGATGTTGCTGGTTGTAGGGAGAAAAATCAGCCGCATCGATTAGTAAAAGCAGCACACAATACACACTTTACAAATTGTTAGGCACACAGTTATCCCCTTGACTGCTCCAAATGTTAAAGTGGAGTTCTGCCCCCCCAAATACTGTAGCTGCTGACTTTTACTATTAGGGGACTTACCTGTCCAGGCATCCAGCAGTGTCCCCACCCAAGCCGATTCTTGAATCAGCTGCTGGGTGCTGGCGCCACCATCTCAGCTAAGGGAAACAGGTAGTGAACCCTACTGCACATTCACCGATCGTGCTGCGCTTTATGAATGGGTCGGCTGCAGGGGGAAGGAGGAGGTGGTCCGAACTTCTGTCTCACTTTGCCGTGGCAAACTTAGCCAGAAAGTGGGAGCAGGTACCTGTCAAAACCAGGTACCTGCTCCCCCCTCCCCCAAGAAGGTGGCAAATGTGGCAGCGGAGAGGGGAGGAGGAGACAGGTAAGCGGAGCTTTCCCTTTTGGGTGGATCTCCGCTTTAACCCCTTCCAATACAGTGTCATTAGTACATTGACTGTGTACAGTTATTAGCACTGATCACTGTCCGTGTCAGTTAGTCAGTTCCCACCCAGTGTCAGTTAGTGTCAGATTGCCTACCGCACAGTCCCACTATAAGTTGCTGATCACTGCCATTACTAAAAAAAATTAAAGTGCTGTACAGCTTTGTCTGTTAAAGGAAGCTAAAAAATAACAGACTTACTGGCAGGATCAACAGCTGAAAATAAAATAAAAGATAAAAGAAAACGAATGCAGCCATCACATTTAAGAACTGGTAAGCTGTGATATAATAAAATCTTGTTTTTGGGTTCCATACCGTTTTAAGTCGTGTTTGACAGCGACGGTACAGACGATGGTTTAGGGGTATTCTTTTGTATATAATTGAGTTCAACATGTATGAGACTGCGGCGAGAAAAGTGTGTCTCCTTCTGTTAAAAAAACAAAGCCCGGGGTCCTCCTCCGTCTCCAAGTCACACAAAGCAGCAAATTCAACCTGAAAGTGCGAGCGGGCAAGTATTTAAAAGCCGACAGGTAACAAGCTCTCGGAGAGGAGAGATCGCAATATTAATTAAAATATGCTGAGTCTGTCAGCAAGGTGGGAGTTAACGCTGCATCGGTAATGACTGCCAGTTGCCATGGTAACCGTGGCACTCCGTATTAGGGCACACTCATGTGCATCTTTCTTACATGCAAACTGTAAACAGACAGTGACAGTTATAAACACAGAGAGAGAAAACATACTCAACCCAAAGAGCATCCGTCAAAACCGCTTTCTGGAGTCCTGGAATTTTAATGAGGACGCGGCCTTGTAATGCGCCAGAAACCGGTGGCATCCAAATTATGGGCTCAGGTTAAAAATGCATGAGCCCTTTACAACTATTCATGGTAGATAGACGTGATAAAAAGATACTTGTTTGTATTATTTATTTATTATTTATTACAGGTATTTATATAGCGCCAAAAATTTACGCAGCGCTGTACATATACACTATATTGCCAAAAGTATTGGGACACCTGTCTTTACACGCACATTAACGTTAATGGCAGAGGTGGGGGACTTGAGTCACATGACTTGACTTAAGTCAGACTTGAGCCACCTGTTTGAGGACTTGCGACTTGCTTGACAGAATTCAATAAATGACTCGACTTGACTTTGACTTGTCACTAATGACTTGCGACTTGACTTTGACTTGGGCTATATGACTTGCAATGACTTGGCACCACTAACACTAACCGCAAGCCGCCGTCTGCCTACCTGATCAGCGTGTCATGCAGACAGACGGCGGCCATTGCAGTGTTCAAAAGCCGCGCCTCCTCGTCCGTGATAGGCGGAACACTCAATTTCACAGCAGGCAGTGTTCAGCCTATCACGGACATCCTCTTATCCTCGTCTGTGTTATGAGGATGAGCGGATGTCCGTGATAGGCGGAACACTGAATGCTGGGAAATTGAGTGTTCCGCCTATCACAGACGAGGAGGAGGCACGGCTTTTGAATACTGGAATGGCCGCCGGGATGCCGCCGATCAGGTACACGACTGAGGAGCACAGTTAAGCATGGGCACAGTGAGACACTGGCACAGTGAGGCATTGGGCACAGTGAGGCATGGGCACAGTGAGACACGGGCACAGTGAAGCATTGGGCACAGTGAAGCACAGGCACAGTGAGACACGGGCACAGTGAGGCACGGGCACAGTGAGGCATTGGGCACAGTGAAGCACAGGCACAGTGAGACACGGGCACAGTGAGGCATGGGCACGGTGAGACACAGGCACAGTGAAGCATGGACACAGTGAAGCATGGGCACAGTGAAGCATGGACACAGTGAAACATGGACACAGTGAAGCATGGGCACAGTGAAGCATGGACACAGTGAGGCATGGGCACAGTGAAGCATGGGCACAGTGAGGCATGGGCACAGTGAGGCATGGACACAGTGAGGCATGGGCACAGTGAAGCATGGGCACAGTGAGGCATGGGCACAGTGAGGCATGGGCACATAACCAATATTATTTATTGTTATCCCTCCTATTATTTTTATACAGTATGGGGTAGATCAGTATTTTGACTTGATTTGTGACTTGACCAAAATAAATGACTTGACTTGACTTGCTTGACTTCTAGCAGGGACTCGACTTGACTTGCTTGCTTTTCGTCACAGTAACTTGGGACTTGCTTGAGACTTGAAGGTTAAGACTTGAGACTTGCTTGTGACTTGCACATGTGTGACTTACTCCCATGTCTGGTTAATGGCATCCCAGTCTTAGTCCGTAGGGTTCAATATTGAGTTGGCCCACCCTTTGCAGCTATAACAGCTTCAACTCTTCTGGGAAGGCTGTCCACAAGGTTTAGGAGTGTGTCTATGGGAATGTTTGACCATTTTTCTAGAAGCCCATTTGTGAGATCAGGCACTGATATTGGACGAGAAGACCTGGCTCGCAGTCTCCACTCTAATTCATCCCAAAGGTGTTCTATCAAGTTGAGGTCAGGCCAGTCAAGTTCCTCCACCCCAAACTCGCTTATCCATGTCTTTATGGACCTTGCTTTGTGCACTGGTTGAAATCATTTGGTGGAGGGGGGATTATGGTGTGGGGTTGTTTTTCAGGGATTGGGCTTGGCCCCTTAGATCCGGAGAAGGGAACTCTTAAGGCAGCATACCAAGACATTTTGGACAATTTCATGCTCCGAACTTTGTGGGAACAGTTTGGGGATGGCCCCTTCCTTTTCCAACATGACTGCGCACAAGTGCACAAAGCGAGGTACATAAAGACATGGATGAGCGAGTTTGGGGTGGAGAAACTTGACTGGCCTGCACAGAATCCTGGCCTAAACCTGATAAAACACCTTTGAGATGAATTAGAGCAGAGACTGTGAGCCAGGCCTTCTCGTCCAATATCAGTGCCAGTTGGCTGACCCCCCCCACCCCTTCAACCTCTGGATATGACGCTGAGCACGTGCACTCAACTTCTTTGGTCAACCATGGCGAGGCCTGTTCTGAGTGGAACCTGTCCTGTTAAACCGCTGTATGGTCTTGGCCACCATGCTGCAGCTCAGTTTTAGGGTCTTGCCAATCTTCTTATAGCCTAGGCCAGTGATGGTAAACCTTGGCACCCCAGATGTTTTGGAACTACATTTCCCATGATGCTCAACTACACTGCAGAGTGCATGAGCATCATGTGAAATGTAGTTCCAAAACATCTGGGGTGCCAAGGTTCGCCATCACTGGCCTAGGCCATCTTTATGTAGAGCAACAATTCTTTTTTCAGATCCTCAGATAGTTCTTTGCCATGAGGCGCCATGTTGAACTTCCGGTGACCAGTATGAGAGAGTGAGAACGATAACACCAAATTTAACACACCTGCTCCCCATTCACACCTGAGACCTTGTAACACTAACGAGTCACATGACACCGGGGAGGAAAAATGGCTAATTGGCCCAATGTGGACATTTTCACTTAGGGGTGTACTCACTTTTGTTGCCATCTGTTTAGACATTAATGGCTGTGTGTTGAGTTATTTTGAGGGACAGCAAATTTACAGTTATACAAGCTGTACACTCACTACTTTACATTGTAGCAAAGTGTCATTTCTTCAGTGTTGTCACATGAAAAGATATAATAAAATATTTTCAAAAATGTAAGGGGTGTACTCACTGTTGTGAGATACTGTATATATATATATATATATATATATACAGTGGGAACGGAAAGTATTCAGACCGCCTTAAATTTTTCACTTATTTTTATATTGCAGCAATTTGCTAAAATCATTTAAGTTCATTTTTTTCCTCATTAATGTACACACAGCACCCCATATTGACAGAAAAACACAGAATTTATGAAATTTTTGCAGATTTATTAAAAAAGAAAAACTGAAATATCACATGGTCCTAAGTATTCAGACCCTTTGCTCAGTATTTAGTATTTGCACCCTTTTGATCTAATACAGCCATGAGTCTTTTTGGGAAAGATGCAACAAGTTTTTCACACCTGGATTTGGGGATCCTCTGCCATTCCTCCTTGCAGATCCTCTCCAGTTCTGTCAGGTTGGATGGTAAACGTTGGTGGACAGACATTTTTAGGTCTCTCCAGTCTCCAGAGATGCTCAATTGGGTTTAAGTCAGGGCTCTGGCTGGGCCATTCAAGAACAGTCACGGAGTTGTTGTGAAGCCACTCCCTCGTTATTTTAGCTGTGTGCTTAGGGTCATTGTCTTGTTGGAAGGTAAACCTTCGGCCCAGTCTGAGGTCCTGAGCACTCTGGAGAAGGTTTTCGTCCAGGATATCCCTGTACTTGGCTGCATTCATCTTTCCCTCGATTGCAACCAGTCGTCCTGTCCCTGCAGCTGAAAAACACCCCCACAGCATGATGCTGCCACCACCATGCTTCACTGTTGGGACTGTATTGGACAGGTGATGAACAGTGCCTGGTTTTCTCCACACATACCGCTTAGAATTAAGGTCAAAAAGTTCTATCTTGGTCTCATCAGACCAGAGAATCTTATTTCTCACCATCTTGGAGTCCTTCAGGTGTTTTTTAGCAAACTCCATGCGGGCTTTCATGTGTCTTGCACTGAGGAGAGGCTTCCGTAGGGCCACTTTGCCATAAAGCCCCGACTGGTGGAGGGCTTCAGTGATGGTTGACTTTCTACAACTTTCTCCCATCTCCCAACTGCATCTCTGGAGCTCAGCCACAGTGATCTTTGGGTTCTTCTTTACCTCTCTCACCAAGGCTCTTCTCCCCCGATAGCTCAGTTTGGCCAGACGGCCAGCTCTAGGAAGGGTTCTGGTTGTCCCAAACGTCTTCCATTTAAGGATTATGGAGGCCACTGTGCTCTTAGGAAATTTTTTTGTAACCATGGCCAGATCTGTGCCTTGCCACAATTCTGTCTCTGAGCTCTTCAGACAGTTTTTTTGACCTCATGATTCTCATTTGCTCTGACATGCACTGTGAGCTGTAAGGTCTTATATAGACAGGTGTGTGGCTTTCCTAATCAAGTCCAATCAGTATAATCAAACACAGCTGGACTCAAATGAAGGTGTAGAACCATCTCAAGGATGATCAGAAGAAATGAACAGCACCTGAGTTATATATATGTGTGTCACAGCAAAGGGTCTGAATACTTAGGACCATGTGATATTTCAGTTTTTCTTTTTTAATAAATCTGCAAAAATGACAACAATTCAGTTTTTCTGTCAATATGGGGTGCTATGTGTACATTAATGAGGAAAAAAATGAACTTAAATGATTTTAGCAAATGGCTGCAATATAACAAAGAGTGAAAAATTTAAGGGGGTCTGAATACTTTCCGTATCCACTGTATATATATATATATATATATATATATATATATATATATACAGTACAGTCTAGGTTAACGGTTTCAGGTTGTGTACTTGACATCTTTGTTGATTTTGTCACTGAAAATTGGCATGTTCAGGGCCAGTTAACACCACATGCAGTCCAGTGCATTTTTTTTCTGCATCAAAAACGTATGGATAGTAGGTTATATGGTTTACAGTGGCATAGGGCATAGTTCCCACCAGTGCGGTCAGTTCCAGGGCTTTCCAGTTCCAGAAAAAAAACAGAACATGCTGCATTTTCCCTGCACTGGACTGTACTGGAACGTGGTAAAACACATCAAAAACGCACATAAAAAATGCACCAGACCTCAGTACAGTGAAAAAAGAGAAGAAAAAAGCATCTGGAATGCATCCGGAAACACATCAAAAACGTACCAGAACGTGCCAAAAATGTTTTAAAAACGAGCATGCAGAAACGCATCTGTCGTGCGTTTTTGTGGTGTGAACCAGCCCATATTCCTATTTCCATGGCTAGGAATCAGTGAGTGTATCTCCTGATAATGTGATCATTGTCAATGAAATTGTTAATTGTATGTAAAAATCTGTTCTGTCACTCTTCCTCAGTTTATAAACTACTGCAACATTTTTAATTCTGTGCAAATTTTAAATTCTGTCTCATGGTTTAGGCACCCCTCCCAGAAAGATTATCCAGGTCCTAGACTTCCCTGTAGATTACAATGCAGTTAAAGCACTTCTGTCAAAAAATTGATAAAAGCCCCATAATAGAAGAGTTATAACACTTACCTGTCCAGCCACCATCAGTGCCTTGAAAAAGTATTCATTCCCCTTGACATTTTCCATATTTTGTCATGTTACAATCAAAAACGTAAATGTATTTTATTGGGATTTTATGTGATAGACCAACACAAATTGGCACATAATTGTAAAGTGAAAGGAAAATGATAAATGGTTTTCAAATTTTTTTACAAATAAATTTGTGAAAAGTGTGGTGTGCATTTGTATTCAGCCCCCCTGAGTCAATACTTTGTAGAATCGCCTTTCACTGCAATTACATCTGCAAGTCTTTTTGGGGATGTCTCTACCAGCTTTGCACATCTAGAGAGTGAAATTTTTGCCCATTCTTCTTTGCAAAATAGCTCAAGCTCTGTCAGATTGGACGGAGAGCGTATGTGAACAGCAATTTTCAAGTCTTGCCACAGATTCTCAATTAGATTTAGGTCTGGACTTTGACTGGGCCATTCTAATGCCCCATACACACGATCGTTTTTCTTGCCATTTTTTTTCTTGCCGTTTTTCACGTCGTTTTTTTTCATGTTTCCTCTCAAGCCTGTCTTGCGTACACACGATCATTTTAAAAAACAATCAAGCAAAGCGCAGTGACGTACAACACGTACGACGGCACTATAAAGGGGAAGTTCCGTTCGAATGGCGCCACCCTTCATGTTAGTAAAGTTTGTTGAGCGACGATTCGCTCTTTTCAGTCTCATGCTTTTCAGTCCGTGACTGCGTGACGAATGTGCTATCTCCATTACGAACGCTAGTTTTACCAGAACGAGCGCTCCTGTCTCATACTTGATTCTGAGCATGCGCGTTTTTTTTCACGTCGTTAAAGCATACACACTATCGTTTTTCACGTCGTTAAAAAAAACGACATGAAAAACGACGTGAAAAAAGAGAGCATGTTCGAAATTTTTAATGGCCGTTTTTCACATCGTTAAAAATGCTCTGGAGCCTACACACGATCATTTTTAATGGCCATTTTTTTTAATGGCATTTTTAACGGCATGAAAAACGATCGTGTGTATGGGGCATTACACATGAATATGCTTTGATCTAAACCATTCCATTGTAGCTCTGGCTGTATGTTTAGGGTCGTTGTCCTGCTGGAAGTTGAACCTCCACCTCAGTCTCAAGTCTTTTGCAGACTCTAATGCTGCGTACACACGGTCGGAATTTCCAATGGAAAAAGTCCGATGGGAGCTTTTCATCGGATTTTCCGACCGTGTGTATGCCCCATCGGACTTTTCCCGTCAGAATTTCCGACAGACTTAGATAGAGAGCAGGTTCTCTATTTTTCCGTCGGAATTCCGACGGAGTATTGCCCGGTCAAAAGTCCGGCCATGTGTAGGTGGCATACCAGGTTTTCTTTTAAGATTGCCCTGTATTTGGCTCCACCCATCTTCCCATCAACTCTGACCAGCTTCCCTGTCCCTGCTGAAGAAAAGCATCCCCACACAATGATGCTGCCACCACCATGTTTCACAGTGGGGATGGTGTTCAGGGTGATGTGCAGTGTTAGTTTTCTACCACTCATAAGGTTTTGCTTTTAGGCCGAAAAGTTCCATTTTGGTCTCATCTGACCAGAGCACCTTCTTCCACATGGTTCCTGTGTCCCCCACATGGCTTCTCACACACTGCAAATGGGACATCTTATGGTTTTCTTTCAACAATGGCTTTCTTCTTGCCACTCTTCCATAAAGGGCAGATTTGTGGAGAGCACAACTAATAGTTGTCCTGTGGAGAGATTCTCCCCCCTGAGCTGTGGATCTCTGCAGCTCCTCCAGAGTTACCATGGGCCTCTTGGCTGCTTCTCTGATTAATGCTCTCCTTGCCCGGTCAGTTTAGGTGGACAGACATGTCTTGGTAGGTTTGCAGTTGTGCCATACTCTTTCCATTTTCGGATGATAGATTGAACAGTGCTCTGTGAGATGTTCAAAGCTTGAGATATTTTTTTATAACCTAACCCTGCCTTAAACTTCTCCACAACCTTATCCCAGACCTCTCTGGTGTGTTTCTTGGCCTTTATGATGCTGTTTGTTCACTGAGGTTCTCTAAAAAAACTCTGAGGGCTTCATAGAACAGCTGTATTTATACTGAGATGAGATTACACACAGGTGGACTCTATTTACTAATTAAGTGACTTCTGAGGGCAATTGGTTCCACTAGATTTTAGTTGGGGGTATCAGAGTAGAGGGGGGCTGAATACAAATGCACGCCATACTTTTCAGATATTTGCTTGTAAAAAAAATTAAAACCATTTATCATTTTCCTTCCACTTCACAATTATGTGCCACTTTTTGTTGGTCTATCACATAAAATCCCAATAAAATATATTTGCGCTTTTGGTTGTAACATGACAAAATGTGGAAAATTTCAAGGGGTATGAATACTTTTTCAAGGCACTGTATGTCTGGATGGCTTGAAGAGCTATGTCACACATCCAGGTGTGATGCCTGGGTCCCCCGCTACCCTATGTGGTGTGGTTCCATCCTCCAGTCCCTACAATACCACTTTGTCTTTTAGTGACAGAAGGGTTGGAGTAAAGAAACACAGTGTGAAGCGAGGGACACAGGAGTCCGACATTTCCGAAGTGTTGAAGGCCATTTAAACTTATGGAGGTTGCAGCATTTGAACAAGGGGAAGGCAGGATGTGCGGGTTGCTGGAGAGGTAAGTATACAGTGTATTTGATTGCACAATAGCAGCATTTTTTTCTACCTTCAGGTGCATGGCTTCATGTTGGGCAGCCCATTGAAAATGAACCTCATGTCCCCCAAATTCCGGCTGTAAATGTAACCCCAGCTTGGGTAACAGTGACCACAATAATAACCCCCAGCATTGGTGTCAGTGGTCACAATAATGAACTCCAGTATTGGTGTCAGTTGCCACAATAATTATCGCTTTTCTGCCTTTTGGCTAAGATCAAGTGTAGTATCTGTTCTTCTTAGTTACCAGTATGGGTGCTGTGCTGTCATTCCGGCTTGGTCAGGCCTGGAGTGACTGGCTATGTACTCCTGCTGGAGAAAGGCTAGTACCGGCTGGAACAGAAACCGGGGCGCCTGCAGTCTGTCAGGGCACGGGAGTAATTCCCCCAGGAAAACTGGATGGGCCCAGTGCCTCCTGATTTGAGTGGATCTACCTTGTCTGGCCAATGGCCATAGGCTGGGAAGGTAGAGAGTCCACGGTCTCTGTGCCCCCTGGGAGTGGTTGCCCTAGGGTTTTCTTAGTAACACTTGGGTGTGGGACCCCACTGTGTGAACAGGCACATGGTCACAGTCACTAAACTTTTTCTACAGTGCGCCTTTTAGGGCTGGACCTTTTGGCTAAGTCCGGGGCAATTATTGCACTGTCACTTATTTATCTTCATTTATTTTCCCTTTTCACTCTCTCATTTTGTGTTTGTTCACTAAGATGACGGGTGTGAGTCCTCAGGCTTGCCCTAATGTCTAGGGGACGATGTGTGGCCTTCAGGCTCCTTCCTCCTCTGACCCTGGGGAGGGGGGGTCTCTCTTTGTGGGAGTTCCTCAACCTAGTATTCTAGAACAGTGCTTCTCAACTCCAGTCCTCAAGGCGCCCCAACAGGTCATGTTTTCAGGATTTCCCTCAGATGAAACGGCTGTGGTAATTACTAAGGCAGCGAAACTGATCAAATCACCTGTGCAAAATAATGGAAAACCTGAAAACATGACCTGTTGGGGCGCCTTGAGGACTGGAGTTGAGAAACACTGTTCTAGAAGAACGGGGTCTGCCAGGCCTTTTGGCTAGGCAGACCAGTCGTACCCTATGCTACTGTCTGGAGCCTTGCGCCCCAGGGGACCAGGGTAGAGGTCCTAACCCCTTTGGGAGGTGGACAAAGCACACCGTTAACTGCACTTTTTAGTGTGTGTTGCAAATACACATTTTTTGTTCACGTTTTCGTTTCAGGGTTGTGCACCACTGCAGATTTATATAAAATAAAAAAAAACCTGCGCCACCGATGTCAGTGGTCACAATAATGAACCCCAGTATTTGTGTCAGTGGCCTCAATAATAACCCCCAGCATTGGTCAGTGGCCACAACAATAACCCCCAGCATTGGTCAGTGGTCGCAATAATGAATTCCAATATTGGTGTCAGTGGCCTCAATACAAACCCCCAGCATTGGTCAGTGGTCACAACAATAACCCTCAGCATTGGTCAGTAGTCACAATAATGAACTCCAGTATTGATGTCAGTGGCCTCAATAATAACCTCCAGCTTTGGTTTAATGGGCTCAATAATAACTCCCAGACTTCATGTCAGAGACTGCAAAAATAAACCCCATTGGTGGTAACTGGTAAGCGACCTTTATAATAACCCCCAGCATTAGTGGCAGTACTATTAAATCCCCCCCCCCCACCACATTGGTTGTCATTGACAGTGCTATTAAAAATACCCACCACTGAGGTCAGAGGCAGTGTTTTTAACCCGCCCCCTATTAGTGGATAGTGGCTGTGAAATTTAACCCCCCCAAAAGGGAGGTTACGTATCTGATCACACTCTCCTCTGCCGCTCTCTTCCCAAGGAGGCCGGGACTTATACTCCCCCAGATAGTACAGTCTTTATTTCAGTACTGGTAAATGGAGGGCATTTCAGAGCCTTGTACCGCACTGCTGCCCTACTGCCTCCTGGTGCCCAACCGGTGGCAGACCCAGTCCAGCACATAGCGGGTCATAATTCAAGAGCCAGTAGGCTGCATATTGGACACCAGGGATCCAAACCCTAACCAGGGGTGGACTGGCCATTGGGACTACCGGGAGTTTCCCGGTGGGCCGATGACTCAGTGAGCCGTTTTTTTTTTTGTGGCCCGTTTTTTTCTGCAGTTCGGCGGCAGTGGGAGCGTGGCAGCAAACAGCGGCCAACTAAAAAAATAATTATTTTTTTTGTGGGCTGTTTTTTTATGCAGTTCGGCAGCAGCGGGAGCGTGGCAGCAAACAGCGGCGGGGATTCGGGGAAGGTGGCCAGCGAGGAGGGAAGTTGGATGTAAAAGCCGAGGAGGGAGAAGAGCTCCACCCCCTCCCTGACCACCGAAGAGGCGAACAGGAGCGAGCGCGGCCACCCCGGCGCTCCCAGAACCTCGATTCCTTCACCTCCTCTCTGCTCCAGGAACCATGCAGCCTGGGCCAGAGGGCAGGCTGACTGGGAGCCCGGAGGAAGAGAACATGCGCCGCTGTAAGGAGCAGAGCAGCGAGAGCACCCCCCGGATCAAGAGGGAGACTCGGCGCTGCCGCTGCTGGCCATTAGGTACCCGGCATCCTACACAAACATGCCTGAACACTGAGACAGCAGGGAGGTGAGCAGAGGAGGGACTGTAGAAAGGGACAGTGCTATGTGGTCTGTCTCAGCCCTCCCCTCTGTCTCTCTGCCCCCTCTGTCTCTCAGTCCCCCCTCTATCTCTCAGTCCCCCCCTCTGTCTCTCAGTCCCTGTGTCTCTCAGTCCCCCCCTCTTTTAGCCCCCTCCTCTGTCTCTTAGCCCCCCTCTATCTCTCAGACCCCGCTCTGTCTCTCAGACCCCCCCCTCTGTCTCTCAGCTCCCCTCTCTGTCTCTCAGCTCCCCCTCTGTCTCTCAGCTTCCTCCCTCTGTCTCTTAGCTCCCCCTCTGTCTCTCAGCACCCCCTCTGTCTCTCAGACCCCTCCTCTGTCTCTCAGCCCCCCACTGTCTCTCAGCCCCTCCTCTGTCTCTCAGCCCCCTTCTCTGTCTCTCAGCCCCCTCCTCTATCTCTCAGCTCTCCTCCTCTATCTCTCAGCTCCCCCCTCTATCTCTCAGCTCTCCTCCTCTATCTCTCAGCTCCCCCCTTCTGTCTCTCAGCCCCCCTCTGTCTCTCAGCCCCCCTCTGTCTCTCAGCTCCCCCTGTCTGTCAGCCCCCCTGTCTCTCAGCCCCCTCTGTCTCTCAGCTCCCCCTGCTGTCTCTCAGCTCCCCCCTCTGTCTCTCAGCTCCCACTCTGTCTCTCAGCTCCCACTCTGTCTCTCAGCTCCCCCCTCTGTCTCTCAGCTCCCCCCTGTCTCTCAGCTCCCCCTGTCTGTCAGCCCCCCACTGTCTCTCAGCCCCTCCTCTGTCTCTCAGCCCCCTTCTCTGTCTCTCAGCCCCCTCCTCTATCTCTCAGCTCTCCTCCTCTATCTCTCAGCTCCCCCTCTATCTCTCAGCTCTCCTCCTCTATCTCTCAGCTCCCCCCTTCTGTCTCTCAGCCCCCCTCTGTCTCTCAGCTCCCCCTGTCTCTCAGCTCCCCCTGTCTGTCAGCCCCCCTGTCTCTCAGCCCCCTCTGTCTCTCAGCTCCCCCTGCTGTCTCTCAGCTCCCCCCTCTGTCTCTCAGCTCCCACTCTGTCTCTCAGCTCCCCCCTCTGTCTCTAAGCTTCCCCCTCTGTCTCTCAGCTCCCCCTCTGTCTCTCAGCACCCCCTCTGTCTCTCAGACCCCTCCTCTGTCTCTCAGCCCCCCACTGTCTCTCAGCCTCCTCCTCTGTCTCTCAGCCCCCTCCTCTGTCTCTCAGCTCTCCTCCTCTATCTCTCAGCTCCCCCTCTATCTCTCAGCTCTCCTCCTCTATCTCTCAGCTCCCCCTCTATCTCTCAGCTCTCCTCCTCTATCTCTCAGCTCCCCCCTTTGTCTCTCAGCCCCCCTCTGTCTCTCTGCCCCCTCCTCTGTCTCATTCACTCCCTGACTCTTAGGCTGCTTTCACACTGGGGCGGGCATTGACGGTAAAACGCTGCTAGTTTTAGCAACACTTTACTGTCATTTTAGCTGCACTATTCAGCTTCTAGCAGGCGCTTTTAACCCCCGCTAGCATCTGAATTAAAGGTTAAATGCGCTTCAGCAGCGGCGGCCATTAATTTCAATGGGCAGGAGCGGTGTGTACAGTGCTCCTCCACCGCCCCAAAGATGCTGCTTGGAGGACTTTTTTTTAACGCCCTGGCAGCGCCCCAGTGTGAAAGCACTCAGACTTTCACACTGGGACTGCAGCGGAGGCATTTTTCAGGTGCTTTACAGGCGCTATTTTTAGCCCAAAAGTGCCTGAAAAACGCCTCAGTGTGAAAGGGGACCTACACTCACCCCCTCTCTTTTACACTCACCCCCTCTCTTTTATACTCACTCCCTCTCTCTTACACTCACCCCCCTCTCTCACCCACCCCCTCTCACCCCCTTTCCCTCAACCCTCCCTCTCTCTCTCTCTCATTCCCCTCTCTCTCATGATATACAATAATGGATGTAGGGGCCTTTTGGTGGGCGTGATTTTTTTTGGGGGGGGGTGGGGGGCAGCATTTTATTGAATTAAAGTGGGCCGGTCTGGATGAAGTCCAGGGCCAAAAAATTTTCCCAGTCCAGCCCTGACCCTAACGGATAACTTCTAGTTAGCTAAAGCTTTGATTATTATATAATCTACTTCAAATAAATATATCATATCATATTGATAAAAAGAGGACATTCCAAAAAATCCGAAACATCACTGTTCAAATAGCCCTTTTTTCTGTAAAACACAAGTCAGGACAACTCTCCAATTCAATAACTGATGAAATCCACTGCAACTGTGCAAATATAAAAGTATACTCAGTTTTCCAAGGACTGTTGCATCTTGTTACTTGATTCTTACATCTTTCTCTATATTGTCCCAATAGGTTTAAATCACTAAAGGCAAATAGGATGTTCACTTTGCATGGGAAGTTGCATTATGGAAGGGAACTTTTCCCAGAGGTTAGTGTTAGTGGTGAAATTTCACTTTGCAAAGAATACCCAATCACAAGCAAAGAAAAAAAACAGCATTTTTGCATGCACATGATTGGATGATGGAAGTCAGCAGAGTTTCACCTCATTCGCTAAGCTTTGAAGGTAAAATCTCTTGAAAAGTGCAACTTCCCTTGTAAAGTGAACAGTCTATTTGACTTTAGTATATCAACCCCAATGTGTTCAAATGAAGCTGCAGTGGTCGCAGAGGGGAGAGGGCAAATAAGCTGTTCACTTTGCAGTGGAAATTGCACTTTGCAAGAGAATTTTCATATTCACTAGATTGCTTACAAATTGAACAGCCTATTTGCCTTTAGAAAAAAAAAATGTAACCCCTAGGCGACGACCGCACGCAGATATGCAGCCTCTCGGCAGCCGGGCCTTGGGGCCAAATATTTGCATGCCTAAGCGCCGATAGAGCTGTGCCGAGAGCGCGGTTCCAGCACAGTCATCGGCAGCTCACGAAAAGCTTACGATTAGGAGTTTTACGATCATGTGACCCCGCCTCCTGGAATGCCAAACCCCTTAAAGGGCCGGCATTAACCGGCTCCAAGGGGTTAAACCAGTGAACACACAGGGGTTGATTTATTAAAGACAAACAGGCTGTTTACTTTCCAAGGGAATTTTCCCCACAGCTTAGTAAATGTGGTGAAATTTCACTTTGCAAAAAATACCCAATCATGTGCAGCGAAAAAAAAACAGCATTTTTGCTTAAACATGACTGGATGATGGAAGTCATCAGAGCTTCGTCTCATTGACTAAGCTCTGTGGAAAATTCCCTTGCAATGTGCAACTTAATTTGCAAAGTGCAATTTCCCTTGAAAAGTGAACAGCCTTTAGTAAATCAACCCAGTCCCCAGTATTTATATATTATGGGGATATTCTGAAGGTCTTGATGACTGTTGGGATTAAAGCGGTTGTAAACCCAACCACACAACTTGCACCTACAGGTAAGCCTAGATTAAGGCTTACCTGTAGGCAGTAGTGTATTTAGGTTTTGTGCTGCCCTAGGCCTGACTAAACTCGTGCACCCCCTAATTTTAATATGACCCACCCCTTCCTGTCAAGGCCACACCCCTTTCTGTTTAAGACCCGCCCTGAAATTCTCGAGTGGGGACACTAGTTCTGAGGGCCTAGAGGGGGGGCAATGGATTCCCTTAATTTTCATAGATTTCCTCTGACTTCCTGTTTGGCTATGGGGCAGGATGTGAAGGGAATTCTCTGCAATGGGACAGGGATGGTGAAAAATAAACTGAAAGGGGCTGACAGCCTCCCTTACTCTATCTAAATGAAAAAAAAAAAGTGTTGCCTATAGTTCTACTTTAAGCACAAATTTCTGATAATTTTATGGAGAGGACTAAGAAGATATAACCATGCTAATGGTGCAGTAGAAAACATATAGCACAGTGAGGAAGGTTTGAGGTCCAGGATGATAGGACAGTCAAAATTAGAATGAGCGCCCCCTCCCCCATACCGGAAGCAGTGTGGCCGCTTTATGGGGGCACTAGACTAATTTGTCTCTCAGCCCAGTCCGCCCCATAGGATTGGCGCTACACTAACAGTATAGCGCAAGACGGCGGGGACTCTTTACGTGCTGCCCCCCTGCAAAGTGCTGCCCTAGGCCTGGGCCTTGTTGGCCTAGACCAGGATACAGCGTTGCCTGTAGGTGCAAGAAATATCTCCTTAACCTACACGGTTAAGGAGATATTTGCTGTAAAGCACAGCACCGATGACGTCACGCGCATGCGCACTAGCGGGCCGGCATCGTTGCTGGTTTTCTGAATGGATCTTGCCGGCCCGAGCACGCATGCACGTGACGTCATCGCCGCTCCGGGCCAATCACAGCGCCGGAGCGGCGATAACAGGAAGAAGATCGTCTGAGACATGGCGGCGGGGAAGGCACGGAGAAGAACTTCGGGGGCTTCGATCTCAGGTAAGTCGATCATAATGAGCTAGTATGCTATGCATACTAACTCATTATGACATTCTCTTGCAGGAATCATTAAAAAAATAAAATTAATGAGGGTTTACTTCCTCTTTAAGTGAGCAGACAAACAAGTGCAGCAGATAGAAACCTGGTTGAAATCTAGAACCGCTGAGGAAGAAGGCTGGGTTCTGTGCATCGGTTTAAATGTGCAATTCCCATGTCTGACTGGAGTGTGCCATTAAATTCTCCATGAAATAAATGTACGGTTCTTTTGTGCTTCTTTGCTATCGGCGTCCCTTCTACTGCAGGGTTAGCAATATATCTCTCGCCTGCTCTCCATCACCCGGCTCTCCCTCGGCAGCGATACGGCACGAATCTACAGCACGGCTTGCCCCAGGGTTATTTTATTTTAAATCCTCTAATGTGGCTGAATCATTTAAAGGTCACCATTCTGAAAGAAGGAGCTTTGCTTTAATGGGCCGGCTCTGCGGGAATCTCACCCTGATGTGACAGGAGGTCACATGCATCTCACCAACGCCGAACACACAGCTCTGGGTCCCCAAAGAGGCTCTAATGTGCTCTTGTGGATGAGACATCGGGGCAGCGGAGGGGAGCTCTGGGAGGTCTGTGGGCGGTTTGATGAGAGGACACTGATGGGGAAATTTCAAGGAAGCAGCTGAAAAACCGGTCTAGCGGGGTCATTGCCAAGGAACAATATATGAAGTTGAGTCAGCAGCCATCTATTATTGATCATTCTGATTAGCTGCTTTAGCTTATTGATCTTTCCACACCAGATCTTGCACTGCTTTGTTAAACGTGACTTACCTAAGTTCTGTTTTAATTCAGATCAACATGACAAACTGTAATTGAAAAAAAACAAACAACCCCTTGGCCTCATTTACATGGGCGAAGAGGCACTTAGGCTAGGCATAGAAGGGTCATTTTCATTTAGCGGGCTGCTAAAAAAAACAACAATGCTTGTGTGAATGACAGCAGGGACTCCTCTGATGTGAAAGTACGCTGATTGCCTCTGCAGCCTCTGATCGAATGAAAAATTTCCAAAATTCCAGTTTGACAGAAGTCGATTGTTAGATCGACCATTGTTGAGTGACAACGGCCGTAGATGGATGGAAATTTGGCTGATCCCTGCTGAACTGGCTGAATTTCGATCCATCTATGGCCAGATATTCAGCACAAATTAAGCATTTGCTTCCACCTCTGGAGCTGTGTTGAGATGCCTACTATGTATTGTTTTCCTGCACCTAGTAAACTCAGGGCCCATATGTATACAATATGCACCGCCGCAGCCTGTTTATGTATACATTTCACCCTTGTGGGGGGGCTTGCGAATGGCTAGTAATGGAGCCAAGAGCGCAAGTTCCTGCCCTGCTTCTTCCCTTCCAGAACAACAACCCACCTACTTGATGCTTAAACACTCCACCATCTTGTGTCCTCTCCAGAGGCCTTTTTAGAGGCTTTCTCATGAAAATCGCTGCCATGAACCTTTATATCCCAAAGGAAGGAATGTTCACACAGAAGTAGATTTATTATATTTTACTGAGGTAGTTGAAAAATGGCAAATGCAGTCACATCACATCGACATATTATCACATATAGTGGATGAACAGTAGCAGTCACATGTGAAAGGATCCAGCAGAACATATAGCAAGCCATGTTCCCTAGCTCTGTCTCTCTCCGCCCAGGGTAATTAATACTCACTCAGAGGTTCTGGTTTGCCTTAGGCTGTCTGTGTCCACTCACTGTTCCTTGCAGATAGTCCCTTTGAGATAGGATCACTGCAGACATCTTTATCTGGGTACAGGTGCTCCAGGGGGATAGACTCACTCCAGGGGACACTTAGCCTGCCCTAAAAGGCCTTTTGCAACCCACCATAGCCTTCACCACCATCAGGAAGTCTACAGCCGGCTCTTCTGGGTACAGGTCTACATCTCCTTGCCCCCCAGCCCTGTCCATGGCCTCCACTTAGCTGACTACCTGTAGGTACCTGGAGGTACACAGTGCTGGCAGAGCGGACTTTCCAGTTCATATGATCAAATACAGCTGTTGAATAAGACTCTCATCATGTTTGCCTTGACATATTGGAGGCTTTCCTAGCAAGTCATTCTCTGTTCAGATTTGTCTTTGCTTTCACGTGGTTCCTTTGTATATGGATTGGGATTGGTGGAATCGTCAAACCTTTGTGCATAGGACCTCCATTTGGCTTATCGGGTGGGGCCCCCTTTCCATCTGGGCTGTTAGCCTGCCCGCACCATGCTGAGGGATCACTTGGTTTGCACATTAATGCTTTGGTAGAGGTGTGTCTGTGTCCTCATTTGGGTCTCCCAGAATTATTATATTGTAAATCATCACTACTTACTTACCCATTCACCCTCCACTAGAACCCCTAAAGAAGCCGGCAAGGCGAAACGCATTGGGTTGTGGCTATCTCCTTGGTGCAATCTCCCTCCACTGATGTATTATCTGATATTTTTGTTATATCTGATCAGTTATTACAGGGCTATATCTTTTGGAGATTTGGGGGAGGTCATGAGGTCTAGTGATATGATACTGTGACACTGTTTTTAGAGTGGTGTCTCATATGTTGAGACACTCTTTTTATCTACGTATTAATAAAATAAATTTGTTTTACTCTATATGATGTGCGACTAATTATTCCAAGAGGAGGTCTTCAGCGCCTTTAAAGTCACAATCTTCTTTTTCTTTTGTATTCACCTTCTAACTGGGATGTGGTGCTGTTACTCAACTGAATACATTTAAATATAGAAAACTAAGAAATGTACAATGGGTTCATGCTGCTGCAGTCCTGAATATTGAATACCTCCAACATACATGTAGCACCCTCTAGCTAGTGTGCTAGATGTAAATAGGTTTGTTAGTGTAGGAAAATAGTTTTTTGCTTAGAGCCAGATCTGGGTTGAATCTGGCTCAGGGTTGAATGACTCAGGGAGGCTGGATGACTCAGCAAGCAGCTTCTCTGGTGCCTCCCCCTGTTTTCTGGAACCTTGGAGAAGCTTCCAGATGTAGTGGATAGAGGTTAGGAGGAGCAGTTTGGCATATGTATGAGGTCCTCAACCAATCCCCAGCAAAAAGGGGCTGGAAGGGGGCAGGCCACATCATAAATAGACATGAGTCATGACAGTAGGGGTAGTCGGGTGGAAGAAAGAGATAGAGTGCTAAGAAGGCTGTCGTGGCCCTTGAGGGTGCCCCCTAGTTTGGGGGGGGGGTGACCATGGGCCGGGGGCTCAGGTGCTGGAAGATTTCCCCTACAAAACATGGAGGAAACCCTTCCTGAAGGCACGGGAGCATGTGAGAGGACAGTGGGAGCAGGTCCGCACGTCTGGGAGATCTCCTGAGAAGTCAGCCAGGTGGGCTGGTGAGTGATCGGTCTAGGAGGACTGTGGAGAGAGTGTCAGTCTGGGAGGACTGTGGAGAAGTTAGCCGCAGCCGCAGCCAGACGAGCTGAAAGTGCCTGAAGAGGTGGTGCTGGGCTCAGTGACCACAGAGGGGAAATGCTGGAAATGTGTTAGCTGTGTCACTCCAACATTCTACAAGTATAGGGGCTGCAAGTCCCTGCCTGTAATGGGCCATGGCTACAAATCCTTTTAGAATGACACAACTGGGAACCAAGCAAGTGTGTGCTGGAGGAAGGACTTGGAGCTGTATATAGACTGTATATAGAAGTGTCCCTAAAGCTTGTTCCAAAGTCAAATGGGCATCCCATAATTTCCAAACCCCATCCAAGTTCTAATCCTTACAATAAATGACAAAAACAAAGTACTGGACTGTTTTCTGACTCTAATGCCTCGTACACACGGCCGAGATTCTCGTCGGAAAAAACATGTCGTTTTTTTCGACGAGATTCTTGGACAAGAAACTTGTCCCGGCCGAGTGTACACACGCTCGATTCAAAGAACCCGCGGTTCTTTGAATGCAGCGTACGTGGTGACGTCATCGACTACGACGAGCATGCGCTCGTCACATTCGATGCCGTCGCCGACATCTTGGTATACCCTACCTATGCCTAGGAAGCTACCGCGAATGCGTCGAATTCATTTCGAACATGCGCGGGCTTCCGGGAGGACAGGTAAGTGTACACACACTCACTTTTCTTGTCGAGAAACATGCCGAGGAGAATCTCGACGAGAAAATAGAGAGCAGGATCTCTATTTTCTCGTCGAGATTCTTGTCGTTTTTCTTGACGAGAAACCATACACACGAACAAATTTCTCGGCAAAAAATCTCTGCCAGCAAGCTTCTTGCTGGTTTTTGCCGAGAAACTCGTTCGTGTGTACGAGGCTTAAGAAACTGAAAATTCGGTGTGGCTGACTGTGCAGGGTGGGGGATCCCAGTCTACTTGCGGCTCCTTAGGGGGTGCGCCACATAAAAGTAGCTTTGGTGCATTCACAATTTAGGACCAGCAGCTATGTGTACAGATGATGGATTTCCAATTCAAATAAACAGGAAATGTTATAGAAAAGCCAGATATATTCAGTGCTTGGAAAATGAGAAACAAAAGGTCACAAAAACACTGAATAGAAAATGAACACAAACTGTACTGAAAAAAAAGAGCTTTATGTACTAAAAGAATAGATAGATTGCTTAGCCCAGGAAATATATGTTCACATCAAATCAAGGTAATTTAAAAACTGCTCACATAACTAATGATGGGTATGAAATACTGGGTTAAGTGAACTTTCTACTGGGTAATACATAGTGTGAGGGCCTCAAATGCTCTCCGTGACATCGCCAAATGTGCCACAGATAATATTCTGTGACTGTAATGTTCAGGGCCGCTGATAGGGGGGACCATCAGTTCTCTTGAAGGGGGCCCGAGCACACAGAGAGGGGTATTAGTGAGGGATGACAATTGTGTCTCTGTTCCTCCAGCAGATGAAAGCTGGTCTCTCCCCCTCTCCCTGCTACCAGCTTTCAGCTGCTGGAGGAAGAGAGAGACACAATTGTCATCCCTCACTAATCCCCGTTCCTGTGTGGGCCCCTCCTCTCAGAGCTGGCTCTAATGCCGCGTACACACGACCGTTTTTAATGTCATTGAATAAAACTGCATTTTTCCTCAACGTGATTCTTCTCAAGCCTGCCTTGCCTACACACTATCGTTGAAAAAAATGCTTGAGTAAAGCGCGGTGACGTACAACACGTACGACTGCACTATAAAGGGGAAGTTCCATTCGGATTGCGCCACCCTTCATGTTAGTAAAGTTTGGTGAGAGACGATTCGCGCTTTTCAGCCTCGTGCTTTTCAGTCCGTTACAGCGTGACGAATGTGCTATCTCCATTACGAACGCTAGTTTTACCAGAACGAGCGCTCCCGTCTCATACTTGATTCTGAGCATGCGCATTTTTTTTCACGGCGTTAAAGCGTACACACGGTCGTTTTCCATGACGAGAAAAACGACGAGAAAAATTAGAGCATGTTCCAATTTTTTTATGGCCATTTTTCACGTCGTGAAAAATGCTCTGAAGCCCACACACGATCATTTTTAATGACCATTTTAAAAAATTGCATTTTTCTCGTCATTAAAAATGGTCCTGTGTATGTGGCATAATGTCAGTCATGCTAGGTGAGCTCTGTTACTTTGTTTCTCTCCCTGCAGTTGATCCCATCTCATCTTCCCTGTCTCTCATCCCAGAACTCCAACTGCCCAGTCTGTATATTTTTTTCGTCTCTCTCCCCGTTGCTCTCCCTAACAGCCACAGCTGATCAGCTGCATTCCCATTGGGTGAAGAATTTATTGTTACACTGGTTCCATAGCTGCCTTTTATCTTGTCTCAGTGCAGTTTAGTGTGCTTTGTGTAGCTGGGCTTCCTACTCCTCTCCCCCAGACTGCTTCCTGACCTATGAAATGTTTCTTCTTCTCCCCTACACTGCCAGTTCTCTCTGCAAATCCACGTATCATTGCCTTCTATTTAACCATTTACTAACTGATCTGGCAGTAGTAAACTAATTTTTTTATCTTGTATCTACAGGTAACCCTATAATAGGGCTTACCTGTAGGTACTGTGATTATCTCCTAAATGTAGTAGCCGGTTATAGCTCCGGCGCATGTGAACTGTGTTCTCAATGGACAGCATACCATCCATTGAGAGAGCTGTGCTATGACCATGACTCCAACATGCATGCGTGGGAGTTACATCATCGCAGTTTGGCCAAACGACTGGAGCCCAAGAACCCAGAGAGAAGACCAGACGAAGATGGAATCCCTCTCAGTAGTGACAGCACGCCGCTGGAGATATCCATTTTTTAGGTAAGTCTGTCATAATAATATTTCACCAACGCACGTCCCCCCTTCCCAACAGGGTTGTTGGAAAAAAAAAGTGTTAGAAAAATATAATGAATGGCTCATTCACACAGATACTCTGGCTCTGTGAAGGAGGGATTTGGGCTGGAGCCGCCTGTCATTCTATGGGGATGCATCGGCTGTGTTCATACGAACACAGCCGCAGGCCTTATTTGACAGGTGTGCATGTGAGTGGCCTCCGAATGCACACTGTTTGTGTTCGGGCTGTACACCGGCATCCCCACGTCTGTCAAATTAGGATCTGCAGCTGTGTTCGTACAGCTCCATGTGGCTCAAGCCATATAAATGAACCACTGATTCACACTGTACAGACTACAGCACCCATGTGCATGAGCCCCAAGACCTTATCCAAAAAGAACTTTATTAACTCAGTTTCAACTTTTAGATTTAGCAGGAATGCTGTGAGTTATGTTGTATTTGTGTCTGCTAATAATTATTTTATTGTATTTTTAGCGAAATATAGCTTTAATATTTCCTTGGGTGCCCTGTCAGGTAGTCTGTACTGGGCCCCACGATTTGTATCAGCAGCCCTGTATATGCATACCGGCGAGAGACCAGACCAGCATAGATTTGAGCCTGAGACTGGAAATGAAGACAGCTGGGGGCAGCGCAGCACCACCCACATCACAGCACCTGCATCTCTGCCACAGGGAGACTGGAGCACCCACTCACTCTCTGCTTCCCACCGCTGATCACCATCAGGCTTTTGGGGAATGATAGAAGGGGCCCCACCCTTCTACAGAATGTGGTCACCACAGCATCGCGGGGACTGGTGAGAGGGCGATTCGCCCATTACTGCTACTCAGTGGTGGCTGATGTTCAACATTTTTGGGGGGGTGCGAACAAACTGAAAAATACTGAAACAAAAACATCATATGCAGCCACTGTGCCCATCAAATGCAGCCACTGTGCCCATGATATGTAGCCACTGTGCACATCATATGCAGCCACTGTGCCCCATCAAATGCAGCCACTGTGCACCATCAAATGCAGTCACTGTGCCCCATCAAATGCAGCCACTGCGTCCATCTAATGCAACCACTGTGCCCGTGAAATGCAGCCACTGTGCCCATCATATGCAGCCTCTGTGCCCATGAAATGCAGCCACTGTGCCTATCATATGCAGCCTCTGTGCCCATGAAATGCAGCGTCTGTGCCTATCAATTGCAGCCACTATGCCCATCAATTGCAGCTACTGTTCCCAACATATGTGACCTCTGTGCCCATTGTGACAGCAGGAAGGTAAAGTCACCTGGTTGCATCCAGGGGGGTAGATATATTTCTCCCAGATTCAGGCTTTATGCTGACTTATACAACTAGGGTGGAGAGTTGTATAAGCCCAGCTGAGGCTAGTAGGCTCATGGATGACTCATACCTCTAGGGAGAGTGTGGGGCGTCGTACAGACAGGGAGTTGATGAGGCCAGCTGAAGCTTGTCAGCTCATTTAGGCCTCTATAAGAACTCCCAGATTCATTAGGTGTTAGCTCATGCCTGGAACCAGACCTGTGTGGACTGTCTAGGGAGAGTGAACCCCTGTGCGGTGAGGCAAAGCCTGTGTGGCTATTTGTTTGGACTTTTACTAAACCAGGGACTTAGGGAGTAGGACAGCACCAGGCTGATCCCAGTTGTTAGTTTAGGAAACCTGCATGTTTAGTCAGAGGTCAAACTGACCAGGATTTATTTTGTTTGTTTCTTTTTGGCTTTGCTGTGTTTTTGTCACTGTACATAGAGAAATAAACCGCACCTTTTGATTTTAAAAACCACAACCTCCGTCTGCTGGCCCTGTTTTTGTGTGGGGAGCCCAACCAGGGGGTCACACACACCCGCTACCGAGTTAACCCCCTCACAGTTGGTGGAGAACCAGTGGCAGTTTTTTTTAAGCCAGCATGGAGGAGATACTGAAACAGCTGGCTCTAGCAAATGCCATTCAACAGCAGACAAATGCAGGTTTGCAAAGGAGCCTTGCAGCCCAGCAGCAAGCTCATCAACAAGCCCAGCAGCAATCTGAGGCCCGCTTCATAGACCTGTTACAGAAGCAAGAGCAGAGACTACAACAAATGGAAGCAGTAATGCAGCAACGTCCGCAGACCAGTGAGGAAAGCCGTCCCACTAATACCGCGTCCTTTGGGGTGAGTCGTTTATTGACAAAAATGACTGGAGAGGATGATCCAGAGGTATTTTTGACCACATTTGAAAGGACTGCTGAAAGAGAAAAGTGGCCTGAGGAGCAGTGGGCTGGACTGGTGGCTCCTCTGTTAACTGGTGAATCGCAGAAGGCTTACTATGACCTAGAGCCTGACCAAGCAAAAGACTATGTGATGCTAAAAGCTGAAATATTGGCAAGGCTGGGTGTCACCCTGGCTGTCCGGGCTCAGCGTGTGCATAACTGGACTTTCCAGCTTGGAAAACCCCCCAGGTCTCAAATGTATGATCTCATTCACCTGAGCAGGAAGTGGCTACAGCCAGAGACTTTGTCCGCACCAGAGATTGTGGAACGTGTTGTAATGGATCGGTTTTTGAGAACTCTTCCTACTGCCATCCAAAAGTGGGTAAGCCATGGAGACCCAGAGACGGCCGGTGGTCTTGTGGATCGTGTAGAGAAATACTTGGCTACAGAGAACCTGACGGCCTCTTCCAGAAACACTCGGACTTTCCACCCTAAGACCAGACCATCCCCAGGGGCGGATAAGAGGATTCCAAGGGGTGAGGGTGGAGAGAGTGAGAGGGTGGGAGCTCTACCCCAAGTTTGGCGAGAACAGCCTGGGAAATCAGCGGCTCAAGAGGCCGCAAGAAGGATCGTTTGCTACCGCTGCCGGCAAGCGGGACATATTGCAGCCAATTGCCCGGTTGTGGAGGAACCCATGCAGTGTGACTTTCTGACGGGCAGACGTCAGTCGCTGTGTGCGACAGTCGCATGCACTGCCATTCGAGGAACTGAGAAACATTTATGCAAAATGTGTATTAATGGTAGAAATGTTGTGGTATTACTGGATTCAGGTAGCCTTGTGACCCTGATAAAGGCTGAATTAGTTAAAACAGAGGTCTCTGGGAATAGCAAGGTAGCTGTTATTTGTGTGCATGGGGACACCCGAGAGTATCCAGTGACTACAGTGTGTTTCGAGACCCCCAAAGGTACCCTCTCTCATCCAGTGGGCTTAGTATCTCAGTTACCGCATGACGCCATTGTGGGAAGGGATTTTCCGAAGTTCTGGGAACTGTGGGATGATCCTGAGCCCCCCACTGGTGCCCCTATGTACCAGGAATGTGATAGCCAGAACTCCTCTGAGAGTGGTGAGGACTCTCCAGAATTTCCCTTGTCAGTATTTGCAGGGGAGACTCAAGAAACTAGAGAGGAGCCCACCTCCTCAGACGAAAACCTACCGTCTGTGGAGTTTTCTGATCTGGAGGTTCACAGGGAAAATTTTGCCACAGAACAGTTAAAAGACCCCGCCCTAATAAAGGCACGGGAAAACGTAGTGGAAATAGATGGCGAGTTAGTGAACCCAGATAATACCTGCACTTACCCATACTTCAGCGTAGAGAAGGACCTACTGTATCGGGTGGCAAAAAGGGCAGAAGAAACCGTTGAGCAGCTGGTGGTGCCCAAACCTTACAGGAAGTTGGTGTTGGAGTTGGCCCATGGGCACATTCTTGGAGGTCATCTGGGGACAGAGAAAACCCGAGAGAGGGTATTACAGAGATTCTATTGGCCTGGGGTGATGAAGGACATAGAAAATTATTGTTCCTCCTGCCCTGTGTGTCAGAGGTCGGCCCCGATGCCACATTTCCGTAGCCCGCTGGTCCCTCTACCCATCATTGAGGTCCCGTTTGAGAGAATCGCAATGGATTTGGTAGGTCCTATAATCAAGTCCGCTAGGGGGCACCAGTACATATTGGTTATAATGGACTATGCCACCCGTTATCCAGAAGCGATCCCTCTCAGAAATACCTCGGCCAAAACCATAGCCAAAGAGCTATCTCTTGTTTTTAGCCGGGTGGGTATTTGTAAAGAACTGCTTACGGACCAAGGTACACCCTTTATGTCCCGGGTTATGAAAGAGCTGTGTAAATTGCTCAAAGTGACGCAATTGCGTACATCTGTGTATCACCCCCAAACCGATGGGCTGGTTGAAAGATTCAACAAAACCCTAAAACAAATGTTGAAGAAAGTGGTGGATAGAGATGGAAAGGATTGGGACTGTCTACTTCCTTATTTGATGTTTGCTATTAGGGAGGTGCCCCAATCCTCTACGGGATTCTCCCCCTTTGAGTTACTGTATGGGAGACACCCAAGAGGGCTGTTGGATATTGCCAAGGAAACTTGGGAAAGTGAGAGTTCTCCCCACAGGAGTGTGATTGAGCATGTCGCCCTGATGCAAGATCGAATTGCACAGGTAATGCCCATCGTGAAGGAACATTTGGCCCAAGCGCAGTTGGCACAGCAGAGAGTGTACAACCGTGGAGCAAAGACCCGTACCTTTTCCCCGGGGGATAGGATATTGGTACTTGTCCCTACGGTTGAAAGTAAATTCCTTGCCAAATGGCAAGGCCCCTACGAGATAATGGAAAAAGTGAGCGAAGTGAATTACAAGGTCAGACAACCAGGAAGGCGAAAGCCCGAACAGATATATCACGTTAATCTGTTGAAAGCCTGGAGGGATAGAGAGTCCCTAGTCGCAGAAACTTGGTCACCAGCTCAAACTGGTTGCGTGATTCCGGAGGTTGGAATAGCAGCCACCTTGTCACAACCCCAACAACAGGAGGTTAAGGAGTTTGTGCTTCGCAACAAGGAGGTGTTCTCTGAGCTGCCGGGACAAACATCTGGGGTAGAGCATGATATTATTACCCCGCCCGGTGAAAGGGTGAAGTTAAAACCCTATCGGATCCCAGAGGCCCGACGGGAGGCAATACGGGAGGAAGTACAGAAAATGCTGAACTTAGGGGTGATAGAGGAGTCCCAAAGTGATTGGTCTAGTCCCATTGTGTTGGTGCCTAAACCGGATGGGAGCTGGCGATTTTGTAACGATTTTCGTCAGTTGAACAAAGTTACAAAATTTGACACCTACCCCATGCCACGTATAGATGAGTTGATCGACCGGCTGGGAACAGCCCGATACATGACGACTCTTGACCTCACAAAAGGGTATTGGCAAATTCCCCTGGCCAAGTCGGCCAAAGAGAAAACCGCATTTGTAACCCCAGACGGGGCGTTCCAATATAAGAGAATGCCGTTCGGGTTACAGAATGCGCCGGCCACATTCCAGCGGAAAATGGACCAGATACTGAGGCCCCATCGGAAGTATGCTGCGGCTTACCTGGATGACGTAATTGTCCATAGCACAGATTGGGCCTCACATCTGCCAAAAGTGCAAGCAGTCCTAGACTCTATCCGGGAAGCGGGGTTTACGGCTAACCCCAAGAAGTGTACCATTGGGCAGGAGGAGGCCAAATATCTTGGGTACACCATTGGCAGGGGAGTGATAAAACCCCAACTCAACAAAGTCGAGGCCATCCAGAGTTGGCCACGTCCCAACAGCAAGAAGCAGGTACGGGCCTTTCTGGGAATCGCGGGTTATTATCGGCGCTTCATTCCCCACTTTGCTTCTAAGGCTGTGCCCCTAACCAACCTGACGAAAGGGAAAGGGTCGGTCATGATTAAATGGACCCCCGAGGCTGAGGCAGCATTCCAATTCTTGAAACAAGCCTTATGTAGCCAGCCAGTGTTGTACTCACCCGACTTCTCTAAAGACTTTGTCGTACAAAGTGATGCGTCAGATGTGGGGTTAGGAGCAGTATTGTCCCAGGTCTGGAACGGGGAAGAGCACCCAGTCATTTACCTCAGCAGGAAGTTGAAGTCCCATGAGGTAAATTACGCCACGGTTGAAAAGGAGTGTTTAGCGGTGAAGTGGGCTCTAGATTCCCTTCGGTACTATCTGCTAGGTAGGCACTTTGACATGGTTACGGATCACGCTCCGTTAAAGTGGATGGCTCAAAACAAGGAGACAAATAGAAGAGTGAATAGGTGGTTCCTGGCCCTACAGGAATTCAACTTCACAGTAAAGCATCGCCCTGGCGTTCAAATGGGGAATGTGGATGCTTTGTCTCGAGTACATGAATGCCTGATTGCTGGTGTTCCAACCCCAAGGTTAAAACAAGAGGGGGGGGGTATGTGACAGCAGGAAGGTAAAGTCACCTGGTTGCATCCAGGGGGGTAGATATATTTCTCCCAGATTCAGGCTTTATGCTGACTTATACAACTAGGGTGGAGAGTTGTATAAGCCCAGCTGAGGCTAGTAGGCTCATGGATGACTCATACCTCTAGGGAGAGTGTGGGGCGTCGTAGAGACAGGGAGTTGATGAGGCCAGCTGAAGCTTGTCAGCTCATTTAGGCCTCTATAAGAACTCCCAGATTCATTAGGTGTTAGCTCATGCCTGGAACCAGACCTGTGTGGACTGTCTAGGGAGAGTGAACCCCTGTGCGGTGAGGCAAAGCCTGTGTGGCTATTTGTTTGGACTTTTACTAAACCAGGGACTTAGGGACTAGGACAGCACCAGGCTGATCCCAGTTGTTAGTTTAGGAAACCTGCATGTTTAGTCAGAGGTCAAACTGACCAGGATTTATTTTGTTTGTTTCTTTTTGGCTTTGCTGTGTTTTTGTCACTGTACATAGAGAAATAAACCGCACCTTTTGATTTTGAAAACCACAACCTCCCTCTGCTGGCCCTGTTTTTGTGTGGGGAGCCCAACCAGGGGGTCACACACACCCGCTACCGAGTTAACCCCCTCACACCATGGAATGCAGCCTCTGTGCCCCATCAATTGCAACCTCTGTGCCCATCATATGCAGCCACTGTGCCCCCGCTCTCTGACCGACACTTACCCCATCTTGGTGGCGGGTCAGGCAGCGGGTGACGGCTGCGAGCTGTGGGACGGGTGGCGCGGGTCAGGCGATGGCTCCTGTGTCCTCTATGCGTCTCTTCTTCGCTTCTGCTAGCTGGCCAATGGGATCGCCTGTGCCTTCAGCCAATCAGATGACCGGTATTAGATCAGTGCCTTCTGATTGGCGGAGAGGCGGTTCAGTGTTATATTCATTTTATATTCATTTTTTTTTATATTCAACATTCATTTGCTTTTCTAACATGCCTGGGTGGACTACGAGCGCAATGCTCTGCGCTACAAGTCCACCTTTTTTGAAGCCTATTAGAGCCTTTGGCTCTAATCAGGTGCTTCAAAAAAACACCCCCACCGCTGGAATTCAGGCGCCCGGCATCCGAAAAGGGTCAGTAACTTGTGCAGGACGCAGGGGCACCCCCTTCCTATCTATGTGTCCGGCCCCTTAATCTACATGCGGGATGCATGGATTCCAATGGGGTATTTTTCTTTTTTGAAGCGTGTGATTAGAGCCAGAGGCTCCAATAGGCTTTAAAAAAGGGCGGGCCTGGGACGCAGAGCACTGTGTCCCTATCCCACCCGATTGTGTGACAATAACAAATTAATATTTGCTATTGTCTTCCTGATTCTCCTCCCGGCCATTTAGGAAGTGGGTCATGAGACCCGTCACTTGATTGGCCGAAAGGAGAAGCAATCCTATTGACCCCCTAGAAGGAGGAGGGTGGAGACGCACGGCAGAAGCCGCCGTGATGCAAAGGAGGAGGAGACGCAGGGGAAGCTGCCGCCCGTCGCCTGGAGGAAGCACTGCTGATAAATGGGGTAAGTGTGTGACTGGTGACCGACCGGCCGGGAACGTGCGGGTGACCCGACTGGGGGGGTGGGGGTGTTGGCTGTGGTGCATTGGTAGCCCGAGTGTAGCTGATTGCCTCTTTAGTTTAGGTGCAGCCTAGCTGGTATTTTTTGTATTGTATTAGTTTGTGGACTGCACAACCCATGCACCATTTATATTTAGTAGGTATAAATTGATCTGAGTGGTTGCCATGTTTACTTTACATATAATGTACACTCAGTAGTCAATTTGTTTAGGACATCTATCTTATCAGGTCTTTTGCTCCAAGAACTGTCTGAAGTCATGTAGTGACTAGTGAACAAAGTATTGGATACATCTTTTGGGGAGCTACAGTACTCAATGGGAACTTTATAATGCAGCTTTGTTGCTACATTAACTTCCTTTTTGGCATATGATATTTCTTTAGGGGAGGTACCATGTTTCCAATCTTTATTCATCCAGTTTTGCTGTTCCTTTCCCATTGTTGCCTTTTTTGCCTATTCTTAACCAACAGGAGTTGAACCAAACCTGATCCTGTGCTGCTCTGGTTCATTCTCTTCAAGGTTTGACATGTATGGAGCAGTAATTCAGAAGACTGGTGACTGTTTTAATGTGAATAATTCTAGCTACTCTTTGTTGACCTCTATCATTATCAAGGTGTTTTGCCCTTAGAACTGCTCTTATTATAGTTTTTCTGCACCATTCTCTGGGAACTCTAAAGGCTGTAACCGATTAAATGCACAGATCAGCTGTTTCTGAAATGCGGCATCCACCACTTCAGGCATCAACAATCATTTCATGGTCTGAGTTGCTCATCCCACATCTTTCCCATTCTAAGCAACAACTGAAACTCTTGACGAAACTATTAACCCATTGACCATGCTAGCATGCTTAAAACCTATGCACAGCCAAAACCAAAACATAAAAATCAGCCCAAGGGACTGATGGAGAAAGAGGCATGACTTACAGTCAGTAGTAAGCGTACCTTGTGCTGATACCTCTTCTGTTAGGTGAAATCCTCCTCCACCCATGCTCCCACTAAGGGTGGTTGGGGACTAAGAGGCTGTCACAGGCTTTCATTAAGCGTGCCCGACCATGCCTGTCCTTGCTGCCAAGCTCAACGATTCATAGAATCCGTACTAAAGCTTGTATGAAGAGAAAGTGATCTATGAATGGAGGACAGATGGATGATTGATAGCTCCCCCCACCACTCATAGATTGTGCGTCATTCATAGAAGCTGTAGTATGGCTTCTATGCATGCATCGGCTTGGTGAAAAAGCCAGGCATATTTGGGTATTCTTGATGAAAGTTGGAACAATACAGCGGCAGTGCTGCGAGGGCATGGATGGAGGAGGAATTAACCTAATAGAAGATGCATCAGCACAAGGGACACATCCTACTGACTTTACGTTATGTCCCCAGTGCAGTTTTTTTTTTTCTGTACTTAGGCTTAAGAGAGGAACTCAATTAAGAAAGGGAAAAAATTCAGCAGCTACAAATTCTGTAGTTGATGACTTTTAAGAAATAGTACTTACCAGCTCATGGGGTCCAGTGCTATCTTACTCTGAACTAAATCTTCACTGGGCTTCGGCTTTTCTCTGTGTCATCTTATACACTGGCTACTCATTTGTACTAAGCATTTCTCCACCATCCTCAGGTTATATCTCCTAAGCGATGTGTAAGTTGACATAGAGAACACTCTTTGATATAAATGTAGTGATGTTGTCATATACTGATTTTGGTATGTCTTTCTTCAGTTAGCTTATTTCTCTTTTGCTGCCAAGATAAAAAGGTCCTGAGGAAGCATGTAGATGTAAAACGCATCAACCCCTTGGATGTTTTAACCATATGTTATAAGTCCTAACCATATTGGCATACAGCGTATAGTAAACAAAACCAAAGGGATTTGTTTTCTATGTTTTTAGATGCTTTTTAATGACTTGCAATAAAATTTAACTTTTTACAATTTGGTGTGGTTGTCCTTCTCTGGTACCAGTAAAGTCTAAACAAGGTGTTTTTTTTTTATATATAGTAGTTAACATGGATGTGGTACCTCCCCCAATAGCCAAGCATTTTGTTTTTTCTATTTAGTTTTGGACAGAGTGGAGAGAGATTAGAACATCTGTCAGTTTTCACTGCTGTCTGTACCCCCAACATTTTTGGTTGACATCGAAACAAGGATAGGCAAAATCTTCCAATGGGGATACTAGTTCTGGTGACACACTGGGATTCCCTCTCTTCTGAGGAATTTCCTGTAGCGGGTAGGTACCTTTCAGTATGCTGATTCGGGTGGAGACATCAGTGATGTTCAGTTCCTTGCGGCCCAGCAGGTGGTGCTGTCACTTTGGGCCGGGGTTGAACCATCACTGGAGTGCCGTACCCTTTTTGGTCTCTCGCGGCTGTTGTGCGGCGGGGCGGGGAACCCGCTGTGCTGGCTGGGAGAGGCTATAAAAGGGGCGGACATCTTTGCCATGGGATTCGAGTCCCAGGCACCTTTAGCCTGAGGGCTGCTGCCCAGTGGTCGGTGTCCAGGCGGCCTAGGCCTGGACACGTGGAGTTCGGGAGTCACCCCAGACACCCTCAGTCTGGGGTGGGGTGCATCATTCAGGCCTGGGGCCCAGCTTCTTCCACTGGGATCCGCCCGGGAGGAATCGTCCTAAGACACCCACAGAATCGGGTGTCTGAATCCAGGCGTAAGGGACCGCGCAGGTGACCTTCCCGTAGATCTGGTGCAGCAGATTGCCAGTGCCGGGACAGGGCCTCCGGAGACCGTCGGGATGGATGTCCTCGCCAAACAGGGACCGTTACTCAGGCCTGTGGCAGAGGCCCCAACTAGTTCACCCGGTAGGTGGCAGCTACCAACTTCACCGTCTGTGGCAGAGACCGTGCGCCAGGCCTATCCGCACGAGAAAGGGATAGGAGAGTTCATTGTGCCTGGGCCTACTCGTATCCACACCCCTGTCTGTCTGGTATGGAAGTTCAACTGAGTATGTTCATTCTGGTATTGAAGAAATAAAGGAGTGTTGAACTTTTAAATGGTGTGGGGCTCTATTACTGGCAGATACACCTCCACGGAAGAAGTGGAGGCTCCATGCGCAGAATGCAGACCCAAAGGTAATCTAAAGAGACTTTGCTAAAACCTCATATACATTTAAGGTGAAAGCTGGGCATAGTGTCCTGCACTCTCTCCTCCAGAGTACCACTAGACAACAGCCAAGAACAACAGATACAAGAGAGGGAGAGAGTGAGGCCGCTACATTCCTGTCACTTCCTTTTTTGGCTATGGGACAGGAAGTGAAGGGAAATCTGCCCAATGGGACAGAGATGGCAAAATACCTGACAGGAGATATAACCCTCTTTTACCCTATCCAAAATGTAAAAAAAGGTTTACCTTTACTGACACTTTAATGCAGTGTTTCTCAACTCCAGTCCTCAAGGCGCACCAACAGGTCATGTTTTCAGGATTTCCCTCAGTTGAAACAGCTTTGGTAATTTCTAAGGCAGTGAAACTGATCAAATCACCTGTGCAAAATAATGGAAAGCCTGAAAACATGACCTGTTGGGGTGCCTTGAGGACTGGAGTTGAGAAACACTGCTTTAATGCATAACTAACGTTTTGGATAGAGTTGAGAGGGATTAGAATGCTTGCCAGTTTTTATTGCTGCCTGTGCCCCCCATTGATTCACCCACTCTATTTGTCCTGTTTTTTCATTGAAAGTGAAAGTAAAAGAAAATTCCAAATCTTGGGTTGTCCCCAGAAAAGTAATAGAGGGGAAATCTTCCAATGGGGACACTAGTTCTGGTGACCTGGGGGTCCCCAAGGAATTCCCTTAATTTCCCTCACTTCCTGTTTGGCTTTGGGAATGGTCAATCCTAGGACCAAACACAACAATGTCAAGTATCACCTACTGAGGAACAATCAGGAGCAAGGTGTTATTAACATTCAATACTGCCTGTCAGAGGAGATGACTGCTGATGCACTCACAAAGCCTTTATTGAAGGAACGTCATAGTTATTTCCAGAAGAAGCTGAATATAATTTGAAAGAAGAAAATTTGTTGAGAAGGGGTGTTGAAAAAGAACAACAGCATGTAATGTAAAGTTGTAAATAAACTGCCAATACTGTATGCATTATAACTATCTATGCAGCAGGTGGCACTGTAGTATTATAGTGTATAGTTTATGTTTTCTATGATATAACAGGATGTATTGTCTATCTCAGTGCATGTACTTGTATATTCATGCTTCCTGTAATGTTTCTCCATGCTGTAAGACATGTAATATATTTCTCCATGAAAGTAAAGCTGTATTACTGCATCCAAGAAGCTTCCAGCGCTTTTTGCAATACTCTGCACAATATATGTTGCCTTGTGTATGATCTGGCTCTGGTCCTGGGCAATTATGTATGGTATGTACAGCCATACACTAAGAAGAGCTGTTCAAAAGCATAAGATGTGTTGTCATTTGATTCTTCATTTGTGTTTGATAATGTTAGGCTCGGTCCTGATGGGACAGATGTGGCACAGCTTGTCGTATTTTGAGAACGGGCCGGTATCCTGTCTTCAGACGAAACCAGTGAGATTGGACAAAGCTGCTGATGTGGTTGTATACAAAACATACAAATAAGAGGCAGGAAAGCCATCCCACTTAATGCAACAAAAATGTGGGCACTTCAGAACTCTGTCCGGTTCATTACATTTGTCCTTCCCTCCAGCACAGAATTGATTTTCCTCTCTCTCTCTCTTCACACACAATGGAAGGTACCCAAGCACATGATGATGCTGGAGTATTCCACTGGATTAACCATTCCCCTTCTCCAATAATACATGCATTGTGAAAGCTACAGCATCACTGCAAATCGATTTTAACAAGGCAAAAAAGAGGAATTTTTTTTCCTGGAACCAAGGGAAGTGGAAACTCCAGCCTATACTTTGTTGTTCTCTTATGTCCCGTACACACGATCAGACATTTTTCCGACCAAACTCCCATCGGAATTTCATCGGAAAAAAATAGAACAGGTTCTATTTGAAAATTCTGATGGAATTCATCAGAATTTCTCCGATGAGGCCCACACACGGTTGGAATTTCCGATGAAAAAACTTAGACGGACTCCGTCTAACATTTTTCATCGGAAATTCCTATCGTGTGTACACCGCATAACACGTCTATACTCTACTGCAGGCTGTTAAGCTATTATAACAAATAGGAGACAATATATAACCAGGATATTTTTGTAATTTATTGCCTTGTAGCTAACCTACTGCATGCCACCGCATGTGATGTTTTCATGCATGCACTAACAGTACTGATTTATTGTTGGTTTGTGAGAGATGACATCACAATCTATGAGTTACCTCTACTGTTTGTTGGAGATCTGAAAGCACAAAGAGGATACTGCTCTATCTAAAGTAGAACTATGGCCTCCCATTAACAACAACAAAAAAGTGCTGCAGCACTTAAATATAAACTTCACTCCCCCACCCACTCTTCCCCCTTTACCTATTTTTGCTGGATAATCCACAAAAAACATACATGCTCAGCATTCATGTGGTGTTCTGTAATGATCTCTTGCACTGCTGCTGCATACCTGTGCTGCCTTTCTTTTTCTTCAGCTTTTTCTTCAGCTCCGCGACACGATCGCGGGCACCCGGCGGAAATCGAGTCTGCGGGTCCCACGGGCACAGTCATGGAGCTCACGGCGGGCGCGCGCACGGCGGCAAATTCGAAGTGACGTAAATATACGTTAATTTGCCTGCCCGTGCCATTCTGCCGACGTATATCGGCGTGAGCCGGTCCTTAAGTGGTTAAAAGGAAATTATTAAGACAGAAGTGTAAAAGAAGCCATCATTGACTTGTTTTTGAAAAGTCAAGTGCTGAAATTGTCATTCTTATGCCGTGTACACACGACTGTTTTTCTCGTCGAGAAAAATTAAATTTTTTCCTTTTGACGAGAAAAACGATCGTCTGTGGGCATTTTGTCATTTTTCCCGACGGGAAAAACGGAATTAAAAATGACGAGAAAAATTAGAACATGCTCTAATTTTTCTCGTCGTTTTTCTCGACATTTTTTTCCGCTGCAGTTTTTCCATAGGGAAACACTGCCGCGGAGCCCACAGACGGTCGTTTTTCTCGACAAGAGAAAAAATGACGTGAAAAACGACCGTGTGTGGGGAACAAGCCGTTCCCTCGTTTTTAATGTCATTATTCACGGCGGTTTTTTAACCGCCGTGAATAATGATCGTGTGTACGCGGCATTATTCTTGCTTTTTTACTTAGTAAGTCAAGGAAAAGTGTATATGAGTTGTCCTGATGCTTTATGAGCAAAACGGGTGAAGAGCACACAGATCTTGTGCAATTATTCATAGTACATTTTTTTACCGTTTTAAAAACAAAATGACAACTCAAAATCTCTTTCAGGGGAACAGCACATCTCAGGCCAGAAGAAGGCAGTTAGTTATAGCTTGCAGATCGTGGCCAGAGTGCTAGGCTAGAGGCTAGGGTACAGTTCTTTGCGGCTGTCATTTATTCCAACATTACCCTCTCCAAGGATCTAAGGGGGGGAGGCCTTTTTTAAAGCTTGAAAAATAGCAGAACATCCTTGAAATGTGTTGCTTAGCCCTCCATTCGGAAGCAGCCTGCACCCATTTTTTTAGGGCTGCCATCATGAGAAAGAGATCAACAGTACATCTTAGATTCTTGGAGCAAGTACAGTATGGTTGCAAGATTTGGCAGCAACCAAGAACTGTACTCTGCCCCCCCCATGGTCCATGGTGTATGGGCTATAACTGATTGCCTTCTTCTGGCCTGAGATAGGCTATTCCTCTGAAGGGTTGTATGTTGCCAATTTGTTTTAAAACCAATAAATGTACCATTTTTATTGAACGGAATCCATGCACTCTTCTCTCTTTTCTGAATGTTTTAGTATATGGATCCCTCTCTGTTTGTACTTGCTACCAATCCCTAATCACTGCCTACTGAGGACACTGCTCAAACGGTACTGTGTAATTTTACTAAATTTTTGACAGTGCATACTTATTTTCGGATGTTGACTGAAATTTATCTTTAACTGCAATGACCTAAAAGTGGCTCTTATTTATCAAAAGTGAAGATAAACAATCTTCAACAATTAGCTTTGCTGAGTGGCAAGCAATCCGCTTCCTAAGCTACTGTAGCGCCCCCCCCAATATTTGGGGGCGCTATGTGTAAATTTAGGGGTAGTCTGAGCCAGTAGTTGGGCTCAGACTAATTGATTGTTCTGGATTTGCTTCTGCTCTGGGTGTGATGCTGCCTGGCAGTAGTGTTCCCTGTTGCCTGTAGGTGGCACTGTCACCACTGGCATAGGTTGAACCACAGGGGGTATCGCAACACCTTGGGTGTTCTCTCTCGGCAGCCATGCAGTGGGCGTAGTAAACCCGCTGTGCATGCTGGGAGAGGGTACATAAGGGGCAGAAGCCATGATACGGGGTCCATTTTTTCTTGGGGTTCGTTCCTGGGGACCCGTTGGTCCTGTGTATGCGCCTCGTGGCCCACATGGCACGGGGTGCGTGTGTTCTAGCCCCGGGCATCTTCAGCCCGAGGCTACATCGCTGCTTGGTAGGCCCAGCTCTGCTGGCTGAGGCCTGTACCTTCGGGAAGGATCCTGAGCTGCCCACCTGCGGGAGGCTCAAGCTTAGGGAAGGAGACCAGGGGAGGATCTGCCCCAGAGGAGACTAGCGACGGTACTGCTGTCTCGGGAGGAGACCTGGAGCTCACTTAAGGAGGGATCCATCGTCATTATAAGCCCTGCAATACGCCAATCTGGCATAAAGGTTCTTTTACTATTGCTTGACTGGGAGGTTCGGGACTTTTGATAATCCTGTGGCAGAGGATTCCTGATCATATCCGTGGTTCTACTAAAAAGGGTTCCACTTAAAAGAGAAAGATTGATTCGTGCTGCATTCCGGCTGCTAGGACCACTAAACAGGACTTATCCGGGTGAGCAATACCCACTCAGGCTTGAGTGGCGACGGTTGTTACTTTAGTGTTCCATGCCTGAACCTTCCCCTTTTCTTCTCTCATACTACATTTTCCTCTCAAGTTTACCTCGGCAAAAGTAAAATAAAGCCTGATGCCGCGTACACACGGCCGTTTTTCTCGTCGAGAAAAACTACATTTTTCCCATTCGACGAGAAAAACGATAGTCTGTGGGCTTTCTGTCGTTTTTTTCGACGAGAAAAACGGCATTAAAAACGACGAGAAAAATTAGAACATGTTCTAATTTTTCTCATCGTTTTTTTCGACATGTTTTTCGCGGCAGTGTTTCCCATAGGGAAACATTGCCGCGGAGCCCACAGACGGTCGTTTTTCTCGACAAGAGAAAAAACAACGTGAAAAACGACCGTGTGTGGGGAACAAGCCGTTCCCTCGTTTTTAATGCCATTATTCACGGCGTTTTTTTAACCGCCGTGAATAATGATCGTGTGTACGCGGCATGACTGTTTGGGTTTTACATTGTGTGGACATTGGCCTTTCTAAAGACTTTCTCACACCCTGACAATGGAAGCCATGGAGGTAGTTCGCAGACCGAACAAAAACCAGCCAGTCCCTTATAAACCCATCAAAATATCTACCATAGGTATCAGAGCACAGTCAGATGTAGATTTCTTTGGATGCAACCTGCCGCATAAACATGAGCGTTCATGTATATACGAGAGGAGGGGCACATGGGAAAAAAGCAGGTGGCAACACCACCATAATGGAAACCATAAAAAGGTTTTCTATCCTAAATTCCTGATTCCCCTGTGCTGGAAGAAACAGGATAGTCCTCCCCTGAAAAGGTGGTGCCAGGCTGTAGACCACATCTGTGCAATGGAGAACCTTACCAGTGAAGCCCGCAATGCACAGTCAACTTTCACTAAGATTTGGGTATGTTGGCTTGATTTTAAGTCCACCCCTGGTTATGCAGAATTAATTACCTATTTTTTTAAAAAAATTTATAACTATTTTTGACTTATACTTTAAAACATCACTACTAAAGATTACAGATGGGTGCGATTTATTGCTATTGATAGCCTTTTACCATTTTTCTCTCATGGTTAGTATTTAAGTGTACCTTGGTTTGGGATCCTGATATGTGGCACGACACTACACTTCTCTCTTTACCTTCTCTTTCCTGCTCCACACTTTATCTTTCTCCCCCCTCTATTTTCCTCTATAACTTTTCTTCCCTTTGCCCTATCGTAGAGTAAAACCACCTGAGATGACGTGTTATAATTGTATTAAAGTGTATGATTTTTGGATGTCATGAGAAAGATTGTACCATTCTCTGTGGAATACTGTTTTGTATGATATGCACAATCATCTCAATAAACACATATATAAAAAAACGTTTTCTATCCTTCTGTGTTAAATGTAGAAATAACGGTTTACCATTCTTGATGTATTCATCTGAGACAAAATTTGTGAATCAGCTTGAAATCAAACCGTGTGTTTTATTATACACACTAAAAAGGAATTAATACAGTTACAGTATATTAATTCAATAGCTTCAAAAAGGTTTCAAAATAGTGTTCAAGTATAAAAGAAAGTTCAATATATGAAATGCCTTGTGCTTCTTCTGACTTCTAAAGATGTCCTTAAAATGGCCGATTAACCCTGTGTATGCTGAATAGTCTGTGGGCTGTAGAATAGATGTTTCAAGATGACCAGCTGGAGACGAAGAGAGAGAACCTTTCCGAGCACTCAGCTTTTAAAAACAGTTCTTTCTCTGTTGATCTTCGCGCCATAACGTAACCAGTCCTACATCACTCCTACAATTCACCCTTCTTACTACCCACGATGGAGGGGGTCAAGAGTAGAAATATGAGGACACAATTTCTATAGGAAGTATCTGAACTCCTAATTAGAAACAGAGACAGGAAATGGGGGAAGGTGAAGCTAGTCTAAATAGTTCTATACATCAGAAAATCTCAGTTTACATAGAAATACCTTAGGATGGAGCATATATTTACAAAATCCATCAAAACCCTGACAGTTTCTGGAATCTGAAGCTCAAGTTCCCACAGGTCACATTTTGGAATTTATTATTTCGAAAGCCCAACCATTCATACTATTATAGGAATTCATATTCTCAATTATTTTTATGGCCAAATTAAATTTTAGATATTAAGAATATAACATTCTGCCAGTGGTGTCTGCTCAGCCCCTATTGCCATTAGTCTAATGCTGTGGGTTTGGAATTATTTATTTTCTTTCTTTCTTTTTTTTATTTAGCAAGAAAAACAATCAATCTCTAGGGATCAAAAAAAGGGGAAAGGAAGCATCCATAGGTGTGTGCACAGGGTGTGCCAGGTGTGCATAGGCACACCCTAATTACCTAGTGCACATTAGCATTATCACAATGTGTAGCAGCGGGGAAATGGGAAAGATTTCCCTATTACTTAGTGCTTATGCAATTCTCTTTCACTGTGCCAGCAGGGAGATCAATGTGCCAGGGCCATATATATGTAGACACACACATGCATGTGTGTTTGAGCTTTTGGGGTGCACACTCTAATGCAATAGGCTGCGCACACCTATGGAAGCATCCATGGGCTCTAGGTACATCTTCCAGTGTTGGAAATCGTTATTTCATTGTTAAAGTGAACCTGAACTCAAAAAGTCAAGTTTTGCTATGTTAGGAACTTCTTGAAGTGCTGTATCTTGAAGTAGCCTGAAAAATATACCCTCTGTCTGAAATTACTCATGAAATATATACTCAGCGGGAAATCTAAGGCACTCCTGCCTCCGACTGCTAGTCTCACTCAAACAAGGCATGGTGAGTCAGAAAGGATCAGCTTGCGGGGAGAGGACAGGCAAAACGGGCAACTAATCCCTTACCCTTTGCTTGCCTTTTCTTGGACACAACTTAAAGTGTTGAGTTCCTCTTTAAATGAAAAGTGAATATTGAAATCTAATTGGATATCGTAGGACAAAATAGACTCCCCGAGACAGTTCTTCCCAGAGACATTATGATAATTTTTTCCCCTGCTGTAGCAAATTGGATCTTGCTTTGCTGGGGTTTTTTTTCGCCTTCCTCTGGATCAACTGTGGGTATAGCATTATGTATATGGGATTGTATGATTTTTTTCTTATTGGTTGAACTAGATGGACTTGTGTATTTTTTTAACCTGACTAACTATGTAACTAAACAAGGCCCACTAGTGTCTTCGGTACTATATCTGAACCAGATGAAATTAAGAAGTACTGTTAGTATAGAAGGGTTAAACAGGAGATTAGTTCTGTTTTGTGTTTGTGTGCGTTAATGCCTCGCAGGACACCATCTCTCAAGAGAGAATTTTAAGTCCCAGTGTTATTTGGCCCAGTTGCTGCTTTTGTGTAACTAGTTATCTCTCTCCCGCAGGAGCCTTCCGAGGAATGTGCAAGAAAATTGACCATTTTCCTGAGGATGCCGATTATGAACAGGACACGGCGGAGTACTTACTGCGTAAGGACTTTACTTTGCATGATCGTGCTGTTTGCTGTTCAACCTCAATGCAGGGCGTAGAGTGAAAAGCACCACATAGATCTTTAGCAATTTCTGGATGAATGAAAAGGAGCGATTGGGAAGGAGTGGGGTTGTGACATAGGCAGAACCAAACATCCTTATCTACTTATAATAACAAAGGAAACTACTCTCCGAGTCAAGAGTACAAGATTGACTAAGAATTCTATTACACATTTTGCAGCTGTCTGTGAATGTAGAGGTTGAAAAGTAATTTAGGTTTACATCAAAACAGGCTCTTAAAGGAAACTAAAATGGGGTGAGTTATATTTTAGTTATTTTTTATTGTATACGTTTCTACATTTTCATAAATCTGGGGTTTTGCTATCTTTAATAAATCGCTGTCAAAGGATTTCCAGAGCTCTGCTAGTTAGCTAAAGTGACAGCACAGCAGAACAGATTGATTTGCGACTTCCTTCATCTAACTAAAAACCTCAAATTTAGTTTAAAATAAATCAACAATATAGCAATATTACAAAGTGCAGTCAACAAATATATGTCCAATAGAGTGCAAAGTTATGCCAGAATGTAATACTAGTTATCCCAGCGGAAATAGTAGCAGAGGAGTTGGCGGTCTTCACTGGGCCTTCTGAGTGGCCCTGATTTGTCAAGTTGTCACATCCTGAATTCCTTATCATACATGCAGTGTTGGCCTCCTATAATATAGATGTCAAATTTTCTGTTAAGGAGTGTGTGCACTTGTTGGTGTGGCAAAAAAGTTGCCAGTCAGGAACTTTTATTGACATTTTTGCACTTTATTTCATTGGAGCACTATAATTTTGTGAATATTCAGTTGCACTTTATATGTTTTAATTTCTGGCATAACTTTGGACTTTATTGCATAAATGTTTGTTGAATGCACTTTAAAGTACTGCTATATTGAGGTTTTATTTTAAAGGAATCGCTCACTTTTTTGCTTTTGGTCTAGTAATCAGATGACAGAGTGGTGCTTTCCAATACTTGTTCAGCAATGAGCACAAGGATTTTTTAGTTTTTTTTTTTTATCTCAAATTTAGTTGTCTGATAAAGGAGGATTCATTTGAGTTTTTTTTTTTTTTTTGTAAATAATGGCTTATTTCCGCACACTTGAAATAGTTAATTATTTAAAAAGAAAACATTTAGAAGGCTACATAATATTAATAACAATTATTATTAATATATATCAATATTAAATATTATAATTAATAATAAAAATGAAGAAGATATGTTCTAATGCACTATACAATCTCTTTAAAGTGTCCCTGAGTCCTGACATAAAAGAACGTGTGTAGGAACACCACAATCCTGGCCGGTGATCCCTGGCTTGGCCTATTCAAGGCAAATTTGATCACGCTGAATTGATTATTATTATTATTATTTCCATTGCAATAGGCCAATTGTGGCCAAATCAATGAGTTCACTTAACAGCCTAGCAAACAGGAAGTCTCTGAATGGGAGAGACTTTTTAATTATCAATTAGCTGATGTACTTGCAGTGTTCTAATGATGAAAATGGCAGGTTCTGCATCCCTTAGCTACTTACCTGGTATGTCATTTGACTTCAAGTGGTTGTACCAGGATGATGTCTGCAGCCAGTACCATTTTTTAGAGCCGACAGTCAGCTCTCTTGTAACAGCAACTAAAGGACCTAACTAGCCTCTCGGGTTGCTATTACAAGTAGCGGGAAGGGACGCCCCCCCCCCTTCTCCCACCATCTTCCATGGCTCTCTCTGGCTCTCCCGTCCCACCCGGAGACCCAAGCTACCAAGCTGGCACGTCCACCGGCTGGCCAGAGACCTACACAAAGCTGGAATCGGCTTTGATCTGGTCTTCACAATGGTAACCCGGAAGCGATGACATGACATAACTTCCGGTTTAGCTGGCTGTCATCTGCGGCATTTTTGGAACTTGAAAGTGTTAATAAATGCTGATCTTGGCAATTAGCATGCTTTCAATTGCAAAGGAGGGATTTGGGGTCTTATAAAGAGTACCTGTCATGTACCCCCATAAAGAGTACCTGCCACATGCCTATTGCTGTCACAAGGATGTTTACATTCCTTGTGACAGCAATAAGAGAGATAAAAAAAAGGAAAAGCAACAGTGTAAAAATCTGAATTTTTTTTATGAATAATAATAAAAAAAAAAAATTGAAGTGCCCCCGTCTCCCCATGTTACCACGCAAAGGCAGACAGCGATCGTCCCAAACATGAGAGGTATCGCCCCAAACGTCAGATCATGGGCAGTAATTCTAGCACTAGGCCCCTCTATAGATATAAAGTAGTAACCTGTAAAGGCTTTTAAAACGTTGTCTATGGATAGTAAAATTTACGTTGTTTGTCGTCCGCTGCGCGGGTGTGCTCAATTTTAAAGCGAGACATGTTCGGTATCTATTTACTCAGCGTGACATCATCTTTTATATTTTACAGAATTAAAAAAAACTGTATATTTTTTCCCCCAAAAAAATTGCTGTGCTTATACTGTGTAACATAAAAAATCACCAATTTATTCTTTAGGGCCTCTGGTTTTAAAAAATATATGTTTGGGGGTTCCAAGTCATTTTCTAGCAAAAAAAACACAACTGATTTTCACATGTATACAAAAAGTGCCAGAAAATGCCTGGTCTTCTAGTGATTTAGAAGTAATTACCCTTTGGGGTACCTCACCAAAAATGTTTGTTGCAGGGGATGCCTAAAGTCTGACTTGTATCTTAGTGCAGACTTCGGGGAAAATCAGTGAGCTAATCACACAAGCAGGAAATGACATATCTGGGGGTGTTCACCAATGGTGTATGGAACCCTTACAGGTTGCCATATTGTGTTGAATTTGACAGAAAATGACAGCACTGTAGATTGAAAAAGAAAAGGTAATTTTTCTGTTTCAATATTTATTGCATTTTAACAAACATAACAAAGAAATTACTATGCTGGAGTATGTCAAGAAAATAGTAGACCCACAATGCAGGTGGTACATATTGATGGTCATAGGATATAAAACAAACAGGAAAGGTATTTATCATATACCGGTATATCTTTTATTTTTTATTTGCTATTTTTCCCCCACAAAAGTGGAACTACCCTTTAGTAGATCTAAACACTAACTGCATAACAATTAATTTGTAAAAAACTGTGTATAATAAACAATTGCAATTACTTTCTCATAAAATATATTTTATTATCATTCTTTCAATCCTTTTTTCTGTATCTCAGGCCTGCCGGTCTTCTCCAGCCTCTTTAGCCTCTTCTTTTCCCTATGCAGTCTCTCCAGTTTCAGCTGTACATCATTGCTTTGGATCAGCTTTCTGACAGTGACAACTGTTGACCCAGGGCCGGGACAAGGGGTGGGTAGGAGGGCTCTGGGCACTGTAGCATCATGTGAGGTGGGGGGCATCACAATTAGATGGAGGAGGGAGGTTATTTGTGTTGGGTGGGGGAATTTTGGGGGCAGCATGGGGTAAGAATTGTTCTAGGTGGGGAAATTTGGAGGCTTATGCTAGGAAAAGTGATTTGCAGGGATTTGTGCTGGAAAAGGGGGATGGGGGAAGAGGATTTGTGCTTGAAAAAGTGATATGGTAGAGGCGATTTGTGCTAAGAGGTGACATTTTTATGGGGGGGATTGGGGGATTTGTGCTAGTAGGGTGGATTGGAGGGAATTTGTGCTAGGAGGGGGATAAAGCATTGTCAGTCTATAACAGGAAGTGCCCGAACATTTAGGCCTGGTTCACACCTATGCATTTTTTAGTGCGTTTTCAGTTTTGCAGAAACACACTACAGTCCATTTAACTATGGGTCATGTTCACATCTTTGCATTTTATGGAATGGGTCAGGGACCAGCAGGTTGTTTTTTTGGTTCCATAGACTTCAATGGATCAAAAACGTGTATTGAAAAATGCAAAATGCACCTGGAATATGCATCAACTGCAACCTGCATAGGTGTGAACGAGGCCTTAAGATGTAAACTAGAAAAATATTTAGCTTTTGACATTACTTAATGCCTTATTCACACCTATGCATTTTTTAGTGTGTTTTCAGTTTCTCAGAAACACACTACAGTCCATTTAACATGGTTTCCTATGGATGTAGTTCACATCTGTGTATTTTATGGAAAGGGCCAAGGACCAGCAGGTTGTGTTTTTGGTTCCATAGACTTCTTTTACAATATTTTTATTAATAGACAATCCAACATATACGGACAGCAATGGGATGGTTACAGTTTGTAATAAACAGACATGAGGTCAAAAAATTATTAACAATAGAAAAACAAGGATAAATAATAATAAAAAAAGGGAGAACATAGACAATAGCCTTACACAGGTCACAAACATAATGGCCCAGGTGACTAAGAATGTAAGGAAGAGTCCAAAAGCTGCCTTTCGGGGTATCATGGAGGTCATTTCATGCCTACAGACCTAAAGGACCAAATGTTGAATCTGAGATATCTGAACACAGGCATGCATAGTCTAGTGTCTCCCAGTTGGATAGGGGAAGAACAACAAAAAAAAAAAGGGGGGGAAGATTTAAGGATAACATGAAGAGCAATATTATCAAAATAACCATCCGAACCAGGGCAATACCTGTCAGCCCGATATCCATATTAACTTAATGCATACAGCATATTGAACGGAAAAGGAAAAAGTTAAAAAGAAGAAATGAAGGGAAGAGAAGAAACTGAAAAAATAAGAAAAGGCCAAAAAAGGAAGAAAGAGGAGAGAGAAGAGTCCACAAGGAATGTGTCGGGGAAGCGTTAAATTGAGAGGAGCGTACTGTCAAAACGGGAGGGATGAAAACATGTGATCCACGGTTGCCAAACTCTGAGAAAATTATCATCTCTATCCAAGAGAATGCCCGTTCGTTTTTCATTTACCATGATGTCATTCATGCGTTTTTTGACAGCCTCAAAGCTAAGCATAGGAGTCTTCCATGCCTTGGCAATCGTTAAATTGGTCGCAGCAAACAGATGTTGGGCCAGTTGCCTTTCCGGGCGAAGTAGTTTAACAATTGGCTTGCCTAGTAAGGCTTCATATGGATCTCGTTTGAGGTTAACATGAAATAGATTACGTAGAAGGGCATAGGTTCTGACCCACAGCCTGCATGCTCTTGGGCAAGACCACCAAATATGTGTCCGTTCTTGTAAACACCCCCGAAAGCAGAGAGGAGAGTAGGTTGGGATAAACCGGGCCAATCTAGCTGGCATGTAGTACCACCTATACAATACTTTATAGGCATTCTCTAAGATAAGGATGTTTTGGGAACACTTTGAAAGAGCTATGGTCATTATTTGCAAGTCCTCTGGGTCTAACTACCTCCCTAGTTCTTTTTCCCATTAGAGTTGATATGGCCTCAACGGGGGTTTTCTTGCCAAAATGATAGAGGACTATACCAGGGATATAATGCCCGGGGAGTGGGGTCTAGCCCTGCATATTCTCTCAAAAGAAGTCAGAGTATATGGAGTAGGGCAGATTTAATAAGTTGCTAAAGAAAATGTCTAAGTTGAAGATAGCTATAATGTTCTCGCAAAGGGATATTGTGAGAGGAGCGTAGGGCATCAAAAGTTAGGATCCTAGTAGGAGTAAACAGGGAATGGATATCTGTGAAGCCATTTGCGCTCCACCAGGAAAATTGGGCTGGGTTGTCGCAACTTGGGGGGGAAAAGGAGCAATAAAGAAGTGTTAAAAGAGGAAGGTGGGGGGAGATCAGACCCACGGAATATTTAACTGAATCCCATAATTTCAAAGAGAACATGGCTCAACTGCCGGGCGATAAGTCGGAGGGAGCCAGGGCAGGGAGGGCACCGGGATGGGATCGGAGTCAACTAGATCGATTGTGGCTCATAACGGTAGTTGATGTGTTTCATGAAGATGAGACAGCGGTTCCATGTTCGCATCGGTATAATAGGCCTGTAGATTAGGAACTGAGAGGCCTCCATTAATCCTTTTAGCATCCAAGATTTGTTTACTAATTAGAGGATAGGTGGAAAAATATGTATTGAAAAACACAAATTGCAGCTGGAATATGCAAACTGCAACCTGCATAGGTGTGAACCAGGCCTTAACATGTTAAAGCTTGTATGAAAAATTTGTGATTGGGTTTGGATCTACTTTAAGTGAACCTGTGGCTTGGTAATCGCCAAAATAAAAGTTTCACTTTAAGAATAGGATGAATTTAGCATCATCTTTAATGGACATAGACAAAATAAATGTTAAGAAGAAAAAAAAAGACAGAAGGTGTCATTATAACACAATGCCTCACAGTGGGGACATGGTTCATCGGATCACCAAATCAATGGTTCTGCATATTGCTATTGAGCTGGTTGCATTTAAATAATAGCCAGAACACAGGGAACAAGCTCTAAAGCTCAGCCACTCAACAGTCAATAATCAATGACATCCTCGTCCATGCAGCTTGCCAGCTCTGAGCCAATCGTGTGCAGTGCACAGAGCTGCCCCGAGCGACCTGGCTGATAAGAGCGAGATGCTCGTCGGGATTCTGGATAAATAAAGATATTCTCTAACAGGTTTCTTGTGACTCCAAAGCCCCCCGGCAGTTCTAGGGATGGCTACAGAGAGATTCCGTTTATTGAGAGACAGATGTCTATTTTTCTTTATGTTTTTCCATACCCTGGAAACTCTGCAAACCTTTTTCTTCTGCATCAGTGATAGGATAGAGGTAGACGCAGCACTGGGAATAGATTTCCTGCAGGCAATGCTTTCACAGCTGGAAAATATACATCAAAAGAGCCATGGTCCTACTATGACACCCAGGTGAAAAATGTAACCTGGAATTGGATTGTCAAAGAGATACTCCGGGCAGAATGCAAATTCAGTCACTCATATGCAGCGTCAAAAGCGGTTTACCCGTGGTGTTACATACAGATTTCAGAGGCTTGCAGTACAACCGTAGTAGGTGTTACAGTTAGCGGAATACAATTACAAATGACTAGTATTGCCCTATTTTTTCAGTCCTTAACTTTTTATGAAAACAAGCAGAATTGCTTGGGTAAAACTATGGGGGAAATACTTTACAGCTGAAGCAAAATCACTTGGGCAATAATGTTACATGGTCCTTTCTAACTCCCTGAGACACGTTGCAAAAGTTATACCAGGACTCTACCACTGCATGTAAAGGCCTAATCACTAATCTAATACAAGCTTTGATACTGTATATTAATGTAATTTTCAATCTGGAGCTTTCATCACACCTCAGCAAGTTGTACTCAACCATCTATGCACCTTCTCCACTTCCCCAAGATATCAGAGCCCTCAACGTATTATGCCGCGTACACACGACCGTTTTTAATGTCATTGAAAAAAACGACGTTTTTCTCAACGTGATTCTTCTCAAGCCTGCCTTGCCTACACACGATCATGAAAAAAAATGCTAGAGCAAAGCGCGGTGACGTACAACACGTACGACGGCACTATACAGGGGAAGTTCCATTCGGATGGTGCCACCCTTTGGGCTGCTTTTGCTGATCCTCGTGTTAGTAAAGTTTGGTGAGAGACGATTCGCACTTTTCAGCCTCATGCTCTTCAGTCCGTTACAGCGTGACGAATGTGCTGTCTCCATTCAGAACGCTAGTTTTAACAGAACGAGCGCTCCCGTCTCATAACTTGCTTCTGAGCATGCGCGTTTTTTTCCCGTTATTAAATCGTACACACGGCCGTTTTTCACGATGAGAAAAACGACGACGTGAAAAATGACAAGAAAAAATAGAGCATGTTATAAATTTTTAATGCCCATTTTTCTTGTCGAGAAAAATGCTCTGGAGCCTACACACGATCGATTTTAATGACCAATTTAAAAAATTGCATTTTTCTCGTCATTAAAAAAGGTGGTGTGTACGCGACATTACTCTAATGCAGGGATCTTCAAACTTTCTAAACAAAGGAACACCGTTCTATAGCCCTTGGGGGAGCCAGTGGGAGTAAAGAATGCCCAGGCTTGGTGGTCAGTTCCAGGGTTGTTGAGCATGGAAGTAAAAATGGGCTAGCACCTGTGGTTAGTTTAAAGCGTAACTCCACATTTGTTGAGAAAAAAACAAAAAACATTCCCCTCTGGGTGATCTATGTACATTACAAAGATTTTAACAAACTTTGTTGCAGATTCCTACCTTTTGTTATTCTGAAGAAATCCCTGTGTGTTTCTCTGTGCCCCGATCCTAAATAGCAGTAAATTTAGCTTTGCTTGGTTGTAGTTAACCTTGTTGATTTGTAGTCTTTATGATCATTTGGGTTTTCTCCTTAGCTCATTATAGCTGTAGTTCCTCCCTTTTGCCAGTAGGTGTCACTAGTACCTTTGGCGTTAGTATGATGAGTTGCAGTGAAACTGAGTTATGAATATACATACTTCTCTCAGGCAATCAGTAGGAGTTTCTTGGCCACTGAGCATGCTGGAAGAGATTATATATAGATATATATATCTATATATCTACAGTATATATATATATATATATATATATATATATAGATATATATATGGGGATGACAAGTGATCAGGGTCCTCCCGCCCAGATCTTGGTTTGGTGTGGATGTGTGAGAAACAGCAACATTGGATGAGGCCTGAAGCCCAAGGCCTAACCATGTGCTCAAGGCTCTAATTGGCTTCAAAAAGGGTGGGCTTGGCTGGAAAAAGAAGCTACCGCCAGGACTCAGGAGGAGATGCAGGGGGGAAGCCAACAAAGCCGCGACCTGGGTGGGGTAAGTGCAGGGCTGGCGGGCAGCCTGGTGGGCGGACGAGTGAGCAGGTGATCGTTTGAGCAATTGATCGAGTGGTGGTATCAGTGGGAGGAATCATGCCCCCTCACATTGGTATCAGTGGGAGGAATAGTGCCCCCTCATTGGTATTGGTGGGAGGAATAGTGCCTCATCATTGGTGTTAGTGGGAGGAACAGTGCCCCCTCATTGGTATCAGTGGAAGAAATGGTGCCCTATCATTGGTATCAGTGGGAGGAGTAGTGCCCTATCATTGGTATCAGTGGAAGGAATAGTGTCCTATCACTGGTATCAGTGGAAGGAATGGTGTCATATCATTGGTATCAGTGGCAGGAATGGTGCCCCATCATTGGTATCAGTGCGAGGAATGGTGCCCTATCATTGGTATCAGTGGAAGGAATAGTGCCCCATCATTGGTATCAGTGCGAGGAATGGTGCCCCATCATTGGTATCAGTGTGAGGAATGGTGCCCTATTATTGGTATCAGTGAGAGAAATAGTGCCACATCGTTGGTATCAGGGGGAGGAATAGTGCAAAATCTTTAGTGTTAGTGGAAGAAATGGTGCCCCATCATTGTTGTCAATGGAAGGAAAAGTGTCACATCATTGGTGTCAATGGGAGAAAGTGCCCCATTGTTCATGTTAGTGAGGAACACAGTTTGGGGAATACCTCTCTCTAATAAATCAGGGCTCTAAGGAACAGAGGGAAATATATCAGTGCTCAGGTCTGGGGGGGGGGGGGGGGGTTGGGGGGTATAATGACATCCTTGACTTGGGGAAGTTCCAAAACCCTCAGAGATTGCATCCCTGGTGAAAACCACAAGCAGCTGTGTACATTGTGCAGGCATTATATTCCCAAAATATCTGTGCACTAAGACTAAAAATCCTTTAAGCAGTAAAAACTAACCCCAGCTGCTGGATTATCTCTGCTCCCTAGCCGAAAGATATATACTGTACATTTAACAAGCAGCAAATGCCAATTGTCCTTAACCACTTAAGGTCCGCCCTATAGCAGTTTTACTGCTACAGGGCGGCACCTCTGTACCAGGTCATGTATATTTACATGATCCGGCACTTCCGGGTAGGGGGCGTTCATGTGCGCCGCCGGTGGCTCGCTCCCGCTGTTATAACACACAGCGGAAGCCGAGCAGCGGGTACCGCGGACTCAATGTCCGTCGGCACCTGCCAGACAAGGTCAATTGCTGTTCTGACAGGAAGGAATCAAGAAAGGCATGGATCCGGTGTCCCTGCTAAGCAGGGACTAGGATTCATGTCTTTCCCTAGTAAAAGCACCTACCACAGTTTAGTAAAACACTGGTCGGGCACACAGTTAACCCTTTGATAGCCCCTGATGTTAACCCCTTCCCAGCCAGTGTCATTAGTACAGCGACTTTTAAGCACTGATCACTGTATTAGTGTCAATGGTTCCCAAAAAGTGTCAGAATATCCGCCGCAATATCGCAGACCCACTATAAGTCGCCGCTATTACTAGTAAAAAATAAATAAAAATAAAAAAATATTCCATAGTTTGTAGATGATAACACTTTTGCGCAGACCAATCAATATACGCTTATTGGGATTGTTTTTACCAAAAATATTTAGCAAAATACATATAGACCTAAATTTATGAAGAAATTTGATTGTTTCAATTTTATTTTATTGGATAGGTTTATAGCAGAAAGTAAAAAATATTGTTTTTTTTTTTTTCAAAATTGTCGGTCTTCTTTTTTATTTATAGCGCAAAAAATAAAAACCGCAGAGGTGATCTAATACCACCAAAAGAAAGAAAAGATAACGCAGTGCCAAATTGAAAAAAATGGCCTGGTCATGAAGGGTGGTAAATCTTCCGGAGGTCAAGTGGTTAAAAGTTCATCAAAATGTTCTCACAATGGTCTTCACCAAATAAAATGAGAGCCTCTTCATTCCTGAGTCCTGTCTCTGTTTTTTCATTTTTTCCGCAAGTGCAATTCAATTCTGCAGACTAATCCTCTTCCTTCTATACTCTCTGGTGACACACAAAAAAAAAAACATATAGAGAAGTATGTCTAAACAAAATGCACCGTAAAGCTAGTCAGTGTGCTCACATTTGAAGAAGTCCTTTTGGATGAAACGCGCATCAGGAAGTGACATCAGACGTGCACCGGAAGTGCCGTGTCTGCCATCTTTGATGCTGGTTTGCTTGTGTTTTTTATCTTTATTTGTTTGTAAGTGTATGGGGGGAAAATAAATATCCTTTTTATTTAAATATACTGCACTATGGCTATTTATTAATCTTTTGCCTGGACATCTTGGTTACCATCGCTGTGGATGTGAGGGGATACTATTATAGGAGAGGAGCAAGGATTGTGTTATAATGGATTGTGGAGTTTGGTAAGGTAGATTGAGTGAATAAGTTATGGACAAGGTGGAAGGATCACTGTGGAGACATGGTTTGCACTTTAATTGCATGCAAGAATGTGAATGAGTTATCACTTTTTGGTAATAGCTTTCTTAAAGTGGTATGACACTATTTTAGTATTTTTTTTACCATTGGACACCACAATTGGAGTTGTCTGCAAGGAAGAGCAGGGAGAGTGATATACAACGCCTGATTTGTAATTCAAAGGTAGTGGAAGATACTGAAGGAATTTAATAGTTGCATGAAGACACACATTTTTTTGAGACCGCCTGTCCCTGGTGTAGTAAGGCACTAAGCACATTTATATACTCTAATGCCGTGTACACACGACCGTTTTTAATATCATTGAAAAAAACGACGTTTTTCTCAACGTGATTCTTCTGAAGCCTGCCTTGCCTACACACTATCATGAAAAAAAATGCTCGAGCAAAGCGCGGTGACGTACGAAATGTACAACGGCACTATAAAGGGGAAGTTCTATTCGGATGGCGCCACCCTTTGGGCTGCTTTTGCTGATCTTCGTGTTTGTAAAGTTTGGGGAGAGACGATTCGCGCTTTTCAGCCTCGTGCTCTTCAGTCCGTTACAGCGTGACGAATGTGCTATCTGCATTACGAACGCTAATTTTACCAGAACGAAGAGCTCCCGTCTCATCACTTGCTTCTGAGCATGCGTGTTTTTTTCACGTCGTTAAAGCCTACACACGGCCGTTTTTCATGACGAGAAAAACGACGACGTGAAAAACGGCGAGAAAAATTAGAGCATGTTCCAAATTTTGAAAGGCCATTTTTCACGTCGTGAAAAATGCTCTGGAGCCCACACACGATAGTTTTTAATGAACAAATTAAAAAATTGCATTTTTCTCGTCATGAAAACCGGTCATGTGTACGCGGCATGAGGGCTACTTATTTTAAAATGAACTACGCTATATTTCGGTATTTTGTTTTCGAAGCTTCTAATAGTGAATACAAAGGGAAGAGGATTATTCTGGGAGGAAGAATTGGAAGTGGATTTTTTTTCCCCAATACTTTATTTCAAAGCAACACACGGTAAGTACAGAAACCACAATTCTGGCAAATGTTTGATGGAACAATTCCCCAAAAAATGTCAACAAATGAGGCAGATGTATGCATAAAGGAATGACCCAGAATGCCAGGTACTAAGGAGTCTCTGTACCCCGTATGTCTTTTTACATGGCAAGTGGCGTTATTATACACTTGGGTCACACGAAACAACGAAGACAAAAAACAAGCGGAAGAAGGAAGGGTAGGGTAGCAGAAATCAAAGGGGAACTAAAGAAAGAGAGGAAAAAAAAGGGGGGGGGGGACAAAGGGAGGAAAGGGAACCAGTCCATCCGACAGTGCTCCAAAGCCACATGCCCAACCAGTAACATGAACTTAACCACTTCAGCCCCGGAGGATTTGGCTGCCCAATGACCAGGCCATTTTTTGCGATTCGGCACTGCGTCGCTTTAACTGACAATTGCGCGGTCGTGCGACGTTGCACCCAAGCAAAATTGACGTCCTTTTTTTCCCACAAATAGAGCTTTCTTTTACTGGTATTTGAACACCTCTGTGTTTTTTTTTTTGCGCTATAAACAAAAAAATAGCGACAATTTTGGAAAAAAAAGCAATATTTTAAACTTTTTGCTATAATAAATATCCCCAAAAAATATATAAAAAAAATTTTTTTTCCTCAGTTTAGGCCGAAGCGTATATTGATTGGTTTGCGCAAAAGTTTAAGCGTCTACAAAATAGGGGATAGTTTTATGGCATTTTTATTATTATAATTTTTTTTATTATTAATGGCGGCGATCAGCGATTTTTATCGTGACTGCGACATTCTGGCGGACACATCGGACACTTTTGACGCTATTTTGCGACCATTGTCATTTATACAGCGATCAGTGCTATAAAAATGCAGATTACTGTGTAAATGACACTGGCAGGGAAGGGGTTAACCACTAGGGGGCGAGGAAGGGGTTAAGTCTGTCCTAGGGAGTGATTCTAACTGTGTAGGAGCTGGGCTACCTGTGACACAACATTGATTACTGCTCCCGATGACAGGGAGCAGTAGATCAGTGTACTGACACAAGGCAGAACAGGGAAATGTTTACAAAGGCATCTCCCCGTTCTGCAGCTTCATGACACGATCGCGGGACACCGGTGGACATCGAGTCTGCGGGTCCCGCGGGCACGGTCAGGGAGCCCGTGGCAGGGGCGCGCTCGCGCACGGCGCGAAATACAAAGTGACGTATATATACGTTACTTTGCGCAGCCGTGCCATTCTGCCGACGTATATGTACAGGCGGCGGTCGGCAAGTGGTTAAAGTGGTTGTAAACCTGAAAATAAAAATAATGTATAAAAAACCAACCCTGTAAGACAAAGGCATAATGAGAATACTTATTATGAAAAAAACGTACCTTTGATCGAAGCTGTTGCAGCGGCCCCGCACACGGCTGTGACTGGCGATATGTCTCCCGGAGTTATTTCTGGGTTCCGGCGCTGTGATTGGCCGAAGCCGCAATGATGTCACGGCATGCTGCTGAAGAAACGGCACGAGCCAACCTATTTTTTCAGTGCGCATGCCCCGATGACGTCGGCGCAAGCGTATATGGTAAATATCTCCTTAACCGTGCAGGTTTAGGAGATATTTACTGTACCTACAGGTAAGCCTTATTATAGGCTTACCTGTAGGTACAAGTGGTGTAACAGGGTTTACAACCACTTTAAGGAATTTAAGTCAGCAGCTCCTTGTATATTCTTCAGAGACAACGAATTTGTACCAGTAGAGACACTTTCTAAGAAATTTCTTATTTTTCTGTGATAGTGGATTTATGTCAAGCGTGATTGATGATCCAGAAGGAAAGGGTAGATATTTAAAGTGAAGTTTCTATCAAAAAAACAATATTGCATTAATGTGCATATAATACCTTAAAAAAAATCATTTTTTACTCACCTGGAAATACCTGTTGATATGTGGTCCCACAAAATCTGCCTTCTGAATCACCTCGGTTTGTGCCGTCATCTCCCTTGGCTTCTCAACTTGCTAATGCTCCTGGGAAATGTGTGTCATCATTTCCCAGGATGCAGTGCGCTTCCCCTAGGGCTAGAATCACGGGACTTCAAAACAGGAAGTGACGCGATTTAATGAAGATTACGGCGCCACGGCTTCTTACACTGTTTGTGTTATCCTCGATACCATCACAACGGGGCGGGCACTTCCGACATTGCCGCCCGTTGTGATGGCAACCCGAGAATTTGATGGCGCTGCGTTGCGCTTACAATGCCCATGCAAGAGAATGGGGCGGGACGGGCGGTGCATGATGGTCACCGCTCGTCACGGCTGGTCAGCACTAAGTAAGTGCTTGTGAGCTTCACATGCCCACAAGCAAAATGAGAACTACAGCAATTAATTTTTAAAAGTATCTTTACACAAAATCTCGGGCGATCAGCGGCGGATTTGGACACAGTAAGTCGAATTATTTGTACAATAGAATTGCCTGATGAAATAACTTAATTTTAAAAATTGCAAAATGTGATTGGAACCCCGCTTTAAGGGCTCATGCCGCGTACACACGGCCGTTTTTAATGTCATTGAAAAAAAACAAAGTTTTTCTCAACGTGATTCTTCTCAAGCCTGCCTGGCCTACACACTATCGTGAAAAAAAATGCTCGAGCAAAGCGCGGTGACGTACAACACGTTCGACAACACGTATGACGGCACTATAAAGGTGGAAGTTCCATTCGGATGGCACCACCCTTTGGGCTGCATTTGCTGATCCTCGTGTTAGTAAAGTTTGGTGAGAGACGATTCGCGCTTTTCAGCCTCGTGCTATTCAGTCCGTTACAGCGTGACGAATGTGCTATCTCCATTCAGAACGCTAGTTTTACCAGAACGAGCGCTCCCGTCTCATAACTTGCTTCTGAGCATGCGTGTTTTTTTCCCGTCATTAAAGCGTACACACGGCCGTTTTTCACGACGAGAAAAACGACGACGTGAAAAACGACAAGAAAAAATAGAGCATGTTATAAATTTTTAATGCCCATTTTTCTTGTCGAGAAAAATGCTCTGGAGCCCACACACGATTGTTTTTAATGACCAATTTAAAAAATGAAATTTTTCTCATCATGAAAAACGGTTGTGTGTACGGGGCATAAGAGTTGTCACAGAAGGACGCACCAAGGCTGGATTTATAAAGGGGTAAGAGGGGCAATTGACCACCCCCTGACAGAAGAGGCCCCCCTCTATACAAAAATGATTTAAAACAATAATTAAAAAAAGGATGTATAAAATACAGTATGGAGCAACACCCCCGCAGGGGCCTCTAGCCCAAGATTTGGGCCTGCCGTTACCTTACTGCTCACCACGTCCGTCCTAGGGGTCTTCCTTGAAGAGTTGTTCACAAATGTCTGCACCAAACACTGAAGCCTCGTACACACGGCCGAGAATCTCGTCAGGAAAAAAATTGTTGTTTTTCTTGACGAGATTCTTGGACAAGAAACTTGTCCCGGCCGAGTGTACACACGCTCGATTCAAAGAACCTGCGGTTCTTTGAATGGAGCGAACGCGGTGACGTCATTGACTACGATGAGCGTGCGCTCGTCACATTCGATGCCGCCATCTTGCTACACCCTACCTATGCCTAGGAAGCTACCGCGCATGCGTCAAAGTCATTTTGAGCATGCGCGGGTTTCCACGGCAACAGGTAAGTGTACACACACACACACTTTTCTCGTCGAGAAACATGCCGATGAGAATCTCGACGAGAAAATAGAGAGCTGGTTCTCTTTTTTTCTCGTCGAGATTCTTGCCAGTTTTCTTGACGAGAAAACTGATAGCCGCGTACACACGGCCGGTTTACTCGGCAAGAAAGCTCTGCCAGCAAGTTTCTTGCTGGTTCTTGCAGAGAAACTCGGTCGTGTGTACGAGGCTTTAGTCTCTTTTTCTCAAGGGTTTTATTAAAGAATTTCCAAACAGAGGGATGGAGGGTTAGGGGAGATTCAGGCACCTTAGGTTTTGTGGATCACGGGTACTTTCCTTAATCCAGAGGACCAACAGCTTCCACTCTGGATCTGGCATCCACCAGATAGGTCTCTCTCACTGACCTAGCAGCCGGTGCGAGCTCGCTCAAAAGAAAAGTCTCTGCCACAGACTTGTATAATCACACGCTTGGTAAAGTTCCGAAACACAACACACAGTGCTAGAATCTTTCAGCCAGGCCGGGATCACTGTGAGGTAGATTTTTGATCCGGATGCATCCTCCAATTGAGTCCTCAATTGCTCGATCCCTTCCCGCAGGCAAGGTGACACAGGACCATCTCTGGATCAGTAGGCCCCAGCAACTCCTGGGCCCACTCACAGTAACGAAGCCTCAGGGGTATGCAGGCACAGAGGCAGAAAAACTGCTAACAGATCCCTGAGGCCAGGAGGGCCGTCAGATCAGGATCGGAAGACCCCGAAAAATGGCGTCTGCCCCTTAAGTACCCTCTCCCAGAATGCACAGCGGGGTGACTAATCCCACTGAGCTGCTTCTGGACAAGAGGTACCCAATACATCCAGCCAGCTGCAATTACAACCTTGACCTGTGGTGACAACGACACCTAGAGGAAGGTGAAAATGTGCAACTCAGCTGAACTAAAACAGAGACCCAAAATTTGGTACAATTATTCTGAGCTGAACTATAACTCGGACAACTAAATTTACACTAGCGCCTACCCAATAGGGCAGGGATATGCAATTAGCGGACCTCCAGCTGTTGCAGAACTACAATTCCCATGAGGCATAGCAAGACTCTGACAGCCACAAGCATGACACTCAGAGGCAGAGGCATGATGGGACTTGTAGTTTTGCAACAGCTGGAGGTCCGCTAATTGCATATCCCTGCAATAGGGGCAGGGCGCTACAAGTATAAAAAATATATAATGCATAATAAAAAAACGTACTTTCTTTTATTAAATGTATTTTGGGAAGTAATATTTTGCCAGCCATCTGGACTGGTATATTGTTTCGTTTTTCAAAAAAGAATTTTTCCAGCTCAAGCAAACCACACATAGCGGACTATGACTGTGTGTGTGTGTGGGCACGTGTGACATTGTATCATGCATCTTAAAAATGTGTGACTGTCATTGCGAATGTAAACCCATTCTGTGTTTAATGGGCACCCTGAACCTAAAGTGCCCTGGGCCCCCCCAAGGTCTAAATCTGGCTCTGGGACGAATGATTTGGTGATGCATGGCACTCGATCACACAATTGAAATGTGAGCACATTGACTAGCATTACAGTGCGTCGCTTTGTTTGAACATACTACACTATATGTTGTTTTTCTTTTCTTTTTTTTTGAGTGTCACCAGCGGGTATAGAAGGAAGAAGATTAATATGAAGAATTGTATTGCATTTATGGAAGAAAGGAGAAACAGAGACAGGACGCATCTTATTTATCACATGTACTTTATTCTGATTCAGAAATGAAGAGGATCTCATTTTATTTGATGAAGGCCATTGTGAGAACATTTCGATGTGCTTTTAAGGACAAATTACATTTTCTAAGTGCTGGTTGTTGAATGTATATTTTGCAGGCATTGTCAGCCAACTATTGCTGTGAGACTGCTTGATAGGAAGTGGCTGAAAGAGGGGGAAAAATAATAGTATTTTATTTTTTGAACACAATGGCAATTGTTCATGTAACCAACTGAAAAGTCTCTTCCAGCTAATAATCACATCACATTGATGCTGCCATTAGTGCAATGAGGAGGAAAGAGACAAACATTCGTAAATTTGACTCAAAGCGTCTTTCCTTACTGTATTAATAACGCATGTCTTCCTCTCCGTTCAGGTGCTGTACGTGCTTCCAGTATCTTCCCTATCCTTAGTGTGGGTCTTCTCTTTTTTGGAGGACTGTGTGTGGCTGCCAGTGAGTTTTATAAGAATAAACACAATGTGATCTTAAGTGCAGGAATCTTCTTCGTCTCAGCAGGTAAGCTCCAGAAGTGGCTCAAAAGAGTAAGGGATATATTGCATGTGTGCAAATGATAGATTTATTTTTTTATGAGATGTGGAAAAATAAGTCTTTTTACGTTCTAGGTACGGCAAGCTAAGCAGCAATAGGGCAAAATATATAGTAAAGGAGTTGTAAAGTCTCGAGATTTTTCACCTTAATGCATTTTATGCATTAACCTCCCTGGCGGTATGATTATTTCTGATTTTAGGTGCTGAAAGCGGTACAATTATTTTGCATTGCAATTTGGCGTTTTATATTGTAGGACTGTAATTCTTAGAAATAACTCACTTAAATCTGTCCAAGTAGTAGACATCCCGGGTATGATGAAGTTTGAAACAAAAAAAAATCATAAATTATAATATAATAAATAACTATAAATAATTATAACAAATAATAATGTAATTATAATAAAAAATATTCAATAATGTAATCAAATCAAAAACACTGAAATTTGCTCAGTTGCATCATTAGATTTAGTGTTTTATGACGAATTTCCCCACAAATCACTATCGCTCAATTCTGCAAGTGATTCTAATTTATTATCGCTGTTTTCTAGCTGGTCTAAAACCACTTTTGACGTAAACTGACACTTTTTGGTTGCTATGAACAATCTCCAGTTTCCAGGCAGAAAGAATAGTTTTTTATAATATAAAACTGCATGCAGGACACTGGACAGACCACTAGGGACAAAGGGGATGTGTAATTATTTGATACAGTACTGTAATCAGTAGGATTACAGTATACTGTATCTATACTGTCTTTTTCACTTTTTGAATTTGGCGCCGAACTCCGTCCCCGTGCGCCGCAACGTCGCAGTGAACGGAGCTCGGCACTCAGCTGTGTGAATCGAGCGAGACACGGCTCGCACACACTTCGGGGAGACATCGCAGGATCCAGGGAACAAGGTAAGTAACTTCCCCTGTATCCTGCGATGCAGCCCGAGTCTGGCTCTGGGTTACCGCTTTTGGTAGTAAAAACTCACCCCGAGCCAGACTCGGGATTACCGCTAAGGAGGTTAAGGTGAAAAACGTTCCGTGCTGCAGCAGCCCCCCAGAGCCCCCCTTTTACTTACCTGATCCCGATCTTTCCAGCGACAGATGAGCCCAGCAGCTCAAGTCGCTGTCTCGAGTCCTCAATGGATAGATTGATAGCAGCAGAAGTCTTTGGCTCCCGCTGCTGTCAATTAAATCCTGTGACACGGGAACCGGGGGGCGGGGCCGAGTCCTGCTGTCTGTGTCAATGGATGCAGCAGCAGGACTCGGGAGTGCACCCACATGAGTGCCCCCATTGAATGTGGCTCTCTGTGCTCTCGATCCGGAGGAGGAGCCAGGAGCGCTGCCGGGGGACCCCAGAAGAGGAGGATTGGGGCCGCTCTGTGCAAAACCTTTGCATAGAGGAGGTAAGTAAAACATGTTATTATTATTATTTTTTAAACAAACCTTTACAATCACTTTAAGTGTGTTTCCTCCTTTGAGGCAACAGTATGGGGAAAGACCTTTTTTGATTCAAGCATAACTGTGCCCCTGTGTACAAAGCCAGCTCCATAAAGACAAGGGTTTGGTGTGGATGAACTTGAGTGTCCTGCACAGAGCCCTGGTCTTAAGCGTAGTGAACACTACTGAGATTTAAAAATGTGTTCATCATTTAGCTTTTTTCCTGGTCACAGCAGCCAGAGAAAGTGACAGCTGATACCTGGAGTGACGTGGATTCTTAATAGCTATAGAGATCAGTGAATAGACATTCGCTAGTCTCCCCCCTCTAAAACTGACAATACATGCCATGAGAGTCTTGGACCACAGGTGGGATAGCGAAACCCAGAAAACCCGATGGTGGAGGGGGTGCACCCATTTAGAGAGGTTTGTGGAAATGATTGACCACCTGTGCAGCCACCAGATTCCTTCCATCAGAAATTGAAGTAAGTCGTCTTGTCAGATTCTCATGCATTCTTAGCTGCTGTAGAAGCCAGGTGTGTGTGTTACCCTTTAATGCGCGTGGTTTTGGAATGGGATGTCCGACAAGCTCAAATAAGTGTGATGATCTGGTGTACAAATAATTTTGCCCACATTGAGTATATCCTGCAATAGAGACATCAACTAAGGAGAAAAGGGTTAGAAAGCCAAAACATAGCATGCAATGGCAAGTAGGCTTGGTTAATTACTATTAACTGTAAGTAAAAGAGTTGGATCTCCTGCCTTGCTCATTTCATTTCATATACATTGCATAAATAATTAATTTAAGGGGTACTAAAGGTTCCCAGATTATTTAAAAAAACAAACAAACATGTCATACTTAACTCCACTGTGCAGTTCGTTTTGCACAGAGTGGCCCCGATCCTCGTCTTCTGTTGTCCCACGGCGGCTCTCGCGGCTCCTCCCCGCAAGAGCTAACCCCCTCTGGGAAGCACTCTCCCAAGGGGGTTATAGCTTGCGGGCACGCTCCCGTGCCATACAATCGGCGTCCATAGACGCCAATTGTATGACTCGGCCCCGCCCCCGACGGCCGCGTCATAGGATGTGATTGACAGCAGTGGGAGCCAATGGCTGTGCTGCTATCAATCATCCAATGAATAGCCGACAAGACCAGGGGGAAAGCAACGCGGGATCGCGCCCACGGAGATTCAGGGCTCAGGTAAGTAAAATGGAGGCTCGGGGGGGACGGTGACTGCAAGGTGTTTTTTCACCTTAATGCATAGGATGCATTAAGGTGAAAAAACACGAAGCTTTACAACCACTTTAAAGACAGGTGCCATTGACATATATGAGAAGAGAGCAATCCATGAAATGAGATGAAATGCCATGTTTTGGACACAGATTTTAGAAAGTTTTTTAAAATATAAACAAATGTTACTCTTAACTAGCTTGAGAACTCAGCTGGGATGGGATACATCATATTCTGATACATGCTACTAATTGCTATACGTTTGTGGCACATACTGTGAAGTAGTAATGAGGTTTTGTATAGGTGCTGATTAGGGATGAGCAGAACACCCCCCAGTTCGGTTCGCAGCAGAACATGCGAACAGGCAAAAAATTTGTTCGAACACGCGAACACCGTTAAAGTCTATGGGACACGAACGTGAAAAATCAAATGTGCTAATTTTAAAGGCTTACTGTATATGCAAAGTTATTGTCATAAAAAGTGTTTGGGGACCCGGGTCCTGCCCCAGGGGACATGTATCAATGCAAAAAAAAGTTTTAAAAACTGAAGTTTTTTCAGGAGCAGTGATTTTAATAATGTTTAAAGTGAAACAATAAAAGTGAAATATTCCTTTAAATTTCATACCTGGGGGTATCTATAGTATGCCTGTATAGTAGCGCATGTTTCCCGTGTTTAGAACAATCCCTGCACAAAATGTAATTTCTAAAAGGAAAAAAAGTCATTTAAAACTACTCGCGGCTATAATGAATTGTCGGGTCCCGGCAATACAGATAAAAGTAATTGAAAATAACGGCATGGGTGGTTCCCCCCCACCCCGAACCAAAATTTTAAAAAAAATGCATGTGGGTCCCCCCAAATTTCATACCAGGCCCTTCAGGTCTGGTATGGATATTAAGGGGAACCCTGCGCCGAATTTAAAAAAAAATGGCGTGGGGCCCCCCTCAAAATCCATACCAGACCCTTCAGGTCCAAAAAAAATGGCGTGGGGTTCCCCCCAAAAATCTATACCAGACCCTTATCCAAGAACGCAACCTGGCAGGCCGCAGGAAAAGAGGGGGGCGAGAGAATGGCTGTTCCTGAACCGTACCAGGCCACATGCTCTCAACATGTCGCCATGTTGATGGGGACAAGGGCCTCATTCCCACAACCCTTGCCCGGTGGTTGTGGGGGTCTGCGGGCGGGGGGCTTATCGGAACCTGGAAGCCCCCTTTAACAAAGGGGACCCCAGATGCCAGCCCCCCCTATGTGAATTGGTAACGGGGTAAATTGTAAATTGTACCCCTACCATTTCACCCAAAAAAGTGACAAAATGGTAAAAAAAACACACACACACACACATAGCTTGGGACAAGTCCTTTAATAAAAAATAAAATAAAAATTCCAGCGATGTAATCCTTCTACGACCACGCCGCCACGATCAATTCCACCTCCATGGAAGGCGGCCCGCGAATGACGTGAGACCCGCTTGACAGCTCTTATATAGCCAAGGGCGGGTTTCCCGTTGCGTCAGAGGGGGGCGGGGTCATCCGTACATGTCAATGGGTAACCCTGCGGCAAACCCCCGTTGCGTCAGAGGGGGCGGGGTCACCAGCATACGTCACGGATAGCCCAGCCCTTGGCTATATAAGAGCTGTCAAGCGGGTCTCGCGCCATTCGCGGGCCGCCTTCCACGGAGGCGGAATCGATCGTGGCGGCGTGGTTGTAGAAGGATTACATCGCTGGAATTAATTTTTTATTTTTTTATTAAAGGACTTGTCCTAAGCTGTGTGTGTGTGGTTTTTTTTACCATTTTTGTCACTTTTTTGGCTGAAATGGTAGGGGTACAATGTACCCCGTTACCAATTCACATAGGGGACCCCCAGATGCCGGCCCCCCCCTTTGTTAAAGGGGGCTTCCAGATTCCGATAAGCCCCCCCGCCCGCAGACCCCCACAACCACCAGGCAAGGGTTGTGGGGATGAGGCCCTTGTCCCCATCAACATGGGGACATCCTCCCCATGTTGAGGGCATGTGGCCTGGTACGGTTCAGGAGGGGGGGCCGCTCTCTTCCCCCCCTCTTTTCTTGCTACCTGCCAGGTTGAGTGCTGGGATAAGGGTCTGGGATGGATTTTTTTTTTGCACGGGGTTCCCCTTAAAATCCAAAAATCCATACCAGACCTGAAGGGTCTGGTATGGATTTTAGGGGGGCTGCTACGCCATTTTTTTTTAATTTGGCGCAGGGTTCCCCTTAATATCCATACCAGACCTGAAGGGCCTGGTATGAAAATTGGGGGGGCCCTCACGCATTTTTTTTTTATATTTTGGTTCGGGGTTCCCCTTAATATTCATACCAGACCCAAAGGGCCTGGTAATGGACTGGGGGGGAACCCATGGCATTTTTTTCAATGACTTTTATGAGTAGTGCCGGGACCCGACAATTCATTACAGCCACGAGTAGTTTTAAATGACTTTTTTCTTTTAGAAATTACATTTTTTGCAGGGGCTGTTCTAAACACGGGAAACATGCACTACTTTACAGGCATACTATAGACACCCCCAGGTATGAAATTTAAAGGAATATTTCACTTTAAGCATTATTAAAATTACTGCTCCCGAAAAAACTGTTGTTTTTAAAACTTTTTTTTGCATTGATACATGTCCCCTGGGGCGGGACCCAGGTCCCCAAACACTTTTTATGACAATAACTTGCATATTAACCTTTAAAATTAGCACTTTTGATTTCTCCCATAGACTTTTAAAGGGTGTTCCGCGGCTTTCGAATTTGCCGCAAATACCCCAAATTGTTTGCTATTCGGTGAACGGGCGAACAGCCAATGTTCGACCCGAACATAAAGCTCATCCCTAGTGCTGATCTATGTTGAGGCAAAAGAACCATAATAAGTATTGGTCCAATTTAATCAACCAGCAGAATTGCAGAGGCCGAATTTAGGAAGCAGAGTATTATCCTTACTTGGGTAAAAGAGGGGACCATGGGACTAAATTCCAAGAAGCTTTACAGGGACGCATGGATCCATTAACACTGATGCATGCACTCACAGGCAACACAAGGTGTCTATACAACAGTGTTACATAGTTACATAGTAGGGGAGGTTGAAAAAAGACACAAGTCCATCAAGTCCAACCTATGTGTGTGATTATATGTCAGTATTACATTGTATATCCCTGTATGTTGTGGTCGTTCAGGTGCTTATCTAATAGTTTTTTGAAACTATCGATGCTCCTCACTGAAACCACTGCCTGTGGAAGGGAATTTTACATCTTTGCCGCTCTTACAGTAAAGAACCCTCTACTCAGTTTAAGGTTAAAACACTTTTCTTCTCATTTTAAAGCGGATTTCCACCCAAAAGTGGAATTTCCGCTTTAAGTACTCCTCGCCCCTTACATGCCACATTTGGCATGTCATTTTTTTTGGGGGGGGAGTGGGTTCTTTGTTTTGAAGGGGACTAAAAGATCGCCTATCCATTCCGAGAGCGCACCGCGACTCGCGCATGCGCTGTGCGCGCCTGACCGTGAAGCCACAAGCTGTCACGGTCAGGTGCCCACAGTTCCAATGGAGGCGCAGAGGAGAGGAGGGGGAGAGGAGCGGGCCTCCGTGCGGCCGCGTCGCTGGACCGTGGGACAGGTGAGTGGCTGTTTATTAAAAGTCAGCAGCTATACTTTTTGTAGCTGCTGACTTTTAATAAACTAAAAATAGCCTGGAACTCCACTTTAATGAGTGGCCACGTGTCTTATTAAACTCCCCTCCGCGGAAAAGTTTTATCCCTATTTTGGGGTCCCCAGTAGGGATGAGCCGAACACCCCCTGATTCGGTTCGCAGCAGAACATGCGAACAGGCAAAAAATTTGTTCGAACACACGAACACCGTTAAAGTCTATGGGACACGAACATGAAAAATCAAATGTGCTGATTTTAAAGGCTAATATGCAAGTTATTGTTATAAAAAGTGTTTAGGGACCCGGGTCCTGCCCCAGGGGACATGTATCAATGCAAAAAAAAACGTTTTAAAAACGGCCATTTTTTCGGGAGCAGTGATTTTCATAATGCTTAAAGTGAAACAATAAAAGTGAAATATTCATATAAATTTCATACCTGGGGGGTGTCTATAGTATGCCTGTAAAGTAGCGCATGTGTCCCGTGCTTAGAAAAGTCCCTGCACAAAATTAAATTTCTAAAGTCATTTAAAACTGATTGCGGCTATAATGAATTGTCGGGTCCCGGCAATACAGATAAAAGTCATTAAAAAAAAAAACAGCATGGGTTCCCCCTTAGTCCATTACCAGGCCCTTTGGGTCTGGTATGAATATTAAGGGGAACCCCGAACCAAAAAAAAAAAGCTCGGGGGTCCCCCCCAAATTCCACATCAGGCCCTTCAGGTCTGGTATGGATTTTTGAGGGGAACCCTGGCCATTTTTTTTTCAAAAATGGCGTGGAGTTCCCCCCAAAAATCCATACCAGACCCTTCAGGTCTGGTATGGATTTTAAGAGGAACTCCGCACCAAAATTAAAAAAAAAATGGCGTGGGGTTCCCCCCAAAAATCCATACCAGACCCTTATCCGAGCACGCAACCTGGCAGGCCGCAGGAAAGGAGGGGGGGCGAGAGATTGCCCCCCCTCCTGAACCGTACCAGGCCACATGCCCTCAACATGGGGATGGGGACAAGGGCTTCATCCCCACAACCCTTGCCCGGTGGTTGTGGGGGTCTGCGGGCAGGGGGCTTATCGGAATCTGGAAGCCCCCTTTAACAAAGGGGACCCCCAGATCCCGGCCCCCTTATGTGAATTGGTAAGGGGTACATTGTACCCCTACCATTTCACAAAGAAAAAGTGTGAAAATGTTAGTCCTTTATTAAAAAAAATTAAAATAATAAAAAAAAACATTCCAGCGATGTAATCCAGTCTGTCCAGCGTTGTAATTAATTCTCGATGTCCAGCGATGATCCATTCTCCAGCGAGGAATGAAGCACGATCTTGCCTGCACCGGCTCTCCACTCCAGCGAGAAACCACGCACGATCCTCCCTGCACCGGAGCCCCCCGGCTAATGAAGCGCAAGCTGTTTGACAGTTCTTTTATAACCGAGGGCGGGGCCACCTGTGACGTGGACTGGTGACCCACAGGTTTCCTGTGACGCGTTAGAGGGGTCAGTGCATTCTAGCAACAACCAACAACCAGCAGTGGGTGTCATTGGCTCCTGCTGCTGTCAATCAACTTCAGTGAGCCAATGAGGAGAGAGAGAGAGGGTGGAGCTGAGCCACGGCTTTGTGTCTGAATGGACACACAGAGCAGCAGCTTGGCTTGGGTGCCCCCATATCAAGCTGCTTGCAGTGGGGGCACTCAACAAGAGGAAGGGGTCAGGATTTCTGTTGAGGGACCCGAGAAGAGGAGGATCTGGGCTGCTCTGGGCAAAACCACTGCACAGAGCAGGTATAACATGTTTGCTGAAATAAAATCAAAAAGAGCGTCGCTAAATAAACACATCTGATGTAATAGAAGTGAATATAAAAATTCCAGTGCCAAAATGAAATAGTGAACACAAATACATTTCTTATTGGTGAAATAAAGTGCTTCCAGAACAAATCCCAGTGTCAGCGATCACAATCCAGTGCTAGATCCAAAGACACAAATACACTTCACCAGCATGTGCAATGGCCCCTCACCTCCAGTCTAAAGGACAATAAGCATCAAACTGCTGGAGCGATCTCCATATGGTATAATCTGTCACAGGTCATCGCACATGTGCTAAGGAAAAAAAAACCTCCTCATGGTGTAGTATTAAGATATATTTATTAAAAAACAATGTGCAGACTTACAGTAAAATTGCAGTAAAGCAAGTAGTATTCGGGACCAAGGGGTCACACATCAGCTGAACGCTGTACAATCCGAACTTCCAGTTTCGGCCGTAACCGGAAGTGACGTCACTTGGCTCCTCCCAACGCGTTGCATCATTATCACTTGACTTTCTCAAGGGTTGTCTGAATAGACACACAGAGCAGCGGCTCAGGTGCCCCCATATCAAGCTGCTTGCTGTGAGGGCACTCCGCAGGAAGGAGGGGGCAGGATCGCCAGCGAGGGACCCGAGAAGGGGGAGGATCTGGGTGGTTTTGCACAGAGCAGGTAAGTATAACAGGTTTGTTATTTTTAAACCAAAAAAGCAAGGCTTTATATATCACTTTAAGGCTTTAGAACCACTTTATGCAGGGGATGTGTATAGATAATTTTTAGAGAAGTAGGATATCATTTAGTGTCACTTTAATATATTTTCTCTGTTTCAGGGCTAAGTAACATCATTGGAATAATTGTCTACATTTCAGCCAACGCTGGTGACCCCGGTCAAAGCGACTCCAAGAAAAGCAACTATTCCTACGGCTGGTCTTTTTATTTTGGAGCACTTTCCTTTATTATTGCAGAGATGGTTGGTGTGCTAGCAGTACATATGTTCATTGAAAAGCATCGGCAAATAAGAGCCAAATCCCACTCTGACCTCTTCAAGAAATCTGCCTTCACCCGAATACCCAGCTACCGATATCGCTTCCGCCGGCGCTCCAGCTCTCGCTCCACTGAGCCCCGTTCTAGGGACCCTTCCCCCTCTGGCAAAAGTTTCAATCCCATTCCCACCAGTGACATCTCCCTCTATACATTGACAGCCCGGGATCCCACCAAGATGACTGTTGGTACTTTACTAAACTCTGAAAGGGAGCACAACTTTCTCCAAGTTCACAACTCAATTCCTAAAGACTACAAAGAGTCTCTACATAACAATCCTTCCAACAGGCGCACAACACCAGTCTGAGGCTTGTGACCAAAAGAATTATGGGGCCTGCAGCACAGTTAAACATGGAGTGTATCTCAGAAAAACACAGAGGTGCTCTAACACACAACCTATCAATAGAACCACAAACCATGGAGAGGCAAGATGTACAAAAACACACAAATCACGTGACTTCCTGTTTGGAACAATGCCAAAATCGGCACGCGATCCTGGCATGATGACTTGTAACGAAACATTCCACAACCAACCTTTAGAAAGATGGAGATTGTATATGTTATTTAAGTGATTGTGTTTTTAGGATGAAATAGAAAGCCTTTTCTAGGTACGTCTTGAAGGTGCACTGTTGAAGTACTAGGAGGCATATAATATTAAAGGGTGGTTAGGCTGTATACTCTTTAGAATTGTTAAGTGCAGTTTAGCACAGGCATCGTAGCTTTGACAACCATTCCAACCAAGCAGTAAATGCAATACAAATCTGGCTAATTTTCTGTGAAGTTCTGAAAAAAATCTTATTGGATTAGCACAAAATAACAAATTACAATACTGTAAAAACCAAATATATATATTTTTTTCCCCCGAAAGGTGGTTTTGGGACTATAATTAGGTTAATGATTGTACAGCTAAATACAGCCCTTAATATTCTAGATGACTTTATTGAGAATTGGGTAAAGATTAAGAATCCTGCAAAAGTGGAAGTATATGCAAAGATTATGTTGATTTGGGGGATTAATTAACACAGTCAAGATTCGCTTATGGTAAGTCTCACGACTTGTGCTATTAACATTCATATTTCTTTTATTTTTAAAAACAACAACTGTAGGACGAAACTTGTGTGCTCGGAATATTAATACCAGGTGCTCTCCCCCACGCAAGTTTGGAGAGGAATTTAAAGTGCTGTTTTGACAGGTGTGGAGGAGGTGACAAGTACACTGTATCCATGAAGACTGTCTCAGCCAATCAGAGAACTCAGAACAAACGGCTCTGTGCCACCTTTTTCCGAAGGTGGGCAGAAAGAAGCATTTTGATTGGATAGCACAATCATTCTTTTTAATAACTGCAAAACCAAGACTGCCAGAAGAGGGACGAAGCCTGTCCCTCACTCAGTTATTAGTTTAAAAAGAAACAATATAGTTAGTGAATTTTAAATAATTAGATAAGAATTTATTGACATTGAGCTACTTGTGTACGGATGAGCAATGGTTAATCCAAGACTGTTCAGTTGCAAAATAAGCTTCCATTTAAATTCAAGGGGTGCGATTCAGATTTTAAGAGAAGATTTAAAAGGATGAAGCAGATCCCTACTGGAATATTGGACTGAACTCTGAACTGGGAGAACATCATTCAAAACAACAAGCTAATATTTTTTTGATTATATAACTAATTATATTAAATAATAGCAACCATGTCTGTCTCATTCCTTAAAATGCTGTGATATGTAAAGTCTGAAAAAAGGGGAGTCATAGATGCCTGCTGTTCCTGATTTACGGGGACAGCTTCAACCTTTGGAGATCTGTCCCTGAAGCTTTTTCCCTGGAAATGTCCCAGTCCTTCAATATCAACCTCAGAATTAAATTCCTGTTTTTAAAAAGTTAAAGAAGAATTCCAGATATGGATATTTTTACTTAGTTACATAGGTCTAGCTTTGACTAATGTAATCAAGCATATAACATGCCTGTGGGATCCCTCTAGAAGCTGGAAATCTGTGTAGTGGACACCACTACTGCAGTGATCTCCACTTGCTTCTGGGTACCGTACTGAGCGGCTGCCCTGCTGCGTACTGAACAAAGAAGGTTGCCCACTTGGTATGGGTGCCCTTCTGAGAATGCTTTGCATTTTCTAAATAGATGCAGAGCATTCCCTGATTGAATAAGTTGAAGAGTGTGATGCCACAGCCCCATCTCTCCAATGCATCCAATTAGAAAATGCTTTGCATTGAGAAAATGCAAAGTGATCTCTAGATGGTGCCTCTGCCAAGCATGGGACCTCCTGGGTTCACAATGAAGCAGGACAGCTACTTGGCACTGAACCCAAAAGCTAGTGGAGATCACTGGGGTAGCAGTGTCTACTATGGTGAATTGAAACCTCTAGAGCAGGGGTTTCAAACTCAATTTAATCCTGGGCTAAAAAGACCAGTTTTATCTGGGGTGCGCTACATATAGAGTGAAGGGTTCAGGGTTTGGCTACGTACAGAGTGCCGAGTTCAGGATTACGCTACATACACAATGCAGAGCTCAGGGGTGGACTTCGTACAGAGTTCAAAGTTACGCTACATGCAGAGTTCAGGATTACGCTACATACACAATGCAGAGTTCAGGGGTGCACGTCGTACAAAGTGCAGAGTTCAAAGTTACACTACATACAGAGTGCAGAGTTCAGGATTACGCTACATACAGAGTGCAGAGTTCAGAGGTGTGCTACATACAGAATGCAGGGTTCAGGGGTGCACTACATACAGAATGCAGGGTTCAGGATTACGCTACATACAGAGTGCAAAGTTCAGGATTACGCTACATACAGAGTGCAGAGTTTAGGGGTCTGCTACATACAGAATGCAGGGTTCATGTGTGCACTACATACAGAATGCAGGGTTCAGCAGTCAACTTGTTACTGAAACCCATAAGTTTTGGAGTTTTCCGATCAAGGATTATGCTACGTACAGAGTGCAGAGTTCAGGGGTGCGCTACGTGCAGAGTTCAAGGGTGCGCTATGTACAGGGTGCAGGATTCAGGGTTGCACTATGTACAGGGTGCAGGGTTTAGGGGGCACTGTGTACAGGATGCAGTGTTCAGGGGTGCACTATGCACAGTGTGCAACACCAATCCCCCCAAAATCATCACCTGGCCTGGCTCTTGTAACTCCCTATATAGATGGCTCTAGTACTGCCTTGTGTAAGCGTCTCTCTCTAGTATTCATGTATGTGGTTCTGTTATACCTCGCTGTGTAGGCGGCTTCTGGAGAGAAGGCTTCTGTGTTTACAAGTGACAGTGGGGTACAGAGGGTGAGAGCCGGTGGTGGCAGAATGGAGTTCCGTCATAGGTGTTTGCATTAGGCTGTGCACCCCAAAGCTCAAACATACATGGGTGCGTGTGTGTCTATATATATATATATATATATATACACATATATACACACACACACATAGGGCTTTTTTTCAGCTAGAACGCGGGGGAACGCAGTTCCGGCACCTCTATTACTGAATGTAGGTAATGGCAAAGGGTGCTGGGGTGTGCTGGAGGGTATATTGAGGCTGGATGCTGGGGATCTATTGTTGCTTGAGGAGATCTATTTTTCTGTGGAGGTCTAATGTTGCTGGGGGGACTTATGTTGCTGGGGGTCAACTGTTGCCAGAAGGGATCTACTGTTGAGGAGTGGAGTCTTATGATGCTGGCTGCTCAGAAATTTGTTGTTGCTGCCGGGGGTCTATTGTTGCTTGGGTGGTAGGGGCTTATTGTTTCTGGGGGGGTCTATTGTTGCAAGGGGGGTCTATTTTATTGCATGTTACCATTAACAAATTCCATACAACTTACTTTGCACCACAAAATGATATTTGACTCTGTGTTCTCTAAAAGGAGGAGTACTGGGAGGTGGGTAGGGGGTGGGAACAAGGGATGGTGCTCAGAGGTGGGTAGGGGGCGGAGGCAAGATGGGACTCAGAAGGGGGAGTTCCAGCACCTATTCTCTCAGAAAAAAAGCCCTGTATATATATATATATATATATATATATATATATACACACACATACACACACACACACACACAGTATATAGCAGTAGGGCAATGGACAGTGTCAGTAGAGTAGTGGACGACGTCAGTCGGGCAGAAATTGGTGTCAGTAGAACAGTGGACAGTGTCAGTAGAGCAGAGATTGGTGTCAGTAGTTTATTTTTATAATTTTTTTTATTATTACCTTTACAATTTAATTTTTTTTTTTTAAATTTTACAATGTTTTTAGGAGCCCCATTGGGGGGCTTTCGCGAAATATCAGGGGTCTAAACAGACCCCTGATGTCTCACTTTTGAGACAGAGGAAGGGACAGAGATTCTCCAGTACCTTTCTCTGCAGCCAAGTAGCAGGGGGAATCTGTGCAGCACAGGGTGATTAGGGTGTGCCCGGACACACCTGGCACAACCTGTGTGCATGCCTATGGGTTCCACCATGTCTCGGCTGGGTGGCAGGGCCACATGGCAAGGCCTGGTGGGCCAGACATTTGACATATATGTTCTAGAGCAGGGGTCTCAAACTGGTGGCCCTCCAGCTGTTGCAGAACTACAATTCCCATGAGGCATTGCAAGGCTAAACAGTTACAAGCATGACTCCCATAGGCAAAGGCATGATGGGACTTGTAGTTCCGCGACAGCTGGAGGGCCGCAGGTTTGAGACCCCTGTTCTAGAGGGATCCCACAGGTATAGTATATGCAAAGTTACATTGATCCAAGCTGGTCCAATGTAACTATGAAAAAATATCCATAGCTGGAAGTTTTCTTTAAAGCTGAACTCTCTCTATAAAAACAGACACCAATTAATGCAGCTCTGTAATCATTAATACATTATTAAATCTTTTAAATGCAAGTAGTGTAAGAACCTGGTCCTGACCTGTTATCAACCTCCTACAGTCCCTGTACAGCTGGAGTGGTAGTGAAAAAGGAGCAAATCAATTAAAATCCTGCCAAGAAGCATGCTGATATGAGGAGGAACCAGAGTGACAGAGAGATGGGCTCGGATGCATCTCATTTCACCATCCAATCGCAGGGTGGGTTAGATTCAGGGTGATCTGGGCTCAGAGGAAAAGGTTAAATATAAGCAGATTAAACTTCAGATTTGGATTTTTGGATGGAGTGATGAAGGGTTAGAACCCCCGTTAGGTTATATTGCTGGAGATTAACGCTCTCTATCTCTACCCCGGTGACCATCATCACTGGTAATGAAAGCAAGTGTAGCACTACCCCCGTAGGAGCTGCTGGTTAGTTTTGGGTTTTGCACGTTACCTCTTCAGCTGCGTTGTCCGGGTAGGAAAGTCTGTAGTAATGCAATGTCCACACAGATGTTAAACCTCAAACAGTTAGGCTTTATTTTTCTTATGCAGTATAACTTTGAGAAGTAGAAGGTACAGAAGAGTAGGGGAAGGTTTAGGCACTCGCCACAAAAGTTGACAAAGGTAGAAGTTCAAAGTCACTCACCACTCTCAATGTTAGAGTGGGTATTGGTCACCCGGATAGTCCCCTCTCACATGGCCTAGCAGCCGGGATGACACACGAATCAGCAAGAGGGCAGTCTCTGCCACAGACTGCCCAAGGTGAAGAAGGTCTCTGCCACAGACCCATTTAAATGTACAAAGTCTCCGCCACAGACCTGTTTGAAGTTGAGCAATATATAGTCCAGGAATCCTCTGCCACAGGATTTCAAAGTCCCAAACTTCCAGCCTTACAGTTAAAGAGCCTTTAAGCCAATTCGGCAAACTGCAGGGCTTGTAGTGTAATGGATCCCTCCTTAATAAAGTTGCCAGGCCTCACCCGAGACAGCAGCACTTTGCCGGTCTCCTCCGGGGCAGATCCTCCTCTGGTCTCCTTCATTAACATGATTCCTCTCCATTTGAATGGACAGCTTGGGATCCCTTCTCTGGATATAGGCCCCAGCCAGACTAGCTGGGCCTACTAAGTAGCGATGCAGCCTCGGGCCAACGTGCCAGCGAGACCAGGACCACACACACACCTCGCGCCCCGAGGGCTGCGGGGCGAGGACGAACCCCAATCAATGGCGTCTGCCCCTTAGGTATCCCCTCCCAGCAGGCACAGCTGGTTGACCACTCCCACTATACCACTGCTGAGAGGGGCCACTCAATGCACCATGATCTGCCCGTGTTCCAACAAGTGCCTGAGGTCGTAACGCCACCCACAGGCAAAAAGGGAAATCACTACCAGGCAAACCATAACCGAGACAGAGGCGAATTTGAGTGTAATTATCAACCATCTGAGCCCAACTACTGGCTCAGACATCCCTTTAAATTTAAATAGCGTCTCAACCTTTTGGGATGGGCGCTACACAAGGATAATCTGAAGTTGTGAGTTGTTACTGAAATAGGAATAGTGGGAACATTTTACAATGGGAATACCTGTTTCAGTGACAGCTAAGAGAGTATTGATTTCCTCTCACTTCCTGTTGTGTGTATGGGATAGGAATTGAAGGAATATTTTCTCTATGGGACACAAATAACAAAACTAAACCTTGCAAACATTTAATTTGTTCTGTACTCTATGAACTAAAAAAAAGTTGTTTTTTTTACAGATTTTGCCCTGGCTGAAGAAGAGCATCATGACTACAGCATATGTACACTCCTGTCTGACTTAGGGTGACCACATTTCCAAACTACCATTCAGGGACACCCTCCCTTCCCAAAAATCAGCTTGTGCTGTAACGAATCACATCACAGTGATTGGACACAAGAGGCGGGGTTTATGATTTCTCCAATCACAAGCAGGGGGCAGGATTGTGCTCTTCCAGACATTCCCGGCCAGGACAAGTACTGTCAGTGAGTAAAGCGGTGATGTGGCAGCCTTTTTTGGGGGCACCAGATTGTCCCAGGAGGGGGGGGGGGTGGCTGTGTCAGTTTCATTCCGGGACACTGTATTGTCCTGGAATGAATGTGCCCGGGACAGACCTGCAAAATGCGGGACTGTCCCGGGCAATCCGGGAGACGTGGTCACCCTAGTCTGACTGCCTTTGGAGCTTAACTACTACCCACTTGCTGTACACATATATGTACTAAGTGCACGCTCCTGGCAAGTAAATGATGGGTACTGGAAAGCTCCACTATACATACTTGCGATCGGAAGCTTTCCTGTCATGTGACCGCTGTGACTGCCAATCACAGCGGTCACATGATTGGAATGCTTGCTTCTGCCTCCTGCCATTTGGAACCTCTTAAAGGGCAGGGAGGCGTTGGCAGGAAGAGGTAAAAAAATGTGACTTAAGGGCCTATTTTTACCACCCATCAACCTCAAGTGTAAACTAAACCTAAATGCTGAACAAAACAATGATGCAGACTATCACATACCAGGTAGCAGCGCTTGATATGATAAGAAAGGCCTCTCTTACACCTTTGACTCTGGGCCCCTGATAGTGTGTACAGGTGGTGCAGGAGTACAGAGTGGCACGAGTGCCTGTGTGTCTTGCTAGCAGCAGGGCAGGTGTCTACGTTGGGCAGCTGAAGTTGTCAGAAGGCTCCAGTAAGCAAGAAAGCCGGTAGGCAGCAGACTGAGACTGGCACGGGTGACAGTGGGCAGCTGAGAAGGTTACTTGTAGCAGATAGTAGGTCAGCCGGAACTACAGGGTGGAAGGCGGGTACCGATCACAGCAGGCAGAGTAGCAGGGTCAGGCAGGCCGGATCATACACAGGGAAGATGGATCAGGTACAAGGCACTGGCAGGAGCGAGGTCAGGAAACAAGCCGGATCTGGAACCAATCAGAGAAGCAGAAGCCGATGGAGCAGACAAAAGCGGAGGTCAGGGGACAAGCTGAGGTCAGTGCAGGCAGAGTTCAGTAAGGGGTCAAGATAAGCTGGGTCAACATCTGGAATCAGGATACAGAATCACAAGGACACCTACTAGCAAAACGTATGTAGGCATAGGACACACCCCCTGACACACCCCCTTAAAGGGGAAATAACCACAAAAAAGCTTTTTTTTACCACTACTATTCCTTTATTATGGCTTTTAAAAATTGAAAAATGCATTCATTTAGAATTTGGATGAAAGGTTTAGCACTGGGAAACACTTTTTGAAAGATAAAAAGTGCATTTTATATATAACTATATAGATCAGTTTGAAATGAGGGACAAATAAAGAGTAATGAGGGACAGAGGGACATTGCTCCAAATGAGGGACAGTCCCTTGAAATCAGGGACAGTTGGGAGCTATGGGAACATATGATACACAGGAGGCTGAAGACAAAGCAGCACTGATTCTAAGCACTGGCCCAGTTTAAATAGCCCGTTTGGTGCCAACATCTGTCATAAGTGCACTTAAGTGCCGGCACGCACGGGTATGCATGCTCGCACAAGTGCACACATAGATATGCGCATTTATATTAGCAAGTGCCCAATTTCTCCAAGCACGAACGGGAACATGTATTAGCCTGTGCACAGAAGTTCATCCAGAGGAGCCATCTTGTCTATTGGCATGCCCTTTCTTACACAGACATTGCTGCCAGAAAGTACAGACAGGTCTCTGACTTCCAGAGTGGCATGGCTGGACATCTAAAACACTTTCGCTGATTTAATATATTCAAGTAAATGAAAGAACTTTGCAAATACAATCTCCTACTTCTACCTTTTCTTTCCCAGTGCTCTGAGAGCTGTCATTGCAGGCTCAGCCAATGTAAAAAATGGCATGTTTACATTCGGCTGGTTTGTTTCTGTGCAACAATGCACTCATGTAATCCCTGGAGATCATAAACTGCTAGAAGCTGACAGCCACTGCATAAGGTGACTTCTCTGACTCATTGCTTCTGTGTGTAATGTGAGCTTTCATTTAAAGAGAGATAGTCTCAAAGGAAAGATATGGCAGTGCTCTTTCCCTGGAAAACCAATAATGTTCTCTGAGTCTTCAATCTTTGCAGCACACTGTATTTAAAGGGTCAGAACCTCTGTCAGTTGTGCCCATGTTGGGGAGATTTCCTTACTCCTTATCCCCATGTGAAAGTGCCTGTGGATTTTATGTGATATCTCTCCATGGGGGACAGAGACAAAGATAAAAAAAAATCCTTTTATTTTTTAAGAACTCATTTATAATGGAGAGAGTATTTCACTATTGGCTCTCCTTTATAATCTGCAGGGTTACACCTTCATTTTTTATTGCACTCTGGCAACTTTGGACTTCTGAAGCACATTGCACACTGCTGTGCTTTATATATGTGTACTCATATTTTTTTTTTGGACAAAAGTATGTCGGTGGTACGGCTATATAGCTGCTTTTTAAATGAACTTAGTAGAGGAGGGAATGGTTGAATTTTTTTGTATTAGGCCTGGTACACACGGCCGAGAATCTCGTCAAGAAAAAACACGTCGTTTTTCTTGACGAGATTCTTGGACAAGAAACTTGTCCCGGCCGAGTGTACAGACGCTCCATTCAAAGAACCCGCGGTTCTTTGAATGGAGCGAACGCGGTGACTTCATCGACTACGACGAGCGTGCGCTTGTCACATTCGATGCCGTCGCCGCCATCTTGCTACACCCTACCTATGCCTAGGAAGCTACCACACATGCGTCAAAGTCATTTCGAGCATTGCGCGGGTTTCCACGGCGAGAGGTAAGTGTACACACACACACTTTTCTCGTCGAGAAACATGCTGACAAGAATCTCGACGAGAAAATAGAGAGCAGGTTCTCTATTTTTCTCGTCGAGATTCTTGTCGGTTTTCTTTTTTTTTTTTTTAAATTTATGTTTATTGATTTTTCCATTGAACAGAGAAAAATTACAGAGCATATCAACATACACGCTTACACATTATTTTCTTGTATTCAGTAGCAATATACCAGTATTACACCGTGAAGCGGGAGCATAAACAATATAGTCTCAAAATAACATTCAAGCCTAATAAGGCCTACAGCTTGTGGCCACATGGCCACATAGGTGTCCCAGTTCCTCAACGGAGGAGAAGAAAAAAAAAAAAAAAGAAACACAAAACCCTAATACCAAAGGTGTATCGAGAGTATTTAACTGTGATTTTCACAGGACTCATTCGGTTATCCTTATTCAGTAATACTTAAGTGCTTGCATTCACTCACACAACACTCATACCCATTCACCCAGCACTTCCACCCATTTCCCCAGCCGAAACTACAGCTGGGTGGGGGCACTCCTCCTACTCCCCCCCCACATTTATGTGGGATATGTTTCATGTCCCCAGCTTCTTTATTTAGGATAGGAGGTAGTTCTCCCCCCCCCCATCAAACAGGAGGGGCTGAATCAGGGCCCACTACTGCTGAGACAGAGGGGTATCCTTCCAAAAGGAGCTGTCTATATCCAGCCAAGGTTGCCAGATCTTGTAGAATTTCTGTATACAGGCCCTTCCTTTATAGATTAGTTTAAAGGTTGGTACGACTTTGTTTATCATGCGGTACAGCAGTTGGATGTTGGGAGCAGATTCACACTTCCATTGTAGTAATATCAGTTTTCTGGCATAAAAGAGTATCAAGCGGACTAGGGTCCGTTCGTGGGTTCTGGGTATGTGGTCATTAAGGATGCCCAGGAGCCCCACTTCAACATTGTGGGGGGTCACTAGGCATAGATTGTTTTCAAAAAAAGAGAATAGGTCCACCCAGAACCCCAAAAGGGCCGGGCAGGACCAAAACATGTGTACATAACCAGCATTGGTGCACTTACATCTAGGGCAGAGGGCCCCTGAAACATAACCCATGCGAGCCAGACGGGCCGGCGTGTAATGCAGTTGATGAATAAATTTGAACTGTATATATTGGTCGTTAGACCCAACAATATCCAAGAAACAGGCCCCAGAGGCCTCCTCCCACCCCTCCTCTGAAAGCCCAGGGATGTCGACCATCCACTTCCGCTGTGCAGCACGGAAGGGAGAACTCCCACCCGTCTGCAGTCGGGAGTAAATGGTCGTGGCTAATTTCGTAATGCCAGAACACGACATCAATGCCTCAAGCGGGGATTCAGCGAGCTCAAGAGTCAGGCCATGAAACTGCGCATGGACAGCGTGTCGTATGAGAAGATATTTAAAATAGAATTTATTTGATAATCCACTTGTAGCTTTTAGGACTTCAAAAGAGATAAATTCACCATTGAGAAAAATGTGGGCAGCGTGGGTAATGCCCAGCCGTGTCCACCACAATGCATCGGGGTGACCCATGAGCTCCAGAAGATTGGGGTTATGCCATAGGGGGGTTTTCGGTGAGACCCCCCCCAATTCTGAAATCGTCTTATTCCCTTCATGCCAGACCAACCAACTCACTTCTATCGGGGAGCCGCGGGAGCATCGTTTTGGTAAAGATCTATGCATAATATCTACCAATGGGGTCTCTAGGCCAGCAAGTGCCTGCAGTAGATAGGTAGAGCAGGATGCGGAGGCCCCCTGGAACCATTCATAGACATAGGTTAATTGGGCTGCTATAAAATAGTGTCGCAAGTTGGGGCAGGCCAGTCCCCCATCACCCTTAGAGGCCTGGAGGGAAGCCTTCGCTATTCTGGGATTGGTCCCCTGCCATAGGAAGGAGGATAATAACGAGTCTATTCTTTTGAAGAGCTTTTTGTAGAGAAAAATAGGGGATGCCCTAAAGGCATATAAAAATTTAGGTAGGTATATCATTTTAAATATGTTCACCCGCCCTATCAAATTCAAAGGTAATGAGGCCCAAGTTTGCAACCTGGTCTCCATGTGTGTAACAACTGGGGCAATGTTAAGAGATTCAAAGAGGGCCAGGTCTGCATTAATGTGAATGCCCAAATATTTAAATGTGGATCTGACTGACAGGTTAGAGTGAGATAAGTAAGTATAATCCTGTTTGGGGCCTATGGGAAAAGCAACAGACTTGTCCCAGCCCACCTTTAGTCCCGAGACCCTCCCGAACTCCTCCACCACTTCCATTAAAGATTTAAAGGACTGTTCTGTGCCATCAAGGTATATTAATGCGTCATCAGCATATAATGAGATCTTCTCTGTAAGATTACCATAACATATGCCGCCCACCGACGCCGTCTGTCGCACCGCCAGAGCCAAAGGCTCTATGGCAAGTGCGAACAGGAGTGGCGAGAGCGGGCAGCCCTGCCGTGTTCCCCTGTGTAAAGAAAAGACATCCGATACATCCTTGTTAGTACATATTCTTGCCCTGGGATTGATATATAGCAGGCGAACCCATTTTATAAATTGGTGACTAAAACCCATTCGGTGCATGACTTCCCACAAAAAGGTCCATTTCACAGTATCAAAGGCCTTCATCACATCCAGGGACAACACCAGGCCACTTTTATGCTCAGTGTCAGCTCTATGGATATGTATGAACAATCGTCTAATGTTGTCATATGTACTCTTTCCAGGCATGAATCCAGTTTGGTCCCTATGGATAAGGTGTAGGATAATCTTTTGTAGTCTCACTGCCAGTACCTTGGCCAGTATCTTAACATCGCTATTGAGTAAGGAGATTGGACGGTATGAGCCACATAGCGTTGGATCTTTATCAGGCTTGGGGATCACCACAATCAGGGCCTCACACATGGAGGAGGGGAGAACGCCCTCCTCCATTGCCTGCCCAAACTGAGAGTGCAACCTCTGTGCCAAGTCCCCAGCATAGTGTTTGTACCATTCAGCGGGCAAACCGTCCAATCCAGGAGTTTTGTTCGGGGGGAGTGAGTATATGGCAGTGGTAATTTCTTCTACCGTCAAAGGTTCATTTAAGATGGATCTGTGTGAGTCCTCCAGTACAGGGAACCGGAGAGACTCGAAGAAACCCATAGTTTCCCATTCAGGTGGAGAGGGCTGGGACGAATATAGGTCCTCATAGAAGGATTTAAAAGTTCGATTAATGGTCCTAGGGTCTGAAGCGATGGAGCCATCCGGCACCTGGATTTGCGGAATAGTCCTATCAACACAGTCCATGCGGGAGAGATATGCCAACATCTTGCCATTTTTCCCACTGTGTTCAAGCAGCCTGGCCGTCAGATATCTCTGTTGTTTCTGCGTTACATCCACCCTGTGGAGGTCCAGGGCCCTATGCGCCCCCACCAGGACCCCGTGGGAGTCCGGGGTGGGGGACGCAGAATACTGGGCCCTCGCAATCTCCAAGGAGGACTCTAGGGCTAAAAGAGTGGCCTGGAGTTTTTTTTTATGTCTGGTAGTGTTAGAGATGTATGAACCCCGCACAGTCGCCTTAAAGGCGTCCCATGTGGGGCCAGGGGAGGCAGATCCTTCATTATCCGCCCAAAAGTGGGACATGTCCTGTCCCACCGGGTCCTGTATTTCGGGGGTGGAGATCCAGCAAGGGCTGAGCCTCCACTGCCGAAAAGAGGGTCGGTGACCCATCACCAACTCTATCTTAAGGGCCGAATGGTCTGAGATTGTCTGCGAGATGTATGCGACCGACTTAACATAAGGGACCATATCAGAGGTTCCCAGGGCATAATCCAGCCTGGAAAGAGTACCATATGTTCTGGATTGACAGGAGTATTCTTTTATCAGTGGATGGCCACGCCGCCAAAGGTCGACGTAACCAAAGGAGGCACACCAGTGGCTAAATAGCTTGGATTCATATTGGAGGGGCCTCAACCTGTCCAGACCTGGGTCCAGGACAGAATTGAAATCCCCCAGCACAAGGGTAGGCAGACCCGGCAATTTAGAAAACTGTAAACTTAAGTCAGTGAAGATTGCAGCCGTGACAGGGGGGGGGGGCATACACCACCACCAAGAGCAATGGGGTGGCGTGGATTTTACACAGTAAAAAAACGTACCGACCCATTGGGTCAATAACTACCTGGTCACAGGAGAAAGGGAGTCCCTTCCTTATGAGGACAGAGACTCCCCTAGCATAATTTGAGTACGTGGAATGATACCCCTGTGACACCCAGTGTTTTTTCAAAGCAAGTATTTTGGAGCCTAGGAGATGTGTCTCCTGTAGGCATAGTATCTGTGGCCTATGTGGCTTGAGAAATTCAAATAAGGATGCTCTTTTAAATTTAGAATTTAACCCCCGGACATTCCAGGAGATGCATGTGATTATAGACATGGCGGGGGGTTAAAAAGGGGCCCATATATGGTAATACAAATCAGACACTTGTCACCGGCGCGGCTGCAATCCAACACTGGGGGGGAGCAGGAGAAAAGGAGTACCCATGAACACATCCACACAACCACCATCCATGCAAACACACAAACCATTACACATACATTACCAGTTGAAATCCACATTGATTTCGTTACTACCCCTGCCGTACCCCAAGAACAAGGGGCCGGCTTTGTCCCAAAACTGCTAGTAGACACTAGGAACATGGCCAATACAGGCAAGTCAGCAAACTATTTTGATCAGTCAATGATCAGAGAACAAAAAAAGAAAAAAAAAAAAGAAAACCAAAGGGGAAAGAAAAAGGAAAACAACTGCAGCATCCCAATCTTCCCCTTAAAGATCCATAGCCTCTTGTCGAGCTGTAGAATAAGGTACCTGCCATAGGCACAAAGAGCCCCCGATTGGGGCGAGAAAAAGAAAATGAAGTGGCTTTGTAGCCTGTGCGGGGGGGATACCCCGATCAGGTTGCAGGTGGTCGGTCAGATGCGCGGCCGGGTTTGGACAGGGATTCATACCAGGAAAGCGCAGTAGCAGGGTTCTGAAAAAATTGCACTTGGTCCTGGTGGACGACTCTCAGCGTCGCGGGAAATTGCATGGAGTATTGTATGGTCTGTTCTCTCAACTTCTGTTTAACATGTTGATACTTGGCTCTCGCAGCACGAACTGCTGGGGAGTAATTTGGGTAGAGGGAGACCGATGCGTTGTTGATTTTCAGGCTTCCCTTTATGCGGGCAGCCCTCAGGATAGCGTCCCTGTCCCTATAATTTAGGAGACGGATAACCATGGTGCGAGGGGGGTTTCCAGCAGGGAGCGGTCTCCCAGGGACCCTGTGGGCCCGTTCGATCACAAAACATGGGGACAGGCAGTCTTTGCCAAATTCCTGGGTAAACCAGCATTCAAGGAAGGATACCGGGTCTGCACCCTCGACCCGTTCTGGGAGGCCCACCAGGCGCAGGTTATTCCTACGTAAACGATTTTCCAAATCGTCGATCTTATCTGCCAACGATTGAATTCTGTTGCCATGGGTTTTCAACACAGGCAGGGCCGGGCCTACAGTGTCTTCCAGGTCACTAATGCGGCGTTCTGTCTCAGCAACCCGGTCCCTGACCTTATGCATGTCCTGGCGCATTATAGTAATGTCCAGCTTTAGTTCCTCCACCTTCCCCATAATATCAGAATGATTTACCTTCAGGATTTTGAGAACATCCAGCAAGGTGGGCTCCGGTTCCGGCCCCTCCTCGAGACCGTCATCACTCGGAGCGGGGTGGGCCAGGGGTATTGAAGGGGCTGAAGCCCCAGGGGATGGTGGTAGTGAGGGGTCCAGATCGTCACCGAAGAGTTCCGGTGTAGATGAGAGAGGCACATGTAGCATGGTGGAGCGGCGGCCATCTTGGGAGGACCGAGTGGTAATATTCATCCTGACCGGGGGCTGTTTTCTCCCTTTTCTTCCTCCCATCCACCAAAATTCTTCCGTGGATGAGTAGCAGGGTCCCTCTTGGGTGTCTGGAGAAAGTTTTGGGCCGATTGGTTTGGCAGGTTAGCAGGATTGCGAAGGATTGTGCAGAGGGATCTTGGAGCTGCAGAGAGGAACGTCTGCTCACATGCTGCGTCAGGCCACGCCCCCCCTTGTCGGTTTTCTTGACGAGAAACCTGATAGCCGCATACACACGGCCGGTTTACTCGGCAAGAAAGCTCTGCCAGCAAGTTTCTTGCTGGTTCTTGCCGAGAAACTCGGTTGTGTGTACGAGGCTTAACTGTCTGTGTCCTGTTGTGCTGGTGACAAACCCCTGTTTGTCCTGGGGTCACAGAAAAAAAAATGAAGATAAATCTCTCCAATAGGGACACAAGCTGGGAGAATTTCTAACCCCTTTACCACTTTATCTTAAAAAAAAAAAAAAAAAAAGTTTGGGCTGGAATTGTTCTCCGGTTCTTCTTAATCCTGAACATGTTCTGCTCCTGAGTCTCACACTTATCTTTCTAATACAGTTACCTAATTAGAATGAATTGTTGACAAGGATTTTTAAACATCAATTAATTCATTCTGTACAGGTTACTGCTGTAGTTAGATAAGTGGCACATTCAGAAACAGAAGCATTGCCTTCCAAGCAGAGGATGTCATGTTGAAAAATCACAACAGTCTGTTATATATTAAAAATGTTGAAAATTATTTTTCAAAGTGCTTTAAAAAAACGTCTGCATCCTTGGCTGAATAGGAATATTTTGGCAGGTAATGCAATTTTAAAAAGTATATATATATATATATATATATATATGTAGCGGGACCCCCAAAAATGGAGTCGCTATGCTGTAAATTTTGGGGCAGTCTGGGCAATAGTATGGCTCAGATTCTACAATGCTGTTTAATATGGACTCTTCTCTGCCATGTTGTTGCCTGGTGTATAGTTCCCCTGGGCCTGAGGTGGCGCTGTTTCCCAGGTCTCTAGTTGAACCGCAGGTGGTGTTGTGGCATGGTTTGGTGTTCTCTCTCGGCTACCGTGTGGTGGGCGGGTTCTGCCTGCTGTGCATGCAGGGAGAGGGTACATAAGGGGCAGATGCCAGGGGACAGGAGGAGTGTGCCCTGTGGGGGTGGTGTGCCAGGGGGATTCAAAGGACCCCTGGTGGCGAAGTCGCGCCCTGTGGCCTTGCTGGCCAGGGGGTGCGTGAACTGGTCGAGGAGTCTCGGGCACCTTTGGCTCGAGGCTGCAGCATTCCAGGTGGGCCCAGTACCTTCAACTGGGTCTACAACCAACACACTGGAGTCCCAAAGAACCCGTGTGAGGGTGGCCCGCTCTGAAGGAGAGGAAACCGGGGGAGGACCTGTCCGATGGATTCATGGTGAAGGAGAGGCCTGGTTACCTATCAGAGGGAAGGATTCATGAGTTGCAGTATAGCTCCTGTAGCGTGTCCCATTGACACCTTTGGCCTCTATTAATCTATGGGAGTTTCAAAGTTCTAACTCAATAACTAAAGGATTCTGTGGCAGAGAATTACTTGGACTTGTCCGTGAAGGGGACTAACTTAAAGAAACTGTTCGCGTTTCACTCCGGCTGCTAGAACTGTGAGAGGGATCTATCCGGGTGAGCAATTCAAACTCAGGCTTGAGTGAAGAATAGGGTAGTTGGGTGCCGCGTGTCTGAACCTGTCCCTCTACCTACTTTGTCTCTATTTTCAACCTATTCCCAAATCTGTTTCAAGCAAGATAAAATAAACTCGTCTGTGTGGAGTTTAAACACTGTTTGGACATTGGCTTTCTTTGGGAGGAAGAACACAGACTTTTCCCTATATTCTGGGTACGAGAACCAATGGAGGGAGGTAACTCGCTGCAGGACCCAAAATTGTAAGAACACCACTCAACCTCTTATACCAGGAGGATCCTGGCATGTGGCACGGTGTGCCTTTATCCCTGAAAGGAGAAGGTAGGCAGGAGAAAAGGGTCTGTGTGCTACATATATATATTGTGAGGGGGTTAGCTCGGCAGCGGGTGTGTGTGACCCCCGGGATGGGCTCCCCACACAAAACAGGCCCAGCAAACGGAGGTTGTGGTTTTCAAAATCAAAAAGGTGCGGTTTATTTTCTATTTACAGTGACAAAACACAGCAAAGCAAAAGAAACATAAACAAAATAAATCCTGGTCAAGTTGACCTCTGACTAAACATACAGGTTTCCTAACTAACAACTGGGATCAGCCTAGTGCTGTCCTAGTCCCTAAGTCCCTGGTTTTAAATGTCCAAGCAAATAGCCACACAGGCTTTGTCTCACCGCACAGGGGTTCACTCTCCCTAGACAGTCCACACAGGTCTGGTTCCAGGCATGAGCAAACACCTAATGAATCTGGGAGTTTTTATAGAGGCCTAAATGAGCTGACAAGCTTCAGCTGGTCTCATCAACTCCCTGTCTGCACGACGCCCCACACTCTCCCTAGACATATGAGTCATCCATTAGCCCACTAGCCTTAGCTGGGCTTATACAACTCTCCACCTAGTTGTATAAGTCGGCGTAAAGCCTGAATCTGGGCGAAATATATCTACCCCCCTGGATGCAACCAGGTGACTTTACCTTCCTGCTGTCACATACCCCCCCCTCTTGTTTTAACCTCGGGGTTGGAACACCAGCAATCAGGCATTCATGTACTCGAGACAAAGCATCCACATTCCCCATTTGAACGCCAGGGCGATGCTTTACTGTGAAGTTGAATTCCTGGAGGGCCAGGAACCACCTATTCACTCTTCTATTTGTTTCCTTGTTTTGAGCCATCCACTTTAATGGAGCGTGATCCGTAACCATGTCAAAGTGCCTACCTAGCAGGTAGTACCGAAGGGAATCTAGAGCCCACTTCACCGCTAAACACTCCTTTTCAACGGTGGCGTAATTTACCTCATGGGACTTCAACTTCCTGCTGAGGTAAATGACTGGGTGCTCTTCCCCGTTCCAGACCTGGGACAATACTGCTCCTAACCCCACATCTGACGCATCACTTTGTACGACAAAGTCTTTAGAGAAGTCGGGTGAGTACAACACTGGCTGGCTACATAAGGCTTGTTTCAAGAATTGGAATGCTGCCTCAGCCTCGGGGGTCCATTTAATCATGACCGACCCTTTCCCCTTCGTCAGGTTGGTTAGGGGCACAGCCTTAGAAGCAAAGTGGGGAATGAATCGCCGATAATACCCAGCGATTCCCAGAAAGGCTCGTACCTGCTTCTTGCTGTTGGGACGTGGCCAACTCTGGATGGCCTCGACTTTGTTGAGTTGGGGTTTTATTACTCCCCTCCCAATGGTGTACCCAAGATATTTGGCCTCCTCCTGCCCAATGGTACACTTCTTGGGGTTAGCCGTAAACCCCGCTTCCCGAACAGAGTCCAGGACTGCTTGCACTTTTGGCAGATGTGAGGCCCAATCTGTGCTATGGACAATTACGTCATCCAGGTAAGCCGCAGCATACTTCCGATGGGGCCTCAGCATCTGGTCCATTAACCGCTGGAATGTGGCCGGCGCATTCTGTAACCCGAACGGCATTCTTTTATATTGGAACGCCCCGTCTGGGGTTACAAATGCGGTTTTCTCTTTGGCCGACTTGGCCAGGGGGATTTGCCAATACCCTTTTGTGAGGTCAAGAGTCGTCATGTATCGGGCTGTTCCCAGCCGGTCGATCAACTCATCTATACGTGGCATGGGGTAGGTGTCAAATTTTGTAACTTTGTTCAACTGACGAAAATCGTTACAAAATCGCCAGCTCCCATCCGGTTTAGGCACCAACACAATGGGACTAGACCAATCACTTTGGGACTCCTCTATCACCCCTAAGTTCAGCATTTTCTGTACTTCCTCCCGTATTGCCTCCCGTCGGGCCTCTGGGATCCGATAGGGTTTTAACTTCACCCTTTCACAGGGCGGGGTAATGATGTCATGCTCTACCCCAGATGTTTGTCCCGGCAGCTCAGAGAATACCTCCTTGTTGCGAAGCACAAACTCCTTAACCTCCTGTTGTTGGGGTTGTGACAAGGTGGCTGCTATTCCAACCTCAGGAATCACGCAACCAGTTTGAGCTGGTGACCAAGTGTCTGCGACTAGGGACTCTCTATCCCTCCAGGCTTTCAACAGATTAACGTGATAGATCTGTTCGGGCTTTCGCCTTCCTGGTTGTCTGACCTTGTAATTCACTTCGCTCACTTTTTCCATTATCTCGTAGGGGCCTTGCCATTTGGCAAGGAATTTACTTTCAACCGTAGGGACAAGTACCAGTATCCTATCCCCCGGGGAAAAGGTACGGGTCTTGGCTCCACAGTTGTACACTCTCTGCTGTGCTAACTGCGCTTGGGCCAAATGTTCCTTCACGATGGGCATTACCTGTGCAATTCGGTCTTGCATCAGGGCGACATGCTCAATCACACTCCTGTGGGGAGAACTCTCACTTTCCCAAGTTTCCTTGGCAATATCCAACAGCCCTCTTGGGTGTCTCCCATACAGTAACTCAAAGGGGGAGAATCCCGTAGAGGATTGGGGCACCTCCCTAATAGCAAACATCAGATAAGGAAGTAGACAGTCCCAATCCTTTCCATCTCTATCCACCACTTTCTTCAACATTTGTTTTAGGGTTTTGTTGAATCTTTCAACCAGCCCATCGGTTTGGGGGTGATACACAGATGTACGTAATTGCGTCACTTTGAATAATTTACACAGCTCCTTCATAACCCGGGACATAAAGGGTGTACCTTGGTCCGTAAGCAGTTCTTTACAAATACCCACCCGGCTAAACACAAGAGATAGCTCTTTGGCTATGGTTTTGGCCGAGGTATTTCGGAGAGGGATCGCTTCTGGATAACGGGTGGCATAGTCCATTATAACTAATATGTACTGGTGCCCCCTAGCGGACTTGATTAAAGGACCTACCAAATCCATGGCGATCCTCTCAAACGGGACCTCAATGATGGGTAGAGGGACCAGCGGGCTACGGAAATGTGGCATCGGGGCCGACCTCTGACACACAGGGCAGGAGGAACAATAATTTTCTACGTCCTTCATCACCCCCGGCCAATAGAATCTCTGTAATACCCTCTCTCAGGTTTTCTCTGTCCCCAGATGACCTCCAAGAATGTGCCCATGGGCCAACTCCAACACCAACTTCCTGTAAGGTTTGGGCACCACAAGCTGCTCAACGGTTTCTTCTGCCCTTTTTGCCACCCGATACAGTAGGTCCTTCTCTACGCTGAAGTATGGGTAAGTGCAGGTATTATCTGGGTTCACTAACTCGCCATCTATTTTCACTACGTTTTCCCGTGCCTTTATTAGGGCGGGGTCTTTCAACTGTTCTGTGGCAAAGTTTTCCCTGTGAACCTCAAGATCAGAAAACTCCACAGACGGTAGGTTTTCGTCTGAGGAGGTGGGCTCCTCTCCAGTTTCTTGAGTCCCCCCTGCCAATACTGATAAGGGAAATTCCGGAGAGTCCTCACCACTCTCAGGGGAGTTCTGGCTATCACATTCCTGGTACATAGGGGCACCAGTGAGGGGCTCAGGATCATCCCACAGTTCCCAGAACTTCGGAAAATCCCTTCCCACAATGGCGTCATGCGGTAACTGAGATACTAAGCCCACTGGATGAGAGAGGGTACCTTTGGGGGTCTCGAAACACACTGTAGTCACTGGATACTCTCGGGTGTCCCAATGCACACAAATAACAGCTACCTTGCTATTCCCAGAGACCTCTGTTTTAACTAACTCAGCCTTTATCAGGGTCACAAGGCTACCTGAATCCAGCAATACCACAACATTTCTACCATTAACACACATTTTGCATAAATGTTTCTCAGTTCCTCGAATGGCAGTGCATGCGACTGTCGCACACAGCGACTGACGTCTGCCCGTCAGAAAGTCACACTGCATGGGTTCCTCCACAACCGGGCAATTGGCTGCAATATGTCCCGCTTGCCGGCAGCGGTAGCAAACGATCCTTCTTGCGGCCTCTTGAGCCGCTGATTTCCCAGGCTGTTCTCGCCAAACTTGGGGTAGAGCTCCCACCCTCTCACTCTCTCCACCCTCACCCCTTGGAATCCTCTTATCCGCCCCTGGGGATGGTCTGGTCTTAGGGTGGAAAGTCCGAGTGTCTCTGGAAGAGGCCGTCAGGTTCTCTGTAGCCAAGTATTTCTCCACACGATCCACAAGACCATCGGCCGTCTCTGGGTCTCCATGGCTTACCCACTTTTGGATGGCAGTAGGAAGAGCTCTCAAAAACCGATCCATTACAACACGTTCCACAATCTTTGGTGCGGACAAAGTCTCTGGCTGTAGCCACTTTCTGCTCAGGTGAATGAGATCATACATTTGAGACCTGGGGGGTTTTCCAAGCTGGAAAGTCCAGTTATGCACACGCTGAGCCCGGACAGCCTGGGTGACACCCAGCCTTGCCAATATTTCAGCTTTTAGCATCACATAGTCTTTTGCTTGGTTAGGCTCTAGGTCATAGTAAGCTTTCCGCGATTCACCAGTTAACAGAGGAGCCACCAGTCCAGCCCACTGCTCCTCAGGCCACTTTTCTCTTTCAGCGGTCCTTTCAAATGTGGTCAAAAATACCTCTGGATCATCCTCTCCAGTCATTTTTGTCAATAAACGACTCACCCCAAAGGACGCGGTATTAGTGGGACGGCTTTCCTCACTGGTCTGTGGACGTTGCTGCATTACTGCTTCCATCTGTTGTTGTAGTCTCTGCTCTTGCTTCTGCAACAGGTCTATGAAGCGGGCCTCAGATTGCTGCTGGGCTCGTTGCTGAGCCTCCAGACTCTGTTGCAAAGTTGCGTTTGTCTGCTGCTGGGCTGCAAGGCTCTGTTGATGAGCTTGCTGCTGGGCTGCGAAGTTCTGTTGTTGAGCTGCAAGGCTCTGTTGATGAGCTGCAAGGCTCTTTTGCAAACCTGCATTTGTCTGCTGTTGATTGGCATTTGCTAGAGCCAGCTGCTTCAGTATCTCCTCCATGCTGGCTTAAAAAAAAACTGCCACTGGTTCTCCACCAACTGTGAGGGGGTTAGCTCGGCAGCGGGTGTGTGTGACCCCCGGGATGGGCTCCCCACACAAAACAGGCCCAGCAAACGGAGGTTGTGGTTTTCAAAATCAAAAAGGTGCGGTTTATTTTCTATTTACAGTGACAAAACACAGCAAAGCAAAAGAAACATAAACAAAATAAATCCTGGTCAAGTTGACCTCTGACTAAACATACAGGTTTCCTAACTAACAACTGGGATCAGCCTAGTGCTGTCCTAGTCCCTAAGTCCCTGGTTTTAAATGTCCAAGCAAATAGCCACACAGGCTTTGTCTCACCGCACAGGGGTTCACTCTCCCTAGACAGTCCACACAGGTCTGGTTCCAGGCATGAGCAAACACCTAATGAATCTGGGAGTTTTTATAGAGGCCTAAATGAGCTGACAAGCTTCAGCTGGTCTCATCAACTCCCTGTCTGCACGACGCCCCACACTCTCCCTAGACATATGAGTCATCCATTAGCCCACTAGCCTTAGCTGGGCTTATACAACTCTCCACCTAGTTGTATAAGTCGGCGTAAAGCCTGAATCTGGGCGAAATATATCTACCCCCCTGGATGCAACCAGGTGATTTTACCTTCCTGCTGTCACAATATATACACACACACACACAGTTGTGCTCATAAGTTTACATACCCTTGCAGAATTTAAGATTTCTTGGCCATTTTTCAGAGAATATGAATGATAACTTAAAGACTTTTCTTTCACTCGAGGTTAGTGTTTGGGTAAAGGCAAGCCATTTATTATCAATCACCTGTGTTTACTCTTTTTAAATCATAATGGCAACAGAAACAACAGAAACTACCCAAATGACCCTGATCAAAAGTTTACATACCCTGGTGATTGTGGCCTGATAACATGCACACCAGTTGACACAAAGGGGTTCGAATGGCTATTAAAGGTAACCATCCTCACCTGTGATCTGTTTGCTTGTAATTTGTGTGTGTGTATAAAAGGTCAATGAGTTTCTGGACTCCTGACAGACCCTTGCATCTTTCATCCAGTGCTGCACTGACGTTTCTGGATTCTGAGTCATGGGGGAAGTAAAGGAATTGTCAAAGGATCTGCGGGAAAAGGTAGTTACAGGTATAAAACAGGAAAGGGATATAAAAAGATATCCAAGGAATTGAGAATGCCAATCAGCAGTGTTCAAACTCTAATCAAGAAGTGGAAAATGAGGGGTTCTGTTGAAACCAAACCACGGCCAGGTAGACCAACTAAAATTTCAGCCACAACTGCCAGGATAATTGTTCGGGATGCAAAGAAAAACCCACAAATATCTTCAGGTGAAATACAGGACTCTCTGAAAACATGTGGTGTGGCTGTTTTATGATGCACAATAAGGAGACACTTGAAGAAAGATGGGCTGAATGGTCAAGTCGCCAGAAGAAAGCCATTACTACACAAATGCCACAAAGTATCCTGCTTACAATACACCAAACAGCACAGAGACAAGCCTCAAACCTTCTGGCACAAAGTCATTTGGAGTGATGAGACCAAAATGTAGCTTTTTGGCCACAACCATAAACACTACATTTGGAGAGTCAACAAGGCCTATGATGAAAGCTCCCATAAGGATTCATATATGCACAAACGCATGATAACTAAAGCTATGCAGCCATAGCACTTTTTTGTAGACAAAAAGTTGCTGCCAAGAGCCTGCAGAAGATCAGCACTGCTAAGATGCAAAAAAAGGTAAAAACAAGTATTTTATTTAAACAAAAGGCAATTGGTTATGTAGCGGGGCGCTGAATTTAAGGGAAGTGTTTTAGAGGTAGTTTGCTCAAACACCCTAATTTGTTAGGGTTTTTACAACCATTTCTATCCACAGGGAGAGTATGTGTGTAGTTCCCTGTGGCCTACAGGTGGTGCTGCCATAGTAGGCTAGGGTTGAACTGCTGATACAGTGCTGTGCCTTGTGTGTCCCCTCTCGGCAGCCATACGGTGGGTGTGTTCTACCTGCTGGGCATGCTGGGAGAGGATATAAAAGGGGCAGACGCTGCCTGTTCGGGGGTTCTGTCAGCGGGGCCCTACCCCAGGTTCTTGTTCCTGTCCGCCCCGGGCACCTTTGGCCCAAGGGCGGGTTGTCGTTGGTTCGGTCGTCGGGAGTCCTACTCCCAGGGAGTGTTCCGGTTCCATCCTGGGCACCTTTAGCCCAGGGTGAGGTACTATTGTGTTGTTCCTGTCTGCCCTGGGTATGTAAGCCCAGGAACCGCAGTGGAGGCCTGGGGCCCAGCACCTTTGGCTGGGGTCCACCTAGGATTGAGGAATCTCAGGGTTCTACCTCGCGAGGGGACCCGTATCTAGGACGAGGAGGCCGGCAAGGAACTCTCCGAAGACCCAGTGCAGTGTCATTGTGACGGTAGGGTCCCGGTAACTCTCCGGATTGATGTTTTCTCCTAAAAAAAGGCCATAGCTAAAGAAGGGGATCAGTTTCATCAGGTCTGTGGCAGAGACCAACTTCACAGTCTGTGGCAGAGACTGTGCGCCTAGTTAAATTTGCTCGATAAGCTGAGCGAACATCTGTAACGTTTGTGCCTGGACCTCCTCCACACCTTGTGCTGTTCTATTTCTTACTCCAACCTTTCTTCTATCAGAGACTGTGTTATTGGCTAAGAGAAAATAAACTCTGAGTTGGAGTTTCATCTGGTGTGGACATTCACTTTACTGGGAAGTCAAAGATTTGTCTCTAATTAACATAGAGGTGAGAATCAGGCTCTGGAGGTTTTCATGTTCTGACCGTGGAAGACCCAACAACACCGCTCAACCTCCTCACACAAGAGGGTACGGGCTGTTAGTGCGGTGTGCCTCTCTCTTCCTGCGAGGAGCCAAAGTTAATGCAGGTAAAAGGAAGGGGTCTGTGCGCTAAAGTTATGATACATGGAGCTGTAGCAAACTAAAGGCCATTTGTTTAAGATTCACAACGAATTAAATGAATGAAACGAATTTTAACGAAAACGAAACAAATTTAACAAAAACTAAACTAAACTAATTCCCGAAACCAAACTAAACGAATTCCATAACGAAACAAAATTAGTAACATAACAAATCTATCCGAAACAAAACGAAACAAATTTTTCCATTTTGCACATGTCTAGAATTCACTGAGAAAATTGCAGTGCAAACGACCCCCTGTGTTCACTATGCAGCAGGGCAGCTGTTCTGCACATGACCCAGAAGACAAAAGCCTTCACTGTTGTAGCATCTACTACTACCGTAATTTTTTGCTTCCACAGCGGTCCCACGGGTATGGCATATACATACTTACAATGGTCCACCTGAAGCATGGAAACTATGCAATAAAGTCCATACCCAGAATTCAGCTTTAACATATACACTTGTGTAGCGGGGTCCTCAATTTAAGGGAAGTGTTTGAGAAGTAGTATTCCCAAACACCTTGATTTGTTAGGGTTTACAACCATTTTATCCACAGGGAGAGTATTGGTGTACAGTTCCATGTGGCCTACGGGTGGCGCTGCCATAGTAGGCTAGGGTTGAACCACTAGTACAGGGCTGTGCTTTTTGTGTCCCCTCTCGGCAAACGTACGGTAGGGCGGGGTTAACCTGCCGTGCATGCTGGGAGAGGAGATAAAAGGGGCAGACGCTGCCTGTTCGGGGTTAGTCGTGGGGTCCTACCCCTGGTTCTGGTTCCAGTCCGCCCTGGGCACCCTAGGCCCAGGGGCGGGTGTTCTCTGTTCCTGTTCCATCCTGGGCACCTTTAGTCCCAGGGTGAGGTACTACTCTGCTGTTCCTGTTCGTCCTGGGTGCGTGGACTCGGGAATTGCAGCAAAGGCCTGGGCCCAGCGCCTTTGGCTGGAGCCCATCGGGGATGGAGGAGTCTCAGGGTGCCGCCTTGCGAGGGGACCCGTATCTGAGTAGAGGAGGCCGGGGGAGGAACCGTTCCGAGGGACTGATGCGGTAGTCACGGTGAAGGAAAGGGCCCCGGTAACTCTCCGGAGGGATGTCTTCTCCCTAGGCCAAGGTCAAGTTCACCAGGTCTGTGATAGAGGCCTTGAGTAAAGCGTGAGTGTCATTTGGCTCCTAGTCTTGTCCTAAGTAGACTATCCATTTGAGGCTGAGTCTGTTCGAGAAGCTGAATAGTGAGGTGACTGAGATTGTGCCTGGACCTCTCCCCACATCTTGTGCTATCCATTTTCTTGCTCCAAGCTTTGTACACGAACACTATACAGGACACGAGCCCCCACGTGTAGCGGCCTCCTCACTCCCCTCTTTACATCAGCTCGTCTTTCTCTTGTCTAGGGGTACCTTAGAGGGGAGAGAGCGGGGTCACCACGCCAAGCCTTCACCACAGATGTCTGTGCGGTGTAAGCAAAGTTCTTTCTCTACCTTCAGGTCAGTGTTGTGCACCTGGAGTTACCTTGAACAATGTCCACCAGAAAAGAGCCCCACACCATTAAAGTCCAACACTCCTTTATTCTTCTCGAGTGAACAGCACAATCAGTTAGACTCCCTTAAAGAACAGAATAAACAAGGAGGTGTGGATGCGAGTAGGCCCAGATACAATGAACTCTCCACTTTCCTCCATGAAAGTGGGCTGAGGTCTCTTAGCGAGGGGGGGGTTTCCTTCCAGGCGGTCTCCGATGGGAGGCTCAGCTGTCACTGGCAATCTGCTGCACCCGGTCTTCAAGTGAGTATCTCCCCTCGGTCCATTACGCCTTCCGGATTCGGGTACCCAATCCCTGGGTTCCCTAGGACCTCCTTCCCTCGCGGAACTCAGTGTTGGGCACTGAGCTCCAGACCTCCATCCGAGTACCTCACCCCAGGCTAAAGGTGCCTGGGATGGAACATGACCTCCGGACGTCCTCTAGGCCTAGGCCGCCTAGAGGACCGACACGAACCACCACCCTCAGGCTGAAGGTGCCTGGGACTCGACCCCGTGACAAAGATGGCCGGCCCCTTTTCACCCTCTCCCAGCAAGCACGGTGGGTTCCCCGCCCCACCATACAGCTGCCGAGGGAGGACAAAAAGGAGGCACGGCACACAGCAATGGTTCAACCCCAGCCCAGGGCGACAGCGCCACCTGCTGGGCCGCAAGGAACTGCAGACTGCTGGTGTCTCTGCCAGTTTTAAATAGAGAGAAAAGTGTATACCCGCTACACTTATCTCCACTGTGCAGTTTGTTTTGGAGGTAGTGGCCCCGATCCTGCTGTTCTGTCATGCCACGGCAGCTCTCGCAGCTCTTCCCCGCAATAGATAACCCCCTCTGGGAAGCTCTCTCCCCAGAGAGGTTTACCTTGCGGGCGCGCTCCCGTGTCATACACTCGGCGTCCATAGCCGCCGAGTGTATGACTTGGCCCCGCCCCCCAGCGGCCGAGTCATTGGATTTGATTGACAGCAGCGGGAGCCAATGGCTGCGCTGCTATCAATCTCAAATGAAGAGCCAAGAACAGCCTGAAGACAGGGGCGAGTAGCCAGCGCGTTCACGACGCGGGACTTTCGAGGGCTCAGGTAAGTAAATCGGGGGGGCTGGGGGGCTTGTAAGCATCAGATGTTTTTTCACCTTAATGCAAAAGCTTTACAACCCCTTTAAGACTGGTCTGCCATTAAAGTTCATGTGCGTGTAAAGGCAGGCGTCACAATACTTTTGACAATGTAGTGTATATAGATTGCTGCATACTCATATAAAATATAAAAGCATTACAATTAGTTGTCATAAAATGATATTATTAGTAGTTATAAAGTACCCATTAAAGCATGCAGTGACGCTTTAGGAGTCACTTGTGCCTCCCCATTTTTTTTTCACTGCTTCTGAAATATTTCTCCGCTCCGCATTTTCGCTGTTCCTCGTCATGCATTTACGCTTGATGGCTGTCAGCTGCAAACATGTCATTGTGCAAGATAACAATAGCGTGATTTTTATTTATTAGTGGCATCGTTGTGCTGTCCCAGCTATATTTACTTATGAAAGCTGTGAGGATTTTTTTTTTTTTTTTATGTGTCTTGTGATCAGAGCAGCTCTTTTCCCACAGCCCCTGTTTCTGAATTGTTTTGGGGGGCCAGCTGTTTATCACTAACTCCTACCCCTGAGATCTCGCTCTCAATCATCGCCGAAACACCGGCTCAGCTGAGATTTTCCTTCCAAGTCCTTCCTAATTGCTCTGAGCTATTTGATTCTTCATGCCGGCAGCCTGTGAACTGCACGCTTCACAGCAAAATTCTAAACGAAGAGAACAATTTGTACAATAGAGAGTCAGCTCATTTTGAACAATAATGTGTTATTTAACCACTTGACCTCCGGAAGATTTACCCCCTTCATGACCAACCCTTTAGTGGTTGTTGATGTAAAATCCCCCATTACATTGTTTGTCAGTGTAAATTCTTCATTACATTGGTGATCAGTGTACATTTCCGTTTACATTGGTGGTAAGTGCAGAATTGCCTTTACACAGATGGTCAGTGTAAATCCCCCTTTACACTGGTGGTCAGTGTAAATACCCCCTAACATTGGTGGTCAGTGTAAATCCCCCCTAACTTTGGTGGTTGGTGTAGAAGTGTCGCCTTACATTGGTGGTCAGTACAAATCTCCTCGACAATGGTTGTCAGTGCAAATTCCCCCTTACATGGAGGTCATTCTATATTCCCCCTTACACTGGTGGTTGGTGTAAATGCTCCTATTACATTGGTGTCAGTGTAGAAATCCTTCTTTATATTGGTGGGTAGCGTAAAAACCCCCATTACAGGATGGTCAGTGCAAATTCCCCCTCACATTGGTGGTCAGTGTAAATCCCGTCTCACATTGGTGGTCATTGTAAATTCCCCATTACATCGGTGGTCAGTGTAGAATCCCCCATCATATACTTTCCAAAGATTTCCAGCTTTGCTCTACATGATTCAGAATTTGCCACATTGTACTGCCTCCTAACTAATCCCATCCACCCCCCAGCATTGCCACTGGTCCCAGGAGTTCTAGGATCCCTAGGGATTGTCTGTCTATTGATGGGTCCCCTCATCTCCCCAGTCCATGGTGTACAGGCAGTGAAAAGATGATGTGCTCTAACCTTTAGCAACCAATCAGTGAGCAGTAATGATTTGCACTAACCTCTTGCAACCAATCATTGAGCGGTAAGGATATGCAGTAACCTCTTGCAACCAATCAGTGAGCAATTATAATGTGCAGTAACCTCTAGCAACTAATTGGTGAGTGGTAAGGATGCCCAGTAACCTCTAGCAAACAATCAGGCCCCTTTCACACTGGGGCGGTTTGCAGACACTATTTTGCTAAAAATAGCGCCTGCAAACCGAGCCTAAACAGCGGCTCCTTTATCTCCAATGTGAAAGCCCCGAGGGCTTTCACACTGGAGCGGTGCGCTAACAGGACTTAAAAACAAAAGTCCTGCTAGCCACATCTTTGGAGCGGTGAGAGGAGCGGTGTGTTTACCGCTCCTCCACCGCTCCTTCCCATTGAAATGAATGGGATACCGCGGTAATACCGCCCGCAAACTGCGGCTGTAGCCGCGGTTTGCGGGTGGTATTAACCCTTTTTCGGCCGCTAGCAGGGGTTAAAACCGCACCGCTAGCGGCCGAATACCTCTGCAATCGCGACGGTATAGCGCCGCTAAAAATTTTTAGCGGCGCCATACCGCCACCACCCCAGTGTGAAACCGGCCTCAGTGAGCAGTGTTGCTGTACAATAATCTCTAGCAACCAATCAACAAACAGAAGTCATGTGCTTTAACCTGTAGCTAATAATAAGTGAGCCATAATGTGTGCTGTATCCACTATCAGCCAGTCAGTAAACAGTAATGATACACTGTAACCTCTGGCAACCAATTGCAATTGCTGCCTGATCTGATTCAGTAAACTGATTTTGAGTCTAGCTGCTATTTATTGTATGACTCAGAGCAGGTGGAGAGCGAAAGTGCATGGGGGGGGGGGGGAGAGGTTTGTGTGCTGATAGCGCATTTACTGCATGCTCCCGGCACTGTGGCTGAGTTTTTAAAGACCGGTCCTGATCTCTGGTAATGATTAGGAGCTGGCAGGACTGACTCCTGAACGTGTGACCATTGTAACAGCTAATCACAGTGGTCATGTGATCAGACAGACCTCGGGTGTAATAGCCCAGTAATGCCCTGTACACACGATCGGATTTTATGATGGGATAAAATCTGATGGAATTTTCCGTCGGAATTCCGTTCAAGCTGTCTTCCATCAGTCTTGCATACACACTGTCAGACAAAATTCTGACCGTCAAGAACGCGGTGACGTACAACACTACGACGAGCCGAGAAAAATGAAGTTCAATGCTTCCGAGCATGCGTCGACTTGATTCTGAGCATGCGTGGGTTTTTTCTCCGTCGGAGTTCCACACAGACGATAGGAATTTCCTATAGTTTTTCTTTCCCATCGGAAAAAAATAAAACATGTTCTATTTCTAAACACCGACGGAAAAAAATCCGATGGGGCCCACACAAGATCGGACTTTCCGATGAAAAAAGTCCATCTGACTTTTTTCATCGGAAAGTCCGATCGTGTGTACAAGGCATTAAAGGGACGCTGGGGCCAAGCAGGAAGGGATTAAGTTGGGAACTATGGCAGGAGGATCTCACCGTTTGAGCATGCAGGACATAGGTAAAGACTGGTGATGGATACAAGCCACCAGATTCCACCGATAACCCAAAAAAAAATTTCAGCGCACTGGCCCTTTATGAATAATCTGATTGGTTGATCTGTGCAAAGGGAATTGTCTGAGTTAAAGCTTCCCTCAGACACATTGACAAACGTGTTAATTTTTGACACTGCTGCTTGTCTCCCTGGCTTCCATTTTGGCATTGTCCTTGGCACACCACATCAAGCCGCCTGACAATACAGCAATGAACATGTCTCTCTCCTGCAGCTGCTGTGATTAGAAAGGAAATCTACTTTGACAAGCGATATTCAGCATCTTGTTTCCCCCAGCCAATAACACAAGGCAGCCAAGATCCTGAAACACGTCGTAATAGCAGGAACTCATCAAGAGACGTTCAAAGAGGAAGCCGGTCTCTTTTCCATTTAGGGAGATAAATGCATCATTTGCTCGTACAAAACAAGATTTGTTTTTCCGCTTCGTGTTTGGATTCAGCTGCTTTCAAAACTGTTTGCTGGATTCCATTATTTCAATAAAAGAGCAGTATGCACCTAGGTACTGTCGTTCCTGACATCAAAGCAGACAGAGTATGGAGCCAAAGGTGAATCTCAAATGCATGGCCTAAATTCAGCATTTACTGTACTATGTAACGTATTTAGTAGAATCTCTAAGGGCTCATTTACACTGGCTTCAACCTCAACACACATTAAAGCACCCACCGCTTCAACATGCTTTGATGATTTGGTGGACCTTCGATGATGCTTCGGTGATGCTTTTTTGAATCTTTAATGAAGCTTGGCAGATGCCCTGTGTGTGTGTGTGTTGATATCTCATACTTTAAATTTCTCCAAAACAAAGAGAAGCTAAAGCTGAATTAAAGCCTCTGAGAAACTGCAGGTGCTTCAAGCGAGCTTTATCCTAGACTTCTATGGAGGCTTTGAAGCACCACTAAAGCGACATGGGGTATAATTTTTGAAGCAAAGCAAAAGCAAGGTGTACACAGGACTTTAAGCTAACCATTTTATTTAGTGACAGGGGATTTGACTGGCATTCAGGGAGCTTTAAAAAAGTGTGTGGTAAGCCGTGTTTTGAAGCAAGTGTAAACGAGCGCTAAGTCCGACGTTTAGGCTCAGGCGCAAGGCACAGGTGTACCATCCAGCCCCACTGTCGGCAGCCTGTAAAACTCTATGTGATGCTGGCAGCTGCTGGACCTTGCAACAAAGAGAAAAAGCAGGACATCCAGAGATGAAGAAAAATTTGTTGGTTTATTGTAGAGTCAAAGGTTTAAAAAACATGACACATGAGGGATCCACACTGTACAGCAGACACGTTTCACACCGAGTGCTTAATCAGCTGCTGGACCTTTCCAGCATATGACAGTTTTAGGACCTTGTGATTGGCCGCTTAAACCCAAAAGATATTCTAGGTGAGGCAAACATTAATACTAGGTGTTCCATACTACACATCCAGGACCCTTCTCCCATGTGACAGTGCCAGGGCCTTGTAATTGGCCATCTAAACCCAGATAAACCTTAGTACTATGTGCTCCTTACTACACATCTAACACCATTCTCCTATGTAACAGTGTCAAGACATTGCGTTTGGTCATTTCAACCCAAAAGACTTTCTAAATGAGACAAACATTTGTACTAGGTGCTCCTTACTACACATAAAGACCCCTCTCCTATGTGACAGTGTTAGTGCCTTGCGATAGGCCGCTTAAACCACTAGGTGCTCCTTACTACATATCGAAACTACACATCCAAGACCCTTCTTCCATGGGACAGTGTTGGGCCTTGTGATTGGCCGCTTAAACCCAAAAGATGTTCTAAATGAGACAAACATTTGTACTAGGCACTCCTTGCTACATATTAAGACCTTCCCAGCATATGACAGTTTTATGAACTTGTGATTGGCCCCTTAAACCCAAAAGACATTCTAGGTGAGACAAATGTTGGTATTAGGTGTCCCTTACTACACATCCAAGACCCTTGTGATTGGGCACCTAAACCCAAAAGACATTCTAAATTAGACAAACCTTAGTACTCAGTGCTCCTTACTACACACCATTCTCCTATGTAACAGTGTTAGGACATTGCATTTGGTCATTTAAACCCAAAAGACATTCTAAATTTCTCCAGGTGCTCCTTACTACACATAAAGAACCTTCTCCTATGTGACAGTATTAGAGCCTTGCGATTGGTCGCTTAAACCACTAGGTGCTCTTTACTACATATCAAAACTACACATCCAAGACCCTTCTCCCATATGACAGTGTCAGGGCCTTGAGATTGGCCACTTAAACCCAAAGGGCATTTTAAATAAGACAAACTTTGGTACTAGGTGCTCACTACTACATACTGTATGTGACAGTGTTAGGACCTTGCAATTGGCCACTTTTACACAAAGGTCTTTCCAAAAGACACAGACTTTGATACTAGGTGATCCCCACTACACATCCAAGACCCTTCTCTCATGTGACAGTGTCAGGGCTTTGAATAACCAAGGTGACACCCACACTATTAGGGCTTGGTGATTGGCCACCTAAACCCAAAAGACATTCTAAATAAGACAAACATTTGTTCAAGGTGATCCTCAGCACACACCCTTTCTCCCATGTGACAGTGTTAGGGCCTTGCGATTTATTGCTTAAACCAGAGCACTGTCAAACAGGGAGGTCACATGCTCCTCCATGCCTAGAACCCCTGTGTGGGCATGGATGGATTAGAAAGTGGCAAGGGAGTGTGACTTGTCAAGCATACCTTCTAGGGGTGGACTATCAAGAGATATTGTTGCTTTGCCAATTCAGGCCCATTCAGACCACAATGCAGTGTGCTTCTATGTTTTTGTGCATTGGCATCTGTTGCAGGGTGCTTTGTTGGACAGGCAAATCAAAATGAACCTCAATGCAATAATAAATAGGTGCTGCCAGCATTTTTTTTGCAACATACAGGACATTTTGAGTAAGTCATTGATGCAATTATAGAGGCAGCCACAGGCACTTGTGACTCACCATCATCATTAACCAGGAGAGAGCAAAGATATCAAGCTTAGAAGAACTAACAGACTGGCTTTCCAAAAAAGAGAAAAGATTTATTATGCTGGGCTTCTTAAAAAGAGAAAATAATTTATAGACAGTTAATTATAATTGCTTGAATATACAGTATCTCACAAAAGTGAGTACACCCCTCACATTTTTGTAAATATTTTATTATATCTTTTCATGTGACAACACTGAAGAAATGACACTTTGCTACAATGTAAAGTAGTGAGTGTACAGCTTGTATAACAGTGTAAATTTGCTTCACCCTCAAAATAACTCAACACACAGCCATTAATGTCTAAACCGCTGGCAACAAAAGTGAGTACACCCCTAAGTGAAAATGTCCAAATGGGGCCCAATTAGCCATTTTTCCTTCCCGGTGTCATGTGACTCATTAGTGTTACAAGGTCTCAGGTGTGAATGGAGAGCAGGTGTGTTAAATTTTGTGTTATCACACTCATTCTCTCATACTGGTGACTGGAAGTTCAACATGGCACCTCATGGCAAAGAACTCTCTGAGGATCTGAAAAAAAGAATTGTTGCTCTACATAAAGATGGCCTAGGCTATAAGACAATTGCCAAGACCCTAAAACTGAGCTGCAGAACAGTGGCCAAGACCATACAGCGGTTTAACATGACAGGTTCCACTCAGAACCGGCCTCGCCATGGTCCACCAAAGAAGTTGAGTGCATGTGCTCAGCGTCATATCCAGAGGTTGTCTTTGGGAAATAGACGTATGAGTGCTGCCAGCATTGCTGCAGAGGGTGAAGGGGTGGGGGGTCAGCCTGACAGTGCTCAGACCATACACCCCACTCTGCATCAAATTGGTCTGCATGGCTGTCGTCCCAGAAGGAAGCCTCTTCTAAAGATGATGCACAAGAAAGCCTGCAAACAGTTTGCTGAAGACAAGCAGACTAAGGACATGGATTACTAGAACCAAGTCCTGTGGTCTGATGAGACCAAGATAACGTTTTTTGGGTCAGATGGTGTCAAGCGTGTGTGGCGGCAACCAGGTGAGGAGTACAAAGACAAGTGTGTCTTGCCTACAGTCAAGCATGGTGGTGGGAGTGTCATGGTCTGGGGCTGCATTAATGCAGCCGGCACTGGGGAGCTACAGTTCTTTGAGGGAACCATAAATGCCAACATGTACTGTGACATACTGAAGCAGAACATGATCCCCTCCCTTTGGAGACTGGGCCGCAGGGCGGTATTCCAACATGATAATGACCCCAAACACACCTTCAAGACGACCGCTGCCTTGCTAAAGAAGCTGAGGGTAAAGGTGATGGACTGGCAGGGCCGTCTTTTCCATTGGGCACACTGGGCAGTTGCCCGGAGGCCACACTTGCCTGGGGGGCCCCACCGACTTCCCAGCGACCCCAGTAAAAAATGGTGGAGAGCGGCAAGTCAGAACTGCGCATGCACAGTTTGCGGAAATCGCAGAGAAGATCCGTTCCTCCATGAGTACTGCCTCTGTCTGTCCGCCGATGATGACGTCAGCCACACCGCCGGTGCCGCCCGCAGCCCGACAGACTTAAAAAAAAGCAGGAGGAGCTGAGAGTGGATGGACGGAGCAGAGTGGTGAATCGTGGAGTGGACAGAGCAGACAGCACAGCAGGTTTGAAGCAGAGTGCGGCGGAGTCGGACCCCTGTCGGCAGTGCCAGTTTTCGTGAGCCTGTAACCTGCCCAGCCACCAGATAGTACAGACACGGAGTGCCCTGGTCAGTGTCGTACGGTGAGTGGCTGTCTGGCTGACTGTGCACTTTGCTCAAAGAGATCGGGGGGGTGGTCTGCTGCTCAGTTTGCTGCTAAGTTTGCTGTGTTTACTCAAGTGGGGGGGAGATAGACAGTGACCCAGTCAGTCTCAGAGAGAAGAGGCCAGGGGGATTATATGAGAGTGACTGAAGTATGGTGGTAAATTTAATATGAAGGGGAACAGAGCAGGAAACCATGTCTGCCAGCCTCTGACCATCTCTTGTAGTATGTCCGCCAGCCTCTGACCATCTCTTGTAGTATGTCCGCCAGCCTCTGACCATCTCCTGTAGCATGTCCACCAGCCTCTGACCATCTCCTGTAGCATGTCCGCCAGCCTCTGACCATCTCCTGTAGCATGTCCGCCAGCCTCTGACCATCTCCTGTAGCATGTCCGCCAGCCTCTGACCATCTCCTGTAGCATGTCCGCCAGCCTCTGACCATCTCCTGTAGCATGTCCGCCAGCCTCTCACCATCTCCTGTAGCATGTCCGCCAGCCTCTGACCATCTCCTGTAGTATGTCTGCAGTCTCTGACCATCTCATGTAGCATGTCTGCCAGCCTCTGACCATCTCCTGTAGCATGTCCGCCAGCCTCTGACCATCTCCTGTAGTATGTCTGCAGTCTCTGACCATCTCCTGTAGCATGTCTGCAGCCTCTGATCATCTCCTGTACCATGTCTGCAGTTTCTGATTATCTCCTGTACTATGTCTGCAGCCTCTGATCATCTCCTGTATTATGTCTGCAATCTCTGATCATCTCCTGTACTTTCTGCAATCTCTGATCATCTCCTGTATTATGTCTGCAGTCTCTGACCATCTCCTGTATCGTGTCTACAGCCTCTAACCATCTCCTGTATCGTGTCTACAGTCTCTGAGGAAGAGTCTAGAGAGGAGTCAAGAGTGGGAGCGCCGCCGGGATGGGGGTCAGGGGAGAAGTCAGACATGAGGAGACTATAGGATAAAACCAGAGCAGCCAAGCTGGAGCCATCTGACTGAGCCTTGCATGGTGTACCTGAGAGGAGGTCAGTGACAGCACTGCCAGGCCAGTCTAAGGGGCAGGGGGTTGCTGATGTAAGGGGGGAGTGAATACAAAAATGTAAGGGGCACTGATATAAAGGTTCCCCCTCCTATATTAGTGACCCCCCCCTTACCTTAGTGTATTTACTCTAGGGAAGGTGGTCTCTGGTCACCAGAGTGCCCCACACTTCAGAGTTCCTGGCGTTCCCCTTTACATCAGAGTCTGCAGGATTCCCCCTTACAGTGCAAGGGGGAACTCAGTCTGTGGACCCTGATGTAAGTGGGAACTCTGATGTAAAGAGAAAGCAGTGGACTCTGATATAAGGTGGTCTCTGGTCACCAGAGCCCCCTTACATCAGCGTTCCCCCTTACATCATGATCTGCAGCGTTCCCCTTTACATAAGAGTTCCATTTCACTGTAAGGGGGAATCCTGCAGAATATGATGTAAGAGGAACCTCTGTGCTGGCTGGGTTATAGTAACCTAACCTTCATGTCAATGAAGAAATGTTTTTTTTTTTACTTTTGTTTAACTTAAACACATTGCTAATAGCACTAGCTATATGTTTATAGTTTAAATACTGACATTTGCACTGTTTGGCACTAAAAACTGTATTTTAGGTACTTTTTTGCAGTGTCAGTAAAAATGTGGTTCTGCGAGTAAATTTCATGATTTTTGTCAGTAAAAAATTCTCGTGCGTGATTGTGTAGACAGGGCCCCAGTGCACTGTATTGCCCGGGGGCCTATAATGCTCTTAAGATGGCACTGTGGACTGGCCAAGCATTTCTCCAGACCTAAACCCTTTTGAGCATCTGTGGGGCATCCTCAAACGGAAGGTGGAGGAGCGCAAGGTCTCCAACATGTGCCAGCTCCGTGATGTCGTCATGGAGGAGTGGAAGAGGACTCCAGTGGCAACCTGTGAAGCTCTGGTGAACTCCATGCCCAAGAGGGTTAAGGCAGTGCTGGAAAATAATGGTGGCCACACAAAATATCGACACTTTGGGCCCAATTTGTACATTTTCACTTAGGCCCCTTTCACACTGAGGCGTTATTACAGCGTTTTGGCGCTAAAAATAGCGCTGTAATAACGCCTGAAATAATCCTGCCCCAGCATTCTCAATGTAAAATCACTGAGGGCTTTCACATTGAGGCGTTTTGCTGGCTGGGCGTTGAAAAAAATCCTGCAAACAGCTTTTTTACAGCAACTTTAGGGCGCATAAAATAGCGCTGTAAAAACGCCTATCCCCATTGAAATGAATGGGAACCGCGGTAAAAACGCGGTAAAAACGCGGTAAAACGCGGTAAAAAATAACAGAAGCTGTGGGGAAGGTCACATGACCGCAGTACAGTAGAGGATTGTGGGATATCAGGAAATCCTGTTGAGAACAGGAGAAGGATGGCAGAGCATAGTGAAATTCAGGCCACATCTGCAGAAGCATGTGGAGAATCAAATGAAAGAACCTCTGATCCGGAGGAGTTCATTGACAGTATGAGGAGGCACCCTGAACTATGGGACAAAAGAAGCCCTCACTATGCAAACCGTCTAAAAAAACGAGCAGGATGGAATGATGTTGCTGCCCAGCACATTGAAAATTGGACATCTTTATCTAGCATGTCAAAAACTGAGAAAAGTAAGTAGCTGCAATCCCAATCTAGTCCCTACTCTAGTCCTTCATTACCCTATTCAGTATGCTGTTAGTCCCAAACCCCCATCCCCATAGGACCAAAACCGGCAAACCTTAATCCCACCCCTCATAGAACCATACCCCCCACCCTAACCTAATAGAGCTCTCTCATAGTCCTAAACCACCCACCTATTATAGTCCCAAACCACCCACCACAACCTTAATCCCACCCATCATAGTCCCAAACCACCCACCACAACCATAATCCCACCCATCATAGTCCCAAACCACCCACCACAACCTTAATCCCACCCATCATAGTCCCAAACCACCCACCACAACCATAATCCCACCTATCATAGTCCCAAACCACCCACCACAACCATAATCCCACCCATCATAGTCCCAAACCACTCACCACAACCTTAATCCCACCCATCATAGTCCCAAACCACCCACCACAACCTTAATCCCACCCATCATAGTCCCAAACCACCCACCACAACCATAATCCCACCTATCATAGTCCCAAACCACCCACCACAACCATAATCCCACCCATCATAGTCTCAAACCACCCACCACAACCTTAATCCCACCCATCATAGTCCCAAACCACCCACCACAACCTTAATCCCACCCATCATAGTCCCAAACCACCCACCACAACCATAATCCCACCCATCATAGTCCCAAACCACCCACCACAACCATAATCCCACCCATCATAGTCCCAAACCACCCACCACAACCATAATCCCACCCATCATAGTCCCAAACCACCCACCACAACCATAATCCCACCCATCATAGTCCCAAACCACCCACCACAACCATAATCCCACCTATCATAGTCCCAAACCACCCACCACAACCATAATCCCACCCATCATAGTCCCAAACCAGCAGATAGAATACAGTGAGGATATTCTGTTGGTTACGGCTGATGTAGCCTCACTGTATACATGCATTTCTCATGCATTGGGTCTATCTGCAGTTAGCTTGTTTCTATCTAGAGACAACAGGCTGTCAGGAACACAAAAAAGGTACATCATGGATCTCCTACATTTTGCCACAACTCATAACTATTTTTGGCACAATGGAGACTTTTTCCTGCAACAAAAGGGAGTTGCAATGGGAGCAAAATTTGCTCCCAGCCTGGCTAATATCTTTATGGCCAAATGGGAGGAGGATGTCGTCTATGCTTTAAATCGTCCCGAGATTGTACTCTGGGTACGATACATCGACGACATCCTCCTCCTATGGAGAGGAGATCAGGATTCCCTTAAGAGTTTCATGTCTATTCTTAATGACAACAATATTGGCATTAGTTTGTCATATGAAATGCAGATTCATTTCTTAGACTTAGAGATATTTTCAAGTGGGGGCCAGTTACATACTAAAACGTTTTTCAAATCCACCGACCGGAATGGATACATTCCGGTTGACAGTTGTCACCACTCAGCATGGCTGAAATCGGTCCCACGGAGTCAACTGTTGAGGATTCGGCGCAACTGTTCCCATTTCTCAGATTTTCAATACCAAGCAAACGTTTTGAAATCTAGGTTTGTTGATAAGGGCTACAATCCTTCTCAGATAGATGAAGAAATTCAACGTATTTCCACTATAAGTAGGGACTCATTATTAACAGAAAGAAGTAAAACAATTCAGGATTCTAAATTTAAATGGTCTTTTTACACCACATTTTCCACCCAACATAAACAAATAAGAGACATTTTTCAGAGGCATTGGAATGTCCTTAAAAATGATCAGGTCCTTGGTCCTTCACTCCCAGATAGAGCTGGAGTGACCTACAGAGGGGCTTCCTCACTTAAAAGTCAGATAGCTCCAAATATAAGTAATCCACCCATCATTCCCGTCTTTTTTCCACACCTTAAAGCATACTATCCATGCAGAAAATGCAAGGTATGCCAGGTTAATATATGTGGGAAACGGAAAACGGATACTTTTTGCTCTACATCCATGGGAACAAATTATAAAATGAAGCATTTTACCACCTGTGCAACTAGATTTATTGTCTACCTACTTACCTGCCCATGCGGGAAACAGTACGTAGGACGTACCATTCGCACGTTTGCCATTAGGGTGGGTGAACATCTTACTAGCATTCGTAAAGGAAAAACCAACCATAGTGTTCCAAGACACTATTTGGAGTCTCACAATAAAGATCCAAGGGGCACTAGATTTGTGATCATAGACAAATTTGTTCCCCATTGGAGGGGGGAGTCCTGTGTAAGAGGGGTCTCGAGACTAGAGACCTACTGGATATACCAGCTAAAGAGTTACAGGCCCTATGGACTTAACATCGATTGGGATATTAATGCCTTTATTAATCAATCCTGATATTTTCCCATTCGGGGTTACACATTTCGCCATCTGCTCCAAATCATTCATGTCCTATGCAATTTTTATTGCAATTTTTATTTTTATTTTTATTTATTCATAAATCTTTCCCATTGATACATTGTTCACGTGTGGGTTTACATTGGCACTGTGGCAATTAGTCACACATTTGCCCGGATGTTCTGTATTTGTATATGGTTCTATATGTGTCATTATATATTCTATATGTATGGATGAGACCACAGGTCTCATTAACATATAGCCATGTGTGGCCCTATTGTGTACAATGTTTTTACCCTCCGGTATATATGGGTAATTTCTATATATACATATATTTTACATACCAATATATTGTTTAATCTAACTTGCACCATTTGGTCTTTTGATCATCAGCGGGATGTTTACTACATCATATTGGGGAATTGGTCCTTTGAGATTGAGTCTGGGAGACATATTTCGGAGTTCCATATCCCAATACGTGGTGATCTGCCCTCTTTACACGACGTATGGCCCGCAAGCACACAGTGAGAACACAATACATGGAAATAGCCGCCACGCTTTATTGCGTTCCGACTATATATCCCACTGTGCTTTGCGTACGGTCACGCCGTCTATGAGGGATCCAATTTAATGTACGCCGATGACACGTAGACATTGTAAGTCACGTCGATGGCGTAACACGCTTCTTCGCTTTGTCCTGATTGGCCCAGTGTATGCCGAGGATACGCGGACGGTGTTAGTCACGTTGGTGGCGTAGTATGCCTCTCCGGTTATCCTGATTGGCCTGACCCGTCACATGACGGAGGTCATGTGACGCGGAACCAGCCATGTGACTCACCAATCCCGGAAGTGAAACATTGGGACATACGGGCATGCAATTAAGGTACAAATCTCTTCCTATATATAGCGTGGGGGGCATCAGGACGGCGTGTACCCCAGTTGATGTCTTATCAGACGAAACGCGTCGGGTTTTACATGCCAGTCCTTACTGCCCATCTCACGCATATTTGAAGCTTACCACTTCTGAAGTTCATCTTTGGGTTTGTTTGTAATTTTTGAGTGGATTGCCTTCTTTTTTGAGATTGAACTGCTTGTTTGCTGCTGTTTTTTACTGGAATTTTATGGTTGCTTTTAAATAAATTCCCATTTTTGGATTTACACTATGTGGAAGTGCTCTTTCCTGTTTTTTTGGTGACACCATCCATATGGAGGGCTTCGGGTCTATATGCTGATTACCCACACCTGGAGCGAGTCACATTTGGAGACATTGAAAGACGCCACCAACAGGAGAGGACAACTTTGGTTTCTATTCGCTGGTCCCTGACGTGGACATAAGCCTGATAGATCCACCGCTATATGGTGAGCTGGATCTACAACACTTGGTAAGAGTATTTATTTCTTACTTATTGTCCCTGACCCAATGGTGAAGGCACTCCCGGGTGTTACATCATATTGGCATACAAACCATCTATTTCAAGGAACCATTTGAAACAGGACTTGCTTATCCACAGACGACTACTTTTGGATATTGTTTTCCTACCTGTACTCAGAGACATTTAGAAATTTTGTTTGCACTGAACTTTGTGGATATTTCATATGTCACATAGTTCTGTTCCTTATAGGTGATTTACAGTTTTGTATATGATTTAGACACCAACAGGTGTTACAGATTCTTTATGATTGTTTATAAGTGTTCACTGTAAAGAGTCACTACATCTTTTATTTTTGATCCATTTCTAGGGGTATCAGTAGTTCCCCTAGATCACGGTGACACATCACCGCACCACTGTTTGAATAGATTCATCATACTTTGTATTTTAAGTATACACGTCATACGTGTTTGTTACAACGTTTATTATTTGGTCTTCATTAGGCCATTCGGTTCTCCATTGAGTCCCAACACACATTTGAATTCACTTTCGAATTTCACGTAGCGCCTACTTTTATATATTCAAACCATAATCCCACCTATCATAGTCCCAAACCACCCACCACAACCTTAATCCCACCCATCATAGTCCCAAACCACCCACCACAACCATAATCCCACCCATCATAGTCCCAAACCACCCACCACAACCATAATCCCACCCATCATAGTCCCAAACCACCCACCACAACCATAATCCCACCTATCATAGTCCCAAACCACCCACCACAACCATAATCCCACCCATCATAGTCCCAAACCACCCACCACAACCATAATCCCACCCATCATAGTCCCAAACCACCCACCACAACCATAATCCCACCTATCATAGTCCCAAACCACCCACCACAACCATAATCCCACCCATCATAGTCCCAAACCACCCACCACAACCTTAATCCCACCCATCATAGTCCCAAACCACCCACCACAACCATAATCCCACCCATCATAGTCCCAAACCACCCACCACAACCTTAATCCCACCCATCATAGTCCAGATTAACCCACTGTAACCATAATCCCACATATAATAGTCCCAAAACACCTACTGTAACCATAATCCCACCTCTCCTAATGTCAAAATCCCCCACCGTAACCATAATCCCACCCTTCAAAGTCCAGATTAACACACTGTAACCATAATCCCATCCCAAAAAAAGTATACCCCATGTTCTTTTGAACGTTTATTTTGCAATATAGTAATTAAATCTAATTGACACAAACACACATTGTTAGAATAATCATTTATTTTTTAATTTAACATTACAGAATGAAAAAAAGTTTTTACTTAACATACATGAAACATTCTGCATGAAATATGTAACTAGAAAGAAAGTGAAGGCTGTATACAGAATTTTTATATCATATTTTCTTGCCAGCTTAGTGCACCAGCCGGACTCATAAAATAGTCTGCAAAAGTATCACGAATTGTGAATCCTACTATGGGTCCACGAACATGAAGGAAATTTGCCGGCTCAATGCTGTTTGACAGTGTATCCTCAAAATGAACTCCATCCCTTTCTCTCACCAAATTGTGTAGTATACACGCGGCTTTGATTAACTTGCATGCATTGTCCACACTGAGGTTAATTGGTTTCAGTAAAATTTGCCACTTGTTAGCCAGTATTCCAAACGCGCATTCGACAAGTCTACGTGCCCGACACAGCCTGTAGTTGAAAATCCTCTTTCGGGTATCCAGATTTCTTAACGAATACGGCTTCATCAAATGTTCGTGAATGGCAAACGCATCGTCCGCTACAAACACAAACGGTATTTCGGGTCCTTCTGTTCCAGGCAGAGGTCTGTTTTCGGGTAAATCCAACTGGTTGTAGGCAAGTCTTTTTCCAAATTTGGTTTTCTGGAAAACAGCGGAGTCTGCACTGCTCCCAAATGATCCTATATCTACAAAAATAAATTTATAGTCTGCATCCACCACAGCCATTAAAACTACCGAAAATAATTTTTTATAATTGTAGTACTGACTACCGCTATGGCATGGTTTTATAAGTCGAATATGTTTCCCGTCAATAGCTCCTAGACAGTGTGGAAAATTAGTTTTATTCAAAAACCGCTGGGCTACATCTTCCCATTTATCCTTATTCGGGACAGGCATAAATGTACTTTTGAGATTCCAAATGGCATCGCATGTTTCCTTCACAATGTTGCTTATGGTCGATATACCAATCCTAAATTCATATTGCAGTGATGTGTATGTATTTCCAGTGGCAAGATATCTGCAAAATAAAATAATTTTATTCAATTTCAGTAAAAATCATAAAAAAGAGATGGAAGACGCTTTGCGACAATTTCAAAAGGGAACTAATAAAACAAAACCAAGTCCGAAGTGGATCTGGATCAAGAAAAGGCAGAATCTACTGCCATTTCCAAGAATTGGACTTTCTGCGACCGGTGATGCAAGAGAGACAGTATGTATTAAAATGTTCAATGTGTTTATATTTTTTATAAATGTATATAAATGAGCATTACTAATTTTGCACTTTCTACTTATTTTTATTGTATACAGAACTGAGAATAATTTCAGCAGTACTGAGGAGGAGGACAGTCAACCGGCAGGACCAGCGGCAAATGAAGAACAAATAGAACAGCAGCAGGAGGGGGACATTTGTGCTCCAGAGCCGCCAAGACAAATCGCAAGAACACCAACAACAAAGGCAAAGGAAAGCCAACAATTTATAGATGTGGTGAAAAAATTAATGGATTCACAAAAAAGTGACCACCCCGAAATTGAAGCCTTTACTAAGAGTTTAGTTCCCCAGATTGCAGAAATCCCTAAAGAGCATCAATGCGATTTGCGTATCGATATTTTAAAAGTAATGAAATCGTACCAAGTTAAAAATAATCCCCCCCTTTCCCGTGGCCAACCCTTTGAACTGAGCACACAAATAACGAATACAACTTATAGACACCAGTGGGAAGATGCTCCAACACCATCTTACAATCCCTATGGCCCAAATCCCCATATCAGTCCCAGATTTCCATCCCAATACGGTATGGGCCAAAATTATTTCCCTCGCTGTCAAACTCCTCATCCTCCTCCGCCTACTCCTCCTCCTGCTCCTACTCCTACTCCTCAGGGAAACACTAGAGATGATTTACACCCTCACCCCCAATTTTATCATGATTTGTAACTACTGTATGTTTTTCAGAGTAAATTAGTTTTAAAAAAAAAAATTGTTATTATATATATTTTTTGTTGTTTTAAAAAAAAATTGGACTGTTCAAAAAAGAAAATTATTTCTAGTTCAATATTTACTGTTCAAAATAAAAATATTTCTTGTTCGAAATTTAATATTTATGTTTTTTTTTCAAAAAAATGTTTTATTTTTACACATGTTGTGTAAATTGACCAATAAAATATATTTTTACCCAAAAAATTTTGTAAAATGTTTTTTAATTCAGAATGATTAAAAAAAATTGTCATTTCTAAAATTACTCACCTCAGCGTTACAAGTAAGCGTTCACATGGCGGTATTGCTTCCCTACAATTAGTATCTTGTCTCAACAACGCAGGTGACAGCAGGTCAAGAAGAAAGTCAAATCTATGGAAATACATAGATTTTGAGACGATAAAAGTAAGGTAAGGGTAGGGGAAAGGTTATGTTTTAAATTTTTATTAATACAGGTGTGGGATTATGGTTTGTATTTTGGGACTAGGAGTGGAGGGATTAGGGTTGGGAGTGTGGGATGGGATTAAGGATTTTGGGACTATGAGTGGAGGGATTAGGGTTGGGAGGATGGGATGGGATGGGATTAAGGATTTTGGGACTAGGAGTGGAGGGATTAGGGTTGGGAGTGTGGGATAGGATTAAGGATTTTGGGACTATGAGTGGAGGGATTAGGGTTGGGAGGATGGGATGGGATGGGATTAAGGATTTTGGGACTAGGAGTGGAGGGATTAGGGTTGGGAGTGTGGGATAGGATTAAGGATTTTGGGACTATGAGTGGAGGGATTAGGGTTGGGAGTGTGGGATAGGATTAAGGATTTTGGGACTATGAGTGGAGGGATTAGGGTTGGGAGGATGGGATGGGATGGGATTAAGGATTTTGGGACTAGGAGTGGAGGGATTAGGGTTGGGAGGATGGGATGGGATGGGATTAAGGATTTTGGGACTAGGAGTGTAGGGATTAGGGTTGGGAGGATGGGATGGGATTAAGGATTTTGGGACTAGGAGTGGAGGGATTAGGGTTGGGAGGATGGGATGGGATGGGATTAAGGATTTTGGGACTAGGAGTGGAGGGATTAGGGTTGGGAGGATGGGATAGGATTAAGGATTTTGGGACTAGGAGTGGAGGGATTAGGGTTGGGAGTGTGGGATAGGATTAAGGATTTTGGGACTATGAGTGGAGGGATTAGGGTTGGGAGGATGGGATGGGATGGGATTAAGGATTTTGGGACTAGGAGTGGAGGGATTAGGGTTGGGAGTGTGGGATAGGATTAAGGATTTTGGGACTATGAGTGGAGGGATTAGGGTTGGGAGGATGGGATGGGATGGGATTAAGGATTTTGGGACTAGGAGTATAGGGATTAGGGTTGGGAGGATGGGTGTAGTTTAGGGACTGCCGAGACTGGCATTAGGGGTTTAGGGACTACTAGGTGTGGGTTTAGAGAACTGGCATATACTTACGTTGCAATGCTCATCCGAGTGTAATTTCGGAACTTGTCAGGGTGCTCTCTCAGATCATGATAGAGAATGGCAAATTGTCCTCTATCACAGTGCCTTTGTTGGATTGGATGCACCCAAAATCTACGTTGTGATCTCTGCTGTTGCAGAAAATGTTCCCAAACATGGAGCACAAACAACAACAGTAGCTCATGAAACTCCATCTTCTCCACGTTCTGTACAAAACCAGGAAGTACACAGGATATGATGCAAGGGGGTAGGGTTATTAACAGACGCTAACGCAGTAAAAACGCGTTAAAAACGCGCTAAAAACGCATATGCGTTAGCGCTATTTTTACCGCGAACACGGTAAAAACGCGATAAAAACGCGGTAAAATCGCGGTAAAAAAGTCATATTTTTTATGCGTTTTTTCAACGCCTCAGTGTGAAAGGGGCTTTAGGGGTGTACTCACTTTTGTTGCCAGCGGTTTAGACATTAATGGCTGTGTGTGGAGTTATTTTGAGGGGAGAGGAAATTTACACTGTTATACAAGCTGTACATTCACTACTTTACATTGTAGCAAAGTGTCATTTCTTCAGTGTTGTCACATGAATAGATTAAATAAAATATTTACAATTTTGTGAGATACTGTATATATTCGCTTTTTGAATGGGTTTGTCCTTTAATTTTTATTTTTTTATGGCGCCTAGTTGTTTCTTCATATATCAAACTACCAACTTTGTTATAGCCTTGTACTTGGCTTCCAATTTACAATTGCATTACACCAGACAACAAGAGTAGTTTATTGTTCACCATAAAAGGAATTAGCAGATAGTGTGATGGATGTGGTGAGGCCACTAGCCAAATATTCTTTATTATACTCACATCTGTCTCTCTCTACTCATTAGGTCCAGTTTAGGGTGATCTCATATGCCATGTATTTTTTAAAGTGGAACTATACACACATTCCCTCCAGCAATGTGACATCTGTGAGCCCCTCTCTGGTGCCAATATTTTCACCCAGGTTCGGGATACTAGGCCATGTTGATTGGCTATGCTGTAATGACGTAACATGAATGGGGAGCTCAATCATCCTTGTGTATACTGAGAATGTACACTGTAAACAAACATGCGTTCTGAAGGGACGGTATATCCATGCCACACCTTCAGAGCTTTGTGCCGGAGCTTCCGCATGCATGCACGGGAGTGACGTCATCGCAGGCCCAGCCATTCTTAGGTGAAGATGGAATTGCCTGGGAGTCCTTTATTGCAGTAGAGACACTGTATGCCTCTTCAGCAATAAAAATCCTGCATTGTCACCCTTTTTTAATTTTTACTTAAAGTTCAACTGTAAAGTGGACCTGTGCTCAAATGTTACAGAGATTCTGCTAGTTTCCACAATTATAGTATAGAATGCTGAGATAAGGTAGAGGGTTCAATCCCATACACCCAATTGGAAACATACAGTGTAGGATAATCAGGACTAGCACACCTTAAAGCGGAGGTCCCACTAAAAAAAAAATATTAAAAGCCAGCAGCTACAAATACAGCAGCTGCTGACTTTTAATATATGGACACTTACCTGTCCAGGTCGCCCGCGATGTCGGCAGCCGAAGCCGATCTGTCGCTCAAGGATCGGCTGCTGCCGCCGCCATGCTCGGTAAGGGAATCAGGAAGTGAAGCATTGCGGCTTCACTTCCCGGTTCCCTACTGCGCATGCGCGAGTTCCTCTGCGCATCTTCACTGGTCCCCGCTGTGTTCTGGGAGCTGTGTTTCTCCCAGAAGGCTAGGGGGGTACAGAGTAGGCGCCGGAAGTGGCGTAGATCCCTGAGGTGATCTATGCCAGAAAGTGGGAGCAAATACCTGTATTACACAGGTATCTGCTCCCCACTGAAAGGTGCCAAATGTGACACCGGAGGGGGGTAGGGTTCCAAAAAGGGGAAGTTCAATTTTTGGGTGGAACTCCACTTTAAGATACAGTTAATGCAAATTTGATATACTATACATCAGATTGTTTATTAAACTGGAAGTAAAGTCCACTTATGAATTTGTACCTTCAGGTAAGCCTATAATAAGGCTTATTACGTGTAGGTACAGTGGATTTCTCCTAAACTTGCACTGTTTGGGAGATATTCACACAGCATGCAGCCAGTGACCTCACTGGCGCATGCAATCTGAAGGGACGGTATATCCATGCCATACCTTCAGAGCTTTGTGCCGGAGCTTCCGCACGCATGCACGGGAGTGACGTCATCGCAGGCCCAGCCATTCATAGACCTGGAGTCCATGATACCGGAGGGAAGACCGGGTGAAGATGGAATTGCCTGGGAGCCATGACAGCGCTGCGCTGAAGGGCCCTGTGTCCAAGTAAGCCTGTCATAATGTGAAAGTGTGCGGTGCATACTAGTAAAATATAACTTGAACCTGCAGGGGAGCCCAATATTTTTGATTTTTCTGGAGAAAACACTATTTAATTAATTTTTGATAGTCAAAGCACTCTCCATCCATATCTCCATGCTTTATTTTGTTGAAAAATCACTTTGACCCCCCCCCTAGCATTTATAGCCGTGGCCATCTTGAGTAAGGGCAGATGATTCATGTAGCATCTATTTCCTTTGAGTCCATCTGCTCTTAGCTCAGGCATGCAGACATGCTTAGCTGAGAAAGCTATCCCTGGCCTTCTCCAGATGAAAAAAAAATTACATCAGGAGTATGACATAATTTTAGCCCAGGCCAGAAACCAGGAAGCAAATGAAAAAGTTTAAAATAAAAAAAGTTAGATAAACTAGATATATAAAAATATAATGTAATTATGTAAAAAATAAAGTTAAATACATTTTTCTTTCCTATCTATTTACTAAGGCTAGCGACATAAGGATTACAATTAGTTAATGTTGATTGAAAGATTTTAGTTCCACTTTAAATACATAACATAGCAGTAAAAGTCTCTGCTAATGAAGGGGTCTTCCCCTCCCAAAATGTGAACATCATGAGACATTATTTTACCTTCCTGTCTGTATACTGATGCCCAGGGCCGTGGTACCACTGGTCCTCCTGTATGGGGCCCAGGCCAGCAGGGGGGCCCAGGCAGTTAGGTGAATCAAATGTGGGCAGGGAGGGTGATCTAAACAGTGTGGGGGGGAGGGAGGACAATTACTGGAACTAATCCCCTGTATGGCCCTCTCTGAAGCAGCTGAAAGCTGGCTTCTTTTCCTTCTCCTTCTCCCACTCGCTGTCTTTCAACTGCTGCAGAGAGAGCCATACAGAGGATCGGTTCTAGTAATTGTCCCCCCACCAAACCGATCATCCTCGCTGTGCATCATACATTTCCCTTTACTGCCCAAGCCCCCTTCTACCCCCCGCAGTGCTGTCAACCTCCCTCCTTTCCTTCCCACCAGCAGCTGTAAGTACATAATAGGATGGAGAGAGGAAGAAAGGTCCCGTAAATATGTCACATTTACTAGCTACTAGTGTCTTGTACCTGAAGGGGGGGGGGGGGGGGGGGTTCTAACTTGTGCCCTTGATTTTTGTCTATCTGTATTAATTTGTACAGTATATCTAATATTTGCATTGAATTCCTTTTTAGCATATTATGCCTCCTATTAGTGGCATGTTGTACACTTAGGTGTTGCTCACTAAACAATCTGACATACATTAAATGCACATGAACGGGAGCGTATAATTTTCTAATCCTGATTATCACTATAGGCATGCATTTCTTATAAAAGTGTCTTTGGCCAGGTCCAGTGATGTTACAGGTCCTCTTTTTTTCTCCAGCAGATCCTAAATGCTGCAGAGAGTGGCACCTTGTAATAAAGTGGCACTGCCCGCTGCAGCATTCCACCTGTATGTCCAGGGTGAGATCATGGAGCCTTGATGCCCAGGGCTTCACAAACGTGCTTTAAATGATGTTGGTTATCATTCATCCGGTAGACAGCACCAGAGATCAGGAAATAAAGTAGCTGAAGCTGCTTTTTTTATTTATTGAAGCTGCCAGGGACTGATAATATTAAATCTTTGCAGTTGGGCTTTAACTGATCTGACTACAGAATGCGAAAATCTAACGCTTGCTGTATCATACAACGCTTTGCATGACCTTATTGCCCGTTACATGTTCATTCTGATGTATGCTGCAAAAAAAGTAATAGGGGGGAATAAAAAAAATTTCAATGGTAATGCCGCGTACACACGACCGTTTTTAATGATGAGAAAAATGCAATTTTTTTAAAATGGTCATTAAAAATGATCGTGTGTGGGCTTCAGAGCATTTTTCACGACGTGAAAAATGGCCATGAAAAAATTGGAACATGCTCTAATTTTTCTCGTCGTTTTTCACATCGTCGTTTTTCTCGTCATGAAAAATGGCCGTGTGTAGGCTTTAACGACGTGAAAAAAAATGTGCATGCTCAGAATCAAGTATGAGACGGGAGCGCTCGTTCTGGTAAAACTAGCGTTCGTAATGGAGATAGCACATTCGTCACGCTGTAACGGACTGAAAAGCACGAGGCTGAAAAGTGCGAATCGTCTTTCAACAAACTTTACTAACATGAAGGGTGGCGCCATCCGAATGGAACTTCCCCTTTATAGTGCCGTCGTACGTGTTGTACGTCACCGCGCTTTACTCAAGCATTTTTTTCCACGATAGTGTGTAGGCAAGGCAGGCTTGAGAAGAATCACGTCGAGAAAAATTCTGTTTTATTCAATGACATTAAAAACGGTCGTGTGTACGCGGCATAAGACTTGTAGAAAAAGAAGGTAAAAATAGACAACAATATAGAAAACGAGCAGGATTCCCTCTGGCCAATATTTAGTATGCCTTGCAGTTCAGGGGAGGATTGAAGTGCCAAGAGAACACCATATGCTCTGCTATGGCCAGCTCTCCATGCTGCAAGCCATATAATCACTTCACATCAGTGTCTATGCTGGGCTCGTGCGGCTTCCTGCCTGGTCACTGAAGGGTGTACTTATAATAAACTGGGTGAATGAACTGCACTGAATTTACTGCGGCCAATACTCTGGGCTCCCTTTAGTGATATAGACAGGAGATTCTCACTCCCTGTTCAGATTTTGGTTAGTTAGTGAGAAATCACCATAAAAATTTTGTTTGAAATTTGGTCAATTAGCCAATATGAAGTATTGTAACTTGCAAATTATATTTCCTGTAGGATAATTGACCTAAATATATGTAGCCAGGTGCTGCTAAATTGCTCCACTCCACAACATCAGCCACATTGAGTCTGTTGCCTCCAATGCTTAGCCTAGACACTATATTGTCATATCCTGAATGCAGAGCGAGACCCGACAGAAGAGTAAAGAATCTTGGGACATGTAGTCCAAAGAGCAAAGTTTGCACTGGGGATGGACCGTCGTGGGCTACAAGTTCCAGCCGGCTGAAAAGAGAAAACCGAATGCTCTGAGAGGTGATATATAGCCTGTGTTGGGAAGGAGTCGCTCTCTTGGGACAATGGCCTTCAGCTGGAAGCTGGGACCTGGACGCACGGAGGGTTGCAAGCATACCTCCCAACAGTCCCGGAATGAGCGGGACTTTCCCGCGGTCCCACTGTACAGGAGATTTGTCCTGCATCATTGTTTTGCAGCCTGGGTTAGCCCTGTGCTCACAGCTCAGCGCTTTCACTTTAAAACACAGAAGCCCCGCTTCTGTATTTGAAAGTGAAAGTAGCAGCTCTCCTGTGGCTCCTACAACAGCCTGCCTGGCAGAGTGCAGGATGTTTAGGGACAGGAGGGGGGGAGGGGTGGAGGGAAGCTCTTGGTGATTTGTAGTGTGATTCCCATTCTCCTACCTGGTCAGGGAGTTCTGGAGCCGAAAATGAGTGTGCACTGAAAAGGAAGATTTTGCTGCAGTGGACAGAAGAGCCAGAAAGTTGACCACGTGGAAGATGGTGGAGCTTTGAGGAGGTTGGGGGGGGGGGGCTAAAGATGAGGGCAGAGAAGAGGGGTTGTGTTGGAGGGGGGGTGCAGAGGCTATTGTTGAGGAGGGGTGTAGTAATAAAAAGGGGATGGATGGACTCTGTACCTAGCGCTCTCTTGAAATCTGCACCCTGTGCATAACGCACTCCAGAACCTTGCACTCTGTATGTAATGCACTCCAGAACCCTGCACTCTGTACGTAACGCACTCCAAAAACCTGCACTCTGTATGTATATGCACTCCTGAGCTAGGCACTCTGTACGTAATGCACTCCAGAACCCTGCACTCTGTAAGTAACACACTCCTGAACCCAGCACTCTGTACGTACCACACTCCTGAACGCTGCACACTGTACGTAACACACTCCTGAACCCTGCACTCTGTACATAACACACTCCTGAACTCTGCACTCTGTACATAACACACTCCTGAACCCTGCACTCTGTACGTAACACACTCCTGAACCCTACACACTGTACGTAATGCACTCCAGAACCCTGCACTTTGTACATAAGGCAATGCAGAACCCTGCACTCTGTAAGTAACACACTCCTGAACCCTGCACTCTGTACGTAACACACTCCTGAACACTGCACACTGTACGTAACACACTCCTGAACCCTGCACTCTGTACATAACACACTCCTGAACTCTGCACTCTGTACGTAACACACTCCTGAACCCTGCACTCTGTAGGTAACACACTCCTGAACCCTGCACTCTGTACGTAACACACTCCTGAACCCTACACACTGTACGTAATGCACTCCAGAACCCTGCACTTTGTACATAAGGCAATGCAGAACCCTGCACTTTGTCTGTAACACACTCCAGAATCCTGTACTTTGTGCCTAAAGCTGGATACACACTTTACAACTTGGAGTGCCTTGCTATTCTAGACTACAGGGCTGTGTGTTTCTATTAATGCACACAGTGTAGGGAGATGCAACTCTTGTTCTTGCATGCAAGGATGTCTCCAGTCGGTATTGGAGTGAGAGCATGTAGAAAGGAAGTAGCTGAAAGAAGCTGGTAGAAATCAGCAGCACTTTGGTGCAACAAAGAATGAATATCGCATTTATTAAATAATGACATAACAATTTATTATGATACATAAGTGTAGCACACGGACCTTTTTCTCACCTGGCTCACTTGTAAGATAAGGCACACCGTGCTATATGCTTGTACCCTCCTGTTTGAGGAGGTTAAGCGGTGTTCACAGTTGTTGGGTTCCGCAGCGAGTTACCTCTCCTGGGCTGGTTCCTTTCCCTAGAGTGTAGGGAAAAGTCTGTTGTTTGTGTATCAATAAGGCCAATGTCCAGACAAGGTTAAACCTCAATGACTGAAGGTTTATTTTCTTTATGCTTGAAACCGGACAGGAAAGTTGAAAGTGAAGAATAGAATAACAGGGGGGGGGCAGGTTCAGGTACTTAATATCACCACTCAATCCTAAGTGGACTCTGCTCACCCGGATAGTTCCCTCTCACGGTCCTAGAAGCCGGAGTGATGCACAAACTTTTCTTTCCTAGGGATACGATCGGAACCCATTTGCCTAGTTCCAAACTTCCCGGCACTTGTAGCATAAGGACCTAGGTGCAAGTTGAAGCACGCTACAATGCCTGTGGCGGACTTGTGGAATCCCTCTGTAGGTGACCAGGCCTCATCCAAGGCGGTCACTTCCTTCACCGGTAACCCTGGCTCCCTCTCCAGAAAGGGTCACCCTCGAGTGCCCTGGAATTCCTCTTTAGATGGTAGGCCAGCTAAAGGTGCTGGGCCTACATGAAGAGTTGCAGCCCCAGGCTAAAGGTTCCTAAAACGGATCCACCCATGCACACTCCCATGGCCTGGAGGGCCACGAGACGCAGACGGACTGCTCCTCAGTACTGCTCCTCAGTACCCCTCCTTCTCCCCTCCTAAGATGGCGTCTGCCCCTTATGTATCCTCTCCCAGCATGCACAGCGGGCCGACCACGACCCCCGTACAGCTGCCTGGAGAGGACACCCAAAGGTACAGTAATGTCACTAGCGGTTCAACCCTGACCTGTTATGGCAGCGCCACCTACAGGCCACAGGGAACTGTACACCAGCAACACCACTTGGCAAAAGCAAAAGAACAAAACCTAACAATTGAAGCGATCTGGGTCTGGCTACCAACCCAGATCAACCCCTAAATCTAGGTACCTAGCTCCCCTAAAAGTAAAGGCGCGCTAGATAAGGCTTTAGCAAACAAACAAAAAAAAAAGGCATGCAGTTAGAGTTTAGGTCTACTATAAGATCTTGAAATGTTTTAGTTAGCCTAGCTTTATGAGAACTCTTGTGGGTTAACCTCTGATCTAGACTGAAAATGTAATTATGGTGGAATGAGATGCATTACTCTGCAGCTGACCTAAGATTAGGACCCTCTCCTCCATCCCGCATGCAATAGACTCATATTGGTTCTGTAAGAGTATTATACAGTGTTTTGTCGCCCTCTAGTGATTATTTGTTGCTTTGGCAGATGAGTGGATGAATGACATTTAAGGAGACTGGTGGCTTTCCTAAACTTTTAATTAATTTTTTAAAGCGGGTATAAAAGACACAAATGATTGCAGTTTTGTGATAATGAACACATCATGACATTTATTTTTAAAAAACAAGAAGTGTAAGTACTTGAATCTGACCTGGAATCAGTTACTTTCAGTTACTGTACAGCAGGGCTAGAGGGTGAGAGGAAGATGTAGCACATGGAGATAATCAGTGAACGCTGATAGGATGAGAGAGCAGAGCGACAGAGAGATGAACTTATCACTGTGCTGCTTTTCACTTCATAGAAACATAGAAAAGTGATGGCAGAAAAAGACCAAGTAGTCCATCGAGTCTGCCCATTGTTTTTTTTTTTGGAATGAGCAGTGCACATTAATTGCAGTCATGTACACTGCTCCATGCTCACTACAAATCCCATAGTCCAGTGGTCATCAAACTGAAGCCCGGGGGGCCAGATCGGGCCCTTTTCTTGCTTTTATACAGTCCTTGGAGCACTATTTCATAGTTGCCAACAGTCACGGATTGGCCGGGACATTCCCGGGATTCAAACCCTTTTCCCGGATTTATTTTGTCCCGGCCAATGTCCCGGCCAATCCGATTTTTCCCGTTTTCCCCGAATTTGGACGCCGCAGGCCGCCGCCGCTAGAGGTCCACGGCCGGCGGAGACAATGTCTCCGCCGGCCGCCATTTTAAAGAAGACCAAAACCAGGATGTAGTACAATAGAAAATAAAGCTGCTGCGGCGCCGCCCATACCCCACGTCTCCCCGTGGGTGGGCGGCGCCGCAGCAGCTTTATCTTCTATTGTACTACATCCGTGTTTTGGCTGGCCGGCCGGCCACCCCCCCGCCCCGCCCCGCCCCGCTGCAGGTCTGTCTGTAATGGAAAGGGGCGGGGGTCGGCAGCGCCACAGCTTAATTATTTTTTTTTCAGCCACACTGTCGGCTCCGCCTCTATTTTGTTCCCCTTCGGGTAAGGGGAAACAATAATGGCGGCCGAGACAGGAGACGCCTGTGGTTAAGGGGGGACTCCGCTGGGGATGCCTGTGGTAAGGGAGGACTCCGCTGGGGACGGCTGAGGTAAGGGGGGACTCCGCTGGGGACGCCTGATGTAAGGGGGGACTCCGCTGGGGACGCCTGATGTAAGGGGGGACTCCGATGGGGACGCCTGATGTAAGGGGGGACTCCGCTGGGGACGCCTGATGTAAGGGGGGACTCCGCTGGGGACGCCTGATGTAAGGGGGGACTCCGATGGGGACGCCTGATGTAAGGGGGGACTCCGCTGGGGACGCCTGATGTAAGGGGGACTCCGCTGGGGACGCCTGAGGTAAGGGGGGACTCCTTTGGGGACGCCTGATGTAAGGGGGGACTCCGCTGGGGACGCCTGAGGTAAGGGGGGACTCCGCTGGGGACGCCTGATGTAAGGGGGACTCCACTGGGGACACTTGATGTAAGGGGGACTCCACTGGGGACGCCTGATGTAAGGGGGGACTCCGCTGGGGACGCCTGATGTAAGGGGGACTCCTGTGGGTACACCTGATGTAAGGAAGGACTCCGCTGGGTACGCCTGAGGTAAGTAGGGACTCCTCTGGGGACGCCTGATGTAAGGAGGGACTCCGCTGGGGACGCCTGATGTAAGGAGGGACTCCTCTGGGGACACTTGATGTAAGGGGGGACTCCACTGGGGACGCCTGATGTAAGGGGGGACTCCACTGGGGACGCCTGCATAGTTACCAACAGTCCCGAATTTCCCGGGACAATCATGATTTTTGGACCCTTGTCCACAAGTGTGGAGGGGGCTCTGCTGGGGAGGCACCTGATGCAAGGACGGACTGCTGGGGAGGCACCTGATGCAAGGACGGACTGCTGGGGAGGCACCTGATGCAAGGACGGACTGCTGGGGAGGCACCTGATGCAAGGACGGACTGCTGAGGAGGCACCTGATGCAAGGACGGACTGCTGGGGAGGCCATCTGGTGGCAGGCGACGTGGCAGGTAACACGCTCAGGGCTTCCACTGATTCGGCATTATGGTGAGTTGAATGATTTCATTTTATATTACAATGTAAAAATAGAAATAATGCACTTCAATCATCCTGACACCGTAACAACCATGGTGCCGGGATGATTGAAGCGCCAACACCAGGTGTTTTGGAGTATCCTTATCTGCCAATTTTGTTACACATTACTATTGTGGTGTAGGATCTGGCTTCTTTCTTTCTATTTCTTTCTCTCTCTTTCTCTCACCTCGGACTCTAGCTAGCCACACCCCTTTGAACCACGCCCATTTAAACCACACCCACTATCGTGCGTAAACCACGCCTATTTTTCCACTCCAGCATGACACGCCTACAAACGAATGCCCCGCCCCCTGATTATAGCAAGGCTCCGCCTCAATACAAAAAAAGTGTCCCAGATGTTTTTTTTGCAATGTTGGCAACTATGCTATTTATCCTACTGACATTACTAATGGGCATAATTCTTACCACTGACACCAATGATGGGGCATTATTCCTCCCACTGACACCAACACTGGAGCACCACTTCTCCCACTAACACCAAAAACAGGGCACTACTCCTCCCACTGATACCAGTGATGGCTCACTATTGCTCTCACTGACATCATCGAAGGGACACTATTCCTCCTACTGACACCAACAATGGGGCACTATTACTCTCACTGACACCAATGATGGGAGTACTATTGTTCCCGTTGGCACCAATGACGGGGCACTATTCCTCTCATGAAAACCAAGGGTGGGGCACTATTCCTACCACTGACACCAATGAGGGGGGCGCTATTCCTTCCACTGAGACCAGTAATGGGGCACTATTCCTCTCACTGACACCCACAAAGGGACACTAATCCTCTCATGGACACCAATGGTGGGGCATTATTTCCCTCACTGACACCAATGATAGGTCATTGTTACCGACACCAGGACATTTTCTACTCTTACTGGTTGCAGTCCAGTCCCTCTAAATATTGAAGGATAATAAACTGGCCCTTTGTGTAGAAAGTTTGGAGACCCCTGCCATCTCAGGAGTGAGCAGTAGCGAGTAGCTACATTGCTACATATAGTGGGACCATGTAGATTCCTCTAACAGAAAGTCGAATCAGAGAAGCAATCAAATGAACCTGAGCTGCTTTTCGCCACTGAAGTCAAATTGACCACATCTAATGCACGCCAGCCTACATTAGCAAAAGGCGGGTGAAAACTTAATTCCAGATTTTCATTTTCAAGAAGGAACCTAAACTCTAGAAGCTGTGTCCAATACACTGGGCAAAGGACTAGTCACCAGCAGTGCTTGTAGGGGGGGGGGGGGGGGTAATGAATAAGAACCAACAGGAGAGGTGGAGGAATTAAAGATCTACAGAATGACTGAAGTAGAAGCAGAGAGATTCTTGCATTGCAGTTCCTAAGGCGCAGCTTCCCCTACAGCAAGGAGAACAGTGAGCAGCACAGCAGTGACATCACAAAATCTCATTCCAAAACTCCTGAGACTAGCAAGGCCTTGGATCAGCGGTCCCCAACCTCCCCAGCACAAGCAAGTTGCAAGACAACTTCATGGCCAATGCCCTTCGGACACAAGTCCTCCGCTTTGTCCGATGGAAATCCGATCGTGTGGACGAGGCTTTAGACCGAATTTTAATGGTTCAAAGAATGTCAGGCAAAATGGTCGGCCCTCACGCATGTTCACTTCATCAAATCTGGCCCTCTTTGAAAAAGGTTTGGACACCCCGCTTTAGATAGTCCAAGGACAGCAGATGAGAGTATAAATCAAACACATAAAGAAGTGATATCAATGCACCCGAGGTATGGGAAGACTCTAGTTAAAAAATCATCAGCTAACTACTAACCGATTGCTAAAGGCTAGCTCATTGTCCAGGCTGGGAACCCAGTGTCTGCAAAAGAGAGAGGGGAAAGATAGGGGCGCCAGGCCACAGTATAGTGTGGCAGTTAGTTTTATTGTGAAATAAAAAGTTAAAAATACACTCACAAGCATTCTGTGAACAAAGGTATGTCAATGTAGAAAAGATGTGCAGGATCCAAGGTCTGGAGTGCTGGATGGATGGGATGGTGAACTGCTGCAGGTGGGATTCCTACAGTGTGCAGGATCCAGGGTCTAGAGCAGGGGTGGCCCGGGGGCCACATGTGGCCCGCGGAACCCTCTGATGTGGCCCGCGACCTCCCACTCTGGAATGGCGGGTTGGCAAGCCCAGATCGCAGGTTGCCGACCCGTCATACCACAGCATCAGTGTTGTGAATGGAGCTGGTGGTAGAGGAAGAAAACGGCTGCGGAGTAGAGCCCCATAAGCTAATGCTTCCTGTACTGCGCTGGCTTTTGCCACAGGCGCAGGCTATGGCAAAGTTCAGCTAACCTGCAGGATAGACATAGGTGCACTATGCTGCACCCGCGGTGTGGGTAAACCGCAGTACATCAGTGTGAAAGCAGTCTTGGGCCCTTTTCACACAATTGGCCCTACCCAATCGGACCCTCAATTCACCTCTACAGAGCGGCAGATGTAAACAGACTTTTGTCCATTTAAACCCGCCTACCTCCAATCCGATCCTCTAAAAAAAAAAGAAATAGAAGGGAATTTGTCCCCTTCCATCTGGGCAGATCGGAGGGCCTATAGAATAGCCGTGACATACCATCCGCCTGCTCCCATCATTGTGGCCCACGACTGGTTACCAAGTTGCTTAAGTGGCCCTCGCTCTTCAAACGTTTGGGCACCCCTGGTCTAGAGTGTGGGATGGATGCAGATGACTGGGTTTCTCACTCCTGCACAGCCAGGCAACAAGTATGGGACACCAAGGGTCAGTGCTGAAGAGGATCCTGCACGGCACATGGACAGCAGTAATAACTGAGCATACAGATGACAATATTGTCTTCAAAGCATAACTAAGCCTCCCCTCCAAAAAAATGATTTATTGAAGCTTACAGTCCTTAGATGGGCTGGCTGCATTAGTTTTATTTTTTCAAGCTAAGTTTCAGCAATTACAATACCCCTTGATCCTGCCAGAAATTCACAGTAAGGTGCCCTTGTCACTTCCTGTGAGCTACACTGAAGAATATCTGCTTTCCTAGTTATCATTAGGGATGAGCTCGGTGTTCGAGTCGAACATAGGTTCGACTCGAACATCGGCTGTTCGCGCGTTCGGCGCACAACGAACGATTTGGGCCGTTCGCGACAAATTTGAGTGACGCGAACGGCCCACAATACACTGCGCCATCGCAGTGTAATCCCGGCGCTGTGATTGGCCAAGCATGCACTGTGACCCTGCATGCTTGGCCAATCACAGCGCCGGCAGCGAGGAGAGCAATGATTGGCCACAGGCAGGATGCCTGTGGCCAATTATAGCTGAGGGGGTTTAGTACACGCCCCACACTATAAAAGGCCGCCAGCGCGGCGGCCTTGTGTAGTGTGTTCCGGAGCAGGGAAAGTGAAGGATAGGCAGGGACAGTGTCATATCTATTCTTTGCTAAACCTTGTGTGTAGGGACAGAGAAGGATAGGCAGGGAGAGTGTCAGTGTCATATTCTTTGCTAAACCTTGTGTGTAGGGAGAGAGAAGGATAGGCAGGGAGAGTGTCAGTGTCATATACTTTGATAAACCTTGTGTGCAGGGAGAGAGAAGGATAGGCAGGGGACAGTGTCAGTGTCATATACTTTGATAAACCTTGTGTGTAGGGAGAGAGAAGGATAGGCAGGGAGAGTGTCAGTGTCATATACTTTGATAAACCTTGTGTGCAGGGAGAGAGAAGGATAGGCAGGGGACAGTGTCAGTGTCGTTGTTGCTAAGCCTCCTGCAAATTATACGCCTGAAGTTAGCCCGTATTGCTGCTTTTTCCTGGTGTGTTACACCAACAGGATTTTGCGGCACTTACAGCGGGCAGAGTGTACCTCCTGACCATATTACACCTTAACTTAGCCTGTATTGCTGCTTTTTCCTGGTGTGTCACACAAACAGGATTTTGCGGCACTTACAGCGGGCGGAGTGTGCCTCCTGACCATATTACACCTTAACTTAGCCTGTATTGCTGCTTTTTCCTGGTGTGTTACACAAACAGGATTTTGCGGCACTTACAGCGGGCGGAGTGTGCCTCCTGACCATATTACACCTTAACTTAGCCTGTATTGCTGCTTTTTCCTGGTGTGTTACACAAACAGGATTTTGCGGCACTTACAGCGGGCGGAGTGTGCCTCCTGACCATATTACACCTTAACTTAGCCTGTATTGCTGCTTTTTCCTGGTGTGTTACACAAACAGGATTTTGCGGCACTTACAGCGGGCGGAGTGTGCCTCCTGACCATATTATACCTTAACTTAGCCTGTATTGCTGCTTTTTCCTGGTGTGTTACACAAACAGGATTTTGCGGCACTTACAGCGGGCGGAGTGTGCCTCCTGACCATATTACACCTTAACTTAGCCTGTATTGCTGCTTTTTCCTGGTGTGTTACACAAACAGGATTTTGCGGCACTTACAGCGGGCGGAGTGTGCCTCCTGACCATATTACACCTTAACTTAGCCTGTATTGCTGCTTTTCCCATTTCCCTGCAGGCCATTAGAATGTCTGGAAGGCAAACAAGGAGAGGCAGACAGTCAGGAGCCAAAAAAAGAGGGCAAGCAGGCTCTGTGTCTAGAGACAACAGTGCTGGTCGTGGACGCGGTGCATCGCCATCAGCACGTGGCCATGGGACACGCTTGTCCTTCTTTTCAGCAGCTGGACGTGTTGAGCCGCATCATGCCGAAGACTTGGTAGAGTGGATGACCAAGCCCTCCTCATCCTCTCTCACCCAGGCTCAGGGTACTGGCAAAGCAGCTGCCAAAGTGTCCTCTTCCCTCGTATCAATGTCATCATCAGTCACTCCTTTCCTAGACCAACCATGTCCTCCTGAGGAGTCCCCCGAACTGTTTGAGCACAGTGTTAGGTACATGCTCCAAGAGGATGCCCAGCGTTTCAAAGGGTCTGATGATGATACCCAGCTAGAGGAAGGCAGTAGCGTGAGAGCAGAGAGAGGGAATGCTCAAGAAGGACACCAATCTGGCAGTCATGTTCCAGCAGCTGCAGCATACTGCCAGATTGGCTCCAGTGATGAGGAGGGAGGGGATGATGAGGTCACTGACTCCACGTGGGTGCCTAATAGGAGAGAGGAGGAGGAGGAGGAGGAGGATGAGGAGGAGGCACATCTCCAACGAGGCAGGATGCCCTCGGGGGCCAGCGTAAGGGCAGCACACCGACGGAATCACACCGCAGAGCTCCGCCTGTGCAGGGCGCTGCCTCTGCCCGTTATTCAAAAAGTTCTTTGGTGTGGGCCTTTTTTGAGTCGAGTGCATCAGATCGCACAGCTGCTGTTTGCAACATATGTCTCAAGCGTATATCGCGTGGCCAAAACATCACCCGCTTGGGCACCACATGCTTGACCAGACATATGTTGACCTGCCATGCAGCTCGTTGGCAAGCCTACCTTAAAGACCCACACCAAAGAACAAAGCTGACCTCTTCTTGCACCGCATCAGCTGGGATCTCCAACCCCACTATACCTTCAGTCCTCTCTGAAACCTGCTCTGAGAGGAATGAAGGTGTAGAATTAGGTGTGTCACAGCCAAGTACTTGCGGGCACTCTGCTAGCAGTACACCAACGTCCGATTCTAGCAGGCAAATTTCCCTGCCCCAGCTGCTGGACCGTCGAAAGAAGTTCACTCCCAGCCATCCACATGCCCAGCGGTTGAATGCTAGCTTGGCTAAATTGCTAGCGCTTCAACTGCTGCCTTTTCAGTTGGTAGACTCGGCCCCCTTCCGTGAGTTTGTGCAATGTGCGGTTCCTCAGTGGCAGGTTCCCAAACGCCACTTTTTCTCACGGAAGGCGATTCCGGCTCTCTACCGGCATGTGGAAGGCAATGTCTTGGCCTCGCTGGACAGGGCGGTCAGCGGTAAGGTGCATATTACCGCTGACTCATGGTCCAGCAGGCATGGACAGGGACGTTACCTTTCTTTCACGGCCCATTGGGTCACTCTTTTGGCAACTGAGAAGGATGCAGGACAAGGTGCAGTAGTGTTGGAGGTTGTTCCACCGCCACGCCTCCAAAATGCTACTACTGGTTGCGACACACCTCTGTCCTCCACCCCCTCCTCTTCCTCCGTGGCCTCTTTCTGTGCTTTGTCCTCGGAACCAGCGGTGCTCCGTAGGCGTTCAAGGGGCTACGCAAGTACGCAGGCAAAAAGATGCCATGCCGTGCTTGCGCTAGTGTGTTTGGTGGACAGGAGCCACACTGGGGCAGAGGTTCTGTCTGCTCTGCAGGGGCAGGCCGAGAGGTGGTTGACGCCACGCCAGCTTAAGCCAGGAATGGTAGTTTGCGACAATGGCACCAACCTCCTCTCCGCTCTCCGACAGGGACAACTGACCCATGTGCCCTGTGTGGCTCACGTCCTTAACCTGGTGGTGCAGCGGTTCTTGGGCAGGTACCCGGGCTTACAGGATGTCCTGAGGCAGGCCAGGAAAGTCTGTGTGCATTTCCGCAGATCTTATAATGCCAGTGCTCGCCTGGCTGAGCTGCAAAAGGAGTTGAACCTGCCCAAGAACCGCCTTATATGTGACATGCCCACCAGGTGGAACTCAACGTTGGCCATGCTGCAGCGGCTGCACACGCAGCAGAGGGCCATCAATGAGTACCTGTGCGACTACGGCACCAGGACAGGGTCAGGGGAGCTCGGGTTTTTTTCACCACGCCAGTGGGGCATGATCAGGGATGCATGCACTGTCCTGGCACCATTTGAGGAGGCCACGAGGATGGTGAGCAGTGACAGTGCATGCATCAGTGACACTGTACCTCTTGTCCACCTGTTGGAACATACGCTGCGTGGAATAATGGACAGGGCACTTGAGGCAAAACAGAGGCAGGAAGAGGAGGACTTCCTTGCCTCTCAAGGCCCCCTTTACCCAGACAGTGTTCCTTCTGTCCCACCCATCGCACAGGAAGAAGAGGAGGAGGAGGAGGAGGATTGTGTCAGCATGGAGGTGGAGCCTGGCACTCAGCATCATCAGCAGCAGTCTTTTAGGGATGATTTACAGTCCCAAGAAACCAGTGGACTTGTACGTGGCTGGGAGGAGGTGGCTGCGGATCATGTCGTCCTTAGTGACCCAGAGGACTCCGGACTGAATGCCTCAGCTAACCTACGCTGCATGGCCTCCCTGATCCTGCAAAGTCTGCGGAAGGATCCTCGTATTCTTCGGATCAAGGAGAGGGACCATTACTGGCTGGCCACTCTCCTTGATCCACGGTACAAGGGTAAGGTTGCGGACCTTATCTTACCGTCGCAGAGGGAGCAGAGGATGAGACAACTCCGGGAGGCCTTGCAGAAAGGTCTGTGCAACGCGTTCCCAGAGACTGGGAGGTTACAAATTCCTGGTCCTGGACAACGAGTTGCTGAGGCTTCGGTCAGTCAAAGAAGGAGCAGTGGGGAAGGTGGCCGTCTGACCGAAGCGTTCAGACAATTCTTTAGTCCGCAGCCCCAAGGTATGATCGGTTCCAGCAACCATCGCCAGCGTCTGATATACATGGTGCAGGAATATCTAGGGGCAAGGTCAGACTTGGACACCTTCCCCACCGAAAATCCTCTGGCTTACTGGGTCTTGAGGATGGATCACTGGCCAGAGCTTGCACAGTATGCAATTGAGCTACTGGCCTGTCCTGCATCCAGCGTTCTTTCAGAACGCACATTCAGTGCTGCTGGAGGATTTGTCACGGATCACAGGGTGCGCCTGTCCACCGACTCTGTTGATCGACTGACCTTCATAAAGATGAACCAGTCTTGGATCACCACCAGCTACCAAACACCTGAAGCTGATATAAAAGACTAATTTATTTTCAAATGTCACATCCCTTCAAGACTGATGCTGATGCTGAGAGACTGTCCTGTTATGTTGACTGACTATCCTCCTCCTCCTCAATGATCCGATTGACGATGATAGCTTGGAAGAACATTTTTGTTTCTGGGTGCCGCCACCAGTGGCTATGGCCCAATTTTTCAGCCCCTGTTTAACAGGGGTGTGTTATTACAATTTTTTATGCAATGCTTTGCAGCAGGGCTCATTCCTGCACTCCAACTAGAGTATCTGGGAGTGGTTGCAGTGTCGTGGCACCAGCACTAGTGGCTAAGGCCCAATTTTTCAGCCCCTGTTTAACAGGGGCATGTAATTACAATTTTTGATGCAATACTTTGCAACAGGGCTCATTGCTGTGCTCCAAGTACAGTATATGTGAGGGGTTGCAGTGTTGTGGCACCAGTGCCTAAGGCTCAATTTTTCTGCCCCTGTTTAACAGGGGCATGTAATTACAATTCTTGATCTAATAATTCACAGCAGGGCCCATTCCTGCGCCCACCAAGACTAACTGTGAGGCCTTACAGTGTTGTGTCAACACCACCACCACCACCACCACCAAAGGCCCCATTTTTCAGCCCCTGTTCAACAGGGGCATGCAATTACAATTCTTGATCTAATAATTCACAGCAGGGCCCATTCATGCGCCCACCAAGAGTAACTGTGAGGGCTCACAGTGTTGTGGCAACACCAACATGTAAGGGGCAAATTTCAGCTGAGTATATACGGCAGGCCCCTACTTTTAAACATCCAACTTACAAACGACTCCTCCTTGCAAACGGAAGGATACAACAGGAAGTGAGAGGAAATCTACCCCTAGGAAGGCAAATTCTCTCCTGTAAGAGTTAATATGGGAAAAAAAGTGTCTCCTCTCCACTGATTCTTTATCACCAATTCTTGTTTCAATAAAAAACCCAAATTTTCAAAAAACATTTGTCATTAGGATGGAAAGTGAGGTGAACTGTTCTGAACAGGTGCACACTGCACAGACAGCAAAACAAATGTTACAGGGGTGATAACCCTTCCCTATGTTTTCCAAAAAGCTTAAAAATAGATTTTTTGCCTGGAGCTACACTTAAACAATGTACCTGTTCAAAATTACAAACAGATTCTACATAAGAACAAACCTACAGTCCCTGTCTTGTATGCACCGCCTGTATACGGCTGTTCAGAGTATATAGGGCCTTTTTTATTTTGTGTGCGGGGTTCCCCTTAATATCCATACAAGACCCAAAGGGGCTGGTAATGGGCTGGGGTAGAGGGGGGGGGGGGGGTGTGATGGGGTAGCTATGCCATTTTTCTTAAAGATTTTCATCCATATTACCGGGACCAGACATTACATTAAAGCCGCAAGCAGTTTTAAATGGCTTTTTTTCCTTTAGAAATGTAATTTTGTGCAGGGACAGTTCTAAACACGGGAAACACGTGACACTCCACAGGCATACTTTAGAAACCCCCCAGATACGATATTTAAAGGAATATTTGACTTTTTTTTTTTCACTTTATGCATCATTAAAATGACTGCTCCAGAAAAACGGCCGTTTTTAAAACTTCTTTTTGCATTGATACATGTCCCCTGGTGCAGAACCCGGGTTCCCAAACCCTTTTTAGGACAATAACATGCATAATAGTCGTTATAATTAGCACTTTAGATTTCGAACGTTCACATCCATTGTATTAAATAGGGTTCTAAAGTTCGTGCGAACTTTCGGTCCGTTCGCGGGTTCTGGTGCGAACCAAACCTGGGGGTGTTCGGCTCATCACTAGTTATCATCTATAATCTACCAATTTCCCCGCCCCCCCCTCCCCCAAGTAATGTAGAAGGCGAGATATAGAAATGTTTTGTAGCCCATATCAGGAGAGAAGCTTAGAGTAACAACCATGGCTTCCTCCATAGGTACAGTGGAGGAATGATGTAACCACTCAGGAACAGCAAATGCGTGATTTAATCACTTGCCTACTGGGTACTTTTACCCCCTTCCCGCCCAGGCCAATTTTCAGCTTTCAGTTCTGTCACACTTTGAATGACAATTGTGCGGTCATGCACCACTGTACCCATATGACATTTTTATAATTTCTTTCACACAAATAGAGCTTTCTTTTGGTGGTATTTAATCACTACTTGGGTTTTTTTATTTTTTACTCAGCAAATGAAAAATTACCGAAAATTTAGAAGAAAGAAAAAATTTTTTTTTTAAAGTTTGATGTAAAATTTTGCAAACTTCACTGATAAGCGCTGATGAGGCTGCACTTATGGGCACTGATAGGCTGCACTAATGGGCACTAAGGAGCTGGCACTGAGGAGGAGACACTGATGAGGCGGCACTAGTGGGCACTGATAGGAGGCACTGATAGGTGGCAATGAAGAGCACTGATAGGTGGCACTAATAGGCAGCACTGATGGGCACTGATAGGCAGCACTGATGGGCACTGGTAGGTGGCACTGATGGGCACTGGTAGGTGGCACTTAGAGGTGGCACTGATAGGCGGCACTCATGGGCACTGATAGGCAGCACTGATAGGCACTGGTAGGCGGCATTGATAGGCAGTACTGATATGTAGCACTGATGAAGAGGCACTATTGGAAACTGATTGTCAGCACTGGTGGGCACTGGTGGGACTGCACTAATAATCAGTGCCCTGATTATCAGTGCCGATGTCCTTTTAAAACAAGCTGGTTTTTGGCTTTCTTCTTATCTCCTCACGCTGTCAGCATGAGGAATGAAAAGCCGATAACTTGCTTGTGTTTACATCCTGTGATTAGCTGTCATTGGACACGGCTAATCACGTGGTAAAGGGCCGCTGTGATTGGCCCTTTACCCCGATTTGTGATCAGCTGAGTCCAAAGGTCTCAGCGATCCCAGAGCGCACCCCCCATGCACTGTAGCCGTCTTTTGGCCATAGCTTGGGCAAGAGGTAGTTAAAGGATTAACAGGTAATAATAGAGCAAACAAATCTTGAAAAAAGAAAACAAATGCAGCCACCACACCTTGTACTAGTAAACTGCAATATATTAAATTTTTGGTTTTGGGTTTAGAAACACTTTAACCACCATTATTTTTACAGTATGTGGGGGGGGCCACTGTGGGGATGGAATTGAGTTTAGGTAGATTTGGATGGTTAGTATATTTATAGAGACACAAGTTCCTCCTTTTCATTCAGCTGCTGCCGAGTTGCAGCAACACATTTTCTTGCAATGATATTCCAAACAACCTTCCTTGTCCTAGAGCTAAATAGCCATTCTGTATACAGAATAATTCCCCCATAACCTCTATACTGCCATTATCCACCATAATCTAAACTGTCAGCCACTTAAGTAAAATCCATTTTCAGTGGTTTCCACCATACGGGTTTTTCATTACACGTAGACTAGTGCTTGCTTGAAAAGACCGATAAAATGGCATTTCAGTATTATCTTATATGAAGAAGTGATTGAAAGCCGAGGTCTGTAAATAAACACATCATCCTGGTAAGTATCTCTGATATTCTCTACATCAAGGAACAGAATCGGCTTTATATTCCTAAGTGATTGTGAAGAGTAGAAATAATGAATGAATTACTTAGCTGTGACATTTATATTTTTGGCACAACAAGAAAAAATGAACATCCTTAGAATGCTCTGGACTATAAAATGTGACTAGTGAGAATATTTTGTAGGGCCAACGTTAAAGGACACCTGTCCTGAGAGAAAAACGCGCCTGGCATTGCTGATATCACAACCAAAAACGTAAATGTATTTTATTGGGATTTTTTGTGATAGACCAACACAAAGTAGCACATAATTGTGAAGTGGAAAGAAAATGATAAATGGTTTTCAAACGTTTTTACAAATAAATATGTGAAAAGTGTGGCGTGCATTTTTATCCAGCCCGCTTTACTCTGATACTCCTAACTAAACTCTAGACATGTGCACACTGAAATATTTCGTTTCGGAATTTCGTTTTCGTTCAAAAAATAAATATATTTAGTTACTCCCGAAATTCGTTTTTATTTATTTCGTTTTTCGTTAAAAATTGCATTCGTCCGAAAATCCGAAATAATTAAGGTCGAATCTGTCATTGAAGGCTTATATGGTGTGTGTGTGTTCTAAGAAGATTCGACAGAGCAGCTAAACTATTCGACGCAGCAATCGTACATTTCCGGTCGAATGTTCCGCCTACAAGCTAGCTATAGTAGAATTCTAATGTTGTATGACTAGTAATAATTATATTTATTAATTATTATTACTAGTCATTCAACATTAGAATTTTTCTATAGCCCATGAGCGGATGCATTTAACCGGAAATGTACGATTGCAGGCAGCATCGTACAGTGAGTTTAACTGCACCGTCGAATCAACTTAGAACTTTTGACAGACACCATAAGCCACAGATTCAACGTTTGTATGTTTTTCGATGCTTTGTCGAATCTTCGTAGAATCTTTGTCGTTCATGTTGAATGGATGGTCTATCCCAACAGTCAGCCAACTACTTTCACATTCATTTGTGCACGGCCTCCGACGTTGTGTCAGTGTCGGATAATATGGCGACCCATTTCGACCACATGGAGGACGTTCCTGGGCCTTCTATGGAGGCAGCAGCAGCAACATCCCCATCATCCAAAAAGCGGCGCTTGGGGACACAAGCTGCAACCAGCAGGAAGTGTAACCTTATGTGGACTCACATTGAGTCCCAGGTCCTTGTAAAGGAAACGCTTCCTTACTGGATACAGCTGTGTGGCCCCCACTCCAGGGATACCACTCAGGAGTGGAAGCGGGAGAAGTGGGACGAGATCTCCAAAAAAGTTGAAGGGATGTATCGCCATCGGCGTGACCCGACTGCCTGTCGGAAAAAAATCAGCGACATTAAGCGGTAAGTAACATGTCTGATTATTATTTTTTTTACATTTTAACCACTTCAGCCCCGGAGGATTTGGCTACCAAATGACCAGGCCACTTTTTGCGATTCGGCACTGCGTTCTTTTTTTCCCCACAAATAGAGATTTATTTTGGTGGTATTTGATAATCTCTGCATTTTTTTTTTGCGCTATAAACAAAAAGAGAGCGACAATTGTGAAAAAATTATTTTTTTACTTTTTGCTATAATAAATATCCCCAAAAAATATATAAAAAAACAAATTTTTTCCTCAGTTTAGGCCGATACGTATTCTTCTACATATTTTTGGTAACAAAAATTGCAATAAGCGTTTATTGATTGGTTTGCGCAAAAGTTATAGCGTCTACAAAATAGGGATAGTTTTATAGCATTTTTATTATTATTTTTTTTTACTAGTAATGGTGGCGATCAGCGATTTTTATCGTGACTGCGACATTATGGCGGACACATCGGACACTTTTGATGCCATTTTATGACCATTGTCATTTATACAACAATCAGTGCTCTAAAAATTTACTGATTTTACACCATACACAGTTCACACAAGCGCATAATTAGAAAGGTGGACTGGACATCTATATTTTATCAGCACAATCCCAATCCTTTCTTTTATATTTTATTGTGCACCAAAAAAGCAACGTTTTTCTTAAAATAAATTTGGTTAATAAAAAAATGTGCAAATCTTGTGCTACGTGAAAAAATGCGCCTAATCCAAAAATTCCATTTGCATTGTTTCATTCTACGGGTTCATTCTACATTTGTTTCATGTGTTGATGTAATTTTCAGATTACAATTGTAGTTTAATTATGGAACCTGTTTCTCTTCTCTTTTTGTTTTGCAGTTCCATAGCGCGTAAACGCAGGCAGTCGGGGCGCAGAGGGAAGCAGGTGCCTCTCCTCCCCCATGAGGCAGAGCTTTTAGCGGGTATAGGGGAGGATGAGATCACCCATCTCCTGGCTCATCAGGGTTGGTGTCAGCATTGCATTGTGCAGGACATTTTTTTTGTCAAGCATCCGACATTTACCATATTGTGTTTGATTTTATTTAAAGATCGCATCCAGTCCCAGCGCCGCCGGAGGTGGAGGGCGGAGGAGCAGGAGTCCTCCATGTCATCAACGCCCAGTAAGTAGTGTAGTAGTGACACTAATACAGTGGGTCCTTTTCCATTTGTCCAGCCTTCCATTGTCGATTCCAGTGTCATTGCTTCTCGCTCAAGCAGTGACAGGTAGAGCCTCTGCAACCTTCTGTCAGGTAACGCAACCGCTTGCGTAACTTACGCAATCTGACAGAACGTCGCTGCTCTGAAGTGAGGCACCTGATCAGTGGCGGTGCACCTAGCACTCGCCGCTGGAACCAGGACAGGTAAGTGCCTCGTTTTTTGTTTTTTTTTTAGATTTTTTCTAAATGGTTGAATGCATCTCCCTGCCTTGTAGATAAACGTTAGTGACCTGACCTGTATTGCCATGCTAATGGATAATTAATTTTATCTATATACAGTATTTATTTATAGTAATTTGAAGCTTGAACATTGTAACGTTCATCATTTCTCCTTTATATTAAAGCGGAGGTTCACCCTAAATACTGACATTATCTTATAGTGATCTTGCTAGCAGATGCATATACATATTCCTATTGATTTTTTTTCTTGTGGTTGTACTTACCGTGAATCAGTCGTTTTAATGTGGACTTCCGGGTATTCCTCCCGCGGGAGTGGGCGTATCTTTCTTTCCTCGGAGCCCCGTTGATTTCTGGGAGGTGCTCGCAATGTCTCCTGGGAGCCGTTGCGGATTCTGCCAGCCCTGGACTGCGCAGGCGCAGCGCTCTAGCTCCGAAAATTGCCGAACATTAAGAGCTGTAGACTGCTCGCTCCACTCAGCAAGGGGGGCGGGTGTATTACTATTATAATGAGAGGATGCATGTTTAAATAAAGGAATTGATGGACAGAGAGGGCGGGTAGTTCAATGTGGATGGCCGATTTGAATACTTGTCAGAGAATTGTTAAAAAAAATCTTATGTCTTTTTTTTTTAACAATTCTCTGACAAGTATTCAAATCGGCCATCCACATTGAACTACCCGCCCTCTCTGTCCATCAATTCCTTTATTTAAACATGCATCCGCTCATTACAATAGTAATACACCCGCCCCCCTTGCTGAGTGGAGCGAGCATCGGGAGCGTGTGGCACAATATTGTGCTCAAAGCGCATGCGCCGAATATGGGTTATAATCCATTCGGCTATTTTCGGAGATCTGCTGTGAACGGACACGCAAGTGTTGCGCATGCGCAGGTCAGAGCGGGCGAAATCCGCTAAAGTGTTGCGCATGCGCAGAACAGAGCTGGCAGAATCCGCTGAGGGGCAATTCTCGGCAGGTCACCGTCAACACTGATGATACAGCGGTGAATGCTGGGATGCATTCACCGCATCCCGGAAGTCTCTGCTTGTGGGCTTCACAGTGCCCACAAGCAAAATGGCAAAGAACAAGATCTATTTATAAAAGTTATTATTTAGAACGGAAATAGACGGGGGACGTCTCTAATCGCAGGACAAGTGAGTACTAACATGTTATCTGTAACCCCATTACATGCACCTAGGAAAAAAAAAAACGAGGGACCGCGGAACCTCCGCTTTAAATAGGTGTCATCCAATCAGAGGGGGAGACTCAGGAGGAGGAGGCTGAGGCGGCAACGCCCACATGTAAGTTAGTATAATCTTGCTGGTGTCTGCTGAGTGATCATACATGTTTCAATGTTCTTGTACTAATGTGTGAGATTGTTGTACACTGCAGATTGTAATGTTCTTTTCTATATTAATCATAATCAACAGCTGCTGAGGCTGAGCAGGAGGTGGAGGAGACCTGCCCTGTAGAGGCTGCTGGGGATGCGGAAGATGGTGAACAGCCAGACGCGGCAGATCCAGGGAGTAAGTATAACTTTTTTTGTATTTTCCAGGCAAATATAGTATTTTAAATATGAAATGCTGATGGCAAACCTTGTCTAGAAATGGTTGTGATTTATTCTCCAAGGCTTCGGTTTAGCTGGAATTATTAATTATTAGTCCCCCTTTGCAGCTGATTCCAGTCTTCCCGTTAGCGTGACCTGTGCTTGTTATTTCCTCAATGTCACTTCCCTGATCACGCCAGCTTCTTGCTGCAGTTCAGGTTCCCAGTCTGAGCCAATCACTGTTAACCACTTAACGACCGCCCACTGTAAATATACGTCGGCAGAATGGCACCGACAGGCAGAATCACGTACATATACGTGATTGCCTTTGTATAGTTGGGGGGTCCGATCGGACCCCCCTTCTTTACAGTGGGTGGTCATTTTACCTTCGGGAGCGATCCGGCATGAGGGGACGGCCGTTCGATTCCGGCCCCCCCCTCTCGATCGCTCCCGGCGAATGAGAGCTTCCCCTGCCTGTGTACTGTTTACACAGGCGGGAGGAAGTGATGTCATCTCTCCTGCGGCGCTCACATATACCGAGCACCGTACAGGAGAAGATGCAGGTTAGTGCACACAACACTACACTGACACCAGGACACATAGGCACATAAATCGCCCCCCCAGGCCCCCCCAGACACCCCCAGATCACCCCCCAGTCACAGTGTCACTGATTGCAGTGACCATTTATTTAGTGATCACTGCAATCAGTGACATTTGTGACTGTAAAAGTGTCAGTACATTCAGTTTTAGGTCCAGTGTAGCCCCCTAACCCCCCCCTAATAAAGGTTTAACCCCCTGATCACCCCCCAGATAACCCTTTCACCCCCTAGCACCACCGTCGCTAAGCGATCATTTTTCTGATCGATGTCTTAGCGGCGGTGATGCTGATCGGTAGCCAGTAATTTTTTTTAGGTTCGCCGCAGGTTTTTATAGCGTCGGGTACCCCCATATATTACCTAATAAAGGTTTAACCCCCTTGATCACCCCCCAGGTAACCCTTTCACCCCCTTGCACCGCCGTCGCTAAGCGATCATTTTTCTGATCGATGTCTTAGCGTCGGTGATGCTGATCGGTAGCCAGTAATTTTTTTTAGGTTCGCCGCAGATTTTGATAGCGTCGGGTACCCCCATATATTACCTAATAAAGGTTTAACCCCCTTGATCGCCCCCCAGGTAACCCTTTCACCCCCTATCACCACTGTCGCTAAGCGATCATTTTTCTGATCGCTGTCTTAGCGTCGGTGATGCAGATTGGTAGCCAGTATTTTTTTTTAGGTTCGCCGCAGGTTTTTATAGCGTCAGGTACCCCCATATATTATCTAATAAAGGTTTAACCCCCTGATCGCCCCCCAGGTAACCCTTTCACCCCCTATCACCACTGTCGCTAAGCGATCGTTTTTATGATCGTTATCTTAGTGTCGGTGATGCCGATAGGTAGCCAGTAATTTTTTTTTAGGTTCGCCGTCAGGTTTTTATATAGCGTCAGGTACCCCCATATATTACCTAATAAAGGTTTTAACCCCCTTGATCGCCCCCCAGGTAACCCTTTCTCCCCCTATCACCACTGTCGCTAAGCGATCATTTTTCTGATCGCTGTCTTAGCGTCGGTGATGCAGATCGGTAGCCAGTAATTTTTTTTAGGTTCGCCGCAGGTTTTTATAGCGTCAGGTACCCCCATATATTATCTAATAAAAGTTTAACCCCCTGATCGCCCCCCAGGTAACCCTTTCACCCCCTATCACCACTGTCGCTAAGCGATCGTTTTTATGATCGTTATCTTAGTGTTGGTGATGCCGATAGGTAGCCAGTAATTTTTTTTTAGGTTCGCCGTCAGGTTTTTATATAGCGTCAGGTACCCCCATATATTACCTAATAAAGGTTTTAACCCCCTAATTGCCCCTAGTTAACCCTTTCACCAGTGATCATCATATAAGTGTTACGGGTGACGCTGGTTAGTTAGTTTGCTCTTTATAGTGTCAGGGCACCCGCCGTATATAACCCAATAAAGGTTTAACCCCCTGATCGCCCGGCGGGTGATATCAATTAGGTTTTAGCGTCAGAGAGGGTCTGCGTCACACCCCAGGCAGCGTCAGGTTAGTGCCAGTAGCGCTAACACCCACGCGTTAAGCATACACCCCCCTTAGTGGTATAGTATCTGAACAGATCAATATCTGATCTGATCAGATCTATACTAGCGTCCCCAGCAGTTTAGGGTTCCCAAAAACGCAGTGTTAGCGGGATCAGCCCAGATACCTGCTAGCACCTGCGTTTTGCCCCTCCGTCCAGCCCAGGCCACCCAAGTGCAGTATCGATCGATCACTGTCACTTGCAAAACACAACACACATAACTGCAGCGTTTGCAGAGACAGGCCTGATCCCTGCGACTCCAGTGCTGTAGGAGGTGATTTCGCCACCACAGTTAAAAAAAAAAAAGCATATATGCCGAAGCATTGGGGCAGCAGGGGCGGAGGAGCGATTTTGCTCCTAATGCCGCGTACATACGGTCGAAATTCCGACGGAGGCTTGCCCGTGGAAAAGTCTGACCATGTGTACGCGGCATAACTTTTGCGGGAAGATGCCCCCATGCTTCGGCATATATAAATGGTGCATGTATGCCCATCATTAGAAGTGGGTGGATGAAGGGCGGTATTCTAATGGTGGGCATACCCACCGATCAATCTTTTTTTTTCGTTCAGCCAACAGGCTGCATGAAAAAAAAGATTACAATACATGTCCAACAAGGACCAGCAACGTACTGGTATGTTGCTGGACTTTGAATGTTTATACCAGAATGATGCCTGCGGGTTTAGGTATCATCTTGGTATCATTCTTTTCAGCCAGCGGCCGGCTTTCATGTAAAAGCAATCCTAGTGGCTAATTAGCCTCTGGACTGCTTTTACAAGCAGTGGGAGGGAATGTCCCCCCCCCCCGGATATAAAAAGCGCCATTGGGAAATTGGGAAAGCATTTTATCACACCGATCTTGGTGTGGTCAGATGCTTTGAGGGCAGAAGAAAGATCTAGGGTCCAATAGACCCCAGTTTTTTCAAAAAAGAGTACCTGTCATTACCTATAGCTATCATAGGGGATATTTACATTCCCTGAGATAACAATAAAAATGATATAAAAAAAAAAAATATGGAAGCAACAGTTTAAAAATAAAATAAAAAAGCAAAATTAATAATAAAAAAAAAAAAAGGACCCCTGTCCTGCCCTGCTCTTGCCCAATGGCGAAGGCAAGCGTCGGTCTGGCGTCATATGTAAACAGCAATTGCACCATGCATGTGAGGTATCACCGCGAAGGTCAGATCGAGGGCAGTAATTTTAGCAGTAGACCTCCTCTGTAAATCTAACGGGGTAACCTGTAAAGGCTTTTAAAGGCTTTTAAAAATGTATGTAGTTTGTCGCCAATGCGCGTTTGTGCGAAATTTTAAAGCATGTCGTGTTTGGTATCTATGTACTCTTCCTAAGATCATCTTTTTTATTTCATCAAACATTTGGGCAATATAGTGTGTTTTAGTGCATTAAATTTAAAAAAAAGTGTATTTTTTCCCCAAAAAATGCGTTTGAAAAATCGCTGCGCAAATACTGTGTAAAAAAAAAAAATGCAACACCCACCATTTTATTCTGTAGGGCCTTTGCTTTAAAAATATATATAATGTTTGGGGGTTAAACATAATTTTCTTGCAAAAAAAATATGTTTTCATGTAAACAAAAAGTGTCAAAAAGGGCTTTGTCTTCAAGTGGTTAGAAGAGTGGATGTAAGCTTCCTAATGTTGTGTATAAAATGCCAGAACAGTTCAAACCCCCCCAAATGACCCCATTTTGGAAAGTAGACACCCCAAGCTATATACTGAGAGGCATGTCGAGTCCATGGAATATTTTATATGTTGACACAAGTTGCGGAAAAAAGACATTTTTTTTATTTTTTTGCACAAAGTTGTCACTAAATGATATATTGCTCAAACATGCCATGGGCATATGTGGAATTACACCCCAAAATACATTCTGTTGCTTCTCCTGAGTACGGGAATACCACATGTGTGAGACTTTTTGGGAGCCTAGCCGCGTATGGGACACCAAAAACCAATCACCGCCTTCAGGCTTTCTAAGGGTGTAAATTTTTGATTTCACTTCTCACTGCCTATCACAGTTTCGGAGGCCATGGAATGCTCAGATGGCACAAAACCCCCCCAAATGACCCCATTTTGGAAAGTAGACACCCCAAACTATTTGCTGAGAGGTATTGTGAGTATTTTGCAGATCTCGCTTTTTGTCACAAAGTTTTGAAAATTGAAAAAAAAAAAGAAAAAAAAAAATATTCTTTCTTCATTTTCAAAAACAAATGAGAGCTGTAAAATACTCACCATGCCTCTCAGCAAATAGCTTGGGGTGTCTACTTTCCAAAATGGGGTCATTTGGGGGGGTTTTGTGCTATTTTGGCATTTTATGGCCTTCGAAACTGTGATAGGTAGTGAGGAGTCAAATCAAAAATTTGTGCCTAGAAATCCTGAAGGCGGTGATTGGTTTTCAGGGTCCCGTACGCGGCTAGGCTCCTAAAAAGTCCCACACATGTGGTATCCCCGTACTCAGGAGAAGCAGCAAAATTTATTTTGGGGTGCAATTCCACATATAACCATGGCATGTGTGAGCAATACATCATTTAGTGACAACTTTTTGTAATTTTTTTTTTTTTTGTCATTATTCAATCACTTGGGACAAAAAAAAAAATATTCAATGGGCTCAACAGGCCTCTCAGCAATTTCCTTGGGGTGTCTACTTTCTAAAATGGGGTCATTTGGGGGGGTTTGTGCTATTTTGGCATTGTATGGCCTTCAAAACTGTGATAGGTAGTGAGGAGTGAAATCAAAAATTTGCGCCCTTAGAAATCCTGAAGGCGGTGATTGGTTTCCGGGGTCCCGTACGTGGCTAGGCTCCTAAAAAGTCCCACACATGTGGTATCCCCGTACTCAGGAGAAGCAGCAGAATGTATTTTGGGGTGCAATTCCACATATAACCATGGCATGTGTGAGCAATATATCATTTAGTGACAACTTTTTGTAATTTTTTTTTTTTTTTGTCATTATTCAATCACTTGGGACAAAAAAATAAAAATATTCAATGGGCTCAACATGCCTCTCAGCAATTTCCTTGGGGTGTCTACTTTCTAAAATGGGTTCATTTGGGGGGGTTTTGTACTGCCCTGCCATTTTAGCACCTCAAGAAATGAGATAGGCAGTCATAAATTTAAAGCTGTGTAAATTCCAGAAAATGTACCCTAGTTTGTAAACGCTATAACTTTTGCGCAAACCAATAAATATACGCTTATTGACATTTTTTTTACTAAAGACATGTGGCTGAATACATTTTGGCCTAAATGTATGACTAAAATTGAGTTTATTCGATTTTTCTTATAACAAAAAGTAGAAAATATCATTTTTTTTCAAAATGTTCGGTCTTTTTCCGTTTATATCACAAAAAATAAATGTCGCAGAGGCAATCAAATACCATTAAAAGAAAGCTCTATTTGTGGGAAGAAAAGGACGCAAATTTCGTTTGGGTACAACATTGCATGTCCGCACAATTTACAGTTAAAGCAGCGCAGTGCAAAATTCTGAATTCACCTCTGGTCCTTTAGCTACCAAATGGTCCGGGGCTTAAGTGGTTAATCATCGTGAATAACACAGCAGGCTGGAAGGGGTGTGTCAGACAAGAATCTCCAGCTATTGGCTGGCAGTCCCTGGACATGGTCAATCTCTGGCATGCCCCTAATTCATGCATTAACACTTTCCTCATGATGTCTGGTGCCTCCTCTTTGGCATCATCTAAAGCAGGGTTCTCCAAACTGCGGCCCGAGGGCCAGATGTGGCCCTTTGGTAGCTTTTATCCGGCCCTTGGGGCACTAATTCTCCCACTCACACCAACAATGGGGCATTTTTTTCTTCTATGGATACTAATGATGGGATACTATTCCTCCTACTAATAGGGGCACCACTCCTATTGACCACCAACCCTGAGTGTCATGGATATGCATTCATGTCTGTCTGCCATCTTACCTTCCTCCTCATGTGTTCATCTAGAGACCAGACCTCCTTCACCTGGCTTCCTTTATAATCTCCTCCCAGCCTGACTCCACCCCAGGCCCTATCACAGAACACTATATTAACCTGTGCACTGCAAGCCTGCCTTGCTGATCAACGTGTTTGTTAGGCATTGTGTGTTTGGGTTCCTGCCTGCCGTGTGCTACGTCTGTCTCTCTGTTACGTTATTGGCTTGTCCCCGACTATCCCTGTCTGCTCGTGACCCTTGACCTCCGGCTCGTTCTTTCGTTATCCTTGTCTGCTTGTGGCCCCTGACCTTCGGCTTGTTATTCGGTTCTCTCTTATCTTGCTGCTGCTGCTTCCCCTCTTTTCCCCTTATCCTGCGGGGCGTGAGCTAGGAAACTCCAGGGGCCGCGACCTGGTCCCAGCCTGCAGCACAACATCCTCACCACTAGAGGCCCTGGAGAAGACCAGCTGGGTCTTAGACTCCGCGCCCTGGGGAATCTTGGCTCTAGCTTCCGTTAGGATCCCGGTTGTGCTCCTCTGGTCCCGCTTTCCACAACCACCCAGTTTCCTACCCGCAGAAGCCAGCCATAGGGTTCACTACCTCGCGGTGCACTCCTGTCTCCCTACGGTGTGCATCTGTCACCTGGCCACAGGTGACCCTGACAGTTTGATCAGCCATGAACCCGGCTGACATCCCGCTTCCCGCGGATGATCCATTGCAGGGCATAGTTCGCAGACTCGAAGCCCAGGAATCAAATCAGACTCAGGTGATGCGATTCCTCCAGGATCTGGCTTCTCGATTCGAGCAGCTTCAGGTCTCCTTGGGAACCCCGAATCCGCAACCCCAAGTACAACCAGCGGCTGTACCTGTCGCAGCCTCACACTCACTAAGATTGCCAGCTCCGTTCCGTTTCTCTGGGGACTCCAAGGCCTGCAGGGGGTTTCTCAGCCAATGCACAATTCATTTTGAGCTTCAGCCTCAAAGCTTCCTGTCTGACCGGGCTAAGGTAGCCTATATCATTTCCCTCCTCTCCGGTGAAGCTTTGGCCTGGGCTGCCCCCCTGTGGGAGAGGAACGATCCGGTGGTTTCCAGTCTGTCCGATTTCTTGAAGCTCTTTCGTAATATCTTCGAAGAGCCGGCTCGGGCTTCTTCAGCGGCTAGTGCTGTCTTACGTCTTCGCCAAGAATCTAGTTCAGTGGGGCAATATGCTCTTCAGTTCCGTATCCACACAGCTGAATTGAGCTGGAATAATGAGGCCCTGGTCGCTACCTTTTTACATGGCCTCTCTGACCGAGTGAAAGACGAATTAGCGGGAAGAGCCATTCCCGTCGGTCTGGACGATGTAATTTCATTATGCAACCAGATCGACATTCGTTTTCAAGAGAGGTCTTTTTTTTTTTTTTATTGGAAATCAACTTTATTGAAAAGTATGCATGGTACATAAATCAACATAAGCCAGTATGGCCAATATAATAGTACATACATGAACACAGTGAAGCATCTGTGTGTCACAAAGATAATAACAGCAGTGAAAGTAAAACCGGTATACAACAAAAATAAAAAATCGACATGTCAAGTACACGTTTCACCATCCGCCATCCATCTGTCCCAGACCTTCTCAAACTTTAGCGGACACCCTCTATGTACATAAATCAGTTTTTTATATGGGAGAGCATCGTTAACCGCCTTTTTCCAGCACTGAATTGTAGGGGGCAGGGCCTGCATCCAATTACGGGCCACTACTTTTCTTGCCAAGAATAGCGTCTCATGTAAAAAGGTACGGAGGGGTTTGTCGGCATCCAAGTCTGGCAACAGGCCAAGTAGGCACATCTTTGGGTCAAGGGTAGCAGGGGAGCCCATCTGATCGTGTAGGAAGCGTATCACCTGTGTCCAATATGCCTGAATGGTGGGACAGAACCATATGAGGTGGTAAAAGGAGCCCGGGGTATGGTCACAGAGGCGGCATCCCGGATTGTACGTGGGCCTGAAACGTGCCACTCTCTGAGGGGTCAGATATGTTCTATGTATAATGTACAGCTGTGTGAGGCGGTCCGACAGCTTGGGGGAAACCTTTTTCACGTCCTCCAAAATCTCGCCCCAGTCCCCATCCTCTATAAGTCCAACATCCGCCTCCCATCTAGTCTTAGCAGTATAGGCCAATGCTGTGGTGCTAGGGAGACGAATGGCGGAGTACAAATTGGAGATGAGCTTAGCAGGCACATTACCCGTGACTGTGTCCACTATGGAGGGAACTGCCAGGGACGGGCAAGAGCCAGAAAACTGGGCCTGTATGGCGTGGCGGAGTTGCAAATACCTGAAAAACAGGCAATTGGGGAGGGAAAATTCGTCCTTCAGCATTTGGAATGATTTAAGGCCTGAATTAGTCATGATCTGGTGTATGTATAAGATCCCATGGCGTATCCACGCCGCGGGGTCCGGAATGGACAATAATTCTGGCAAGCATGTATTGTACCAGAGAGGGGTATGGGAGTGTACCCTTGGGGTCCCAGTTCTCTGCAGTGCCGCCCGCCATACCCTCCGGTGGTGAGTCAACATGTCTGCTGTGTGTTGGGGGGGCGTCTTGTCACTGGGGCTCTCAGGACCGATTGAAGTGGGGTGTGGGCCGAGTCATCTGGGTGCTCACAGAGTAGTGTCTGGTATCTCGTTAGTTCATGTTTATCAAAATAATAGAAGTGGGACAGCTGGGAGGCAAAATAATAATCCTGAAAGTCAGGGAGAGCAGCTCCTCCCAACGCCACAGGGTTCTTCAGGATTCTCCAGGATAATTTGTGTCTGCCATGACCCCAAATAAATGAATTCAGGATGGATTCAATTGTCCTGAAAATTTTTTGTGGTATATAGAGGGGAGCATGCCAGACCAAATAGAGTATCTTGGGAAGGAGTATCATCTTAACCAAGCTGACGCGACCCATAACACCCAGGGGTAGTCTGGCCCAAGTCTGCGTCTTGTTCTTGATCAGAGCAAACAGGGGTTCAATGTTCAGTAGTTTATAATCTGAGAGCGATCTGGTGACCTGTACGCCAAGGTATTTAATCTGGGAGACCCTTGGAAGAGCCAGAGGAGGGGACGCGAACGAGGAGGGGAAATGGTCAATCGGAAGGATCTGGGACTTAGCCCAATTAATACTCAGACCCGAATGGCCACCCATACGTTCTATGGACTGGAGGGCTGCTATAAGAGAAGGACCGGAGTCCGCCAGATACAAAAGTGTGTCGTCGGCATACATCCCAATCTTTTCTTCCAGGTTCCCCATCCTGAGACCTCGGATGCAAGTGTCCGCACGGACCATTATGGCCAACGGCTCCACAGCCAATGCGTAAAGCATGGGGGAAAGGGGGCAGCCCTGCCGGGTCCCCCTCTCCAGCGGGAACTGGTCAGAAAGCCAACCGTTCACAAACACTCTGGCCCTCGGGGATTGATAGAGGAGTTGGACCCAGCGAATGAAGCTGGGGCCAAATCCAAATCTTGAGAGACACTCCCACAGGTAGCTCCACTCCACGGAGTCGAAGGCCTTGGCGGCATCCAGCGCCACCACAACCCTCGAGCCAATTTCATCATGGGACCCCTGAATATTCATAAATAGGCGGCGAATATTCATGGCCGTGTTCTTCCCTGGCATAAAGCCGGTTTGGTCAGGGTGTATCAATGACAGAATAACCTGGTTAAGGCGGGAGGCTAGAATCTTAGCTAATATTTTAATATCTACCTGTAACAGGGAAATGGGCCTATACGACTCCGGGTATTTAGGGTCCTTTCCGGGTTTGGGAATTACGACTATTTGGGCTTCTCGCATAGATGGGGGTAGAACTCCTGAGTCAAATATAGATTTATACAGGTACTTAAGTTCAGGGATTAGGATTTCGGAGTAGGTGGCATAGAATTCAAGAGGTAGGCCATCCAATCCTGGGGCCTTGAATGAGGCCAGACAGGAAATGGCCTCGGAGATGTCCTCCTCAGTAATAGGGGCTTCCAGAATTTCAAGCTGGTCGTCTGTCAGTTTAGGGAATTGAACTCCCGCTAGGTAGTCCCTGGTGTCTTGGGGAGTGTGGGCGACCCTGGAAGTGTAAAGTGCACGGTAGAATCTCCCAAATTCCTCCGCCACCAATTGCGGATCGGTGATGTCGTTCCCCTGCGGGTCGGTCAAGGACACCACCACAGGGGGACGCATATCCAAGTGGGCGAGATATGCGAGCAATTTGCCTGATCTCTCTCCATACTCAAACACCCTCTGTCTACAGAAGAAGATACGTTGTTTAGCCTTCTCTATGTGCAATTGGGAGACCTGGCGCGCCTGAATCTTTAGATTATTGGCCGCGCTGGGCGAGGGGTCCCGGTGGAACGCCTCCTCCAGCACCTGCAGGTACTCCGCAGCCTGCTGGACAATAAGTGTTGATGACCGTTTAAGCCTGTTAATACGTGTGGAAAGTAGGGAACGAGCGTGAAGTTTAAACATTTCCCACACCACATCATGCGCGGCAGTGTCCCTGTTGGCCGTAAAATAGTATTGCAATTCTGTGGGGATGTCATCCTGGTCCTGCAGGGCAGTCAGCCAGAACGGGTTTAGCCGCCAAGAAGGAGCAGGGGAAGCCCTCAGGAGCTGAATCGTGACCCAGTAGGGGGCGTGATCCGAGAGTACTCTCGGAGCAAAGCCCACATCTCCTAACTTAGGCAGCAGGGACATTGAGATAAAAACAAAATCAATTCGTGACATTGTGTTATGACTGGCTGAAAAGCATGAGAAGACTTTAGTGTGCGGGTGTCTGTGGCGCCAAGTGTCGACAAGAGCAAAGTCGGTCATTATGCGGTGCAGTCTGGTATGGGTCGGTGGGTTAAGGGGGGGATCCAGTGTGCCCAGACGGTCCAGGGCGGGGATCAGGGTCATATTAAAGTCCCCCATCCACACTGCTGGTACGGAGGGGTATTGTGTCATAAAGGCAAGGCCTTCCTGAATTACAGCTGAGTTGTACGGGGGGGGAATATAGCAGGCAAGTAGCAGGATAGGAGACCCATTAATGGTGACGTGCATAAACACATATCTGCCCTGCTGATCCGTGCGGAGCAGTATAAGCTCAAAAGGTACCCGTTTGGCAACCAGGACCGATACTCCTCTGGAATATGAGGTGTGAGTGGCATGATAAGCCCACCCCACCCAAGGTTTTTTAAGGGAGGATTGCAAGTGGCCCGTGACGTGGGTCTCGACCAGTGTGATAATGTCAGCTCTCTGAGATTTGAGAAATGTCAGGACCGCTGTGCGTTTGATCTTATTGCGTAAGCCTCTAACATTCCACGTGAGGAACTTCAGGGAACTCATGGTGGGTATATGGTGTGTATAATAGACCGCAGCCAAACCAGGACCAGCAGAGCAGATAAGGACACATCAGACAGTACAGAACATATCAGCAACCAATATTGATAGTGCATGTATGACAATGACATAGTACCTTTAGCAGAAGTGAACAATTGTGAACATAGTGGCAGATAAAAAACAGCCAAAACATTTCCCCTCCCTCCCAGTCCAGTGCCACCCCAACTCGGCATGAACATAGTATCCCAAAACCAGGTATCAACCGGGGACATCCAACGTGAAAAAAGCATTGGAGGCGAGGGACTTAATTTCAAAGGGACATAGATACCTGTGATGAACAGAAAACAAAAAAAGAGGAAAAAACAATCAGGTAAACGGGGGGAGTGAAAAAAGTCCATAGAGAACCTAGGGGGACGACTTCTTCTCTGAGAAGTGCATGGGGTGTAGGGGCCACAAAAGCACAACACCATTGCAGCCGTGCAGAAGGGAGCCCCGCCTGCCATCAGGGTGGTACGTAAAGTAGGATAGGAAGTTCCAGCAACGTTCGGTAAGCTGCCCTCTACAAGCATCTCCCATGCGTGGGGAGAACGGGGAATTAACAGTTAGATCACCCGAAGGTGGCGAGCACGCTGTGAGATCCAAGGAGGGGCGGAAAAGGCTTTTAGGTCTGTCTCCCCCGTCCCGGCGGAGGGCACTCACCAGCAACAGAGCAACCATGAGGCGAATCACCAGGGCACGAACAGGGAGTGCCACCGGCACAGGGGGCGGCAGGGGAGAGAAAAAAAAAGTACTCACAGCTCCCAGACAGTGCGGTATGCTCAATCTCGTCGATCTCTCCGGTCAATCCAAGTGGATGCAGACTCTGGGTCCTCGAAGAAGTGGGTCCGACCGTCGCACTCCACACGAAGCTTTGCAGGGTACAGCATGGCGTATTTGAGGTGTAGAGTGCGGAGGCGCTTCTTAACATCCTGGAACCTGGACCGCTGCCGTTGCACCTCATTGGAGAAGTCCGGGAAGACGGCAACACGAGCGTTGGTATGGGGGATATTCCCCTTCTCTCTGGTTAGGCGGAGGATCTTGTCGCGATCCCTGAAATTAAGGAACTTCGCTATCAGGGTACGCAGTGGAGCTCCTTGGGGAGGAGGGCGGCCAGGGATTCGATGAGCTCTCTCCACTGCAAACATTACCGAAAATGCGTCTCTGCCGAAGGTTGAGGTTAGGAGGTTTTCAAGGAAGCTCTCCGGATCGGTGCCCTCAGCAGACTCAGGAAGACCGATGAAGCGGAGGTTACATCTCCGAAGGCGATTTTCCATGTCATCCTGTTTTGCGCTAATCTGTTGTAACTGGCGGCGCACCTCATCGGTGGTATGTTGTAAAGGGTGTAAGATATCCTCTGCTCTGCTAATACGGGTCTCCGTCTCCGTCACGCGGTCCCTGAGGGTAGAGAGATCCTGCCGGATAAGGGACACATCAATTTTTACCTCCTCGATCTTGGTGGTAAGCGTGCTCTGGCACATGGCGATGGCATCCAGTAATTTGTTAGTAGCCACCACAGAGTGATCCGCATCCAGGATAGCAGCAGCGCCGTCTCTGACCTGCCGATCCCCCTCCTCAAGCCTGCGGTATCTGGCCAGTTTATCGATGGCTTCAGAATTATTTTTAGACGGAGACATGCTGTAAGGCGACAGGGAAGATCCCTGGGTGCACCAATATGGCCGCTGTTAAGGAGGCCGGGTCCTCCACAACCTCCCCCCCCCTCCGCTGCCCAGGGACGGCCCAACGTAGGCAGCAGGTCACTCTCAAGCAGCTGTAATGGCAACAGGCTGTATGCAGGGGAATCTGAGCTCAGGGGAGTCAGGGAGGCCTGTAATACTTGCCAAAGATGTCTCCGGGTGGAGCAAGATGGCCGCCGTTCCGGGAGTCAGGCCGAGACCGTGGTCCGCTCACACAGCAGGTGTAGAGTGCAAAGACACCCCAGCAGCTACAGCAGGTAATCCGGGGGCCGATGTAGAAGAGGATGGAGCCCAGTGCGCCCAGGGAGGCAAGGAGAAGTGTCCAGGGCCGCCGTCGGGAGGGCCAAGATGGCCGCCGAACCAGGAGCTAGGCCGAAGCCGGGGCCTTTCCTGAAGCAGAGGACCGGGAAACGCCGCGACGGCAGTGGCGGCAAACCAGCGGGCTAACAGGCTTCAGGAACCGCAGGGAGAGCAGGACACGTCCTCGGATGTAGGGGATGGCAGGAACCGAGCAGGATGCAGGCAGGATGGTAGGTTAGGAGTATGGGCAGACAGAGCTCACATCACACGCTACCTATCCCATTGCCATCCAGGCCATGCCCCCTTCAAGAGAGGTCTTTAGAAAAAAGACGCCAGCACTCTCTGGGTCCTAGCCAGTCTGAGCTCCCCTCCCTTCATTCCGTGGAGCATCATCTACCTGCTGAAGAACCTATGCAGCTGGGCCGGACCAGACTAACCCCCGAAGAACGTGCTAGGCGCAGAACTCTGGGCTTGTGCCTCTATTGTGGGGGCAAGGGTCATTTTCGTGACTCCTGCTCGCTTCGTCCGGGAAACGCTCGGGTCTAATACATTTGGAAGGTGGAGTATTGGACCCAGAAACATCACCTTCTCGCCTGCTCTTGCCGGTGTTCCTTCATGTAGGCACTTCTCCTCAGTCAACCCTTGCATACCTGGATTCCGGGGCTGCCGGCAATTTTATGGATTGGAGAACTGCTTCTTCTATGAAGCTTACCCTTTCACCTCTCACTACCCCATTGGTAGTCTCGGCAATTGATGGCACTGTTCTCCCAGGGGGCCCTATTCGCTTCCAGACGCTACCCATTAGGATGTCGGTAGGGATTCTCCACCAGGAGTGGATATCCTTTCTTATTCTACCCAAGGCCTCTACCCCAGTTGTATTGGGCCTCCCTTGGCTACAGCTCCACTCTCCACATGTGGACTGGGTCTCTGGGCAGATCCTGGCCTGGGGTTCCTCATGTTTCTCGTCGTGTCTTCTCAAGGTGACCCCCAAGGAGAGTCTTCCGGTTGCTGCCACTTCTGTTTCTTCTGATCTTCCTGCTGCATACAGCGATTACCGGGATGTGTTCTGTAAGAAATCAGCTGAGGTGCTTCCTCCCCACAGGTCTTTTGACTGTGCTATTGATCTTGTCCCCGGAGCAACTCTACCCAGGGGTCGATCCTACCCTCTGTCCATCCCAGAGACCCAGGCCATGTCAGAGTATGTCGCAGAGAATCTGAAGAGAGGTTTCATCCGGAAATCCTCATCGCCTGCAGGGGCAGGGTTCTTTTTTGTTGCCAAAAAGGATGGTACCTTAAGACCCTGCATCGATTATCGGGGTTTAAATGCGGTTACTATTAAAAATCGATACCCCTTACCCTTAATATCTGAGCTATTCGATAGGTTGAAGGGTGCCTCCATTTTCACCAAGTTGGATCTCAGAGGCGCGTACAATCTCATTCGAATACGGGAGGGTGACGAATGGAAGACTGCATTCAACACTAGAGACGGGCATTACGACTATCTGGTGATGCCTTTTGGTCTGTGTAATGCTCCAGCCGTGTTTCAAAACTTTGTCAATTAAATTTTCAGAGATCTGCTGTACCAGTTTGTTGTCATCTATCTGGATGACATTCTGATCTTTTCTGAAAATCTGCTCGTCCACAGAAACCATGTCCGCACTGTACTTCAACGTCTTAGAGAGAACAATCTCTATGCCAAGCTGGAGAAATGTTCCTTTGAATGTTCTGAGGTCCTGTTTTTGGGGTGCTTCGTCTCATGTTCGGGTCTTCGTATGGACCCTGGGAAGGTCTTGGCTATCACCAACTGGCCTCTTCCTGCTAGCCTCAAGGCCACACAGCGCTTTCTTGGCTTCACTAATTATTATAGGCAGTTCATAAGGAATTACTCTTCCATTGCCGCGCCTATTATCGCTTTGACCAAGAAGGGTGTGAATGCCAGAGACTGGCCTCCCGAAGCTGTCTCTGCATTTCACAACCTGAAACAGGCCTTTGTTTCTGGCCCCCTCTTGAGGAGACCAAATCCTGGGAATGCATTTTTTATTGAAGTGGATGCTTCCTCAATGGGGGTGGGAGCTGTGCTTCTTCAAATCTTTGAGAAGAGACGCCAACCATGTGCGTTCTTCTCCAAAAAAAATTCTCAGGCAGAGAGGAATTATGCCATCGGTGATTGGGAACTTCTCGCAATTAAATTGGCGTTAGAGGAGTGGCGTCATCTCTTGGAGGGTTCCCCTCACTCCATAACGATCTTTACCGATCACAAGAATTTACAGTATCTACAGAATGCTAAACGTCTGAATCCTAGACAGGCCAGGTGGAGTCTCTTCTTTGCCCGTTTTAATTTCACGATTACCTACAAACCTGGTTCCTGCAACGGTCGGGCTGATGCGCTCTCTAGGTCTTTTGACACTTTGGACGAGGAGTCCGCCCCTGATCCTGAGCCGATCATTCCAACCTCATGCATTGTTGCCCACTCTACCACCCTGAAGTCAAAAATTCCGCCTGGTAAGACCTTTGTCCCCACTGAGCTAAGAGCTAAGATCCTTCGTTGGGGACATGATTCCAAGGTGGCAGGGCATTCTGGATTCCTCCGATCCTTCCTACTCATCAGTCGTCACTACTGGTGGCCTAATCTCCGCTCAGACGTCAAAGACTACGTTAAAGCTTGTCATGTCTGTGCTCAGTCCAAATCCTCCACACAAGCTCCTGCTGGTCTCCTCATGCCCTTGCCCATTCCTAAGGAACCCTGGGCCCATATTGCCATGGATTTTATCACCGATCTCCCACTGTCTGAGAATAATACAGTCATTTGGGTGGTAATCGATCGATTATCCAAGATGGCTCATTTTGTTCCTCTTCCTGGTCTTCCTTCTGCCCCTGCCTTGGTTCCCATTTTCATTCGAGAAATTCTCCGCCTACATGGGGTCCCTTCTCATATTGTTTCCGACAGGGGAGTCCAATTCACGTCTCGTTTTTGGAGAGCCTTTTGCAAATCCCTCAATATTGTCTTGGATTTTTCTTCTTCTTACCATCCCCAATCCAATGGACAGACTGAGAGGGTTAATCAGGAGTTAGAGGTCTTTCTTCGCACCTTTGTGTCTTCTCACCATGACGATTGGTCCTCTCTACTCCCGTGGGCAGAATTCTCCCATAACAATCATGTGAATACCAGTTCGCAGAAGACACCCTTTTTCACAGTTTATGGAAAACACCCTCAACTTCCTCTTCCCATGATCTGTTCTCCTGACATTCCAGCTTTGGCTTCGGTTCAGGAGTCTCTCAATTCCGTTTGGGGTCACGTTCATGATTCCCTCCGGGCAGCTGCTGAAAAATTCAAAGGCTTTGCCGACCGCCGCAGGCGTAAACCGCCTTCTCTTCAGCCAGGGGACAAAGTCTGGCTCTCTACCAGGAACATCAAGCTCCGAGTTCCTTCTCTGAAGTTTGCTCCACGATTCATCGGTCCATACACGGTAACTGCTAAACTGAATCCGGTTTGTTTCAAACTCCAGATTCCTAAGAGCCTTAAAATCACTAACTCCTTTCATGTGGCCCTTCTAAAGCCTTTAGTCCACAATAAATTCTCTCGTCCTCTCCCTACCATGGCGCCTGTCTCTGAGGATAATCAGGAGTACGAGATCAGTCAAATTCTGGACTCCCGACTCTGTAAAGGCGTTCTTCAGTACCTCGTTCATTGGAAAGGGTTTGGTCCTGAGGAGAGGTCTTGGATCACTGCATCTGAGGTCTTTGCACCTCGTCTGTTAAAGGAGTTTCATCTGAAGTTTCCCTCTAAACCTGGGCCCAGGCGGGGAAGGGGGAGGCCTCGTAAGAGGGAGGGTACTGTCATGGATATGCATTAATGTCTGTCTGCCATCTTACCTTCCTCCTCATGTGTTCATCTAGAGACCAGACCTCCTTCACCTGGCTTCCTTTATAATCTCCTCCCAGCCTGACTCCACCCCAGGCCCTATCACAGAACACTATATTAACCTGTGCACTGCAAGCCTGCCTTGCTGATCAACGTGTTTGTTAGGCATTGTGTGTTTGGGTTCCTGCCTGCCATGTGCTACGTCTGTCTCTCTGTTACGTTATTGGCTTGTCCCCGACTATCCCTGTCTGCTCGTGACCCTTGACCTTCGGCTCGTTCTTTCGTTATCCTTGTCTGCTTGTGGCCCCTGACCTTCGGCTTGTTATTCGGTTCTCTCTTATCTTGCTGCTGCTGCTTCCCCTCTTTTCCCCTTATCCTGCGGGGCGTGAGCTAGGAAACTCCAGGGGCCGCGACCTGGTCCCAGCCTGCAGCACAACATCCTCACCACTAGAGGCCCTGGAGAAGACCAGCTGGGTCTTAGACTCCGCGCCCTGGGGAATCTTGGCTCTAGCTTCCGTTAGGATCCCGGTTGTGCTCCTCTGGTCCCGCTTTCCACAACCACCCAGTTTCCTACCCGCAGAAGCCAGCCATAGGGTTCACTACCTCGCGGTGCACTCCTGTCTCCCTACGGTGTGCATCTGTCACCTGGCCACAGGTGACCCTGACACTGAGGCCATATTTATTCTCACTGATGATGGGCCCATGACATTTTCTGCCCCTGTTGGCCACAATCCGGCCCCCCTAGAGTCTGAAGGAAAATAAACTGGCCCTTTGAAAAGTTTGGAGACCCCTGATATAAAGCAAAAAATTGTAAATGACCTCGTAGATCTTTGTGCAGGCAAATATCTATAAGAAGTTGAGTCTTTAGGCTATAGTGCAGACTCCAGGGTGTATTGTTTTGCACATTGTCAAGGCTGTTTACTGATATATTTTACATGTATCTTGGAGTTTTTCTTTAACTGCTCCTTTTTGTCTAGTGGTTTTTGTTTTAGAAGTTTTAGACACACTGATCCTTGGATCCCCAGTGGTCGGACACAATTCCATTCACCCTCTCTCTCCTTCACTTACATGGTCTAGGCTTCTGAAGTTATTATAAGACCTGCATAGGTCTTGAAGGCTCAGGGAGAGACCAGACCACTGCAGTAGCAGAGGGGAGCAGATGAAGCACCGGATATCGAAGGTTCAGTAATTGTAAATTCTCTGTTATACCTCCTAGCCTAGACCAGGAGTGAGTAACCTACCTAGCCTAGAACAGAAGTGGGGCTTATTCAATCAGTGGCTATATAAAATTATCAACTTTAAAAAGTAGCCTGCTATATTTTATTAAACAACTTTTTGTTAGGTCATCCCTAATGCAATGGCTTGAATGGCTTCTCTTTGGTGAGTGTAATGTTAATAGCTGGTATAGCGGATATGTTTTTCTGCAAGTGCAACTGATCTTCCATATTTGCGACAGTCAATCAGTCTGGATGAGGTAGAGTAGTTAGTGGTCAGTGTGACGGATCTCAGATACCCCAGGTGGGAACATCCGCCAGACCTGTGTCTCCTGTCCTCCAAATGCACCTGCAGCCTGCAGATTCGCCATAACCAGCCCTTAACCCCTCAATATCCACACAGGTGTTGAGGGTTAAACATGCAGAGCATCAACAGTTTATTAAATCCAAAACATACACTTTTACACACAGTTAGGGACACTCCCCTTAGCCTTGTCATAGAGGGGGGGGGGGTAGGGGACAAGGAAGAACCAATGGGAACTGAAAATTGAAACAGAGACTACGGTTAAACATAAAGGGATTATGGTAAGCAGGCAGCCCTTCAATACACATCCCCTGCGGAGAGATGTCTGCAGTCCAGACCATTGTCTATGTGCCATGAACCAACACAATTAAGCACAGCAACAAGAGGGGGGGATGGGGGGGAGAAGGGATGTAGCATTACATTACATTTTCTCAATACCAGCTTTCCCCAAGTCTCTCAGTCTCTTCTGGGCCATAATCTGTGGGTAAGAGGCCAGCCCTCAGTCCCTTCCAAAACACACAGTGACAGTGGGTTCTGTCACAGTCAGCACTTAGGCATCCATTACACTTTAAGATTTTCTCCAGCCGGCCGTGCGACCAAGCGGATAAAATCTTTGGGAGATTCTCCTTTACACTGCTCGATGTGTAGAGTGGAATCCCTTTGTACTCTGGCCGGGGAGGACACTCAACTCCGCCCCGGTCAGAGTACAGTAAAGTACTACACCTTCTTGCACAGCTCAGCAAACCTGGGATGACGCAGCAAATTGACACAGACACCACTATCTCCTACACACAAATTGATTAGGTGCATCTCACTGAATATCAAAAATGGAAAACTGGTATGTAGAAGTGAAAACATCTCAAGATGTTACATGATTGTCTACAAGCGTTTTGAGATAATTGTCTTTATATAATGTTAGGGTGAAGAAGTCATGTGTATTGTATTATCTATCTAATGTATTTTCTTTTCTTCACAGGTGAAGTCTTCATCCTTCACCTCCACCCGGTGGACGAAGGCCTGGACCTGCCCGCGTCTGGTGATTGTCCTTCCTCCCCAGCGGTTTCTCCAGCGCATGTTCTCCTCCACCCTTCACTTTCCCCCCACTTGGACACACCCATTAGTGCCTCCTCCCCAGTGCGTCCTGGTGAGGATTCTCCAGACGCTCCAGTACACATCCCCCCTCCAGAGCCACATGTGAATGCGTATCTGCGACGCATTGTGGAGGTCCAAGAGAGACAATATGCCGAAACCAGGAGGCTATGTCACTCTTTGGCCCTCCACAATCGCCGGCAGCTCTGTCACTATGTGGCTCTGGAGAGGTACCAACGCAGCCTTAGGAGCAAACTGGAGGCTACTAGGTACCTCGGTGAACAGATGGCTGGCATCAATATGTCCCTACAGCGACTGGTCACCAGGTTGGGGGAGAATATTTTTTCATAATTTATTTTATTTTTTATTTATGTTAAAAATAAAAATGTTTTTGTTCAGAACTAATTGTTTTCTTGAATCTTGCTTTCCTTGTTAGGTTCATTAATCATTATGTGATGTTTATCTAAATGAACTAGTCCATTTATTGTTACTAACTTACTAGAGGCCTTATAATTGTCTTTTCTACATTTAACCATCAGGCTGAACTTAGAAAATTTAAGAGATTTCTTTCTACACTATTTCAATGTGCAAAGGGTAATTCCATTTATCTTGTGTCCAGTCACGCCGTTCAGCTTTCCCCCCACCAGAATACTAGGGATGAGCCGAACACCCCCCGGTTCGGTTCGCACCAGAACCCGCGAACGGACCGAAAGTTTGCACGAACGTTAGAACCCTATTAAATACAATGGATGCGAACGTTCTAAATCTAAAGTGCTAATTATAATGACTAATATGCATGTTATTGTCCTAAAAAGGGGTTGGGAACCCGGGTTCTCCCCCAGGGGACATGTATCAATGGAAAACGAAGTTTTAAAAACGGCCGTTTTTCGGGAGCAGTCATTTTAATGATGCATAAAGTGAAAAAAAAAAAGTCAAATATTCCTTTATATATCGTACCTGGGGGTGTCTAAAGTATGCCTGTGAAGTCGCATGTGTTTCCCGTATTTAGAACTGTCCCTGCACAAAATGACATTTGTAAAGGAAAAAAAGCCATTTAAAACTGCTTGCGGCTTTAATGTAATGTCTGGTCCCGGTAATATGGATGAAAATCTTTAAGAAAATGGCATGGCTACCCCATCACCCCCCCCCTACCCCAGCCCATTACCAGCCCCTTTGGGTCTTGTATGGATATTAAGGGGAACCCCGCACACAAAATAAAAAAGGCCCTATATACTCTGAACAAGTAGAATCTGTTTGTAATTTTGAACAGTATTATTATAGAACAGCAATGACGGGTATATACAGGTGTATACTGTGCCAATAACTCCTGCAGATGCCTGTATTTGAGAACAGCAATGACGGATATACAGGTGTATACTGTGCAGAAGGCTTAGCAAAAATGACACTGACACTGTCCCCTGCCTATACTTCTCTGTCCCTGTATACCAACACACTGTAAATGCACAAGGTTTAGCAAAGAATATCACTGACACTGTCCCTGCCTATCCTTCTCTCTCCCTGCACGCCAACACACTACACAAGGCCGCCGCGCTGGCGGACTTTTATAGTGTGGGGCGTGTACTAAACCCCCCTGAGCTATAATTGGCCACAGGCATCCTGCCTGTGGCCAATTATGGCTCTCCTCGCTGCCGGCGCTGTGATTGGCCAAGCATGCGGGGTCACAGTGCATGCTTGGCCAATCACAGCGCCGGGATTGCACTGCGATGGCGCAGTGTATTGTGGGCCGTTCGCGTCACTCGAATTTGTCGCGAACGGCCCAAAACGTTCTATCTTCGGCGAACGATCGAACAGCCGATGTTCGAGTCAAACGTATGTTCGACTCGAACACGAAGCTCATCCCTACAGAATACACAGCAGATAGTAACAGCAGGGGTTAACCATACAGTCCTCAACAGTTCACAGGGCATAGGTTGCAGGCTTGCAATCATGAGGGCAACAGTTAACCGGACAGAGGTTCCCAGGCGAGCGCAATCACAAGGGGCAACAGTTCAAAGGGCAGTCATCATTTCCAGGGCTTGAGTAACATGGCAGCAGGGTAGATTACTCACACTGGTGACTTTGGACAATTGCAGATAGTCATGAAACAGGTGGAGGATCAGAGAGGGCCCTGGTGTCCCCAGGGTCAGAGATGGCAAATGGGAGGGGTCCTGGGCATCTGGATGCAGTTCAGCAGTGACCAACTAGTCTATCTTGCATAGAATCACGTTTCCAGCTGTATGCTTCTTTGTTCTATGTTGTGTTGGTAACAAATTCTGATCCTTGAGTTGACAGTCTCTCCATCAAGAGGAACTGTCATGCTGTTGAGGTCATCTTTAATCATTGTCTCTTATTTCCAGACCACCATACAAAAATGGTTAAATTAGCACACGTTGCTATTTGTATTTACAAAGACAGCAATACGTGAGCAGTAGCGCCACGTCAAGGCTTCAACCCTTGCTACTGTCCATTCACACAACATTCATTCATACAATCACGCACACTCTAGTCACTCTACACAACACTCATTACAAAAAAGGGTGATGGAAGGAATAAAGGGAAAAATTTGGATTGCTTAAAACAATATAATTCTATTTAAATCTTGGGGTCACACTAAAGACAACTGCTATTGTCAAGTGGTAAGAAAAAAAAATGTATTTTCCTCAACATTTGGATGGTTCCTCTGAGTCCCATCTATCTTCACATGGTGATAATGATTCAGGTCTCACAAGTTAAGGGTAGGGTAACCAAGCTTGGGGAGGTTAAATTTCAGGAAAGTTATTTGTTCCATCAAATGGGGTGTCAGTTGTGCACGGTGTGGATTAAGGATGTTCCCAGTAATAGAGAAAACTCTCTCACTTTGCACAGTGGTTGGAGGACAGGATAGTAGTTGCTGGGCAACCAGACAAAGACCAGGCCACAAACTTTTCTTACTATCCCAATAGGTCAAAGGGTCCTCTGAAGGAAGCAAAGGTGCTTCATATAGGTAGGCCCTGACCATTTCAGAGGCACTGCTCTCTTCTCGATTACCTGCTGCTTGACCTGCATCCACCAGATTGTCAAGTGCCTCTACCCAACATGCAGATGCTCCACTTGGTTGTTTTTGAGTGATGGTGCCAGGTCTTGGAATAGCAGACATGGCAGGTGAATCTTCCAAACTGGCCTCATCCGGCATACATCTCTGTTGCTGCAAATTACGGACCCTTTCAATCAATTTTTCTTTCCAGTAGGAGAGGCTGTTGTCTCTGAGTGCCAGTTTACCTTTGATCCTGGGATCACATAGGGAAGCCAGCATGAGTTCAGGGCTTTTGCGGACACGATCATTTAGCCGATCTTTTAAGTTGGCTTGTAGTTTTCTGATGAAAGACGCTACATCGGCATGAAGTGGGCTGCCACAAAGAGGCTCACTGTTTTCTAGGAACGATCCCATCTTATCTATGAGATAGGTAAACAAGGGTATGACCTGTCCTAGGCTGGCATTGCTCTGACTCAAGTTTTCCGTCACATTCCGAAAGGGTTTTAAGACAGAAACGAGCTGCCCAATTATACACCAGTCATCACGTTCCAGTGTGGAATCAATCCCAATGCTGTGGCGGGATGATAGATTGTGGATGGCTGTCTTTTGCTCCAAAATGCGTTCCAGCATTTCCAGGGTATAGTTCCACCGGGTACTGACATCTTGTTTCAGTCGATGTATGGGGAGCCCTGATTGTTCTTGCTCCTCCCTCAACAGTTGACTAGCCCATACACTGTGGTGGAAATGCCCTGCAATCTTCCTGCAAAGGTCCAAGATTTGAGCAATCTTGTTGTTTTTCTCCACTGGGATTGCACCCTTGACCACTAAATGCAGTATGTGTGCAGAACAGCGGACACCGACAAAAGATCCATCTTGGAGCGCTTTAACCATGTTTGAACCTCCGTCTATCACTATGAACCCAACAGAAACATTGGTGACTGCTAGCTCTCCAAACCAATTGGCCAACATTGATCTAATTGCTCGCAATATGTTGGCAGAGCTGTGTTTGTCATCACGGACTTCTGTGTGGAGCAGGAAAGCTTGATAACCCTGCTGGTCTTGCGCTGCAGACCGTCCTGATGAAGTTTGAACACTTACACTAGTGCCACCACCAACAGGCACAGTGTGCAGTCAAAGACAGGAAAGCGTGTTGACCGCTGGGAGCTGTCCACAAATCAGTGGTCAAATGAATTGTCTGACCCTCGGCTTTGGCCATTTTTTCCTTCAATACTGCAACGCACGAATGGTATAGTGCTGGAATAATCTTTCTGCTGAAAGTTGTTCGTGCAGGAACCACGTATCGTGGAGCAAGGGCATGCATGAGCTGTTTAAACGGCTCCCCTTCAATCACGCAAAAAGAGGCTCCTCCAACAGCAATGAATTGGCCAATGAGGCGGGTGATCTTGTTGGCCTGCTCTTTTGACATGCCCTTGGAACTAAAGCCAACAAAACTATCTAGGGTAGGCTGATGATGTCCTTGGGAGGATGAGGAGCCTGATTGGGTCTGCAGTGGAACTACTGCACGTGGACGGCTTGTCTTAAACGAACCCTCTCTATTGGCTGTGCTCTGAGTAAGTGGTGTGGTTGAAGAGGTACCACCAGTACAGCCAGAGTCCGTTATGCTGCTTCCTGCGCTACCATCTTCTTTTTCTGCCTCTGCCCGCAGTAAAGTAGAGTGGTGGTAATTTTTAATGTGTAGGTTCATACCAGCATTGGTTAAATGTCCCAACTTTTTACCCCTACTCACTTGCTTCCCACACAATTTGCACTTTGCAAAGAACCCGCCTTCCAATGTTTGAAAGTATTTCCAAACGTTGCTGCGGCGGGATGAAGCCCCTTGACCCTGTTGATCTCTAGTATGGGCTGATATAGCTGCAGCAGGTAGCACACCAGTGGTGGAAGCTGTTGCCACTACAGTTACACTTTGTGAACTAGTGCTAATGGCAGGGGTGCTGGGGAGGTCGGTGTTATCATCACAGGATTCTTCCTCCATAATAACAGAGGGAGAAGGGGAGTTAGCAGCAGATGAAAAAAGTGAACTGCTCCCTGTCCTACTCCTCACAGAAAATCCCTCTTGCACTTTCTCTAAGTCATGCTGCAACTCTTGTGGGGTAAGACTGTATAAAACGTCTGCAGTGGTTGGGGAAAGAGGAGCATCACATTCAAAATCATTCTCTTGGGGCAATGAAGAAAACGTCTCACACTCTGTCACTGCTGATGTCTCCCTCAATTGCTTCTTTGTGGAGCTGGGCAGTGGCACTGGCAGTGGCACTGGCAGTGTCATTGGTGGTGGTGATTGTATCGGCAACTCCACTTGTTTTATACTATGTTTCTTGCCTATCCCATAAAATAGGAAGCCATGACACCTGTAGAAGAAGGTGCTGCACTGGCAGTGGAAGCGGCAGCAGATGTTGGTGGTCTGGCAGGAGGAAAACTAATAGTAGAACTGGTGGTGGTGGAACTAGCTTTGCTGGTGGCAGTGGTGGTGACATCCACTGTTGTGGATAGCATGTTTGTGGCGGCAGAAGTGTCAGAGACACTAGTAGCAGAGACCTTGCCACTTTTTTTAGCAAGGCGTCCACCACGACCGCGACCATTACCTCTACCTGCCTTCACTTTTCTCATAGAATGGTACATTGCTGTTGCTGTATATAGTTCAAATAGAAAATGGACTGGTGATAGTGATCACTGATCAGACAGGTAACAAGATAGGGTATATAGAACTTATATAGAATCTCAATCTATAATATAGAATCTATAATAATAAACCCCCTCCCCCTCCACAACACGGGCAGCCTCTGAGGCTATCACAATACTAGCAAGTTCACTAGTAGTTCACAACACTAACACAATAGCAGCAGATTATTATGAAAAAGTGAACTTGATCTGTAGCTTGTGCTAGCTTAATTGCTAATAATTCAGGTTCTCTGAAAAACGGACCAGCAAGATTAACTGTCTTCTGAAATGATTCAGCGTGTGTGTCTCTCTCTGCTAGCAATCGTAAGTGAAAGTAAGTTGGCTGTACATGTGTACTTAGTTCTAGCTATTTTACTGCTCCTCCTCTTTGGTTACAATCAGCCAATAACATTCATCATCATCATTATTTTTATTTTACTTCCCCCACCCAATTCCAGCAGCGAATTATCTTTTCTTTTTCGTACATCACGGGACACAGAGCGACTTAGTCATTACTAATGGGTTATATAGTTTACCTTCAGGTGTTGGCACTGGCCAATTCCAAACCGGAAGTACCCTCCCCTATATAAGCCCCTCCCACCCGGGAGCACCTCAGTTTTTTGCCAGTGTCTAAGGTGTTGGCCAAAGAGTAACATGTGTTTTCACTGGGCTTGCGTACAGGTTCTTTTGGGCCTTAGTAAGCTGTTCCGGATCCCACCAAAAAAGCTTCATAGCTAAACGGTCGGTACCCGGGCCTTGCAGCAGAAGAGCAAGGTTTTGCCTGTAATGCTTCTCTTAGGAGGGCTGGACCCTGGGATCCAGAGCTCTGGTCATACCCACGACCAAGACGCTGTCTGTGCAGGGTGCTATACAGGTCCAGGGGAGTGGAATCCTTGGGAACCCGGTCCCTGAAGGTTTAATTACAATGCCTGCCGTGATAGGTGAAGTTTGGACTTTTGTGGACCAAACAAAGTCCTGCGGCGGGGATCAGGTAAGTGGGGGCCCTCAGGAACTTGGTTCTATTGGGGGACCCCCAAGCCTAATTTGTCTTTCTGTCTGTTACCTAACGGTATTCCCGCTAAATATCTGTGTTTGCCTATAACTACTGAAAATGTAAAATTTTAATAGTAGTCAAGAAAAAAAAAAAAAACAGGGACCGCGGTACCTGTGTTAAACCACTAGAGGCCGCTGTAGTCCATTTTTCTTGTAAATGTGGATCTTTGGTTTTTCTCAACTCAAAAGATCCAGGCAGCTGGTAAGTTTCTCTGAGGGAATCCACTTCCTCTGCCCTGTTGCTGCGTTCATCCACCGCACAGGCCCTCCGGCAAAAAGGGCCCTGGCTCCCTAGTCCTCTGTTGGTTTTCGAAAAGGGCGCCATTGGCGCACGGGCGCGCGCGCGGGCGCGTGCACGCGCCTCCTATGAAAAAAAAGGGGCGGGGCGGGTGGATGACGCTCGATGCGCGCCGCGGCGCTTCTGCGCATGTGCGGGCGTCCCAGCATGGTTAAAAGACACAGTACAAGTGTCAGCTGCATGCAAACAGAGCTAGCAACAAACAGTGGCACACAGAGGCGGTTGATGCAGGCATCCCCATAGAAAGGCACTTTAGTGGACACCAGCTGGTATATAGCAGCACCTGTGTTAGACTATTACCAGCAAAAATTGGTGTATGACGACGGGAATACCTCAGCTTTGTGCTTAAGGGATATGTCGTCCAGACGCTCCGGAAATAGATCTTCCAGGAAGCCAAAGGGGTCTCCATCGGGCTCTGAGGATATTGGGCATGCTTGCACTGCACCAATCTCCCCTGAGAATGCAGAGGTCAGTAGCCGTAGAAACCCCGCAGGAATGCCTGGTGCTGCGGCTGTCCCCAGTCCACCAGCTCCTGTATATATAACAGAGGAGGTTTTATCCTCAACTCTGGGAGGATTGGAAGAGAGATTAACAGCATTGATCGCTGCTTCCCTGTCACAGGAAAAGCGCGTCCGATCTCCGTCTCCTCCTTCAGAGTGCCTGTTAGTGGAGGAACAGCCCCACACAGAGATCGACCTACCTGAAGGGGATCAGGATGAGGTTGATTCACTTATAGAGGAATCAACAGTGGAAGAACCTTTCTCAGCTTCTCAGGCTGAAAGATTATGGGTTCAGTCTCTGACTAACATGGTCCGATCAGCATTTAAAATGCCTCTGGCGGAACCACCATCCACTACGGTTTCCTCGCTGGGGTCGCTAAAAGCTCCCCAGGCGGTCTGTTCCTTCCCAATCCACCCTTTATTAGAAGGGCTTATTTACCAGGATTGGGAGCATCCTGATAAAATATTTGCTCCCCCCAAGAGATTTCCGGTGATCTATCCCATGGAGGATAAGTTCATAAGAAAATGGAGGGTCCCTATAGTGGACGCAGCCATCTCTTCTGTTAACAAATCACTGACATGTCCAGTAGATAATGTTCCAATGTTCAAAGACCCAATAGATAAAAAATTGGAGTCTTTACTAAAATCTGCTTTCTCTACAGCAAGTATGGTGACACAACCTGCGGTAGCAGCGATTGGAATCTGCCAAGCAGTGAAAGATCAGTTGAAACAAGTCTTAAGGGACTTACCAGATCAGCAGGCTCATGCCCTAGCTGACCTGCCTAGAGCCTTGTGTTTTGCGGTGGACGCCATAAAGGATACAATCCAACAGGCCTCCCGCTTTACGCTGTCTATAGTACATATGCGTAGGCTTCTGTGGCTCAAAAACTGGTCTGCTGAAGCTCCCTGTAAAAAACTGCTGGTTAGCTTCCCATTTCATGGAGAACGCTTATTTGGAGAAGATCTGGACAAATATATCCAGAAAATTTCTGCCGGTAAAAGTTCACTCTTACCGGTTAAGAACAAGGGTAGAAGTCCTTCTTTTAAGAGGCCTACCTCTCCAGTCCCGGGCACATCGGCTGTGAAGCAGTTCCGACGGCCTCCGCGGTCAAATTCAGGGGGCAGAAATCAGGGACAATCACAGGGTAACAAGAAGCCCTGGATCAAGAGAGGTACAAAACCTCCCCCTAAGGCATGAAGTATTGCCCCCGCTCAATCGGGTGGGGGGAAGACTTCAGTTGTTCACAGAGACCTGGCGGGACACCATCAGAGACAGATGGGTGCTCTCCGCAGTAAGTCTGGGATACAAGCTGGAGTTAAAAGGCACTCCTCCTGCCCAATTTATGAGGTCAAACGTGCCAAGAGATCCCCAAAAGAGAGGATCCCTCCTTCTGGCACTAGAACAACTATTGCTCCAAGGGGTAATCATGAAGGTTCCCCTGGAAGAAAGCGGATTCGGGTTTTACTCGAACCTTTTCACAGTCCCCAAACCAAATGGGGACGTGAGGCCCATATTAAATCTAAAAGGGCTAAACAAGTTCCTAAATATCAGGACCTTTCGGATGGAGTCGATCCGATCAGTGGCCACCGCCCTACAAGGGCAGGAATGGCTAGCCTCGATCGACATAAGGGATGCTTATCTGCATATTCCCATCTTTCCGGCCCATCAGAAATTTCTACGCTTTGCAGTAGAAGGGCGCCATTTTCAGTTCAGAGCCTTACCTTTCGGTCTGGCCACAGCACCACGAGTGTTCACAAAAATTCTGGCCCCATTATTGGCCAATCTAAGAACACAGGGTGTAACGATAATGGCATATCTAGACGACCTGCTACTAATAGACCACTCAGTGGAAAAGCTGGAAGTAGCTATTCACAAGACAATCGAGTATCTGGAATATCACGGTTGGATTATCAACCGGGACAAGTCAGCTCTAAGACCAGTCAAAAGTCTGGAATACTTAGGGCTAAGACTGGATTCAAATCAGAGAAAGATTTTCTTACCTCCAGAGAAGGTGTCGTCTTTAAGAAATTTGACCCACTTAGTGGGTACAAAAAGAAAACCATCCATACGTCTCTGCATGAGGCTGCTGGGAAAGATGGTGGCTTCATTCGAAGCGGTACCCTACGGTCAATTCCATTCAAGGAATTTGCAAAGGGCCATACTGTCAGCCTGGAACAAAAAAGTTCAGGCTTTAGACTTACCAATGTCCCTGTCCCCTTCCGTTCGCAAGAGCCTCCATTGGTGGTTGGTGCCCCAGAATCTGGAAAGAGGGAAACCCTTCAGTCCGGTTTCTTGGAAGGTGGTCACTACAGATGCCAGCCTCATCGGCTGGGGGGCAGTGCTGGAGCAATGGTCTCTCCAGGGCAGGTGGTCAGAAGCAGAAAAGGCCCTGCCCATCAATCTCTTAGAGATACGAGCAGCCCGGTATGCCCTAGTAGCATGGACATCCAAACTCCAGGGGTCCCCTGTCAGAATTCAATCAGACAATGCCACGGCAGTGGCATATATCAATCATCAGGGTGGCACCAAAAGTCGTGCAGCCCAGAAGGAAGCAAATTGCATCCTGGAGTGGGCAGAAAGATATGTCCCAGCCATATCCGCGGTTTTCATCCCAGGAGTGGAAAATTGGAGAGCGGACTTTCTAAGTCGCCAACAATTATGCCCGGGGGAATGGTCTCTTCACCCCGAGGTTTTCCAGGCAATATGCCAGCGGTGGGGAACACCGGATGTAGATCTTCTAGCATCCAGATTCAACGCAAAGGTGGACAGGTTTGTGTCTCGCACAAGGGATCCCCTAGCTTGCGGCTCGGATGCCCTAGTGTTCCCTTGGGATCGGTTCAAGCTGATATATGCATTCCCACCGCCACAATTGTTACCACGATTACTCCGCAGAATCAGGGTAGAAAAGAAACCAGTGATTCTGGTGGCTCCAGCGTGGCCCCGAAGGGCATGGTACGCGGAGATTGTAAAAATGTCAGTGAGGAGTCCTTGGACCCTCCCACTTCGTCCGGACCTGCTGTCGCAAGGACCGATATACCACCCTTCCTTACCAGCCCTAGGTTTGACGGCCTGGCTATTGAAGCCCACATTCTGAAAAAGAGAGGGCTCTCTAATTCTGTGGTATCTACCATGATCAATGCCAGGAAACCGGTATCCAGGCAGATCTATTATAGGATCTGGAAAGCGTACATTACGTGGTGTGAGACCAAGAAATGGCATCCACGTAAGTACATGATAGGGAGGATTCTGGACTTCCTACAGTGGGCTGTAGATAGGAAGCTGGCCTTGAGTACTATCAAGGGTCAGATTTCGGCCTTGTCAATATTTTTTCAAAGGCCCTTGGCTTCGCATTCACTAGTCAAAGCCTTTATACAAGGAGTGATGCGTATTAGCCCTCCGGTTAGTATTCCCATATGTCCTTGGGACTTAAACCTGGTTCTGTCGGTTCTACAGAAACAACCGTTTGAACCATTACAACACATTTCCTTGGTTCTTCTCACCAGGAAATTGGTTTTCTTAGTAGCCATTGTTCGGCTAAAAGAGTGTCGGAATTAGCAGCTATGTCCTGTAAGGAGCCATATCTGGTTGTCCATAAGGACAGAGTAGTATTACGTCCTCATCCAGCCTTTCTTCCTAAGGTGGTATCGAGGTTTCATTTGAACCAAGATGTGGTTCTTCCTTCTTTTTTCCCCAAACCTAGCTCAGTAGAGGAAAAGTTATTACATTCTTTGGATGTGGTAAGAGCAGTTAAAGCTTATCTAAAAGCCACTGCTCAGATTCGCAGAACGGATTCTTTGTTTGTTCTGCCGGAAGGCCCCAGAAGGGGTCAGGCAGCATCAAAATCTACTTTAGCCAAGTGGATTCGACAGGTCATAATACAAGCCTATGGCTTGAGAAAGAGACCGCCTCCGTTCAAAGTTAGGGCGCACTCCACAAGAGCGGTTGGAACTTCATGGGCAGTGCATCACCAGGCCTCCCTGGCTCAAGTATGTAAGGCCGCAACATGGTCTTCGGTACACACGTTTACTAGATTCTATCAGGTAGACGTTAGAAGTCAGGAGGATGTCGCCTTTGGGCGCAGTGTGTTGCAGGCCGCAAAAGATCCTCATGCCTGATGGCGCCCAGCTTATGTACCCCCCCCTCATTTGGCATTGCTTTGGGACGTCCCATTAGTAATGACTAAGTCGCTCTGTGTCCCGTGATGTACGAAAAAGAAAAAGGGATTTTTATAACAGCTTACCTGTAAAATCCTTTTCTTGGAGTACATCACGGGACACAGAGCTCCCACCCCTCTTTTTGGGACACTTATTGCTTGGCTACAAAACTGAGGTGCTCCCGGGTGGGAGGGGCTTATATAGGGGAGGGTACTTCCGGTTTGGAATTGGCCAGTGCCAACACCTGAAGGTAAACTATATAACCCATTAGTAATGACTAAGTCGCTCTGTGTCCCGTGATGTACTCCAAGAAAAGGATTTTACAGGTAAGCTGTTATAAAAATCCCTTTTTTTCCCTATATCGAATCTTTTCTCTCTATAATGTCGAATCTATTCTCTATGTAGCACTACCCCCGTAGGAGCTGCTGTTTGTTTGATTTGGGTCTACGTCCTGCCTATCAACCCCTGGAAGTGGCTCAAACCTTCCCTTAGCACAACTGATATGAATAAGGAGTGTGAGACCTATTGAGTATTAGGAGACACAATCCTGCATACATCACACAATAACCTGTAAATGTTATTACCTTTGCTGGTCACTAGTCCTTCTAAGTGACAGAGATACTTCACACAAGTTATATGCTTAATCAAAGGTACCTTTACTCAGTATAAAAGGGAAGGGTAAAGAATCACATTAATACACACAGTTGACTCTGCATGCGCATTGCAGAGTCAATAAACCAATAAGGATAGGTATCACTGAGATTAGGTAATAACAGGAAATAACATCAGCTATATATATGTACATGTATCTATATGTGTCTCTGCACGGCTAACTGGTTGCTCGCGAGCTCCCCCTTTATTGCAATACCTTGCACGTGTTCATTCCCTATAATAGGTAAGCAAGGCCTATCTGCGTCCCACTCAAAGTTCCTTTCTCAATGAAGTCTTCGCTAGCCACCGTCGGGTGCACAAGTTAAATTGTAATCCACAGGGTTTCAACAAGATGCTGTAATTATCCGCAATATACCTGAGTACTCGTGTGCCTGCCACCCACTAATGACGGATGCACCAATCTCTGATCACATAGTCTCCAGTGAGATACACTAGGCCGCAAGCTGTGGCGTGATAGGTGAAGTGTGGCTGGCACTAACTAAATCACTTTCCTCTAAGGTAGTAGTCAATTCTGGGCAGGTGCCCTTCTCACCAAACAGGCCCGACTTTCAGATAGTCTCCTCTGGCTTGTCCCGGTCACTCGATCTCCACGCTTCTACTTCAGCTGCAGTCTCCGGACTCCGTCACTAACAGCATATGGTGATGGACGACTCCGGTCTCTGCTGGGCAATCACAGGACGCTGTGGACGATCCTCTGCTGGAAATCACTCAGGCACTCCCGTAATTTAGGCCCAGGCTTCTGGCCTAATCCTTAGGAAGCAGGCCTCCGTGCCAACTTCCTGCTTGACTGAGAGCTGGATCCAGAGAGAGAGACGCTGGCCCCTCCCCTGGTTTAAGTAGTCTGCCCAGAATGCTTTGCGGTGTTGCAATGCACCCTGGGTAATGTAGTCTGTCTTTTACTAAAAGCAACAAAGTCTTTTCTCCTAGCTGATATCTGTCCCAAAGTGCATTAGTTGCATTGTAACACTTATACCACCGGAGGGAGCCGGATTCCTTCTTACATATGGACATCCTGCTACACACTCCCCCCACTTAAAGTCTTTGGTCCCCAAAGAGGACAACAGTATGTAACCTAACACATACTTTGGCAATACCTGCAGGGAAATTTGTTAGTTTATGCATGACAATAAACAACTTGCCTTTTCATAAGCAGGATTTAAACTTAAACAGCTCATATCATAACACAGAGCCGACAGAGGAACCTCCCACCAATTATCACAAGGAGGGAGGTTGTCCTGTATACGGACCACCGACACTTGGGTGTCTGTTTCAGATGTGCTAGGGAGTGAGCTGGGGTTGTCTTCCACTGAATCTGAATCTGGAGTGGAAGAGCTAGACTGATCAATGGTTCTCTTAGAAGTGATGATGGCCTCCTCAGAGCATTCACCCAATTGGTCGTACGTCAGTCTTTTTGGGGGGTGAATTACTCTTCTTTCCCTCTGCTCTTTAGGTATCATATTCTCAAGGACATTGGGGCTGGCTGTTTCTAGAAGCTCTTCAGGGGCTTCCTCATCTAGTTCAGGCATGTTGGGCTCCAGAACTTCAGGAGCGTCCCGCTCTCCTTCAGATAGAGACAACGACCCTTCTTCTGGGTCTTCCATTGACAAAGAGTCTGAGTCATCAGCTACCTCCTCAATGAGAATGTTTGAAGGCACGAATTCAGGAGCTTCTGCCCGAAGAGTTCCATTGTCAACTGTTTTGGGTGAGGTTTGGGAGGTGGTCATGGGTTCTGGCAATTGGGATGACCACAACCAGTCAGATTCTGCTTCTTCATCCTCTTGACCTTCATTGTCAGAGTCTCCATCTCTCACATCTGGAAGCACTGTTTGAGATCGGGTGATGGGTCTGGAACCTTGAGAAGTTGAAGGGGTTTCTTGTGAGTCAGATGCAGGAGGCATGCGAACTGCCTCGGAGAGGGGCAACAAGTGATTCCTGTGCCAGGTCTTTAACGGTCCCACGCTTCCTTCTGGCCTAATTTGGTACACAGGAAGGTTTTCCAGCTTCTTGCAGATAACATAAGGTCGGGATTTCCAACGGTCAGCCAACTTATGTTTTCCCCGAATTCCCAAGTTCCTCAACAGCACTCTATCTCCTGGCTGTAAATCTTGAATTCTGACTCTTAGGTCAAAGTTTCTTTTATTTCTCAGCCCCCGTTGGTCAGATGCTGCTTGGGCCTTTTCAAAAGCTGTCTTCAGACTCTTTCTCAATCGGTCTACATACCCCTTGTGGGATGCTGCTGAGGTATGATCCAGCGATATGCCAAAGGCCAAGTCCACTGGCAACCGAGCCTCCCGCCCGAACATCAAACGGTATGGGGAATACCCGGTGACATCACTGGCAGTGCTATTGTAGGCATGCACTATGGCAGCTACATGCTTGCTCCAATGCTGCTTTTTCTCTGAACTCAGAGTCCCCAACATATCCAAGAGAGTCCGGTTAAACCGTTCAGGCTGAGCATCTCCTTGTGGATGATAAGGGGTTGTCCTGGTCTTCTGGATGCCTAACAGGTCTAATAACTTCTTTATTAATTTGCTTTCAAAGTCTCTGCCCTGATCTGAATGAAGGAGTTGGGGTAGACCATAGTGCACAAATAATTTTTCTACCAGTACTTTGGCTACTGTTGAGGCCTTCTGGTCTTTTGTTGGGAATGCTTGAGCATATCTGGTAAAGTGATCTGTTATCACCAAGACATTCCCTTGACCACTCAGATCAGGCTCCAGGCAAAGGAAGTCAATGCACACCAGTTCCATAGGTCCCTGACTTTGCAGATGGCCCATTGGGGCTGCTTGACGTGGCAAGGTCTTCCTTTGAATGCATCGGACACAGGAATGACAATATCCTTCCACTTCAGCCCGCATGCAGGGCCAATAGAACCTATCCCGTACAAGGTGAAAAGTCAGTTCGGACCCTAGGTGACCCATGGTTGTCATGGAGGGCAGCTAGGACCGCTTCTCGATATTTGGCTGGTAGAAACAGCTGCCACTTCTCTTCTGAGTCGTCAGAGGGGCCCCTTCGGTAGACCACCCCTTGACGTATGTGTAGCCGATCCCACTCCCTGCGCAACAATCGGGCTTCTCTTGGGGAGTCTGTTTCAAGCATCTCGGGACGCTGGCTTTCCAGGGCCTTTATCAGGAGTTTCCCTAAAGAGTCTTCTTCTTGCTCCTTTCTCAAATCCCTTTTTGTCAGGTTGGGCAAGCCCTCCCCTTCGACTTGGGTCACACTGCAATAGCACTTCGGTACTCCAACAGCTGAGACCCCAATTTCTTCGGCTCTTGACCCACCTCTGGCTTGAAGTTCTGTCCCCTGATATAGGGCTCGCACTCCCTCTGGGTCTAGTTGGGCCCATTCTTCGGTAGGGTCGGTGGGGGCATGAGACCTCCTGGACAGGGCATCTGCATCCCTATTTCCCACTCCGGGTCGGTACTTCAAGCTGAAGGTGAAGCTTGAAAGGGCAGCCAACCACCGGTGTCCCGTTGCATCCAACTTGGCAGTGGTCAGAAGGTAGGTGAGCGGGTTATTATCTGTCTTCACCACAAACTCCGCCCCATATAGGTAGTCTCTCAGTTTGTCTACCACTGCCCATTTCAAGGCCAGGAATTCAAGCTTGTGGGTGGGGTAATTCTTCTCAGCAGGTATCAGACTCCTGCTCACATATGCAACGGGTCTTAGGTAACCATCATGTTCCTGGTACAGCACCCCACCCAGCCCATCTCGGCTGGCATCTACATACAGTTCATAAGGCTTCTTTGGATCAGCATAGGCCAGGACTGGTGCAGTGGTAAGACTCTTCTTTAACATCTGGAAGGCTTCCTCGCACTCCCCTGTCCACTGGTCTTGAATCGACTCTTTGGGCCTTCGGGGTCCCATGGTGAGTTTCACTGGTTTGACCAGCTCTGGAACATCATCTTCCCCTTCGTTTCTGAGTAACTCGTTCAGGGGTCTGGCAATCTTGGCGAATCCTTCTACAAATCTTCTGTAGTAAGAACAGAACCCCAGGAATGACCGAAGCTCAGTCACGTTGGTAGGTCTCGGCCAAGAGGTGACGGCATCCAGCTTCTCTGGGTCCGTGGCCACCCCTTCTGCAGAAACGATATGGCCCAGGTAATGGACTGAGGACTGGTAAAATTGACACTTCTCTGGGGAGAGTTTCAGGCCCTCTTCACTGAGCCTCTTCAGGACCTTCTCCAGTCTCTCTTCATGCTCTTCTAAGGTTCTCCCGAACACGATGACGTCGTCCAAATATACCAGTACCTCTATTAGATTCATGTCCCCGACGGTTCTCTCCATTAGCCTTTGGAAAGTGGCGGGGGCTCCTGATAACCCTTGAGGCATACGGTTAAACTCAAAGAACCCCACAGGGGTGATGAAGGCTGTCTTCTCCCGATCCTCAGGGTGCATGGGGATTTGGTAATATCCACTTTTTAGATCCATTACACTGAACCACTTGGCCCCTGACAGACTCTGCAGGGCGTCTTCAATTCGGGGAGTGGTGTATTGATCTGGGATGGTCCTTCTGTTTAGTGTTCTGTAGTCGATACACAGTCTCAGCGACCCGTTCTTCTTTCGGACTACCACTATTAGAGAAGCGTAAGGGCTCCTGGATTCTCGAATAATCCCCGTCCTCTTCAGCTCAGCCAACTGTTCCCGCAAGTCTTCTAAGTCACCCAGTGGGACCCGTCGAACTCTCTCTCTAAAGGGCTTATCTTCTTGTAAGCGTATCTTGTGAGTGGCACATCGAACTCATCTTTAGAGAAGATCTTTTCCCACCTTGCAAGTTGAGCTTTGGCCCTTTTTCTCCATCCTGG